>MU375899.1:0-600000 GCA_022495235.1 Xylaria curta | reverse complement strand
AGCCTCGGTCTCAACCGTCCGCACCACGTTCACCACGCCGTCTAGCACCTTGTAAGATGTCTCATTAGGGCTTTCACCTGCTACAGTAGCAGTGTCGATCTCCACGATCTTCGCGGCGATGGCGTCAACCGCCTCATCCGGCTGAAATGTGAGAATTGTGAAATCAAGATCTGGCCTCTCGAGGCGGAGGCACATCGCGAAGCCAGGAACTAGATCTGTGTCGGGTGATCCGTCCTTATTTACCCAGAGAATTCGCTGGCTGTTCGTCATCATGATCTTCAGTGCTGCCAGGACCTCTTCTGTGACAGCGGTGAGGAGACCCTCCTGTAACTCTGGTAGGAGAATACATGTGCACTCTTTGAGATCGTCTTGGCCCTTCGTCAAAGCGAACTTGGAGTAGTCATCCAGCGAGCCAACCACTGCCGTCTGGCCCCTTGCCGACATGACAGACGATAACTTGTCGGCTACCGACTTCTGCATGACTGACATCGGATCCACGACGATGAAGTAGTTTTGACCTGATGTCACGGCCGACTCCTTGTTTTGAGATGGCATACTGGACACCATCACTGCGCGACCAGCGTCCTGGAAATAGTGGTCGATTCCAGTGAACCCAAGCCGGGCCAATCGTGTGCTCCATTCATGGGTTGATGTAGTGCTCCCCGAGGCGGTCAAGATGAGTCTTCCACCTGGTTTGAGAAGATTTTGCACGTTCACTAGGACGATGTCGAGGTCTCCTGTGCCCAGGTCTATCGTACTAATGACGGTATCATATGTTCTTGCCTCGAAACCCTGGAGGTCTGGAGCTCGGTACAAGTCGAGTGCATGGAAGCTTATGCGTTCATCCGAGAATTTCTCCTTCTCCTTCTCTGCGGCGAGGGACGGAGAAGAGTCGGTGATGTGGTATTGAGAGAAACGCTTCCCCAGAGTCAACAGTATGTCTTTGGTTAGGCCGCCAGCCTCGGCGCCTATCTCGAGGATCTTGGCCGAGGGAGATTTGTGCACCAGAGCGTCTAGATACCCCATCAGTCCACCTTCTGTGCCGAATAGCTTCTCGGTCTCTTCTCGAGTCAGAAGCTCGATGTCCGGCTTCCACTTAAAGTTCCATGATCGATGGAGTGGGTTGTTCCCTAACGAAGCTGCTTGACTGTCGCCCTCTAGCTCGGTTGTCTTCAATCCTTTAACCAAGACCGCGGGCTGCTTGGTGTCGGCCGCAATGGCAGTGCAGGCCATCTTGAATTGCTTCCGCGCGGCGGACTTGGTTTCGGCAAAGGTCTCGTAGTATGTGTTGGCTGCCGGCTGCGTAGCAGACACCCAAAGTTCGTCGATGAAGCTGACGACGATGGGGCTCTTCTGCTCGCGCGCGGGATCTGCAATGAGCGGAGCGAGACTGATCTGGAATATGCCATCGAGCGTGGTAGGATGAATCAGGTGAGGCTGGACGTATTCGTAAGGCATGAGCTTCTCTAATATCGGTACCGTCGACACGACCTTGGCGATGGCCTTACCCGAGCCGTACTCGATGAATGGGTCCTGGACCGTCTGGAACATCGGGCCGAAAGCGAGACCAAGTTTCTTCCATGCGTCGTAGACATCTTCTGATACGAGCTGGGTCGTACATAACTTCCGAGCTTCATCAATGCTGCTGATGCAGTTGGTCCGCAACAGCTTCTCCTCGAGCCCGCCATCGACGGCCGTATCTGCTTCTTCGTATTCGATCAATACTTGGCCGCGGCAATGCTCTTTCCACTCATCATCTTCTTGCGCCGTGCAGACCAGGAATTCGCGCCATTCCGATGCTTTGGTCTCGATGGCAGCTTGCTTCACAGGTCGCAGATACACATGCGACTCGACACCCTCACTCGGTACATGAATCGCCGAATGGAAAGAAACCTCTCTGAACCTCAGACCCTTGATGGTCCTGTCGGAGTTGTAACGCTCCGCCAGCTGGCGGCAACCTTCAATGGCCATAACTATCATACCAGCGGCAGGGTACAGGACTGCGTCGGAAACGACGTGGTGCTCGACCCACGGATTTTCGGAGAGCCGGATCCAATTGCGCCAGACGGCGTCGTATGTCCCATCCCAGTCGATCCCAGTCACACCGAGCAGCTCATGGCGAGGGTGCGCGCGGTAGCGGACATTTCTGCTGAGGCGGCTCTCGCACCAGTACTCCTTAGAGTGGTTGAAAGGGTAGCGAGGGAGGCCGACTACAAGCGACGGCTCGTAGCCTTCAACGTAGTTGACTTGGGCGAGGTCGATCTTGACGCCGCGCGTGAAGAGGGATCCCGCGCCTTGCAGCGCACTCGATAGATCGGATGCGCCACGTCTTAGAATGCTGTGATAACGCACGGCACCGTTGCCTCTGGTCTCATCGATAATGTTCCGTAGCGGGCCACTGAGGGCAGCGTGTGGGCCAACCTCGAGAATGTCAGTGACCAGGTGGGAATCGCCGCTCGAGTTGTCCTCGAACATGGCCTTCATGGCCTCGTGGAAGCGGACCGGCGAGACGAGGTTCTTCGTCCAATACGCCGCTTCTTGCAAGATGGAAGGATCGATCAGAGTGCCGTACGTCGACGAGAAGTACTTGGGTCTGGGCGAGTCACTTGTCCAAGAACCCGACTGGATATAGCCGATGGCTTCAGTGTATTCTGCCGCCATGGGCTCCATGTACTGGGAGTGATACGCCAGCTCGACGGCCAATTTCCGCGCGAAGACTCCGTCCTCCTTCAACATATCAACTAGCGCTTCGATCTGTGCAGTGTCCCCGCTGATGGTCTGGCTCTCCTTGCTGTTCAAACATGCGACAGTCAGCTTTTTAGTTTCTTGGAAACCTGCCTGATGAACTCTGTCGATAGCTTTATTGGCCTTTTCCAAGTCAAGTCCCACGGCGGCCATGGTCGTCTTAATACCGCTGGCGGACCGCAACAGCTTGGCTCCCTTATTGCCTGACGCGAGAAAGACGTTAGCCAGCCCATGTATCAATGATACCCAAATGATTAACCACTATGCAATTACCCCAAAGGCATAAAGCTAGGCAGTTTCAAGCAATCGTATATTTGGTGTAGACAATTTGGGGACATGCTACTTACCGCGCCAGAAAGCAATCTTCCAGGCGGATTCCTTGGATATAGCACCAATACTGTATGCCGCAGCGATCTCGCCGGAAGAATGACCAGCTACAGCGCGACCCGTGACGCCCCAAGATGTGAGTAAGTCGACAAGAGCAACTTGCAGGATCGTGCATAGAGGCTGTGAGAGCTCGGCTTCGTTGACTTTGGACCGATCTGCAGACTTTTCAAGTTCATCTAACGCGAATCGAATCAGTATTTCCCGACGGTATGAAACTGGTGAGCATGAGGGAGGCTAACCGAGAGCCGACCACGAGCTTCCTAGCGTGCTTAAATACCTATCGGCCGCTTCGATACTGTTCTTGAACACGGGAAAATGCACCAACTCCAAGCCCATCCGAGCCCATTGCGCGCCTTGCCCGGTGAAGACGATGCCAAGCCCTGTCTCGGCCGGCAAGCGTGTGGTTTGCTGCTTCTCGGATAGCGCATCTCGCAGTGAAGCTACCGAATCAGCGACAATTGCGGCCCG
Organism: Xylaria curta; assembly: GCA_022495235.1. NCBI lineage: Eukaryota > Fungi > Ascomycota > Sordariomycetes > Xylariales > Xylariaceae > Xylaria > Xylaria curta. The sequence continues at coordinate 596,400 of MU375899.1, read as the reverse complement.
CCAATTGAATCGGGTTCTCTTCGTTGCTAAGGTGTAACTCAAGTCGTACAGCGAGTCTTTAATGAGTGGCAAACTCTGCTTGTAGACATTGCACAACCTAGAGATGCCGTCTTGGTCGTGCGAGCTTAGAACGAACAATTGGGGCGAATTGAGGGCCGAGGAGTGATTTATGAGGCTCGAGCTGCTGCTTGCGGGGGTTGAGATGCCATTTGCAGACTCCGAGTCACCATTTGTGAGGCTTGAAGTACTAGCTGTGAGGCTCGAGCTGACAGAATCTGTAGTAATTAATTATTAGCTTGTTCGCCAATGTCTGACACCAGTCCTATGATCAAGACCAACTTACCATTCTTATGTGGTAGTTGAGGTGTCTCTACTGTCTTATGGGGCGCGTTGCAACCACGTTCCCTCAGATACGATAGAGCATCATCCATGACGATGTGAGCATTCGTACCCGAAACACCAAAGGAGTTGATAGAAACTCGGCGAACGCCGTTTTCCGTCCGCGGCCACGGCAGAGCCTTTGTGACAAAGTTAAAATGCCACTTCTCCATTGGGATCTTGGGGTTGGCTTTCTTGAACCATGCGTTTGCCGGGATAATGCCATTTTCGACGGTAAGAATACATTTGATAACAGACTCGATTCCTGAAGCCCCCTCCGAATGGCCAACGTTAGTTTTGATGGCTCCGACGTGCAAAGGCTCTTCGGCAGACCGATGGTGAGAGAACATATCGCTAATCGCGTTCGCCTCTATGGGGTCACCCGTGGGTGTTCCTGTACCGTGTGCCTCGAAAAAGCGCGTCACCGATGGATCAAGACCAGCTTGTGCGTACGTCTTCCGCATGAGATCGACTTGAGATTCCTTGCACGGTGCCGTCAGTCCATTGGAGCGTCCGTCTTGGTTCGACCCTGAGTTGCGGATGACGGCTCGTATCGCTATTTAGACGACGATACAATAATCAGCCTTCCTCATTCTTTGCGTCGCGGTGTAACGTGAGGATTGGATAGCACCGAGACTTACTGTCTCCATCGCGCAACGCATCGGACATGCGCTTTAGGACGATGGCGCCAATGGCTTCGCCTCTACCATAACCACCGGCCCGTTCGTCATAGGTGTAGGACGTGGACGTTCTGTCGAGTACACCCAGGCCATTCAACTCCAACCCCATTTCGGGGGCGAGTATCACGTTGGTGCCGCATGCGAGAGCCTGTATATGCGTAATCGCGAAGTCAGCAATTACGTTCAACATATACGGCGACATGCGGCCATGCCGTATCGGAACCCTACCATATCACAGTCCCCCTGCTTCAAGCTGACTATAGCTTGGTGGAGTGACACCATACTACTCGAACAGGCGGTATCGACCAAGAGAGCTGGTCCCTTGAGATTGTAGAAGTAAGAAACGCGGCCTGCTAGCGTGCTGGCTATAGAGCCAGAACCTGTATATAACATCGGCGTCTCGAGATCTTTCATCATGATGTCTCTGTAATCCCAGATGAAGGACCCGACGAAAACGCCCGTCGAAGAGCCCTGGAGCTGATCTATGGTGATGCCGGCGCTCTCGAAAGCCGTATAAGCGCACTCTAGAAGCAACCGTTGCTGGGGGTCTAAGCATGCGGCCTCAGCCGGCGTGATGGAGAAGAAAGGGGCATCGAAGGCTTTCACGTTGGCATTGATGAAGTGAGCTTCCTTGCCGCCGATCTACTCGTTTCATTTTCTCAGCTTGTGTCGTCATCAGTTCAGGATCACGAAGACGTACCACTCCGTCTCGGTGGTTATCCGGATGCCAAAAGGCTTCTGCGTTGTAACGCTCTCGCGGGATGGGTTTCCTCGCAGACCTCCCCTCGACGAGGAACTCGTAGAACTTCTCGGGCGTATCTCCATCGCATGGGTATTTGCAGTCCAGGCCAATGACGGCAATCGGCTCGACGGACATCTTGATAACCCCGAGGTATTGGTCTCAGATAGTAGAAGGTTTTCAGGGATCGATTCTTAGATCACTACGTTCCATGATGGTGAGTAGCTAGCATTTATAAACAATATCTGAAGACTGTCTTTAGCGAATACGGGCCGTTCCGGATGCCATTCATCGGCAATGAATATCTATCCCTCCGGAACATACCCAACAGCGATTTTCGCTTTGAGATTTCCAAATCATTCACCTGCACTATACTGCTCTAGCATACCGTTAACTGCTGATTCTGTGCTAACGTACGTTACGTATCACGGAAACGGAAACGACGTATTCTTGCTACCTAAGCTAGAAGGACCGAAAGAGCATGCATGGGTTTGCCTAATTCATACTCTCCCTTGTCTATCAATACCACACACATTACTCGATATTTCATTATCTCTTAAATACTATGTATAACACAGTAGTGGCTCTTCAAATAATCATGGGCGAACCATCCTATTCTCTGAACCGCTCTGAGGTCATACATAACGATCAATCTAATTTCTCTACGAGGTTACACGTTTACATCACAGGCAGCAGCAAATCAATTTCTAGTGTCCAAAAAGATGGATATGCTTGTATTACGAGTCTCGGTATGCACTTCAAGCAATAGCTACTTGCAGCGGAATCGATAGTCAGCGTATGTATGTCATAATGAGAACCAAATAAGCACGCAGGTCTGGGCTAAGACTATCCTTCAGGATCATCATCCGCCCCAACTAGGGTTTTTTCGAGGGTGATTTGGGTGCAGGACAACTGGGTCACTTTCACCGCTACGAAGATTATACCGCTATGAAATTAGCCTTGTTGCTTCAATCCATCAGTACCTAATTTGTATAAATTGTGCACCAGGCCCCCTGGATAACCTACCTAGACCCCTCTCAACTCACCCAAACCCCCACTTAACCGTTAGATACCTTTCATTTAGTGGGTAACTGGCAATTCTAGAAGTATCGAAGTTCGGTAGATCCCTGCTCAACCCTTGTTGTTTGTACCAAGCTAACAATACAAATCCTGGAGGAGTACATTTGTGTGCACACGGTGGCCCTATCATGTGATCTGGTGGACCCCTTAACCTAGATGATCCTTTACTGCCAGTGGGCCAAATCCAGCCAGTAGATTATTTGTATAGAACTTGAACCAATATAACACGCGATCACACCAATAATCGCTGACAATCTTGAAATCCAACATTTCTAGGCCCCAACCATAGTACAGTACTTACTGGTACGCCGTATGCAGGAGCTCTATCACCTGATTTACACATTCCTGAGACCTGGCATCGTTCCATGGCCCACTCTTGCCACTCCTTCACGATATCTGCCTTTGAGGTTTGTTGGATTTAACGATCCGCACATGTCCGCAGCGAGATGACCAGCCTTGTCAGCCAACACACCACATATAGTCGACAGTTCGCTGGCATACGATGGCCTGGCCCTCTTACTCTTACGACTAGCGCCGATCCAAGCCCGAACTGGAGTCTAGATACCAAAACCCCGCGGGGAAGATTGGCGTTTAGTTGGCGAGGTCCTTGCATTCAAGAATCCTATTTGAGCAATCTTCTCTCACAAGCCCCAGTAAGATCTCTCGATATCCAGGTCCCCAAGATTGCAGACCTACTGGCCCAGAGCACCCACGATTGGATAGGAAACAGGGGTCTGGACTACGCAAAGAATGGACTGGACAGAGGATAAACCTGGCAGGAGGGTAAATTTTGCGGCTTATCATATCATCTGCTGACATCCGTAAACAACCTCGCTAGATATGGATAAAGGATTTAGAATAGGATATGTTGGGGCGTGGCACGGTGATATGTTGCAGTGTAGGTATACTTCCAAGTCGAACTAAGTAATACAGTAATTCCAGGCGTATGTACAGTCCTTATTTTCGCTGCCGACATGAACGTAATATTCCCCCACAGAGGTCTCTGAGTACTCTACGCCAACTCGGCCTCAATCAAGCTCTCGTATCCGCGACCATCGGGCCAGATCTTGACAATCTTCAAGCCAGCCTCCTGCAGAAGGTCCGCCCACATCGGCTCCGTCCTCTCGTAAGCTGAGCCGAGAGCCATGCACTGCATATCCATCACCGTCTGGGTCAAGCTGGCTCCGGTCCGCGGCATCACAATGTCATTGATGAGAAGCTTGGAGTAGCCCTTCTTCATCGCATCTGCTATGTTCTTTACGAGCAGGCGGGCTTTATCCCCCGGCCAATCGTGGAGGACGCAGTGGAGGTAATAAGAGCGTGCCCCTGTTCGATTGTCAGCATTCACCATACCCACGAGGGTGAACTTGCCTACCTTTCACGGGCTGGGGAGTGAAGAAGTTGTATGCCATCATCGTGATCTTCTCGCTTAATCCCTTCACCTCGGAGAGGCATTCCGGCAAGTCTTGCAAGACCAGCGAACCATTCGGTATGTCTGGGTGTTTGTCCGCGACTCGGCTCAGGTCGATCCCGTGATGGCCTCCGATATCGACGCAGAGCGGTGCCGCGCTCAGATCCGCGCCCTCGATTAGGGTGTTCGTGTCAAAGTACGCGGGCCACGGCCGCTTCTGGTCCGTCCAGCATCTCATCCAGCCGCTGAAGAAATCCTGCGCGTCCGGCTCGGCCACGCACCTAGCGAAGAAGTCCCTGTGCCCGGGTTCCCAGAACGCGTAGCCCGACTTCACCGGATCGTCTGGATTCTTGTACCCGATCTCAGCCAGATACTTTGGAAGCGTAATATCTGTCATCACAAAATGATGTGTCCTGGTAAGGTTTCGATTAGTATTATCTTCAGTTCTTGCCTGCCTGCCACTTTTGCTCAAGTCTGCCGAGCTAATTAAGCACTCACGAGCATTGGATGGACCTTGGGATAAAGCTTCCACCATCGCCGCAGGCCAACGAAAATGGTGTTGATTTAAACGTATCTTCACCAGTTTCTTCGATAATGTTCGCTGCGGCCAAGAGACGCAGCATCCGGCCTAATGAATAAGTCAATAATAATGACACGGGGTTCGGGGGACCGTCTTGAAGGACGGCAAAATCTCACATACTAAGCAGTTTCGGATCAATCTCGCGTTCGCATACCTGACTGAGCTGAGAAACCGTCATGGCGTGACCGCCGGCTTTGGTCCATCCCGCCCACAGCCCAACATCGAGGCCTGTCTGGAGTATGGCGAAGACGATCGGCTGAGCATAGGTCAACTCATACATTTTCTCTTCATTAGTTTGAAGGCTGCTGATTAACTTTCTCGCTGCTTCGATATGTTGAATCCGTTGGCTATCGCTCATTTTGACTTGATACAGCGTCGAGCTGATGTCGTTGGTTGAGTTTGCCATTCTGGAAAAAGCAGCGGCGCTACAGTTGGTAGACAGGATAGAGATTGGATACGTGCCTAAGGACTTTTATTTTGCAGGAAACTTTAGCACTTCTATGGAAAGAGATATTATATATTCGTGTAGCATAGTACACCCAACAAACGTCCGTCATATCACGATAATTGTGAAACAGTGGCCGCAACTCTTGAATTCCATGTATGCAACGTTCCCCTCATCGTGTACAGGTATCCAGAATGGTAGCTCTTTAGCGCCGCGCAGCAATATACCAGGATAGGATACCCAAGACTCTATACGCATATATGCCACCTCCGTATGTATACTACGACCCGGTAGTCGTAGACGCTAGCGGCATGACATGCATGTTGCAAGGCCTACCACTAGTCCAGCCTAGAAAATACGGGGTAGTGGGGCACAGCCCCACTAGCCGTAACTACGTATACTATGTAATACTACCTATGTAATATTAAGGAGACCATTAACTGGGGAACCCAGGTCTTATTAACACCTGCATGTTTCTCTGCATAGATTACTACTCTCTGCATAGATTACTCTTTGCATAGATTACTCTCTGCATATGACCCTTTGCATGTTGCCTTCTGCATAAATTCCTCGCTCCTTGTTACTCCTTGAATTATGATAGCCTTTTAATACAAGTTACACGTAGTGGGGGCTGCGCCCCACTGGACCCCTAATTTCTAAGTAGGCTAGACTAGTTGTTATGCCGCTGGCGTCTACAACTAACGGGGTTGCAATAGTTACACGGAGGTGGCATATATACGTACGGAGCCCTAGGTATCCCATTCTGGTATATTGCTGGATCTTTTGGTCTATTAGCATAGCGGTATAAAGCAGTTGCTATGATAATTACCCCAGAATACCGGTCACTAGAGCAGGTGCCTCTGGCTGCTCTTTCGTTGGCTGATAAGTGACGTTATAATTCCATTGGACCAGTAAAGTACGGGCCTATTGAGGTGAGGTAAGAATTAAAGGAGAGACTTCTCACTTTGAAGTGGGAGAGTCTCTCCTTTAATTCTTACCTCACCTCGCCTGTGTGCTAAGTCGCCCAACGAGTGCGTATGTTTGCAAAGATTAGTTAGAGACCACTTTGACGTCGTGAAGCTGGTGCAGGGTAAGCAGGGGTACGGACCACTTGGGGGCCTAATGTACAGCCGTTCCTCTTTAATACCTAGATCGAAGCTGGGTCGTCCGGAATCCCGGGTCGGATCCGGGGGCGAATCCTTAGAGAGGGGGGAATAATTGTCATGCCACTAGCGTCTTTAACTACCGGGTTGTAGTACACGGAGGTGGCATATATATGTATAGAGTCTTAGGTATCCTATTCTAGGATTTTGCTGGATCTTTTAGTTTATTAGCATAACGGTCTCCTTAAAAACCGTTTCGGCGGAGCGGCCCTTTCCGTTTAGCAATTCAACAGGTTAGCAAGCAGTATTTCGGGTCGTTAGCAACTAAAGGGGGATGAAGTCGAGACGCTCGTCGTCTGACAGAAGGCCTATTTCTTACTTCCTAAATGGGCCGCTTTAGTAGTCGGTTAGGGTTGCACTGTAGACCTGTTACCAAAGTGTTCGATCAATTTTTAGCCCGGACGTTCGTAGTTATTTATAAACTATTAATCGCCACTGTTTAAGCGATGCCGGCTCCTATATAACACCTAGCGCTAAATAATCAAATAGAACAGTGCTCGTAAGACCCGAAAGTATCCATGCTCGTAATGGCAGAGTTCGTTATGACAGAAATGTTTTCGAGCCATCTAGTCCTCCTAATCGTCTTCTTGATAGGGATTGCCCTCGTTGTCTCGAACAAGAAGAAAGGACCTTTACCACCAGGCCCGAGGGGTCTGCCTATACTAGGAAATATCACGGACCTCCCAGCCAGCGGCGAGAGGGAATGGGAGCATTGGCTCAAGCATAAAGATGTCTATGGTCTGTACCTGGCCTTTAGCTAATCTACATTTCATCCTTCACGATATTTCTTGGCTAGATTAATAACATTTTTTTCGGTGGTAGGACCCATAAGTTCTGTGACAGCATTGGGAACAACTATCATCGTGTTGCACTCCCGAGCACTCGCAGTTGAGCTGTTGGAGAAGCAGTCAGCTCTTAATTCGTCTCGCACGAGGCTCGTATTTGGTGGAGAGATGTAGGTAGTTCGCCTCCATTAATCAGTGAAATTGTGACATCAACTGCCGTCGACAACGCGAGACTGATGGTGTGATGAAAGGGTTGGATGGGGTAATACCCTCCCCCTATTACCATATGACGATCGGTTTCGCGCCAGCAGAAAGCATACGCATCTCATGATCGGCACTCGATCTGCTATCGAACCGTATAAGCTTCTTCAAGATGTTGAAGTACATCGGTTTCTTTTCCGCGTACTGCAGGAGCCCGATAGACTCCTATCTCATATACGAACGTGGGTCATCAATATGCCGCTTGCACGTTTCCACACAGGAATTGACACGATGAGACATAATAGTGAATCTGGCGCGATCATCTTGAAGATGATTTACGGATACACGATAGAAGCTCACAAGCCGGACCCGCTGGTTGAACTCGCCGGCACGGCTTTGGATCAGTTCTCCGCGTCGACAGTCCCGGGAGCTTGGTTGGTAGACGTGATTCCTGCGCGTGAGTTTTTTCTTCGTTGCCCACTGCCACTTCATCTCGGAGATGTGAGCTTACCCCGATACTCATTTCAGTGCGGTATATGCCCGAATGGATGCCTGGTGCCGGATTTAAGAGCACCGCTAGAGAGTGGCGAAAGAAACTGAGAGATGTCACCGAAACGCCACTACGGTTCACCAGAAAGCAGATGAGCAGAGGCAAATATGAAAAGTCATTCGTAGCTGACTTTTGCGAGAGAGCGGGAGAGGATCTTAGTCCGGAGGATGAATACGTTCTCAAGTGGACAGCTGTGAGTTGCCTCATTTTGATCTATATGTGGAGATGCGGTGACCCGGATTTCAGCCTCAATGTGTTACTTGATCTGCTCTAGCCTTGCTTGCGTCTCTTCGCTTGACACGCCGTTTTACTGACTCGGTTGTTACAGCTGTCTCTTTACGGAGGCGGTGCTGATACCGTACGTCGATTGACCGATTCTCCTCTGGGGTCAAGATAACATCCGCTTACACGCATCACAGACCGTTAGCACGTTGAGGACATTCTTCCTGGCAATGATGCTGCACCCGGAAGTCCAGCTAAAGGCTCGGGAAGAGATCGATCGAGTCGTTGGTTCGAGTCGACTACCTACATACGACGACCGTGACCAGCTCCCGTATATCCAAGCAATAGTGACAGAGGCATGGCGCTGGCATCCAGTCGCTCCGATGGGGGTCCCACACGTTGCGTCGGCCGATCATGCGTTCGACGGGTACTTCATCCCGAAGGGTGCTATTATTGTTCAGAATATATGGTACGACCTGGTTATTAATAAGGTTATAAGTTATTTCTAACTTGATGCGATCGCCAGGTGGTTCACGCACGACCCCGCTGTGTATCCGAACGCCTCAACATTCGACCCATCGCGGTATCTAGGTTCGGATCCGGCCCCAGACCCACGGGACGATATATTCGGATACGGACGGCGGATTTGTCCCGGCAGGCATCTTGCCGAGTCGACGGTGTGGCTGACGATTGCGCGGTCGCTAGCCGTGTTCGAAATCGGAAAGGGGTTGGACGACAACAATTATGAGATAGAACCAAGTGTCTCTTTTTCGCCTGGCATCATCAGCCATCCAGGGTCATATCAAGCTACTATCAAGCCGAGATCGCCTCGCCACGAGGCTTTGATCCGTGACGTTGAGATTTTACATCCTTGGGAGGAAAGCAGTGCAGGAGAGCTCGAGATTTCTGAATTGTAAGACATCGAAGACATTTTAAGTAGTAGATTAGCAAGTTCTGAAGAGTCTTCTGCTATGCGGCAGCACCCAAAGGCGCACTTTACAAAGCGTGATTTCTGTGCCTTTTGCTCCTTCAAACGACGAAATAGGTTGCTAAATCAATCACACAACTAGTAAAGCAACCATTTCAGAAACACTCCGTTATTACAGGGTGCCAACAATGCGGCGTTGCATTATGTAGTAGTTCGAAAAGGAGTTGTTGGGATCAGTAGCATTCTGGACATTGACATTGACATTGACTACTTTGACTTTGTTGTGTACTGACCCATATGATTGGCCCCCGCCATTTCCGCTTGAAAACGTAATAATTGCGGTCCCAAGGGGATAGTAAGTACTTAACTATGTTATGCTCAACAATGATATCACACAGCCCAAGATAGCAGAGACGGATCGAGAACCCCCGTATGGCGCAAAGAAGAAAAAAGATGAGGACAAGTTTAATAATTTATATATTGATGCCCAGAAAATTACAGCACACGACCCGGTCTTGGCGTCGGCAGCCATCGTAACAGAGAAAAGCTCGTGCCATATTAGGGTGGGAATGCCATGCCGGGCTTTTGCCAAACCTGTCGATCCATGGAGACTCGCAGGAGACAGATGATAGAGACGAGAGGGAAAATCGTTTCTACCGGTCCCGGGGTTATAAAGTGTAGATACTATGATTGACCTTATATATAGCAAGTCATTAAAGGCCGGGAATAGCCTGAAACTAGACAAAAGGTTGCTCGAGTCCTCCCGTTTCTTATATACCTACCTACCTTGGGGGAACAGACAGCCGAAGAGCTTCTATACGACGTGAGCCACTCAACCCTCGATCGTCTAAGAACACAATACACTAGAAAGAAAAGGCCGACCCGAAAATGGTGCATCTCGGACTTTCTATCACCTATGCTCTGGCATTGGTGACCGGTGCTTTGGCCGTCCCATCGCAACAGCTAGACACTCGCCAGCAGCCGTTCAAGTCGACAGCCATCACCAGCCATGCCGAGCCATGGGCCATCGCCTTTTTGCCTGATAACCGTGTCCTTGTCACCGAGAGACGAGGTAACCTACGTCTCGTCGACCCGACCGCCAAAACCCAGGGTACTATCACCGGTGTGCCTGCTGTCGCCTACGGCGGCCAGGGCGGTCTCCACGACGTCGCCTTACACCCCCAATACGCCGAGAACAGTATTATATATATCAGCTACGCCGAGTCCGGCTCTGGCGGGGCAGGAGGCGCAGTCGCGCGGGCCAAGCTGACGCTGGACGCCAACGGTGGCGGTGCGCTATCCGGCCTCGAGGTCATCTGGCGCCACTCGCAGAAGGCCGGGGGTGGACTCCAGTTCGCCTGTCGCCTGCTCTTCGGTCCCGACGGCGCGCTATGGATCTCGTCCGGCGAGATCAATCAGATGACCCCGTCCCAGTCCATGACTAGCAATCTCGGCAAGATGATTAAGCTATACGAAAACGGTACCGCCTTCGCAGGCAACCCGTTCGCCAGCCAAGGCGCCGTCCAGGCGCAGATCTGGTCGCTAGGCCACCGTAACCCGCTAGGCATCGACTGGGACGCCCAGGGACGTCTCTGGGAGGTCGAAATGGGGCCCATGGGCGGCGACGAGCTCAACCTGATCCAGTCGGGCGCCAACTACGGTTGGCCGCTCGTGTCCGAGGGCCGCCATTACGACGGCCGGACGATCCCCGCGCACAGCACACGCCCCGATTTCGCAGCGCCCAAGGCCTTCTGGGTCCCCGTCATCTCCCCGGCCGGCTTGATCATTTACAAGGGCGACCTGTTTCCCAGCTGGAAGGGCAATGCCATCATCACCGGTCTCAGCGCACAAGGACTTGTACGCGTGACCATCACTGGTGACACAGCGAAGGAGGCTCAGCGTATCTCAATGGGTAGGCGCATGCGCGGTATCCGAGAGGACAAGGACGGCGCCATCTGGGTGATCGAGGATGGCCAAGGCGGCCGGCTCTTGAAGCTTACCCCGAACTGAACTTGCGTTGGCGAGAGACTTGGGAGGTTTGGGACCACATGTACATAAGGTAGAGTTAGGATGGCAGATCACCTCTGGATTTTGATGGAGAGTTGGATCTTTCGAAAGCTTTATTGCAGTTAGGGCTTTAGATCAATATTCAGTATGGTGGTTGATTAAGGAAAGACCAAGGATAGGAATCCTTGTCCTGAAGGCTATGTAGTATACTTATATACTGTGGCACCAGAATGTAATTACAGTGGGTCTGTGATATGGTGCACCGGTCGCGTTTCCACTTAACGCGTCCCTTCGAACTTCTGCGACGCGTCCACTATTGTACTAAGCTGGGGGCTTGCATTAGCGTACCAGAAACCTGGGGAGCTCCATCATATCCTCCTGCTATCTACTATGTGAATTGCCCGAGTAGCACTCCAATCGAAGGCAACATCTAGCATTTCACTACACTTCCTCGATGATGGCTGGTCCAGCCAAAGGGAAGAGACAACAGTCTCTCACGAGTTTCTTCACTCCAAAGACAGAGAACATCTCCCCTAGCCAGCGCCCGAGCCCGAGCAAGGGGCCGGTCTCTCCTGATGCACATGCTGACAGCTCCCGTTCCCTTCATGCCTCCCGGAAGCGACCGCTCGAGGAGGGTGCTGACAATGGTAACGCAACGCCCTCACGGAAGAAGTCCAAAAATAATCTTGTCGAGAGGCAAAACACAGCCCGTCCGACATCTCCGGCCAAAAGCCCACATGCTACTGCAACTCTCAGCCAGCCGAACGCCCGCACGGAACGCTACCTTTATGATGGATCGAGTCCGCGCGACGGCCTACCCGCAGCGCCCGGAGACGAACAACAGCAAGATGAGGACGGCGCACAAGAGAAGAGGAGGAAGGAAGAGCTGCATCGCAAGTTCGTGCAGAAGCTCGGCCGGCCCGACAGCATGGCACTGATGAAGCGACGCAACCACCAGATCGACGACGAGACCCAAGCCCTCAACAACGAAGATGGCGAAGATGACGACGACGACGAGACACCACAGCCTGCCAAGACTAAGAAGAAGGGCGCTAAGACAGGCAAGCTCACGCCCATGGAGATTCAATTCCTCGATATAAAGAGGAAGCATATGGACACGCTTCTAATTGTCGAGGTCGGCTACAAATTCAAGTTCTTTGGGGAAGACGCTCGTATCGCTGCAAAGGAGCTCAGCATCGTGTGCATCCCCGGCAAGTTTCGATACGACGAGCATCCATCAGAAGCCCATCTCGATCGGTTCGCCTCTGCAAGCATTCCCGTTCATCGACTTCCCGTTCACGCGAAACGACTGGTGGCGGCCGGTCACAAAGTTGGCGTTGTGCGTCAGATCGAGACTGCAGCGCTTAAGAAAGTGGGAGACAACAGGAATGCACCTTTCACGAGGAAGCTTACAAATGTCTACACAAAGGGCACATACATAGATGAAGTCGGGGAACTAGATCAACATTCCGACACCGGTGCTTCCGCAGGTGGCTATCTTCTCTGCATTACTGAGACGGCCGCCAAGGGATGGGGCACCGATGAGAGAGTTGACGTGGGAATTATCGCCGTCCAGCCTGCTACAGGCGATATTATCTACGACAACTTCGAAGATGGCTTTATGAGAAGCGAGATCGAGACGAGGCTCTTACACATCTCTCCCTGCGAGTTTCTCATGGTAGGCGAGCTCTCCAAAGCCACGGAGAAACTAATACAGCACCTGTCGGGCAGTTCCACCAATGTTTTCGGCGACAGGAGCCGAGTTGAAAGGGTGGCCAAGTCAAAAACGATAGCCGCTGAGGCCTATTCGCACGTCACTCAGTTCTATTCCAATAAACTAAAAGAAAACGAAGGAAACGACCAGGCCAGCGCGCTCTTGGACAAAGTGTTGAAACTCCCGGAAGCTGTTACTATATGTCTTTCTTCAATGATCAACCACCTGAAAGAGTACGGTCTTGAGCACATATTCGACTTGACCAAATATTTCCAATCATTCAGTGCTCGGCAGCACATGCTAGTCAACGGCACCACCCTAGAGAGCTTGGAGGTGTATCGTAACCAGACCGACCATACCGAGAAGGGCAGTCTCTTCTGGGCTCTCGACAAGACCTTGACGCGGTTTGGTCGGCGGCTTCTTCGCAAGTGGGTTGGCCGTCCCTTGCTCGATAAAGAGCGTCTTGAAGAACGTGTTGCAGCTGTCGAGGAACTGCTTGATAATGCCTCAACAGCCAAGGTCGACCAGCTAGAGCGTCTTCTCAAAAACACCAAGACCGATCTTGAGCGTAGCCTGATCCGTATTTACTACGGAAAGTGCACACGCCCAGAGTTGTTAGCAGTGCTTCAGACTCTGCAGAGAATCGCTTCCGAGTTTGCTCGTGTTAAAGACCCTTCTGATACTGGTTTCAAATCAGCAGCTATAAGTAATGCCATCACATCTTTACCTCTCATACTTCCTACCGTGCTCTCTTACCTTGAACGCATCAATGCACAAGCCGCCCGGACAGACAATAAATATACGTTCTTCCGAGAGACCGAGGAAACAGACGCCATCACCGATCACAAGCTCGGGATCGCCTCAGTGGAGCAAGAACTAGACGCCCACAGAAAAGAGGCCGCGTCAAAGCTGAACAAGAAATCGCCCGTGTCGTACGTGACGGTAGCGGGCATCGAGTACCTCGTCGAAGTCACCAACGCAGATTTGAAACATGTCCCAGCATCATGGATCAAGATCAGCGGGACCAAGAAGCTCTCGCGCTTCCACACTCCCGAGGTCGTGCGTCTCATATCGGAGAGGGACCAGCACAAGGAAGCCCTCTCCGCAGCCTGCGACGTGGCGTTCGCATCGCTGCTCCAGTCCATAGCCTCGGACTACCAACCTCTCCGTGACGCCATATCCTCCCTCGCAACCCTAGACTGCCTGCTCTCGCTCTCCAAAGTCGCCGCTCTGCCAGGCTACACAAAGCCCCAATTTCTACCCACCGACACGCTTCCAACCATCTCCATAACATCCGGTAGACATCCCATCGCCGAGCAGACACTCGCTACCTCGTACATTCCCTTCAGCACAACTCTCACATCCCCATCCCCTCTAGCACATTTAATAACCGGACCCAACATGGGCGGAAAATCTTCCTTCGTGCGTGCCGTCGCACTCCTTGTTCTCCTGGCACAGATCGGCTCCTTCGTACCAGCCGACTCGCTAACACTGACATTGGCCGACGCAATTCACACACGCATGGGTGCCCGCGACAACTTATTTCGGGGCGAAAGCACTTTCATGGTAGAGGTCTCCGAAACAGCACGGATTTTGCGTTCCGCGACACCGCGGTCCCTTGTGATACTCGACGAGTTGGGCCGCGGAACGAGCACATATGATGGGGCGGCCATTGCACAGGCGGTTTTACAGCACGTTGTTGAGGAAACTCGATGCCTGACGCTGTTCATTACACACTACCAGAGCCTCGCTCGTGTCGCTGAAGGGCTTGCAGGGAAATGTACAAACGTGCACATGAGGTTTACAGCTACGAAGAAGGGCTGCAATGACAGTAACGATAGTAAGACGAATGAGGCACAAGTCGACGGCGTTGAGGGAGCGACAGGAAGCGAGCCCTTCGAAGGCGACGAGGAGATTACCTTTCTCTACGAGGTTGGCGAGGGTGTGGCGCACAGGTCTTATGGCCTTAATGTCGCACGACTGGCACGGATTCCGCGTAGAGTGCTCGACGTAGCGGCCAAGAAGTCCCGAGAACTAGAAGACGAGATAAAAAGACGGAGATTAGGCGGCGCAGTGAGGCTCTTGACGGACGTTTTAGGCGATTATTCAGATCAACTCGACCACCTTGTATCGAGCATTGAACAATTATAATGCAAGGGCCCATATAGAGCCCTTCATGTTATGCTTCTGAGGTACCCTGTGTACAAATTTAATTGGGATTTCGAGGCTTAATATGTAAGCTGAGTAGTATCTAAGTAGTATACATGCTAGAGAGAGTGCGGATTCCATAAGATCATGTTTCCCAACCACGCGTGAGAATGCCTAAGATGGGGGCAACCTAGGATTATTAGATCTGGTCCCCGTAATCATTAGATTGAAGAATGAAAGAAAGGGGAAAAAAACCAATACAGTTACATGTTGTCTCGTAGAATCATGGCTTTAAGTGTTGGGCAGAAGTAGGAGGGGCACTCCGAGTCGGTTATGAGGGCAGCTGACACTCGCCATTCAAATAGCTTCAGTACTGTCAAGGCATGCCGAGTAAACAGGATACTCTAATTGTCATGAGAGAGAGCCTGCGGAACTGGCATGACTGTTTTGAGTTGTTCGCTCCGTTCGGAAAATGAATAGCATGCCGAAATTCAACACTGAAGTCTGTCGTAGGTAGTTGATGTAGCCTAAGCTGCCCTGTTGCTCTGCAGAAAATACGACAAATGCGTTCCTCAAGGGCTACCAAGATGACGTAAACTAAAGTGCCCGTTGTCGCTACGTCATCTAGTAGTCGTCAAATAGGTCAAGATTCTGGTTGGAGACTGCTAGGAAGCGCATTAATGTAGCGGAGAAATCGTCCGGCTAAGCAATGAGTTCGTAGAATCATGCTGAATCATGTGTGTCCATAGAGGTATCTTAGTATGTAGGACACTATAGAACACTGTAGCTGGAGACGCGAGCGTTGAATAGATGTCGTTGTCCTAATTATTGATTGCTCACAGGCGCCAAAGAGACTATCGTAGATACGAAACTGACGAGTCGCACCAGAGTTCCCCAGGAGGACCTTTGGGCCAGGGGAAGATCATGGTTTCACATTGGATAATCCTCACCACTAGCTTGACTATGATGATATGGGTTGCCCGTCATACTAGATATGTGAGCTGGATCGTAAGTCGCACTGCTGTTGATGGGGTTAAAGCCCGAGGGGGTTGTAGGCTTAGGATCTTCATCGTAGGGCGAGTAGAGGCGGTATCCGAACCCATCTCGAGGTCGTGGGCAAAGCGGGTTGTAGTTACTGGCTTCGATCGGGTCGCCTGAGGAGTGAAGGTAAGGATTGAATGATGAAGGTGACTTGATAAGGAGATGACTGTTCTCCTTTCCAGAGTAGCGGGGCGGTGATTTCTTGAAGTTGGAGGTTGGTGACGCAAAGGCAGCATTGGGGTTGCCTGGTCGCAGCGCGAGGCCTGGAAGGCGTTCGTGCCTACGAGCTACAAGTCAGCTCCCCGCTCATTGTATCTGACCAATTGGACTCACTGCTGTCGTCGCAATGGTCTTGCGACGGTGGTGTGGACGTGGGTTCGGAAACCTGCCATGGAGTCATCAGACACTGTCCTGTGAGTCCATGGTAGATTTGCGAACCTTGACCATCGTCCAATTCATCACTACAATCACGAAGCGAGGTCATAACAGGGTGTACACCGTGGCTATGCACCGGCAAAACCTCCTGCCGGTTGGTAGAAGATCGCGTAATTCTTCTACTTGGCATAGTTGACTGGGTGACAGTTGAAAGAGGCGAAGGACGAGCTTTTCGAGCAGACGAACGAACAGCTCGCGCCCTTCCCGTCTTCTGGGCCTGTTGGCGTGTATTGTTAGTGCGGCGTTTGGCAGATGTATAGGAAGACTTCGCTTTGGGTCGGCGCTTGGATCGAGGTTCGTTAATGGCAGTTGTCTCTTTTTCATCCTATCAAGAATTAGCATCAAGTAGTAGTAGTGGTAGTGAAAGAAAAATAACTCTGGACTCACCCCACTGCCGTCGATTGACGGTTCGTCGTAAACGTCTCGTGTTCGTTGATAGTCAAGATTAATGTCTAGAACTTCCTCCGTTCTAGTCACCAGCCGCGAGTTTGCTTCTAATTTTAAGAGTACCGCAGGGTCTTTCTTCTGGTTTCTCATGCGTCTATCTCTTTCCGTCGCCGAGTCGAACCCAGCCATTCCCGGATAGACAACACCTTTGAGTATCAATGCGCCTGTATCATCTTCGATAGTCTCGGGCGTGCCTTCAGGCGCAAAGGGACTATATAACTCTGAGGCCTCGTACTTGGATGAATCATCTTCGTCCTCTAAATAGTCTTGGAATTGACCTCCGGGGTTACTGGGGTATTGGCTAGGGTCGTGAGGATAGGGAGAACCAGATTGCCATACGAAGGGCGCATGGGCGGCGGGATGATACTCATGCCTATCTTGAATCTCGTCATCATCTGATTCAAACTTGACGAGATCGTCCTCATTGAGCGCGTCCGTTTCGTCAACTCTGCGCCGACTTTGCGTTGTCTGTATTTTTAAATCAAGTTAGTAGTCTCCAGCATTGAAAGAAAGTGTGTTAATAGGGACTCACGATATTGCCTCGACTCCGGCGGTTGGAGCGGCCACCGCGGTAACTCTGACGTGAAACCGCTCTATTGTCTCCTCCAATATCGGGGGTTTGGCGTTGATTGTTGTCTCTCTGTTCCCTTGCTGTCTTTCGAGCTCGAAGCAATGCGCTGATATCGTTTTGTTTGTACCAGGTTTCGAATTCTGAGAGAGCTAACTCAGCATCTTCATCAACCTCACGGGAAAGGTTTAGCTGGAACATATTGTGAAGATGCCCCTTTGAGCTAATGTGGGTCAGCAAATGCGAAAGGTCAGAGAAGTGTGAGTTTTTTGGGCATATGAAACAGACGAGGGGAATCAGGTCTGCCCTGGGCGGGATGGATTGGTCTTGCTGAGCGTGGCCTTGTAGTTGGTAGCCTGAGGTCATATTGGTTATTGGCGTGTTTACTCCAGTGATGAATTTAAGGTCATCCCTCGATAGTGATGTCGCTCACAGCTTCAATCTTACGCTGGTATTTTTGAACGCGGATGAGATTGATAGTATTGTCGAGTTCAATGTATTGCAGTCGAGTGGAACGGAACAGGCTAAGATCAGTTCAAGAGGATCTCCATCAAATGGATATCTCGGTGCCAATTTGTTGATGCCAGGTCCTGAGATGTTTCGTGATACAAAGACGAAGTATCCGAATCTGATCAATTTGGACGCTGGAGGAGCTTGGTAAGGCAATCTAGATGGCACCTAGAGATCTGTTTCTGTAGTCTACTTAGTTAGCTTACTACACAAATGGCGAGATTCGCGGTCAGTTTCCGATCGTCCGAGTCTATGCAGCCGAAATGTACCAGAAGACTCAGGGAATTGTCCAATTGATCAGCTAAAGTAAATAGATGAAGGCCAAGTGAGAAATGGGCAGAAGATGTTGCTGAGCAGGCAAAGGTGACCATGGTGAAAAGAACACGAATCAGCCAGGAGCAAAACATTGTGTACTTGCAGAGGTTCCGTGAAGTGTTCAATATGTGCAACAGGACTAAGTGAAATTACATAACGACTCGAAAAGTCCAATACTTGTTGGGAAGCTTTATGAGCAGTCAGATGGCCCTGAGTGGCCTGGTGCCATAAAACGGGAGAGTAGGGACAACCAATATAGTGTTGCAGGTCGAGAGTAGGTGATTGGCACTTGGGTAAAAAAAAGAAGGGTAAAGGATATGATGGAAGCGCTCAGTAGGTAACAACGATAACATCTACATACCTTGAAGAAGGTCGTGGTGAGAGGAGATGTAGGCTTGAAGGTGTAACCGCAGCGGAACTGTAGACGAATTGAAGAATCGAACAAGAGGCACCTTGCACTGATCGTGTTGTATCCATTGAGGGTGGTAGCAGGTTAAGTGAGAGTTAGGGGCGAAGGTGATAGTGCTAGGGCCGATGCCTTGAGGAGGTAAATAAAAACTTGGGTAGGTAATAACCTTGGCGAAGGAAAAGAAGAATTTTACTAGAAGCTGGGTAAATGGGTTGCTCCTTCCAAGTTCTGACTTGATTCAGCAACTGTCTTCTGTGCCTGCCTCAACATGTACGTAATTATAATGGGGGGCAGCTGCCCATGTTCTTTTTCTAATAAAATATTGATTTGTGGGTATGTACCTTCCCTGCTTATACCAGGTTACGCGTGTGTACTTCCCAGGTAGGTACTATGATATATATGTAACTATTTGTTGTAACTATGTGTTGTAACTATGTGTAGACGACATCATTTTACATATGTAGTACAGGTAACCTTTTCAGGGGAGGTAGGCACACGTGAACATTTCAGGAGGTGCTGCTCGAGTTAGGCCATTGTAGGATATGAATGGCAAAATAATAAGACAGTTTGCCTGAATATGAATGTTTATATAAATGGAAAAGGAGAAAGGAAGAGGAAACAGGATGGTATGTTACTATTGTTACTTACCTAGGTAGGTAGTTAGAGAAGGCTGAAAACCGGTTGCTACTGTTAATTGTCTTACCAGAATGTGCTGTTCATCTACATTGTAGTGCTGGTTACGGGCACAATAACAGGCACAATCATCACGGACAGGGGGGCCTGGGTATTTGCTACGTGGTGGGACAGGAGAACAAAGAGTAAGATAATCAATTCACAACATCAATTCATAACATCAATTTTGGTCTCATGCCGTTGCTGATGTAAAGCTTAATATGAACCTGAAAGTAAGAGCTGGGAACGCAGGATCGGTCACTGCAATCTCATGTCCAACATCCAGACCTAAGTCTGCCTTGAGTTTCTTGTCCAAGTTCACCCTTGTCTGCTCCTCGATACTTGGTGGGAACTGCATGTAGAGAGTCTTGTCGTCGGCCCGTATTGAGGGCTTTTTGAGCTGCAGATCTGGTTTCACTGCAAATGAATCCAAAAGCTCCCTTAAAGTTAGATTAGGGTCCACCGGCAGAGGTTTTGCAACTTCACCGCAAACCGCACAATCTGGCTTTCTGTCATACTTGAAGGTTGATGTGTAAATACTGTCATCTCCCGAGTACATCATGTAGCTTTCCTCAAAGCCAAGGGCGGGCGCGGCAGTAGTGGCAATCTTCAAGGCCTCATTGCAGCAACTGGCGGCAATAATGGCGTTAGTAGATGCAATAGCTGGGATGATGTTCTTCACGACGCCCTGGGTGAGCGAGTAAGTTACTCCGGTGATACCGAACTCCTGTGCTCGTGCCGACGCCTTTTGATATAACCAGGTAATGTGTTCCGGATCGTCCTTGTCTAATTCTGGGAATGGTTTCTCCTGGTCCCATGCAATGATGTGGGCCCATTCTATACAGTGCTCCGGTTGTCGAGGGATCGTGGCCAATGTACAGAGGGGGACTGCCGCCCTCGGAGTGTAAAGGTCCAGCTGACACTCAATACATGGTGTTAACGTTGGGAAGATGACACGAGTCTGGCCCTTGAAACCTAAGGCGTGTTAAAAGAATGGAGTCACGTGTGGTGGATTGTCTTGCTCACCTTCAGTACCACCGTCAATCAATGGCTTCAGCGAGTCTTGATTATCCATATCCACCATATTCACCAGTGTCGCATTGATCCAGCGTCGTGCTTCTATGCTGTCTAGCCCACAGACTACAATCTGGAACTGCATGTAGAAGTCCTCATCAAAGTCTTGTATGCGGCAGTTATGGGGTGTGATTTTGACGCCCCTGACTCTTTTCTCAACAAAAGCCGCAGCAACTTCAGCCTTGTACTTTCCTACATCATCTTTCCGAAAGAGAAACTGTCTGTTAAGGTTGGATATGTCGATCGTGTCTACTCATGAGTAGGCGCGTTAGCTTATTTGATGAATTTAGCTACGAACGTCCCGACGTACCCATATCAATAACGTCGATGTTCTTAAAGCCTGAGAGCGCCAAGTCCTTAAGTATTTCGCAACCTAGGCCACCAGCCCCTATCACTAGTATCTTGGCCTTATCTAGTGCTTCCAGAGCTTCTTCACTGACGTCTGAATCCTGGTTAAAGGGCCCAGGATTTCGTCGTATCTGATCCAGATACCGCCATCGGCTCGTTGCATTACTGCCTGACATGTTTGTGAATGCCGTCGCAATGCGTGACTCGAATTCCCTAAGTAGCTCGTCTTCCGAAGTCAAGAAAGGACATCGAGATTTCCTTAGCAGTAGTGAAGGGACGGGAAAATGATGCTAGATATAGGCCAGCTACCTACTTGTAAGACTGTTGTTTATTATTGTTTATTCGATTCGAGGGGCAATGAATGTTCCAGGTTCCATGTTTGTTAGGTGCCCCACAAAGGATGCACAGGCTCAATCAATCCCTTACTGTAGGTACCTCAGCTTACGATCTTATCGCTTATCGCATTTCGGTGATTTATGCGAGCAGGCAACCTGATCCTAAGGCCTAGATGCAAGTAGTTAGATAGGAGGTACTTCTTGTCGATATTCGATGGTGTCTATAGGAGGCTCGCTGCCGCTGTTTGTTTTCTAGAAATTAGAACCACACATGTAGGTGCATAGGTATAATTAGAGCCCCTCTGCAGGGCTTTCTGAGTTTAGATTCATGTACGGATAGGTACATCTATATGCGGTGTTAAAGATATGCGTCTATCAAGCTATGAACTTCACGGGCACTAACCAGGTAGGTACCTAAGGTACCTAAATTACAGAGGTACCTAACCTTTGGCTGCTCAATAACTGTAAGGTTTGCAAACATCTGCGCCACCAGTTCGGAAGGGTCTAAATCCGCTTCGACTGAGCAGCCATGGCAGACTTTCTTGTACCGGTGAGCCAGTCTTACAGGAAAGAAGACAAGTCAGAGGAGTTTCTAAGTCTTTCGAAGACTGCGGAGCCCGTTAAAATTGCACGGGCTGTGTTCGAAGGCACATCACCCGAAGAAGCATTGGAGACCCTTAAAGACCAGCCCAGTTACGATACACTGCTCATTGTTCTGGAATACCTGTTACATGAAAGCAAGGATAAGCACAAATTTGACATACGAACACCTGGGCCACTCGCTGCGCAAATCATCCATGTACTCGTTACAGAGATAGTACCAAACTACTGGACAATCCTGCAAGAATCATCTGACAAGAAAGGTACTGGTGTTCTTTTGGCTTGTCTACGGAGTCTTCCCGGTATCAATGCTACCCTCACTTATATACGCTCCCTTATACGGGAATTCAAGTCGCAACTGAGGGATCCAAACAGTTCCCATGTAATCTTCAATCTGGTCTACACCTTAAGCTTATTAGCCAGCCTCCTCGATGACGATGACGAAGTGATGCGTATGTGGGACTTTATCGCCTCAGTGAGCAAAGCTGCGCACGCTCGGTCTTTGCGACAGGAATTCTTATCACTCTTCACCAGCGGTAGAATTGTAGCGTTATCAGCAGAAGCTGAGGATGTCTGCAAACAGGCATCTCGAACTATGGAACCCTTGTGGATCGCCGACAATAAACAATATATTAGCTGGCTCGCTCGTATTCAAGTGCAGTGGGCCATCGTTGAGTATGAGAAAGACGACCTCAAACTATGTGCGGAACTTGGTGCGCGGGCCATGAGGCTGGGGCATGCTGGTAGGTTTGACCTTTTGCCATGAGATGTATTGACTAATATTTACGTCCTTATTAGAGATATTTGTTCGAGAATTTCTACACAAGTTGCTTCTTCAAGATGACGCTGACAGGGAAATCTTCAGCGTACTGATCAACAACTATCCCCTGCCTGAACAGCGAAAGATCTTGCTCCTGCTTCTGAAGCTAATGTCGGACCTTTATCTTAACTCAATCGACAACAGCGATCTAAATGAGGACTACCCGATTCTCTGGGCGTCAGTAAGCGCTCTTCGATTAGTCGTCGCCAACAACGATGCTCAGAGAAGTAATCTTGTGGCTTGGCTAACAAGTGCATCAGGAGCAGGGGTTGGAGAAGGTTGTGGCATAAGGCGAGTTGCTGTTGCTGCGCTTGCTGATCATAAGGAGTCCGTCTTAACAGTTCTAGAAAGGGGTCTCAACCAGTTTGGCGACCGACTATATATCAAACATACTCCAATACTACAACAAGAAGGTAGATCCTATTTTGAATGGTACTTTAAAGCTTGAAAGGAAAACTAACAGGTATTTAGCACATGCACAAATACTCCTCCTCAGTGCTGGATACGTTCATCGAATAGCACCAATTAAACTCACGGTACTTCTGCGATCAAGTTCATATCTCAATGCTATCTCTAATCGCCTCGCGGAGTCGCAAAGCCGAGCACGCTTCCTTGGAATGGCCGTGGGCGAAGCGCTTTCTGGGTTGGTGCATGGGAAAGATAAACTGGACTTCAAAATGGAGGAGATGGACACAGAAGAGGCTGGTTGGTATAAGGGCCTAGTCAACGTATCTGACAAAGCTGGACCGTTGGGGCCATTGAGAATTTCTATACCTTCACCGCAGGCCAAACTCGCAAACAAGCCAGTCAGGCCAGCGAGAGAGCAAGGGTCATCACGACCCAGCAAGGTCCCCAAAACAACGGGCTTCGTTATCGAAGAAATTGAAGACGATGAGGAGCAGGAAGACCCAGATTTGGCGCCTTACGCGAAGCCAGACTCTGACGCAGAGGACTCTGACGATGATCCAACCCTTATTAACCGACACAAGCCTAAAGCTCCTGTCTACATAAGAGATCTGATCACTTATCTTCGGGACACGGAAGACTACGACAGGCAAAAGTTAGCTCTCACAACAGCGCCAGTGCTTATACGCCGCAAGGCAAACTACGGTACGGAGGTTGCATCTCATGCAGAAGACCTGGGGTCGCTTCTTGTTGGGTTACAAGACAAGTTCGAACTTGAAAACTTTGACAACCTCCGTCTCCAAGGCATGGTGGCAGTTGTTGTGGCTCAACCAAAAAAGATGGCCCCTTGGTTTGCGAAGACCTTCTTTGATGGGGACTATTCCCTCTCCCAAAGGGCATCCATTCTGATTGTTCTCGGGCTTAGTGGCAGAGAAATTGCAGGATTCGAGACCTCGGAATATGCATCAGCCGCACACTTCCCATCCAAGGCTCTACCAAGCAAAGTCGAAAAGCACTACCTTCAGCCTTCATCTGCAGCTAAGGGGCTCCAGCCAGGCACTAATCTTAAAGCATTACCCCCTAATGCACTCGACACCCTAGCACAATCATTATCACAGACATTCCTCGCCCCGATGGCAGCCGAAGCAGCAGATGCTGTGACCGGACCCAATGCCCTCAAACTCTCCAGCTTTACATCACGTCTCCAACAATCCCAATCACACTCTACAGCTACATCAAAATCCAAGCCCCGCGGCGTCCGCTCGATACCTAATACTACAGCCGCATTAATTTCTACGCACTTCTTTTTCCCGCTCTCGTCTCGATTTCAAGCAGCAATGCGGAGTTCCGCAACAACGAAGATTATATTTCAGCCGTATCTCCTCGCAACGTATCTAAAGACCTTGGGACTTCTCATTCACGCTGCTGGACCTTCGACGCTCGCACTGCCCCAGATGACAGCCGAGCTATGGGACTTGTTACTGGGGGTACGAGGACGGTGTCTCAGCTCAGGCCCTACGAACAATGAGAGCGAAGGCGATCTGACCGTGACACATGCCGTGCTCTTGGCATTTGCAGCTTTGCTCGATGTCAACGAACGGGATATACGCGGATTATGTGAACGGCAGGGTCGTCAAGTCGTAGAGACCACGGAGTGGATCGAAAATGTATTTCACAATACACGGGGAGGTGATAGCGCAGGCGAAGAGAACGACGTCAAGATGCTTGCTGCGGGCATTCTGATACGTCTGCGTGAGGCTGTGGAGAAGTATCAAGCTGTCCTGATGGGAGATCTAATTGGTTTCACCTAGACGCACGCCGTATATACCTACGAATACAAGTCTAAGATTCCTCATTTTCTTCCGTAGGTGGCGAGTGACTCACCAGTTGTCAAAAAAGATAACTAACGTACATCCAGAGCTCCGCATCACAACCGGCATGAAATAACGGAGTACTATATACGTAAGGATTGAAAAGCGTATTATGTCCAAGTCTTTGGCTCCTACAAGTAATTCTCCGGCGTAACAATCAGTTTTGCCCTACTCATAATGGTATCAATTGACGCGACGTCAAAGAGTGCATTGGGGACTATTTGAGGCGGTGTGATTGAGGCTACTGACTGTGAAAGCGCCTTTCTCCCGCGGCGTTTCGACTCGTCGGATCGATTGATCAATATGAGAATGAATATATACCCATTATATTTAGCAAGGTCAAGGTTGAAATATACGAGAACTCCGCTCTCGCTCGCTTGGGCTTGCCCATTCGGCTCGGTGTTGCCCATTATCGTGATCGGACTAACACGAAAAGGAGCACGGGTAGTTGAATATGCGATCTGGCTCATATTAAAATTTACATGATATCAGCGGCACCAATCTGAGATTTCGGATACGTGCATTCCTAGTACCTTGGGTTAGTCCGTGTAACAATTACTCCTTGACTTATTTCCAAATGAATCAAAGCTTGTGTCACACATTATACCGGGAAAAAAAAATACTGCCTAAATGATATAATTTCCATAGTGTCCTGACCTGGTATCTACCTATCAACTCCGTGTTGTACACAAAGGCGGGCGAAAATTCCCACCGTCCGCAAGAAATCAGTCCTCTCGTGCCCGGACGCCCCCAGCCCGCCGCGGCTCCATTTCTTCCACTTGGTCACTTATCAAGGACAAGTGCTCCCTGAGACTTCCGATGAGCCTCTTCATTTCCTCGGCAACCTCCGGCCCAGAGGCTCGACCTTCTAGAACGTGCAAGGCCGGCGGTTCCACGAACGGTAGCTGGATAGCATAACCGCCATTCTGTGGGCGGACGGGGACGTCCTCTGGCTCTGGCTCGGTGGCTCGCGCGATTCGCTGAGCAAATTCCGAGTCCTCCGATACGTAGATAGATGGCTCTCGGGTGGTCAGAGGGAGGGGAGCATACACAGATGTGTGACGCTCTAGATCAAATGGGCCAACACCGCCCATCTCCGAACCAGTGATAGATGCCACATCTGAATGTGAGGTGGATGGCCTGGTAAATTCCGGCGGGTTTGGTTCCGGCATGCTCATGTCCAGGTCGATCAAACTGCCAACGGACATGCGATCATTTCCGGTGCGAGGTATTTCTAGGTCGTATCCCTGGGAGGGTAATACGGGTTCTGTCTCATGATGCAGCAGTCTGGGGCGCTCTTCACTGAAAGAAAATTCAGAAAAGTGCGAGAGCTCTGGATTCGCAGAGGCTGGCGGGATACTTGTAGGCCATGACCAGTCTGGAGCATGTCGCCCGTTGTTGAGATCCGCTGGATCGCTTAGAGGGGCTCGTGCATGCGACAGAGGCTCAGCGGCAGATGAGAACGACCAGTTATTATCCATAGAAGCACGAGGCCCGGGGGCCGGAGCTGGAGCCGGTCTTATTGTTCCCATATCAACAAAACTGGATAAGTCTGCACCACCTAGTGAAGCATCTAAATCGATAAGGGACTCTCTGAGTGTCGCATGAAGCGAATCGTCGCGAAGGGGAAGATCAGATACTGGTGGTTCAGAAGGAGGCGGGACCATGAGACGACCATAATACGCACGGGAGTTCTCGTCGTAATTAGAAATCGTGTTAGGATCGAATACTTTTTCTAGGGGAGCCTTCATGGCAGCTAGAGCCTGAGGCGGCGGCCGACGACGTCCTTTCGCTTTAGGACGGGCTGTATCTTCACCACTGAAGCTGTTTGGAAAGTCGACGGTCGTGCCATACACATCTCGTACAGCTTCGATTTCGGACCTGCCGTCTCTCTCACTCTGAAGCTGTTCGTCGAATGCGAGTGTTGTTGAGAAGTTCCATTCATCAGCGGCAAGGGAGGTGGCGCCAAGATCTGCTGGTGCCTGCGCACCGAAGCCCACGAAGAGAGACTTTCTGCTTCCACCACGGTCTTCCCAGAGTTTGAACGCCTTGACCAGAGCTGCAAGAGATGAAGTTGGATAGAGGGCTTCTGTATTGAGGATATAAGGATGTTGTTGAATTTGCTCAATAGAAGGACGTTTGGTAGGGTCATCCTCGAGACAAAAAGCAACGAGGCTTTTGAGGTTCTCCGAATACTGATCACCGGTGAGGCGGGGAAGGTGGTCGCGGAGATATTCGCCAAATTGAGGGATCCTAACATTGGATCTGACGTTCGGTGGCAATCCTGATGCAATTTCGTATACCATGGATCCGAAAGCCCAAATGTCAACCTCTGTTCCGTACTGTGCATTCTGGTCAAAGAGTTCCGGTGCCATCCAGTGCAAAGTCCCAATGAAAGTCGTACGCTTATCAAACTTTGTCTCAACCATGCCAGCCACGCCAAAATCACACAATTGCACACCGCCAACTTCTGTGATTAAGACGTTGGCACACTTGATGTCTCGGTGAATGATGCCTTGTTTGTGTACCCAGTGAATGGCAACGGAAACTTCCCGGAGGATGGGGATGATCCATTTCTCTTGAAGCCCGCCCGGCGCTGTTGGCTTCATTAGTGTTGCCACGCTGCCACCAGCGCAGTATTCGGTCACCATCCACATGGCCTGACCAACAGGTAGTGCTTCGATGACTGTGTTCACGTTCTGCGCGCCACTCTCACTCAAAAGGCGCAGGGCATTAATCTCCTTAAGGAATTCGCTGTATGTGTCTTGGAGCTTGGGGTTCAAAGTGTCTTGTTCGTCGACATCAATAATTTTAACGGCCACAACGTTTGATGTCTTTATGTCATTTGCTTTGTAAACCCGGCCGAAGCTGCCCTTGCCGATCAATTCTGTGAGGTGGTATTCTGGAACTGGCTTTCCACTTCGTGCACACTCTTCTTCCACGGAAGCTTGCATTTTCGCGGCATCTTCAAAAGCCTTCTGCCTTGACGCAGAAGTCCCCGCCCCCAGGACTTGTAGGCGCTCCATAGTTCCTTGATCTCGCTCACTTCCTGAAGAATGCTGTCGGCGTCGTTGAGGCTGTACCCGTAATTAGTGTTGTTTCAATTGTATACGTGCCAGTCAAGCGCTGGGGGTGATCCGTTGAAGGCAGAAGAAGTCAAGCTTAGTTGGTGACAAAACCAAGGCAAAGAAAGAACACGCAATCTAATGACAAATTGACCTATACAGGAAAGATTATTACAATCCAGAACGGCCGTATTTTTATAGCATAGGTTATAAGTTCTGGAAGATGATGCGCCACACCACTTGGTTACTTGCCTGAGAATATCTTGATACTCAGGGATAGTGCAGAGACCAGGCGCCCAAGGGATTGAGCGTCCCGGGAAGTCGCCGACAGCAATAGCACTCTTAGTCTTCTTTAAATAAAAGTAAGACTCGTTTATTTCCATTGTTTTTCATGCGGAAAGGCGAAGGCACCAAGGTCGCGAGAAAGTTGTTGATGCTTTTGAACCAGGAAGATGAAAATGCAGATGAAAGTGAGGATAGCAAGAAGGAACTCACTCAGCAGATATGTGCAGCGTTGCAGCTGTATTCACTGTAAAGTGATGGCTGAAGTCGATGCTATCATCTAACTTCCTGTCTTTTCGACAACATACGACACTCCATACTCGGGTGTATCACGATGCCCAGTTCGGTTGGCTTCACACTTCTCGGTA
Source organism: Xylaria curta (assembly GCA_022495235.1). Lineage (NCBI taxonomy): Eukaryota > Fungi > Ascomycota > Sordariomycetes > Xylariales > Xylariaceae > Xylaria > Xylaria curta. The sequence continues at coordinate 567,804 of MU375899.1, read as the reverse complement.
AGGAAGCTGAGAAATCGTTCCGGACAAATTCGAGGTGTTTAGATAAGTGTTCTCATAAGCGATACACCAAAGGGCTTGGTTTTTGAATGTGTAGTTGCGAGTGCCGAAGTCACCTGATTGATCTTGTTGAGTAGCTTGAAATGAAGCATTCTAGCATCGGATTCTGGATGGCATCTGAGATAGAGTGCTGATGCACGTTCATGTTACAGGGGCTCTATTGTCGCACTAGACTTAGTTTGGTGCAACTGCGGGGCAATGTGCAGCCAATCGCCTTGAATTGCCGGACCTCCCTGGAGTACCTAGGTAGGTACTTATTTGAAGGTACCTTCAACATACCTTCAGCAAACAAATGGGTTTCAACATGAAGAACTCAAATGATGGCATGACTTCCTCTTCTCAAATTTACAGTGATCAATAAATTCAATCATGAACACCATATTTACGGCTACCTAGGTAATCAAGAAGCTTATGCCGTCTCAGCCGGTCATGTCCTGAAGGCAGTTTTGTCTAGATCTAAAGGGACGGGGTATTTTACACATTCAAATGGGGGTACGTTTACATCAAACTGCTTCGTCCGCCAATCTCCATGCTGCCCTGGCCATCACGCATTTCTCCGCTACGTCCTACTACAAACTCATGGTATATGCGCTCCAGCCGGCTCCGTTCCTGGGAGCTAATGCTGGCCCTTGTGTTTTCGAGCGCCTTGATCATATGTTTCCAACCAATCAATACTTCAGTGTCTTTCTCGGTCTTCTCCTTGTGGCCATGATCTTCATCTATGAAGCTGACACCTTGATTGCCCAGTTTGGCACGCTTCCTGGCTGCCTTTATTTCTGCGAGCTTGGCAGCAATAGCCGCGTTTTCAGCCAGCTGGGCGGATCTGTTGTTTCCCTTCTTTGCCCGCTCTTCAGCCTCTGCCAGTGATTCCTCCACACCGTAGCGGAATTGCATGAAGTTACGCGCGCGAGCGAGATTAGTTGATTTATCTCGCGTGTTTCCAGCGCCTCGCGTGCTACTATTGGGCTGTAATTCTAGGTCGTTCAGTACGTCATGAATAGCCTCGAGCTGAGCATTGGACATCAGTGCTTGAAGATCAGCCCCCGAAAACCCCTCGGTGCGCTTTCCCAAGTCTATCAACCCGTCCTCCGACGATAAGATTTCTCCGTTCAGTTTAACTTTCTTTCCCAGTGCTTGGAGGATATCGATGCGATCCTCGAGATTAGGAAAGTCGCACAACAGACTCTTATCCAAACGCCCGGGACGCAATAGAGCAGGGTCAATAAGATCCGGTCGTGACGTAGCAGCCAAAACATAAACTCCTGATAATCCTTCAGCACCATCCATTTGGGTAAGGAGCTGGTTTACAACCCGATCCGTGACTCCAGTTGAATCATGCCCACGTTTAGGCGCGATAGAGTCGAATTCATCGAAAAATAGAACACAAGGCTTCGCTGCCGAAGCTCTCTCGAACAAATCCCGGACACTTTTCTCACTGGCACCGATATACTTATTTAGAATCTCGGGCCCTTTTACGGAAATGAAGTTGAGACCACACTCCCCAGCAACAGCGCTCGCTAAAAGGGTCTTGCCACAACCAGGGTAACCGTACAAGAGAAGTCCAGAGCGGAGTCGAAGCGGACACTGGGCAAAGATAGGGGCGTATTTAGTTGGGTACTGCAGGGTCTCTAGCAGAATCTGCCTCGTTTCTTTAAGACCGCCGATTGAGTCAAAAGTGGTGGTCGACGTTTGCAGCGTAACATTACGAAGTGACGCAGGAGTAAATCCCTTTAACGCTTTGTCGAAATCCGTTCGGTTAAGTTGAACAACCTCAAGGGACTGCTTCGAGGTCATTTCACCGACTGACCGAATGAGTGCCTCATTTCGAGCTCGAGACACAAGTAGAATGAGATCTCCGGGCATGTAGCCGTCAGTTTCACCGGCAAGGTCGAGGAAGTCAAGATCAGGGTCAAGAAGGAAGCCGTCTATCCTCGACTTCGTTGAGTGGCTTTGGCTAGGTTGACTACCTCCATCCATCCAAGCACCGCCATCTTCCCCAACGCTGCCGTCGGCTGTTGTAGGCCGACTTCCGTCTGTAGCAGTTTCGTGTAGTAGTACCGGGGACACGGTATGTTGTTTTATTACCATATCCAGCACTCGCCTTCGTCCTTCCTTGTCAGGTGCTTTGAGGTCTATGATTTCTCGGACAACGTGGCCGCCGATAATAACGTTATTGAGGGAGTCTTTCCCCTGAGCTGTTGCTAACAAGACTACTCCACTATCGCGTCCACAATACTGGCGCACGATCGCTCCAATAATCTCGCTGGTTTGACGGCTCCGCCCGTTGTCATTCCCAACTTGTAACTCAGTCTCAACTGGGCACAGTTTATCTATGTCATCAAGTATGACTATTGCCTTCCCACCGAGTCTAGCACCCCAGCTAGCTGTCATGAAAATACGAGTGAGGGTCTCCTTGATGGTGGATATTCTACTTTCGTCATTCACAAGTTTCCGACATGGAAAGTAAGTAGTGTGGAATAAATAATCTCCACGGAGTGTCTGGGCGAGATTTTGCGCGACAGATGTTTTGCCAGACCCCAGGGCACCGGTCAACAAAACCGATGACATGTGCAGTAAGTGAGATCTTAAGTCATCAAGGAGAGAGTCGATCCCAACCAAGGTAGATGTGCTCTGGCTTAAGTCTTCACCAATAGGCCCTTGATCAAGCCAAGTTGGCCGAGGGATCGGCGATTGCACATCTATAGATGCTGGGCGCTCAGACCCGAGGAACCATTTCAACTCCTCTGGAGAGCTCGGGTGTGTGTTTGATGTTTCCAATTTCACAACGCCGCCTTCCCAGCCATGAGGTGGTTCGAGAGCATCGTGTACTCCCAGAATCATCCCATCAGTAATGGGCCCATTGAGGAGACCGGTACCCAAGCCTTTGGAACCATATGCTTGCGCGATCCGTTTACCAGCCCCTTCTTTTTCAGCTTTTGATTCGCCACCAAATTTCAGTGATCCTGATGTTTTCGTATTTTGATTTGCAAAAGGGAAAACCTTTAACTTTTCGGTTGTATTTCGAGGAGACGGTTGTGGCGCGGGCTCAATTTTGGCGATGCCTCCCACAATCCCTACACATCCCAGGGCGGCGCATAATGGGGTAGAAAGAGCAATTGTTTGACTACTTGGTGGATCATCCCACGGCCGTAGATGTACGACGACTTTCTCGCTGGGTTTTGCGGCTTCGGGGTATGCCGCTTCCTGTTGCTGCTGCTGCGGGTCGATGGCGGGCTGCAAGCCTGCTGGCTTGATAATATTCACAGTCACATAATTCACGCCACGAAAATCCTTGGTGAAGAGCAATTCTCTGTCGACCCAAACACTCAAGTCGCTGGAAACTGGTTCGTCGTCAAACCATTCACTGCAGAGGCTCTTGTCGACTGCCCTTAAATAAAGCGCGGGCTTTTTTTCTTCCCGTGCGCTCTTTCGACGTACTGTACTTGCTGAGCTTTTCCCGCTTCTTCTTGACGTTCCCCCAACACTGCGACTCTCACGGCTACTCTTAGAGGGCTGAGCACGGATTTTTGGTGCGACTATGACCTCGGCGTCCGGCGCAATCTTGACGAACGCGACATCTCCTGAAGGAGCCGGCGTAATCGATAAAATTTTGATATTTGCTGTCGATGTTGGAGACAGATGGAGTGTTAATGCATGAGGGCTAGAAGGCGAGCCCTGGTTTGGAGTATACGTCGGGTTTGGTATAGCCCGAATCTGTGACAACATGTTGAGTTCGAGAAAAGTGGCATGCAGCTCAATGATCTCCCAGTCCTCGGGCGTCAGAGGTTCTATGTTGACTGTATGCGCGAGAGGAGGGTCGATGTGTATAATTGCGATAACTTTCTGACCGTCAGATAAGCCAAGGGTAGCGGCCAGGGTGGCATCGATCTCGACAGACGAAACTTCGCGATCCCTTCCGCTGGAAATGCCATCGCGATCTACTATGGGAACGAGCCTGCGCTTGCTCTGTACCCCTGTCCAGCCAACATATATCGATCGCTGGTTTGACGAGGAATTGGGCTGGCCGGAGCCGTCTGAAGTGGGCGCAGGGCGATAACTGAGTTCGACGACAACATTTTGGGCAAGCTGCCAGAGTTTAGTTTAAAGACAGCGTTGGAAAAGACTTTAGAGAATCCAAGCTCACGGCATTAACGTTATCAAGTAGACCGACAAGCGACGCAGGAAGGTTCACTAAGCAGTTCTTCAAGTGTACAAGAGACACTTCGGCGGCCGCTGACGGCGCATTCTTTCGGGGCGCCATGAGGCAAGGCGGCCGCGGTTGGACAGCAAATTACACAAATAGAGGGATCAAGGAGCATATTAGGGGAAATATGTACAATTTTACGAGCGCATGTCCCTTGGGGCGATGTCAAGAAGAGCTGCGGCGTATGATGAGTCTCTTGGGTAGGTAGTGTTGAGTGATGCTACACTAGGTACCTAAGCTATGCCGGGGGACCGAGGCATTGGCGGAATCTTATCGTGGTGACCTTTGTCGGATCTGATAAGTGCATTATTGGTTGTTAGAATTAAGCTATGCATGTGAAACGCTCAGATAATATGGGCCTCGACTAGCAGGGTACTACTAGCATGTCGCAGCTGGGGCTTGGGACGTTAAGTGGTTGTGGCTGGTGCCAGACGCGAAAAGTCGCGCTGGAACGCGTTGTCTATGCTGCCCTTAGGCGCTCCAGCCTCCCGTCGCTCGTTGTCAAGTCGACCCATTGCAGAGTATAGTGGCGCCCACACCGTCCTTGTCGCAATTGAGTTTTACAACCATCCCACCAAGAAGCTTAACACGAGACCAACAAAGTGATTGCCATGGCGCTCTTACAATATCGAAATATTGTCAATTACGAGGCGCAACAAGGTGCGAAATGTTTACGTACCTGCTGCAATTGCTAAGCTAACACCGCTCCCTCCCAGCCGCCTTTGAGGATTTCCTGACAAAGTTCAAGACCTCGCCCGAGCAGACGTTGACACACGCCATCGGCCAGATCAGCATAGACGAGGATGACCTAAGCGACGAATACGATTTTATGGACGAGGATGACGAGACGACGCACGAGCGACGCCGCCGAGAAAAGGCTGCTTCGAGGCAACCCCGGCACAAATATGCCGAAATAATGCAGAAGCTCGCAGACCGGTCAATTGACGAGGTTTTGATTGAACTGGACGATCTTGTCACTGTAGGTCTCTTCCTGCACATCACGAACTGCGTCTGCTGACTAAGGCCCAAGTATGAGAACGACACGAGCGAGGGACTGAAGCTGGTCGAGTCGATCGAAACCAACACAAAACACTATGTCGAGGTTGTGTCTAGAGCCATCGACAAAAAGATGCCTGCGCCTACCACCGGTGTCACGTACGGAACGACCCGCGACCCCACATCCCTCCCGACGCATGCATGCTGACTGCGAATTTAGGTTCAAGGATGATGTTCTAGATGTCATCATGGAGCGAAGACAGGCTCGAAACCGTGATCTTCAGGAGGCCGCTGCTAACAGCAACGACCCCGAACTAGCCGAAAACACCTTTCCCGCCGAGCTCACTCGCCGTTACACCCTCGTTTTCAAGCCGAGAACATCAGATGGAGACAAGCCAATAAAGGCGCTCGCGGTGCGGCAGGTAAGGGGCGAGCATCTAGGCCACCTCATTACTGTCCGAGGCATCGCCACCCGCGTATCAGACGTCAAGCCCATGGTCCAGGTCGGTGCATACACCTGTGACCGCTGTGGATGTGAAATTTTCCAGCCGGTGAGCGACAAGCAATATGCACCTCTGACGAGCTGTCCGTCGGAGGAGTGTACAGCGAACCAGTCGAAGGGCCAGCTCTTCCAATCTTCCCGTGCCTCTAAGTTTTTATCTTTCCAGGAGGTCAAGATCCAGGAGATGGCAGAACAAGTGCCTATCGGTCAGATTCCCCGAACTCTGACCGTTATGTGCTATGGTAGTGCAGTACGGAAAGTCAATCCTGGTGACGTTGTCGATATCTCGGGCATCTTCCTACCAACGCCTTACACCGGTTTCAAGGCGATGCGGGCTGGGTTGCTGACAGACACCTATCTTGAAGCTCACAACATTGTACAACACAAGAAGGCCTATGACGAAATGATCATTGATGACAAGCTTCGACGACGCATTAGCACTTTCAGTCAATCAGGTGCTGTATATGAGATGTTGGCGAAGTCCATTGCCCCCGAAATCTACGGACATCTGGACGTGAAGAAAGCGTTATTACTTCTTCTTGTCGGAGGTGTCACAAAATCAATGGGTGACGGCATGCGTATCCGTGGTGACATTAATATTTGTTTAATGGGTGACCCTGGTGTGGCCAAATCTCAGTTGTTGAAGTACATCTCCAAAGTTGCACCTCGCGGCGTCTACACCTCCGGCCGTGGATCCAGCGGCGTTGGTCTCACAGCGGCTGTCATGCGTGATCCTGTAACAGACGAGATGGTTTTGGAAGGAGGTGCTCTGGTTCTCGCCGATAACGGTATCTGCTGCATTGATGAATTCGACAAGATGGACGACAACGACAGAACAGCCATCCACGAAGTTATGGAGCAACAAACTATATCCATTTCCAAGGCAGGCATCTCAACAACCCTAAATGCAAGGACGTCCATCCTTGCAGCTGCTAACCCTATCTACGGCCGCTACAATCCCCGCATCTCACCAGTAGAGAACATCAACCTCCCTGCTGCCCTATTGTCTCGTTTCGATATCTTGTTCCTCCTCCTCGACACACCTACACGAGAGAGCGACGCCCAGCTCGCCAAGCACGTGGCCTACGTGCACATGCATAATAAGCACCCCGATTTATACGCCGCGAATGCGAACGGGGATGGCGCCGCACCAGCAGGCACTGTAGTCTTCACACCGCACGAGGTCCGCGCCTATGTAGCTCAAGCACGCACGTACCGCCCCACGGTCCCTGAGTCCGTCACAGAATACCTGACAAAGACGTACGTGAAACTGCGTGACGCCCAGCGTCGTGCCGAGAAGCGTAACAAGCAGTTCAGCCACACCACGCCCCGTACCCTGTTGGGTGTCGTGCGTCTCGCGCAGGCGCTGGCCCGTCTACGGTTCGCCAACGAAGTCTCCCAGGACGATGTCGATGAGGCGCTGCGTCTCGTCGAGTCCTCGAAGGAGAGTCTCGCTGCACATGAGGGTGCTGGTGGCCGCCGTACGCTCAACGCCGCTAGCAGGATCTACAACCTCGTCAAGGCGCTCGCGGATAGCGGGGCGTGTCGCGCCGCCGAGGACGACGACGATGAAGAAGGCACTGTCGAGCTTAGCATGCGTAAGGTCCGCGAGCGTGTGCTAGCTAAGGGGTTCACGGAGGATCAGTGGTTGAGTGCCTTAGAAGAGTATACAAATCTAGATGTGAGTATCACACCGGTTTATCCCCTTTTTATCTATCTCAAACTAATCCCCTTGAAAATAGGTCTGGCAAACAGCCGGCAATGGCAGCAGGCTGGTCTTCATCACCGCCAACGACGGCGCAGGAGACGAAGACGAGTGAAGCCGGTAGTAGCACTACAGTAATACGAGCATCGACGCCATCAATTTTTCACATTGAACACTGTAATTTGATACAGGCGTTCCGGTTGAGACTGGGTACATACCTATTTTTGTTTGTTCACGATGGAATTACCGTACGTGATACGCGAAAGGGGAGGAAGATGAGTGTTTACAAGCGTAGAATTTTATGATGTGAAAAAGGTTGGAAGATTACCCCCCCTACCTACCGGTGAAGTGTCCGTGTCAACGTCGGTAGCAGAGAAGACAAGACAAATAGATACAGAGACAATTTCAAAAGACGAATAAAAAACATTATAAACATTCATTCCCAGATCTACATAGCTCGCGAGATCAACAACTCAGTAATTCTCACACAGACACACAGCCCGAGGTCCTCGAAGCCCAAGCTTCATTGACAGAGCCAGGCTAGTAGAACCTGAGAAAGCCAAGTCATATCGTATTCATACATACATATTTAGTTCTAGATAGCGTGCGGCTACTGATACGATGGCATTTTACAATATACAATAAGTATGCGATGATACATCAGAACCCCATCTTTGCCCATGCAGCGGTATCTTAACTCGCTACGTCTCGCGGAGATCGTGCAGCACAACACGCTCCATCTCAGCCACGACGCCATTCCCAGACATGGTCCACTTCTCGCTGACACTCTTCTCGTCGATGCGGGAGCGCAGGATACCACTGGCTGCCCAGTACTCCATAAGGGCTCGTGCTTCTGTCTTCGAGACGCCCCGAACATCGAGGATCTTGACGCCGCGCAGGGCATCGAAGACGCGCTCGTCGTACTTGCGGAAAAAGGGGTCGCGGCTCGGAGGCTCCTCGCCCTTCTGTGCGGCCACTGCCTGAGCGATGGCCTTCTCCATCGAGGGAATCATGGGCGCGTTGCCCTTCGCCGTCACACCGAGGACGGCGGCACCGTTAGGGAATGCCATCTTACCGCCTAGCGCATCGGTGAACATGCGGACGAGAGACAGATCGTGGCTGTGGATCAGCTCGAAGGCGGGAGAGCGGTACTCGCTGATGCGCATGATGTGGGCGAGGCCGTCGAGGGAGAAGAGGATGGGTGGACGGCCGGGGAGCAACAGCTCTTTCCAGAAGGCCTGGAACACGGGCCAGGCGAAGTCAGGCTCCTTTGTCTGGTTGAGGAGGCCGGCGAGCGTCATGTTGCGCGTCACGGAGATGGGTAGCTGCATGTGGTCTAGCTGGACCTTGTGTTGCGACAGGACTTGATGGTTCGTCTGGTATATGGCCTGCATGAGCTTGACTGTGTAAACAGGCTGTGAGAACATCTCCGAGTTAGGTATCGTGTTGTACTCGGTTGATGCCGTTGTTAATTCTTGTCCTATCACCAACGATATTAGCTCGTGCCTCAATGACCAGTGGTGAAGCATAGCCGGCCCTTACCCTCAGGTATGTTGATGACAACCCATTTGTTCAAGAATCCGGTGGCCAGAGCCTGGAGGCCGAGTATGCTCTTTCCCGACCCCCTGTTTCCGGTGACGACCAATCTCAGCGTCTCCTTCTTCTCGATAGCATCCGTCATCTGCTTGGCCAAGTCGACCGTCTCCTTGCGCACGAGTGTGTGCGGTGACCGGAACAAGCTCCAGTTCTGGCTGGACTTGAAAGCTTCGCAGGCTCTCAATTGGTCGACGACCTCGGCGGGAAGGCCGAATATCTTGCCGACAGACTCGGGATTCACAATGCTCTCGGAGGACAGCACGTCAAGACCCGGGACCTCGAGGGCATTGTCGTTGCTCAGCTGGATGCGCTTGCGGAAAGCCTTTCGCTCGCCAATCTGCGGAGGCTTAGTCCTGTCAGGAGTCCGCTTCTTTCTACCGAGGATCAGTCGCTTTCCGGCACGGATGTGCTTCGACGTATCGGAACTGGCTTTGGAGAGCTGTTGCGCCGATGTCGAGAAGGCAGCCGACGTCGGTGCAGAGGCGGCGACAGACACAGACACAGACGCAGGCGCAAGCAGCAGGCGCTGCGAGGGCCGGGCGAGGCACCTCCAGCAATTCGTGCTTGCCATGGGCCTAGCTGCCGGGATTCGACGGGCGAGGGGGTACGTGGATGAGTGGTGCTGTGTTGAAGAGGTGCACCCTTGAGCACGCCCAATGGCTTCACCAGATTGACGGAAATGGTGATGGTCCAGGGCGGGCCCAGTAAAATTTCCAGGCGAACCGTGAGAGGAACGGCGCCGCGCCGGGCTCCGGGGTGCTAGCCAGCGTTAATACCTAGTGGCCCCGTTAAAGTTATCGATTACGAAGGTCCCGCCAAAAAACCATCGGCGCAAGCTTCAATCCCAAAGTACTTTTCCTCTTCCTATTCCCTAGGAACCCCCGGTAGCTGGTAGCTATATATCTACAATTGCAACAGTCGCCCAGCCCAGACAATCCGTCGGAAACTTTGAGAATATTTCCATGAAACTTTCGCGATTTTCGATTTGAAAGAAGTTCGCGGCGGTCATCACACAATGTCTCTCCCGGGAAAGACAAGGACGAAGCTCGAGGTAGCCGTCGAGCGCCCGACACCATACACATTCGATCTGGGCCTACTACTAGCCCACGACGCAAACCCCATAAACACATCGACGCCCGCCGAGACATCGTCCATGGGCGTCGACCCGCTCGAGGCTCAGCTAATCGCGACAGCCCGGGACGGTGCGCAAGGTCTGATTAGTATGCCATACTCGCCGCCATCTTATCTTCCATAATCTATGAACTCCTGTCTGCGTTGTACAAACGGCTAACAAACACGCCCCCAAGACCAACTCCTAACAACGTGCCCCATCTCCTCCACGCCCCAAGGCGTCCTCCTATCCCTACCAGCCCCAAGCACCGCCCTGCCGCGCGAGAAGCCGCTGCCCGCACCCAAGGCGCCCACGAAATGGGAGCAGTTCGCCGCGAAGCAGGGCATCAAGCCCAAGACGCGCGAGCAGCGCCGGATGAAGTCCCAGAAGTTCAACGAGGCCACCGGCCAGTGGGAGAAGACGTGGGGCTTCAACAAGGACGGCCGCGTCGACCGGAAGCAGAAGGGCATGGTCCAGCAGGACTGGCTGGTCGAGGTCGACGAGAAGAAGGAACGCGAGGAGAAGGAGGCCGCCAGCAGGAGGAAAGCGAAGAGCGGCAAAGGCAGGAAGAAATGAGGACGAAAGGCCTAGAGACGTGGACGGGCGGGCAACAAATGATTTAATGGCCTCCAATGTAGAGGGAGTATGGGCGAGAAGATTCTTCCCTTCATACTACCCATCATTGTCGAAGATACCCAGAAAGCTACATTTTCACGAAACAGAAGAAAACTTTTGGGCGTCTGATATCGAGTCCGGCGTTAAGGGTAGTGGCGTGTGCGGAGGATCCAAGACACATTGCAACGGCGTTCTAAAGTGGGTTAAGAACAAAACGGTACTTTATATATTGATTCCATGCTTCGTCACGATAGTCATGTTCGTTATTATACATAACGGCAAGCAAAGCAGTATTTCCTCCGGTCGCCACATCAGATCCCAAATTCCATTGAGCCAGGGCGCCAGGCAGTGTAGCAAAGCATTATCGTCATCACCAGATACGCCTTACCTCGCTCCCTTTTGATCACGCCCAAACATGCCCCTATCCATATGAAGGACCTCTTGTTCGCCTTCAGCTGTACCCAAAGGCGGAGTCCTGCCGTATTCAACCAGCAATAACAAAATTGCGTTTGTCTGAATGAAATGTTCCGAGGTGTAGAGGGGCACCCGAACCGCTAGTTCTAGCTCGATTTTATCCTTCCCTCGTCCAACCATGTCCGCGTATTCTTTCTTCAGCGGTGTACGACGTGCCTACTCCAATAAAAGCCCGCACAGTAATGCCATCAACACAAGGGGTATACCAAGAAGAGTAGGAAATCGTAATCTTTCGAAACAAGAGAAAGCAGATACTGAGGCCCGGGCAGTTAGTCGGCCATGCCTCCAACAAGTCGTATAGCTCAACGTCTACAGTCGAACTGCCATTTTCCGAGGTCAATGTAACATGGTAGACCTCAGAGGAGCTGACAAGCTGTGAGCCCGAAAGTTCGTAAGCCCAAACTAGAAAGGACTCTAGAGTGATTAACCCCCTAGTAGGAACATGATAATGTCGCATACAACTAAAACAGGTCCTGTTCATTGTCTCTCAAATAAGCAATGCAGAAAGTCGCTCATGCGGGGTATCTTTAAAAATTCATTGGGGATAATGGTTTGATGGGAGACAGTGGTCGAAGCTCCCGGGTCTGTTGTCCGGTGGCTTCTCGGTCAACGGACAGATTCGCCGAAGACGCATAGTCGACCGTCAAGTTTCCGTTCGACTGACTAGGAGACAATGCCTTCTTTCTCAGTTTACCATTCTGTACGTCGGTGGTATGTGTTGAAGTCTTGCTGCCATCCGATGATGAGATGGTGCGGTCGTCGTGGGACTCGCCGTCGTTAGGAGGACGACGGTCTCCGGTAAGACCACGCGGCAAAGGTTGCTGAAACAGCTTGTATTCCTCTTCGATGTACTTCGCTTCGTTCTTGCAACCTTGCCAGCAAAGCCGCCAGTCGCAAACGAGGAATTTGAAACAAAAGGCATCGATCTTCATGCAAGGCTGAAAACAAATGCAGAGATTCCGAAAGTCCATCTTGTTCTTGTCAGAATGGGCCAACAGCAGGCTGAGGTGGCAAGTGACCGCGAATAGAAGGTAATATTTGAACGGTGGAAGATTAGACAGCTCGTCGATGAGCATTTGTGGAACCTTCTCGGCCCCAGCACAGTGTCGAGAAATCCGCTCCTGTGCTTCTTTCGGGAAGAGTTCATCGGGCAGCTCACGCAGCCAAGCTTTGAGCATAGACCCGATTATATTTATATCGTAAAGATCGTTTTGGGCAAAGAGATCGACATCGTGTTCTTCAGTCAGGTCAGTACTCGCTCAGATCGGAAACACCGGCATTAGAGAACTTACCCTCATCAAATTTTCTCTGCCATTTTTTTATCTGGGGGCCGCTTCCGGGTACCCGGTAGAGGCCTTCTACGTCCGTCCCGTTAAAGTTGAGGTAGTCTATGGCCCGCCAAGGGAAGGCAGGCATCCAGAATTCGGTCTTATCCCGCGATTCTTCTAACCGTTTTGAGATCCTCGTCTTGCGTGTTTGTTCAACTAGTGGCAAATTAATAACTTTCAAAACATAATGCTCGTCGTCGACCGCCGGTTCTCTCTCAGAAGTGCTTGCACTACGGCCACTCTTCCCAAATAAACCCTTGCTAATCATATCGGCTGCCCGGCTGCCCGAGCTTCTAAGTCCGCCGAAAAATGTAGATCCTCCGTTGTCCCTGATAGAGGGAGGCTGGCTCCTGTTCTCTTTGTCATGCCGGTATTCTTTGTTCGACGATGCATCACGAATAGCCCGATCTGCCGAGTGATTGCGCGTAGACGAGTTCATCATGTGTCTAAAGTGCCTGTCATGGGCCTCCGGGTTGATCGGTGCTGTCTTCAGAGGTTGTTGTTCATCAAAAGTATCCAGTTTCTCTGGCTCGGTCGTTTGAGCTGCGTTCTGTTGCGGGCTTGGATCATCCGACTCCTTAAAGGATCTATTGCGGCCTAATAATGTGAATGGTTTGGGCTTGCCCTTCTTTGATGTCGTCACATCATGCTCAGCTGTATGTGGTAGAGATACGTCCGATTTGGACAATAAAGCGGGAGCGGGTTTCTGTACAGGCAGGTCGGGAGATGATCGATCTAGTTTATGAGAATGTTAGCATCTGAAAGGCAATTGTAATACAGCAATGGCTACCGCTCCCTACGTGACGTACCTGAATGCTTAGAGGCCTTACTAGGGACCCTCTCTGCCATTATAGGTAAATCGGCGCCCCGGGACATGGCTTCACTGTTGCTTGTCGTGTGAGCGTGGTGAAGCTGATTATTGGACTTTGAGCTTTTCCCAAAGCCGAAGAAACGGCTGCCACTCCTCGAGTGCTTCTCCTCGGTAGGGCCAGATAAAACGGGTGACGTTGCGGATTGCTTGATGAAAGGTACGGTAGGCGGGTGTTGCGAGCTTTGATTAGAATAGTTTGTCTGATGTCGAACAAGATGCGTATCGTCGGCAGAGCGCAGCGGTAGCGAGGCTTGGTGCACCTCGACAGCTTGCAGCCGGGGCTCCCCCTGCTGGGTCTGTGGCCGCTTTGCCGGGTTGAACTTGCTGAATGGAGAGCGAGGCGACTTGGGTGATTTGTTGTTCGAGAGACTCGGTGACAAGACCTGAAGCGTGTTGTCGGGGCCGAATAAAGAGCGCGGGCTTGGTTTGTCTGTCGTTCCCGGGGTGGTGGACTCACTGGAACCAGCGGCTGCGACAGTGGAGGAGGGCGGGCCCTTTGAGCCGTCGTTACCAGCGGCAGCAGCAGCAGTAGCAGCAGTAGCAGCAGAAGACGAGGTGTCGTTTTCAGCCAGAGCCAGAGCCAGCGGCTGAGGAGCGGACCTACGTCCCATTATTGCATATGCAGTGGCGTAATGCGGCGGCGGCACGCCAGTTCAAGCGGCAATGGAGAAGGGAGGTAGGTATCCCGGTCTTATTGGCTCGCTGGGCAGCCCAGCAGGCATCGGACACAGGCCAGGAACGGCCAGGAACAACCAGGACAGGAACAGGACCCGAGCAATAGGTACTTAGAGACACCTTAGACAGCTCGCGCGCGCGCTCTGCCGCTGACGGAAGTGTTGTGGCAAGGCGCAGGCCGTCTGTCTCGTGTGCGTCGGTGGAATGTTGTATCAGAATGCCGGTACCTGACTCCAAAGGGGTGGTGTCGGGCTGGTTGCGCAAGTGATTGGTAGCGGCAAAATGCGTTGGTAGATTATTGAAACTTGCGCCAAAACACCCGAACACCCACCAACGACGGATCTTGGGCTCGGTACAAGGACAAGGACAAGGACAGACAATGCAATGCAATGACGAGATAGCCAAGAAGTGTCTGAATGGCAGGCTGACGTAGTGTGCTGGTCGGCGTACGTACAACTGGCTGGGTTGGAAAGTCCGGTTGACAGCAACTTGAGGGGGTGAATTAGAAAGTTTGGTAACCTATCTCCTTGGACGCATTGGGTTCTGTTACCAGATTCAACGGGCTACCTGTCACTCAAGCTTGTGATGAACCAGGGAGGAGTATAAGGAGGTACCTAACTAGGTAGGTACCTAGGGGGCAGCCGAGTGGGAAAACCGTCCCTTGGACGAAACTAAATTGGGTAAATTAATACTTTCCGTACAGTACAAACCTTGACAACCCACGCAAACAAATCGATTATACCCAACTGCAGTCATGGCCTTTTCGCTAACGAATATCAAGAAGCGGACAGGCAAGACAGAATGTCTTATATTGCATTCTCGGTATGTGTACAGATGTCCGTACCAAAAGAAACCATCACCATCTTTGACCCCCTGACTTTACGCTAGTCTATATTGGTACCTGCCTACGTCTGCCACCCTTTTAGCTGGAGATACTACCAATTTCTCATACTACTTCAGTTATTTACAGTTAGATTTAAGGCAAGGGCTATACTTTTATGTGGTTTTAACGTTTAAGAACAAAAGGCTGATGCGTACCGGTTGTTTTACTGCTAGATAGTACTAGTACGTATATTACACTACACACGCTGACAACGTTGAGCATTTAGCTGCTTGTATATAATAACTTAGAACTTCACAGCATTGTTTTTATTTTCTACGTTGTAAATGTTACAGAATACGAAGTACAGGGCACTTAGAAAGGCATTTGGACAGAGTGCTTCGGCTGCTTGTATATATATTTATTACTTGTACAAGTGGGAAATTGGTGGCATTTCCAGCTAAAGGAGTGGCAGACGTAGGCAGGCTACTAATATAGACTAGCGTAAAGTCAGGGGTCAAAAATGGTGATGGTTTCTTTTGGTACGGACATCTGTATACTTTCTAAATACCATACTGCATAGATGATCTGCTAACCCGAAGTAGGGCAGCTGGTTTTCTTTCACCTACCTATACTGGTATAGAGTACGCTAAATGTGGGGTCCTTAGAGGCTGTGCCTACTAGAATGAGGAAAGCTTCTGCAGACGCTTTCCAGTCTGGATCAACGGCTTGCGCTCTGGTGTGACCACAATAGGTACATGTACCATAAGAATCAGGGGATATGCAGTACCTTACAGTATCTTTCCTATCAGGGGAAACATCTCTTATTAATAGGTTGACGTGCCTACCTGGGTACAAGTATGTTCTGTCAAATTCAACATCAGAATCTCGTTACGCTACATGTAGTACTCGCTCACCTGGGTGGGTAAGTGCTTTAGTCTAAGCTACGCACACCACTCTCCATGTGAAGATCAAGTACCCAGAACTTTGCTGCAAGTGAATGCGACATATACATTTCACCGTGACGTCTTATGCATTTTGTTATGTACTTCTCTGTAACACTATAAGATATAATTCATGTATCTCTGAGCTAATACTATAAAATAGCACCCCCCAGCTGAGTTTTTTATGCACAAATATAAGTATTCCAATTAATCATAAAAAACTACCGGAGAGGATACTGGAACGATGTTTTAGGCCCAACCAGGATTTCCGCTCAATTATGCTATACCTGTATCAGGAAAGCAATCATGCAATAATTTTACTCCCGTTGGTAGTCGAACAAGTCGCATTCTTTTTTTGTGGCATACAAGTATACTACTGTCTTTCGTTCTTTCCCTTTTTTGATAGAATTCTTTAACGAGGAACAGCCGTTATATTACGTACATTAGAAACGGGCGTTTCCCACAATGCCAAGAATGCCACTTTAGCAGGGGCATTACAAGGATTGGTGACGAAACAAGAAAGGATGTGGGGCAGTGGACGGACAGGGCTCAGCAGGGGTCAGTATAAGCCGAAACACAATCCCGCTTGAATTCTGAAACAACACGCTGACCATGCTAAGAACCGAGCCACTAAGCCACTAAGTAGGCGCAACCTAACAGCACTGCATTCTATAAAGATTCATCATCACCATCAAGCTTGCTGGGTACTTAATAGTCACACCAGTATTCAAATATGTTCCAGCTAAACCAAATTGTGTACTAGGGTACCAGGTCGTGCCAAGCGTTGCATATGCAACTAGAAGTAATCCAACCGGCCCCCAACCTTGTGCAGCTTAACATATAGCCTCCTTTTCGCAAGTCGCTTCTCCTTTTTCTCTTCCTTTTCAGATTTATGATGTTGGTGCTGGGACAGGCACATCCAGTCGGCAATCAGGCAGTAGCCTCATGCCCCCTAACAGAAGCGGACAGTCGAAGAAGTAATCCGAACTCATCTCACAACTACAAGCCACGGTACAGTAGACGCGTATTTGTACAGATCCGTGCTCCACTACAAGCTACGTGCGTCAATCAGTACGATATATGGCAATGATAAGTGATCAAAGACTTGATTCAGACGGAACGGCCCGGTACAACATGGTTTGCTAGGAGACAAGACATATTAAGCCTAATTTATAATGACCTCTTTTAGTAGGTGGTCTGAGAATACAGAGGGTGAAAGTTGACCAAAGATAGAACACGACGTATGATGTTACTTCGCCGAGAGCAAGCCGGTCTTCAGCAGATCCCGGCAAAGGAGCTGAGATTGCAATGCCCCGTGCTAGGTTGCATCTGCCAGGTGCATATACCGAATAGAGAGTTCAGCTCTCAGCTCTCGGCAGTTAAGAATTAAGCAATCAAACATTTACAAATCCCTATCGACGAATCAGTGAGACAGTCTAAAAATGACACCAGCAGATGGTCTGCGCCTAATAGGACAAGGCAAGCTGAAACAATGCGGAAAGAGGTCATCAAGCCCGAAGGCTGCAAAAGGCTATTTATAAGCGTGAGTGTGTGTGTAACACAAGCAAATAATCGGTATATAGGCACTTAGTTGCCAGGTGGATCCGGATGACGATGATCTCAGCCCCACCCCCGCAACATAACAGGCAACCAAATTCAGTAATCAACAAACAGACACAGCTCAAGAGCACCGAATTCCTCTGGCCTAATTAGTATGTTAACCTTATCCTTCATCTCGATCCTCATCTCCTGTCACTCTTACAATTAAGGAATGCCTGTTGACAGTACTTCTTGTAAGATAAGCCTATTTTTGGAAGCCAAATCCCGAAGCGAATTACAAGAAAGCTCCCTATTTGGACGGTCGTGGATGACTTGGTAATGGCCAAGCCAAATGAAAAGGAGGTGGGCAAGCTCGTGCTCGCCGCGGACCAGCACGTCAAGTATATTCAGAGTTTAGACACGCGAAAGGAAGAATTTGATTATTGGCTGACTGAGCACTTGCGCCTGAACGGGCTCTACTGGGGACTGACAGCACTACATCTGCTCAAGCGTCCCGACGCGCTTCCCCGAGACGAGGCCATTAACTTCGTGCTATCATGCCAACACGAAAGTGGAGGATTCGGTGCTGCCCCACATCATGACGCTCATATGCTCTATACCGTCAGTGCCGTGCAGATTTTCGCCCTGCTCGACGCCTTTGATGAGCTTGAGAAACGTGGCACGGGCAAGTTAAAGGTTGCGCAATGTGAGCCATTCACGCCTAACCCGTCGTGAGGACAGCCGCAAAGCTAATCCACTCATCACTCATCAGTCATAGCAGGACTCCAAGATCGAGAGAGGGGCTGTTTCGCTGGGGACGAATGGGGAGAGGAAGATACCCGTTTTCTCTACGGTGCACTCAACGCCCTGTCCCTTCTCAACATGTTACATCTAATCGACATGGACAAGGCAGTAAATCACGTCAATGCTTGCGCCAATTTCGACGGTGGCTATGGTGTCAACCCAGGCGACGAGTCACACGCTGGTCAGATCTTTACTTGCGTAGCTGCTCTCACTATAGCAAAGAGGCAAGATCTGATCGATCAGGAGAAGCTTGGTTCGTGGTTGTGCGAGCGACAGCTCGAGAATGGCGGCCTCAATGGCCGACCAGAGAAGAAAGAAGACGTTTGCTACAGCTGGTGGGTGCTGAGCAGTCTGTCGATGATCGGTCGGACACATTGGATCAATCGTGATAAACTCATCAAATTCATCCTCAGGTGCCAAGATACTGAGAACGGTGGCATTTCAGACAGACCTAATAATATGGTTGATGTCTGGCACACACTATTCGGTCTCACAGGCTTGAGTCTCTTGGGTTACCCTGACCTGGACGAGATCGACCCCGTGTACTGCCTACCGAAATCTACGGTAGAGCGCGTTGTAGGGCAGTCGGAGCAGCTAAGCATCCCTCTTAGACCACCTCCAAAGTAAGCAGGGCTTTTAAGTGTACACGATGAAAACTAAGGGCCAAGGCGCTGGTTAGTTCCAGCATACTATGAGGAGGTCTCAAGAGTATGAGTCGTACAGTATCTAATAAAGTATCACGAGTTCGCACAGCAAGAAAACGCAAGGCAGAGAGTAGCAAACTAGGATCCAAAAAAGTAATGAAAAATGATTAAAAAGGGCAACAGCTTAACTCGAACTGGAGCCATAAAGGTCTATAAAAAGGCTTGATATATTTACCTCACTTGCCTGGTTACCGGATAGATGTGTCGAAAGGGGTAGATATCTCTTGTATGTACCAAGGTACCGAACCGCAGGAAGATCTTACAGACAGATATATCACGAAGAGGCTTTCAGTATGATATTTAGTTGAGATATCTTGGTGAACCGTAGTCATACACTTCTCAGTCTACTGACTGTGGCCTTTGACTACTATCATACTAATATCGTCATTACCACGAACCATGTAAATCGCCCAGATATTCTTGATAATGACCACAGTCTTTCGTAGCAGAAGCTCCAGTATGCTATCTAGTATTGATGACTATAGCTAGGGGAGCATTGGTAATTATCTCGCCTCATAGCTCTTGTTATGCATAAAATGCCAGGCAAGATTAAAGCTAAGAAACCCAATATAGGCCTTTAATCACAGCACACATCAGAGAGAGAGGACATGAAAATGCGCTTTCAATAGATGACAGGAATATGCCATTTTCAAAATTGAAGCAATGAAGTAAGTCCTATATAAACAATCCGAGGAACGCCTGCCTATTCTGTAGCAGAACTCCGTCCGCACATGCACGTAAACGACGATAGAAAAGGAAACCAACACCCTCGCATCCTGCGATGCCCTCGTCCACGCCGGTGAATCACTAGACCCCTTAATAGACCAGACTTGACCATGTCGTGTCCAATCTCTCTAGAAAGTCTGCACCATGTTCGTGACTTGCGGCCTCAGGATCCCACACTTCTTCTTCAGCGTCTTCACAGACTCGAGGAATATCTCGTCACTATCCCACTGCCCCGCGCTCTCGACGGAGAAGATGAAGTGATCTTTTCTGCGGCCGAGCTTGACCTTACCCTCGAATTCCGGATGCCGTAAGACTTCCCGACTGACGGTATCTCGCATGGGGTCCTTGACAACGGCCTTCAGCTCGCCCTCGTGACCTTCATATCCGCTTCCTTTCGTCTTCGCCTCTTGCCTCGTCACTTTTTCTAGACCGATAACACCCGGGATGAAGCAGTTGGCGAATTTTTCGGCATCAGCGCCCAAGATCGGTCGCAGGATCGTGATTTTGGGCATCAGCCTATAGCTCGCGGTGGCGACGGGCGAGTACTTGGAGTGGTCCCAGCCGAATCCCTTGTGCATGTGCATCTCGATATCGAGTTCCTGGCCTGGACGCATCTTCGCGATCAGGATATCGGGATTAACGGGGCGGATCGTGTCCTCGCCCGAGAACCACTTTGCTTGGCCACCGAGGGGCTCGAACACTATATCCCGCGCGTAGACGTGCGCGTTATGGTACAGCACTTTCGGGTCCGTGGCATCCTTCGGTGCGTCCTTATTGCGCGTACACTTTGCAGCAAGCTTCAGGCTCACTGTGTTCGTATCGAAGGTGGTTGCATAGGCGTCCTCCTCTGGGCCGGGCTTGCGCCAGAACCCCATGAACTCGCGCAAGCCTTTCTTGCCGCCCGTGAAGGGGATGAGGCCCAACCTGTGGGCGAGGACCTCGTCTTGGATTACCGAGGTGTTGTTGTTAACAAAGACGGTCTCGATGGCGAGGCTGGGAATCTCGGCGATCATGATCCGACGGAAGGCATTGGCGACTGAGGCGTCGATACCGATGAGGGAGAATTGGGCCTCGAACTGGTCATTCTGGTGAAATTGAATCTTAAACGTGCGACGGAAGTCCTCCTTATCCCAGGCATGTTCCTCATTCGCATAGTTGTCAGGATAGGCGTCCGAGACGGTATTCGTGACTGTTTCTTTATTGATACCGATAGTCTGGTGGAAATGTCAGTTCAGAATGTCGTAGGTGAGGACGGAGGGCATCATACATTACGCTGTTCAAGTTCCGCCGCGCTCGGCGCTCGTCGTCCAGAAGAAGGCGCCATGATGTTTTCAGTAGCTGTGACTGTGAACGTAGTTTGAATGGTGGGGTGAATCGAGGATGATGCTACAGGAAAAAAAGTTGAAGGGATCTAGTTATCGATAAGATTTTGATAGATTTATTTAATCATCGATTCTTGACGTACACCCCCGCTACTTAATCGATCTACCCCACTAGCTCCAGCTGTATATTGAGCTTGAATGATGAAGGGAAAGCAGTTGAACTGGAACTAATAAAGGCAGAATGCTTGCATACACAAATAGAATTAAGTCGGCAGTTTTTATATTGGTAAAAACGCTTTGATTCGACGGCTGCCAACATATCCCTCTATCTCAGCTGACGTGCAATAACCAGTATAGCAAAAAGTACCTAATATGCATACAATATATACATTCTATATTTGTCCCACCTGAACCTTGAGGGCTTGGTGAGATTCTCGTGGATGGTCACTACCACCTGATATTTATACAAATCTAGAATACAGATATAGAATTAACGAGCCTCTCAGAACAGCTTAAAGCCATTACCAGCAGCCTGCTGCATAAAGAACCCCTTAAGAGGCCCCATCGCATTGACAGCGCTCAAGCCCCATGACCGCAGGGGCACGAGAGGTCCGCTTTCAACCGAGTATAGCTTATGCAGCTTGTCGATCACACCGAGCAACACATGGTTCGCGACGTATCGCTCCGAGTTATATGATTCCAGCGACATGCGTGTGCCGATATCCTGGCCGTGAGAGACGGCGTAATCGATGGTCTTGGCCAGACTCTCGACGTCGCCCTGTCCTTGGTTGAGACCCTGGCCGGCAAGTGGGTGTGTTGTGTGCGCGGCGTCGCCCACCAGCGCTACGCGCTCGCCGATATAAGTGTCCGCGTGGCGCATCTTTAGGGGGAAGGAGGCAACTGTGCCTTCTTGTACGCCGACGACGTTTTGCGGTACGGCCTGCGAGTCGAATTGCGTGTGCTGTAGCCTCCAGGATAGCTCGTCCTCGTGCCCTGAGCTCATCGTGTGCATGAACTGTAGATCTACCGGGCTGAGGCGGAAGGCTGCGTTGACGAGGGCGATAAAGTCCTTAGCGGTGAGGCTTTTCAGCAGCGCGGCGTTCGCGGGCGTTGTAGACCAGACTAGTGTAGAGTAGTTCCCTGGCATAGGAAGCATGGCGATAGGTCCTGTGGGAAGAAACCTCTGGTAGGCGATCTTAGTCTCGTCTCCGGCCCAGCCGTTGCCCTCTAACTCTAATGTCGCAACAACGCCATGGCGCCCGTAATCCCAGCCCTTGCTGTCAATGCCAGCGAAGGTTCTGACCGGGCTGTTGGCGCCGTCCGCACCGACGAGTAGCCGCGCTGCGAGCTGCTTCCCTTCCCCTAGATGGACAATTGGCCATTCCCGAAAGTCCAGCTCTTCCGTCTCCTCGCCTAGTGTGATACTCTCGACGCGGGCGCTATCGAAGATAGTTATACCACTAAGCTCGTCAATGCGCTTGAGGAGGCCCGACGTAAGATTCAGGTTCTCGATCATATATGCGATAGTCCTTCCATTCGGAGCTGACCCCGGCGCCCAATCGAATTCAATGCGTGCATCCGACACGCCGTCCCAAACTTTCATCTCGTGGTACGGCTGGACTCGATCTCGTTGTATGTGGCTCCATGCGCCAATATTATTGAGAAAACTGGCGGAGGATGGCGTGAGGGAGCTGCAGCGGTTTGAGAAGCGATCCAAAGGCAACGCCCATGATCGTAACTTGGCTAAATCCTGAGCTTCGACAAGCGCCACTCGTAGGCTAGCTGTGGTGGGATTCGCCTCTGTGAATACTGCATTTAGCATTCAGTCTTCAAACTCACCGTCGCGGGGACGTACTCAGCGCAGCGAGAAGACTCAGGCCAGCCGGCCCGCCACCAACACAGACAACATCGTAGATGTCGGGTTGGGATTTGCTTGTATATGGTCTGGCCAGCTGCTGTCTCAGCTTTCGGTTGCAGCTTCTACATATGCCCGGCGTCGGCCGCCGCAGATGTCGACTCGTAAGTTTGAGCGCGTCCATATTTGCTTTGCTAGTCAAATAGCGGGATGATGTTTGGAAGAATGTTACCAGCGCCAAGACTCTTAGAGGACCTACCTAGACTGGGGCAGGTACTGGTCTGTCTTCGACCGAAGTTTACCCACTATTTATATATCATGAGGCCGATTTGCATTCTTGCTGCTTGTATCAAAAAGTCCTCACACAGTTCGACTCGAGTTTAAGTGTGAGTTATAGTGTGCAATTAATCCACCAGCCTTACAAACTCGCTAACACGTGCACTCGTTACCGACCCTTTTGCCACCAGCCAATATATAAAGACGGCATCCGTAGCCCGAACTACCTACCTAATATGTACCAACTCATTACTTGGGCGCTGATAAACCACATACAAATCCTCAAATCTTAGCCCGAATAAAACAATGACTCTAGCTGCCGACCATCGTTAAGTATGCGAGGGACTCGAAGCTGCCGAGGCGTATTCTTCATTGCCGGTTTGGGCAGCCTTGTCAGTCGACGTTTCTGTGGCACTGGACTTAGTAGAACCCTCACCTCCATGTGAGATTCCACCACCAGTGCTATGGTCCGTCACTTCGTGTCCAACGGGCCCATGTCCCTTGTTCGTCTCCCAGCTCTTGAGATCGTCCTCGGCATCATTGAGGACTTGTCGAGCGGCAGGGCCGTTTTCGTACACCCTGTGTGCATCGCCCGGCGTCACCGGGGAGTCGTCGAGAAGGGAGAGTAAGCGCTGCCCGTGCTTTGCGAGAATGATCTGCTTCTCGGCGCGCTCTATGACAGCTATGAACTCGGCGTCGTAGGCTTCCTTCAGCTTCTTGCGAGTCTAGTCCATTGCCGGATAGTTTAGCAAATTCATGTCTCACGACGCGCGAAGCATTGCTAGAGAGGGGAAAGAACATACGATGTTCGATAGTTGTGCCTCGGCAACCAAGTTTTCTGCTTCCGCCCTCACCAGCTCCTGCTCGAGAATGACAAGTTTGGTGCTCTGGGGTTCCTTGAGCTTAAGCTTCTGGATCTCGTCGGCAATCTTTCCCTTGTTGTCACGGCTTGGTTGCACGCTCTTTTCGGTATTACGGATCACCTTGAGAATGCCGCGGGCATCGTCGAGGTTATGGGCGTAGCTGTCCTCTTGGGCCCCCAGCTCGCTAAGAATGACGCCGACCTTGTCACTGATGTCAGATATAGCATCGTCCTGTGCCTGCTCACCCCATTCCGACAGCTCTCGGGCAATGGTGTCGCGTTCTTTCCCCGCGGTCTCGTGGGCCGAGATGAGGTTGTTGGTCGACTTGATCAAGCGATACAATCGGCGGGAAAGCTCGGGCTGGATCGATCCACGAAGCGAAGCAAAAGAGAACCCTTTACGATGCGTAGGCGAAGACGAACTACCATTACCCTTGCCGGTACGAATGGATAACGAACGATTCCTTGCATGACAGTTAGCCCGGCCGAGTCAGTAGTTGGCAAGATTTATAGAAAGCCTCAAGGCAATACATGTAGGTCGAGTCGGGCGAGTTCCAGCTACTCGACCTTCGCTGCGGTGAGAGAGGAGCTAGAGGCGACCGCGGGAGTTGTTTTTCGAGCTGTGCCACTCCCTTGGAACTACTCTTGAAGAAGAAATCCATCTTGGTGACCTACATCTTGTGTTCTGGGTCTGAGGGCGTCTAGCCAAGTCTTGAGAGAGTTTACTGAAACGGAGCTGTTGATGTTATCAATTGACTGTCTCCTTCCCTGATCCTAGGGTCGCTATGTAAAAACGGCAGGCATTCCCCTTGCCATAACACATAAAAGTAGGTACAGTACCAACGGCGACTTACAGCTTGGAATCAATGGAGATCTGCGGCGTACTGTATCTCACCTTCTCTATGGTATGAGAAGTGCCCAATTAAGCTCAAATGTAGATGTAGATCTGATACTCGTGCAGACAAGGATTGACAGGAGGTAAGCGAGGTAAGTAGGCAGTGGAAGGTGTGTATGTATGATGTTATTTTATTAGATATGAAGATCTACCTATCCGTAGTCTTGGGTAATATCCCTGAGGTTGAAGACACTCCCCTGAGCTTTCGAATTCTTCGAACATTTACGTCATGACGAATTACACCATTCACGATCGCGCATCTACTGGGAACAAAGGCACTAGCGGCCAAAGGCGCAAGCTGAAAGAAAGTGCACATGCTATTGATGTCATGATCTCGGTAGATAAGTAAGTACATTAGGTAGTAGATTTCATGGCCGTAATAAAACCACCCCATACCCCGCCTGCCATGGACCTAAAAAGATAAGAACTCCAGCATGAACCCCACGATCTAGAACGTTTCTTCATGATAACAGTATACCCTGTCTTGCCTGTCTCTCCAGATGGAACCGAAAAAATTGTCCCGATTTTATGAACGCCTAATAATTTCTTTTCAATATTGAATTGCAATAGTTCCAGAGTATAAGAGGTAAAAATCCTAAGCAGCTCCTAAACAACTTTTAAGTGAACCAGAGTTCTGGTTGCACATGGCCGTGTAGGATCGACGATGACGTAAGAGGCGGGAGCTACACTGCGGTAGATCGAAGGACGCACTCAGTAATGCATCGCAAATCTTGGTTGGTATCACAAGCCGCTGTGTAAATGCTTATCTAGCATTCTGTGAAATGTTGCATTGAACCGATCGCTCTTTTGTCCTATGGTAGGATTTAGCGATATCGCGTCAAGCTAGTTCGCTCATAGACAACCGGCCCAGCGTGTCGATGGCTGCTCGTACTCCTCTGCGCATAGTTGACGTGCAACGGCGTAGAGGCTCGCGGTTGATGGTGGTGGTGATGATGATGGTGGCCATGATGACCTTGATGCTGGCGCACGGGAATATACTCCTCGTGGTAGTAGTACTTGCGGGTAGGTTTCGTGCCGAAACACATGTTGACTGTGCTTTGGTGTAATAGAATTACTTTGTAGAATATCGCGATCGGGTATATTGCGTTAGCTTTAACGAGCAAAGGAACTTGTGCTTTTAGCGATGAAGTAAGTAGCTGAGGGTCCAACCAAATTGATGAGCAGAGCTACGGATGCTATAATAAAGGTGAAATGATCATAAGACATATATTTAAATGCGAAGGGGGTGGAAATCTAGGCCATTATTATATCTCCTGCGTAATTCAGAGCCGCAGGAGATCGGCTGCCAGTCGGTCAGCCGGCCACGGAACTTCTGGACCCTTGCAGCTTACAAGCCTGGCGTGGGACCCTTCGCCGAGATCAACGGACACCATCCCGACTTGCTTGGAAGTCGTCACTGGCGAGCTGAGCAGAGTCCAACAACTCCGCCCCCATTTGAGTCACGCTGACTTGGATCGTGCTTATTGAGGCTGGAACGAGCCACAATCTCACCAGACTACGAGGTAATGCCATGTTGTTTGCCGAACATTGAGGCATAAACCAGCAAATGCTGTAATTGTCGCTATCGTCTTGTATATACTCTGTCAAACGCATGACGGAATTTTCGTGTCTACCTATCAGACATGTTTCACATACCTAGGTACCTTGCAACTGATAACGAAACATTCTGCGCATACACAAGCAGGTGTCAATTAGATTGACGGTGTGTAACTTGTGACGAGTCCTTTGCTGACAACGTCATTTTTCAAGCTCGATATCCAAGGCAGAATCTAGCGTGCAGTAGACATGCCATGCCTGCCGGTCCGATGATAGGTGGCCTCCATCACTCGCACACAGCTAGGTATATCGCCGATCCGCTATTGGATACGGTCTCGACAGTGTAACGCCAAAGTACACGATCGCAAGTAGTTCGTTAAAAACTTGCTATTTTTCATAGGCCAAGATGTCGTATACGAACAATACCTTGTTAAAATACTATGACCCACTGGTAGTTTGAAAATTCGTATCTGAAGCGAGAAGCCCAATTACATTCTGCATATATTGGTACTTTGCATCTTTCTGGATTTCTGTATACAGATAATGTAACACTAGGAGACTGCCGAAATACTGGAATACTTAATACGACCAGACGCGATTTTTGCATCGTAGAGTTAGGTAGGAAACACATTCTTTGGTGACCGCCTGAGCTTCCACAAGACTCACCATCACAACGTGCATACTACAATAACCAATGGGCGACATATCAATCATTTTACCATTTCTCTATTTGACACTCTCTAATTAGTGTCTCATTTTATGCTGCGTTGCTTGCGTTTCATGTCCTTTTTTAATATTCCTACAAGAACGTTTAGAAATTTCCACCCCCCGTCATAATGGAACTGGTATCATTATTTTGTTGAGAAGCTCACGTCTAGCTTTGAGAGCAGCCACATGCCCACAAATACCGTCATGGTGCTCGCGAATATAACGAATGGCTTGCGGAGAGCAGCTGCAGTCGAGTATTCGTATGACACAATTAGTTCGCGGTCCCGTAATTCATCGACAAGATTTCGCGCCTTGATCGTAAGAACAGTCCGGCCAACCGTGTCGAGATAGGTCCTTACGATATCGACACTATGCTCGGTAATTGACGTTTCAGGGGCTGTAGTGTAAAATTGGACGGCCCTATGTAATCGTCAGCAGACAGCATTGGACCTTGGTTTCGTGGACTTACTCTGCGCCCTCAGGCAAAACGACGCGGACGTCAACATGCTCGTACTCGACGCCCTCCGCCTGCTTAGGGCCTTCAATGAAAGGGACTTTCAGCAAGAATCTGCTGCCTGCGTTCTTCAAGTAGTTGCTCGAATCGGCGTTCCAGCCAACTGTGAATGGGTATTTCCAGTCACCAAAGATGGGGTACCGGGGCTTGAGCTCGAGAACAGCCTCACGCTTGGTGGCGCGGAAGCGGGACGTTGACACATTACCAATAACATCGGTGAAATACGCGTCCTTACTTCCAGCTCCCAGAACGAACTTCATCTCTTTCAGGGCAAAGGTCTGGGGGCTGAAGTACTGAGATTGGGCCCACTTGACTCGGCTGAACTGAGAGGATAGTTTGGCACCGTAATGGAAAAGCGTGTATCGTTCCTCAAACGCAACATTTCCTCCCCAGTGACTCACCTCGATGTCACGCTCAAGCTGCGACACATGGTTGACGGGCTTGTTAAACTCGTATCGCACTGTGGCAGGCGAGCTTGCGCCGGCTGGAACCTCGGGGAAGGGACCATAGGTAAGCTTTGATCCTTGCTTGACGGGGAACTCTTTCGTTTCTCCAGTGCCAGCGATTTTGGTGTAGTCTGGGACGTCAGCAGAGGGCAGCTTTATTTCGGTTTTTTGCTTCAATGTAGGATATGCCGAGTGACAATAGGCGGAGAAGGCGTATGTCAAGTATTGCTTGTCCGTTTGCTCAATGGACGCCGGCAATGGCTTCAAAGCATGTAAATAGTAGAAAGAGATGCCGAGGGTCTGCTGATCGTTGGCCGAGAGGGGAGCGGGCAGTTTGATCCGGTAGAATTGTGTATCACTGTCAAGCCGGTTATTAGAGGAAGCTCCGCTGAAATAGAACACAGCTTGTGAGGCCCGACTTACCTTGATGGATCGAACTCGACCGCATCTATAGTGAAGCCCACGACGGCAGAGTTCTTCCTATCCTTTACCTCGAAGCCACCAATCTTCTCCATCTGTTCGCTTGTGAAAGGCAAAAAGTATTCATCTTGAGGGTCCGGTGAGGCGTTCTCAATCAAGACGTTTATGGACTCTTTCACGTAGTTCTTCTCTAGCGATATAATGTGGACCAGATTGGCATTCTTGAAGACTTGTGGCGGCGTAAATGTAGAGGGGAGGACGACCTTGGACGAGGCTGATCCAGCAGCACTGGTATCGGCGCAAGCTGTGGAAAGTAAGGAAAGACACGCCGCCGCAATGCCGGTGAACTTCATGGTGAAGAGGTACCGAATGGAGTGCTCATCAATTGAGCAGCCCCGCAACAGCGTACAATATCCGGTACGAAGAAAATGGAAACAGAGAAAAGGAAGAAGAACTTGCGCAAGCAGGTGTATGCGACAGCCCTCTCGCGTTTGGGTTGGTGATGTCTTGGCCCTTGGGAATAGCTAGTGTACACCTCTCCAAAAGTTACAGCTTACGTTGCTTAATGCGCCCGAGACAAAGACTGGTGGGTCGGTGGAACCAATCAGCTGTATTTCACTTGGTAGCTGTCTGGGCAAGGTTCCTATGTAGGTTCTCACCTAAATGTGAAACATAATGCCCGGATCCCGGGTCCCGGGCTATTCATACTTGCAGTAGACCAAATATGGCTAGAAAGATTAACCCCACACTACTGTGAATGTTAATCTTTGTCAGGCCCTGTGATTGGTACCATCCTGTGCTGTCAACCATCAAGGTTTGGCTCCCGATGCAGTTCGTCTGGGATCCTCCTGGTCGTCTACAGTATCAGTGTCCTGTCTCGCCGGCCTCCAGATTGAAACGAAAACACGCGGGCTTTTACCAAGAAGCTACTACTACAATGTCCGACCCGGGAAGTGAACCGCGCTCCAGATCCCGCAAGTTCAAGTCATTCTTGTAAGGGTCAAGTTTTGATGGTCCTGGCAGTGAGCCATAAAAAGTCTAATAGTTCGCGCAGAAAAGCGGGGCTTTCCAAGGGACTTGAGAAGGGCAAAGAGGAAATTGTGAAAGGAAAGCTTCATGTTGAACATGCCCTAGGACTGTGAGCCAACTCCCTTATTTGTGACCGCTGGGATTTCTTGACATGACATATTAAATCCTCCCAAAAGGGGCCATCAGCCCAACGTAGTCCCTCCGGGTGAGCCGGGCCTAGTTGTGGATAGCCGTATGGTGGCTATCGGGTGGCATCCTGTCCCCGGCGGAGGATGGCTGGCAGAGACGTCGCTCGGCCAGCTTGTCTCCAAGAAGATTAATAATTATCCTGATCCCACTCAGCATTGGGCTATACTCGTGGGTGATTATTGTCATCAACTTTGGATGGTTCGTCACGCCAACGGTTTATCTTCTGAGTTGTGGCCGCTACTTATCAGCTCCAGGACGAAAACCTTGATATCATCTACATAAATGGTAGGCGAGCCGAGAATGAGTGGACTACCTATGATGTTGGCAAGACAAAACTCAACGATGAGGCTCTGAGGCAAGCTGGTGAGTCCACAATCTACGAGAACACTTGAAGTATTGGAGATCTCACACAAGCTGCTTGACACTCAGGCGAGATGGTTATTTTTAACATGAGACAAAGGCAGAAGGGATATAATCTGATCACCAACAACTGCCAGAACTTTGCGTTGAACATGTTAAATGCCATTCAAATCGGCAAACAAAGAGACTTCGGGACAGCCTTGGCTATCTTTCAAAGGGCGACCGGCAAGGGTAGCATTAGCGATTTGTTTCTAGCGGAGCTTCCAAAGACGGAGGAACAGGACGAAAGACCCCCGGACCAAGTAGTGGAACATGCTTCCAAGGTCATGGATGAGAAGACGACGAAGCTCGACACTCATCAGTCGCTCAATTAGGCACCATGAAGTTTACAATTGCCGCCATGTTACACGCAAGAGCAGATCCCTACTCCCAAGGGCAAGAAAAGGGTGCTACCTCTAGTGCGAAACGCACCCAGAAATGGCATTTATATGGAACTAATGTGGTCTCTTCTGTGGCCAGAACCGGCCGTGCCTGCTTGGCACTCACATGTAAACGACTCACACAAGCCATTATGAGGAAACAAGTAAACAAGCTAAAATCTAATGGAGCCCAATAACCAACATGATTTGGTTTTAGAATACGCATTGCCCCGTATTCTTAATCTCTTCTATCTCCTAGTTCACCACTTCGTAACCTCGGGCTGTGTCATTGTTTATATGCCCAATCAATGGCGGTGTTGCTATTCTACGCGGATACAGCATAGTGCAATACGACTTTCAATATAATCGGGCTCAGGTGATGATACAACTCATCAATATCTCCTATAGACGGTTTAGTTCCCTAGAGCAGTTGACAACAGAGAGTACACCGCTATTCAGGCCCACACCGAAACCCCGACTTTGCTCCTTGCTAGCTCTTGGGTTGTGTTGATACCGAAAAATATTCTTACAAAGTGACTGAAATCTTATTTCAACTTGGGAAAAAGGGCTTATGTCATGGACAAGTTAGAGCTGTGTAATGATATCAAAGCGACAAGGCTAAGTATACTAGCACTGTAGTAGTTCGATTAAGCCTTATCCCGATAGGTGCTGCAGGCAAGAGAACTTGTCAGTATGACCTTACAGACTACAGGTCTACCATTTAGCGTTCCCAAGCGTACCTAACTCATTTGGGAGTTTTTCTGTGGGCTATGACAGCAAATCAATACAAGGCCTGGGGGAACCGACATAGGACCTGTGGAGGGGTACTGTACTGTAATGAGCACAAGCTCTGCCCCTCTGCCCCTCACCCAACCCCAGAGCTCTGTCATAGCAATGTGCCGGCAAAGCCAGCTCTTTGGTTTTTTCACGCTATTTATATCATTACGTGCCAGCCAAGTTCGAGCTGAGTAAGGGCCACTCGAGCTTACCTACCTAACTAGTCAAATCTCTCTTATAAACTGTTATCTATTGCCAATATCTCCCTCACCCACCTAGTCTATCCAGGTCGCACCAAAATCTCGCTGGTTCGAACCTCAAACCCCAACGAAAGTGTCAAGCTCGTGTCAGTGGACTGTCACGATAGCAAGTTGCCTTACATCAATCAATATAGCCACCCCTTGTACTAAATATTTCCAAAATGGTTGGGGTAGGGCCTCGCAAGCCGCCGTCCCGCAGGGGTATGTATTTCTCCGATTTCTGGTCTCGTTCATATCAGTTGGAATCCGTGGCCGAAACCTGGAGACGAGGTCATAAAAAATCAAATGTTTATCATTCGTCCGACTCCTCCATCCTACCGAACGCGCGGTCCTTGGAGTACACATGATAAGCACCGCAAACATGCTTACCGTACCTCCTTGTGCTCTGCTGGTTGGGTTGGTCTCATTCGTCCACAATGTCGTACAGTTAGACTTTATTGTCACTTCTTCATCTAGAATGGGACTTCCGGTTGATACTCTCCTTTATTGCCGGTTTTGTCGTATGAAGCGCCCCCTATCTGCACATATCCTACCTATGCCTCGTTCATCTAGCTAGTACAGCAAGCTACCTGAATATTCACTACCGATTCCCTTACATCCTACAATACGGTTCAAAATACTCACCCGCTTCGTTTGGCTTTGAGACATACCTATTAGCCGTGCCGGCTTTACTTTATCATGGAGTGCGGGCAGCAATGGACCGAAACCAGGGGTATATCTACTATCAACACCATCTTATTGATACGTCCAATTGCTTGACTACCTATATCTTTTATCTTTACGCACCGCAATACTTGCCACTTGCTAACAATAGAAATTCGATAGGATCAATGGCCGATATCCCCAAAGATCTTTTAGCGGAGATCAAGAACCTGGAGGATGCTTTTACTGTTGACACAGCTAAGCTCAAGGCAATCACGAAACATTTCGTGTCTGAGCTCGAGAAAGGTATGTGATATTATGTGATATCTCAGGACATCTGGTTCAGTAAAACTAACGTAAGTATAGGTCTGAGTGTGGAGGGTGGTAGTATCGTAGGTCTTATTGAAATCTGTCTCAAAATTTAGCGTACAACTAATCAAAGGTTGTTAGCCCATGAATCCAACTTGGGTTATGGATTTCCCAGATGGATACGAAACTGGTACATACTTGGCTCTGGACATGGGTGGTACCAATTTGCGTGTTTGTGAGATCACTCTGACTCAAAATAAGTCGGAGTTCGACATCGTTCAGTCCAAATACCGCATGCCAGAGGAACTGAAGACGGGCGACTCAGAAGAGCTTTGGGAGTATATAGCCGACTGTTTGCAGCAATTTGTTGAGGCCCAGGAATCCGAACGACCACCTGTCGAAGGAAAGATTCCCCTCGGTTTCACCTTCTCCTATCCTGCGACACAGAACTACATCGATGAGGGTATCCTTCAGCGATGGACGAAAGGCTTTGACATCGATGGCGTGGAGGGCGAGAATGTCGTGCCCATGCTCGAAGCTGCTCTAGCACGACGTGTTAGTTCATATCTACCCAATATCATGTCCAGGAAAAAATTAACGTGTGCAACAGGGTGTGCCCATCGTGGTTTCTGCATTGATCAATGACACCACAGGTACACTTATTGCCTCGGCTTACACTGACCCTAAGATGAAGATCGGGTGCATTTTCGGAACCGGGTGCAACGCCGCATACATGGAGCACTGTGGCTCTATTCCCAAGCTGGCGCACATGAATCTGCCGGCAGATATGCCCATGGCTATCAACTGCGAATGGGGGGCCTTTGACAACGAACACAAGATACTACCTCGTACGAAGTACGACGTAATCATTGATAAGGAGTCCCCACGACCAGGCCAGCAAGCTTTTGAAAAATGCATTGCAGGGTTGTACTTGGGCGAGATTTTCCGTTTGATCCTAGTCGATCTGCACGATAATAAGGATGTTCACATCTTTGAGGGTCAGGATATTAAGAACTTGCGCAAGCCATACACGCTGGATTCATCTTTCCTATCCGCAATTGAAGAGTTGGTTTCCTCTCACGTCCTCATTAGCTAGCTAGAGTTACGCTGACGATTTCTAGTGATCCCTTTGAGAATCTGCAAGAGACTTCAGACCTATTTAAGGAGAAACTCCATCTAACATGCAGTCGTCCTGAGCTTGAGCTTATCCGTCGAGCGGCTGAGCTGATCGGCACTCGTGCTGCTCGTCTCTCTGCCTGCGGCGTCGCTGCTATTTGCACCAAGAAGAACCTGCAACCTTGTCACGTGGGTGCCGACGGTTCGGTCTTCAACAAGTATCCTCATTTCAAGGCTCGAGGTGCTCAGGCT
The DNA here is from genome assembly GCA_022495235.1 of Xylaria curta. Classification (NCBI taxonomy): domain Eukaryota; kingdom Fungi; phylum Ascomycota; class Sordariomycetes; order Xylariales; family Xylariaceae; genus Xylaria; species Xylaria curta. Next base: position 533,925 of record MU375899.1, on the reverse strand, counting down.
CTACGAGAAATTCTCGATTGGCCAGCCAAGTCCAACCCGAGAGAGGAGGATCCGGTAGAGATCTTAGCTGCCGAAGACGGCAGCGGTGTTGGTGCTGCATTGATTGCTGCCCTGACGCTCAAGAGATTCGCCAAGGGCAATGTCGCCGGTATCCTCCACCCAGAGAACTTTAAGTAAACGCGTACAATACGTCCTATGTAAAGCTACTGGAGGTTTGCCTTGGAGTTCGCTGTGATGTGTCCACTAGAACGGATAGATATAGATATGGCGGTCCTGGCAAGGCATACGAATATACGATCAATATGTACAGTTCTATCGTCAATCTTTGAGCGTGTTTCTTTTAACCCATTAGAGTGATGATAGGAAGCCGGTATTCTGGTCGTCGTTAGCGTTAGAAAACTAAGGCCCCTTAGGAAAGACTTACTGTCCAAAGTCCAATACCGCCGCTTAACACCCAGCCATTCACCTTTCCCTTCCTCTCCTAGACCCTCCATGTCCACGTCTAATTCGGTCCATTCAAGGTCTAGCCCGGCGTCGGTCAAATGCATCTCGACAACCTTCGTGTAGACATCATAGCAGACCTTGCGATCAGCGCCTAGGCCGTTGAAAAACCCGAAGATGCCGCCATTGTCAAGCAGGCCCGGAATATATTCGGTGAAGAACATGCGTAGCTGGCTATAGTCTTCACCAAATGTATCAAAGTAAATTGCGTCGTAAAGCTCGCCTTCCTCCAATAGTTTAGGCATGACCTCTTGCCATTTGCCTGCATGGATCTTATAGGCGCCCTTGGCGGGGCCGCTGCTCTCCCAGTCATCACCAAACTTGCAGTCAGGGTTGGTTTCGACGTGCTTAAGGACCTCGGGATGCGCTTCGATAATATGGTGGCGGGACGGTCGCGTGTCGCGGAACATCGTGTCTATTATACCCATTCCAAACCCGATATTCAATATGCGCTTCCCGGCTGGCAGACCAGGCAGTAAGGCGTCGACGGAGGCTCGCATAATTGAAGTCTCCCAGGCCATCATCACGCCGTTTTGCTCATCGTCGACTAGCTTGCCGTCGGTGTATTTCAAGTTTGCGCGTAGGTATGCCTCGCTCGTTACTGTGTCTCCGGTTTGCGGGGGAGAGAATGCGCGGTCCGGGTCCGATTCGAGGATGATGTCTTCGGGGGCATCGTTTTGGTCCTCGATACTCTCTTCAGCAGCCGCGCCTCCATTTTCATCCTCTTCATCCTCGTCTTCGACGTCAGACTCGAGTGCTTCGTATCCATCCAGCAACCCGAACAGCAGCTCTGCCCGCATCCCAGCCCCGACGCACATATTGTACAGCTCTTCCTGACCCAGCCGTGCTGCGACGCAGCCCGGCGTCTCATTGTTGCTGTCGACGTCGTTCCAGATCGCGCCGCTCAGGAATAGCTCCTGCACCACCGCCTTAGCGGCCTCGATGTCGATGGCAACGGGCTGCTTCGAGTTCGCCTCATCTAGTATCTGTGCGCCGCATGATCGGATGGCGGCATGCAGGGGAGTCTCCCCTGTCGTCGGCTCCTGGACGCTGGCGCGACCGGGGACGGATAGAAGAGGCTTGAGACTTGCTAGGTTGTGGCTCCAAGCATGATTGAGGATTTCCGATATTGAAGCGGGACAAGAGGCCGGGATACGGGCATTAAGCGTGTCGTCCGGCATACTGATAGTATATTTTTAGAAATAAAACTATCTTAATTAATTATAATTCCTTGCGAAATACTGACTTAAATTCGCAGAGACAGGTCGAGATATTGGGTTACGCGGGGCACTACGCGGGGCAAAAAAAAGTTAGGGATCGTTTCTAGGGTAGCTCCTCTGAAGCCAGGGGGATAAGAGCGCTAATACTAGCTAACCTATCTAGGTTAGAAGGCAGTTCTTTGTCGAATTACTTGATCTTGAGACACGTGCACAGTAGCGTTATTCTATTGGCCAATGCATATGTCTTTCTGGCGTCACAGTGGGGTCGGGCAGGGTATGGGTAGCTCTGCAGCAGCTCAGCCGTTTCAAGCTAAGCGGGGATCTTGAGAGTATATTTACAGTACAGTTCATAGAAGCAGCTGCCATCCAATTGACGACAAGAGTTAAGTGCATCAAACTCTCTGCACGAGAGAAGTTAATGCTTGATTTCTGATTCGCGGAAGCTTTATCAATTGACGTTGCTTTGTGTTACCCTGAAGAGCCTTGAAATCTATATCGCTTTAATGTAACCAGCCCCCTTCCATTCGCGTCGTCACGACCCCAAGTGACATCAACTATCTGCAACTTGTCTCAATTATCTATCTCTGCTGACGAATTGGAACATGTAGACCAATCGCACGTGCTAGTCATCTCTGCATCGCCCGTCATTCCACCAGCAGCCGACAGTGGCACGCCTGTCCGAGGCCCGTCGCCATGAAGTTTGGACAGCAGCTACGCTCTAGCATTATTCGCGAATACCAGTGGTACTACATCGACTACGATGGACTGAAGGCCGAACTCAAGAAAGCATCCGGGGCGCCCGCCGATACCCCCGAGAACGTCGACGAAGCCGGACCCTCCAACACCTCACCTGCCAAGAAAAATGGGAAGACACCGCGCAAGAAAAGGTGGACTGAAGAAGACGAGCAGGCTTTCATCGCGAAACTGTACGCCGAGCTCGAAAAGGTATATACCAAAACGAAAGTTAAGCAATCAGAGATACAACGCCGCATAGCCGTCAGCGAGCGAGAGGTGAGAGAGGTTGTCTCGCGCGCTACAGAACGCGGCTTGAATGAGCAAGGCCCGTCCGAAGAAGAGTTCATTTTGCTGGAAGAGGACCTGAGCGACATCATTGCCGATGTCCACGACCTTGCCAAATATGTCCAAATAAACTACACGGGCTTTTACAAGATAATAAAAAAACATGATGTTCGTGTGCACATCCTTAAACTAGAAGCAACGAGGCTTACATACAGCATAGAAACTAACGAGTTGGTACCTTCGACCCGCGTTTGACGCCGCGCTCAAGAAGAAGCCGTTCTACAACGAAGATTTCGATGCCGAAGTAGTCAAACTCTCTAACATGTACAACAATGTCCGAACTAGGGGCAACCCAGTCAAGGGCGACAGCGCGGCTGGTGGAAGCCAAGGAAGCTTTGTTCGCCAGACCACTAAATATTGGGTGCACCCGGACAATGTTACCGAGCTGAAACTTATAATACTCAAGCATCTCCCTGTCTTAGTATTCAATGCCAGCAAAGAGTTTGAGATAGCGGACTCGGCTATTACCTCTATTTATTACGATAATCCTGATCGGTGGGACCTATACGAAGGGCGGCTGAAGAAGACAGAGGGCGCCGAGGCCATCCGTCTACGATGGTATGGCGGCATGCAAAACGATACTATATTTGTCGAACGCAAGACCCATCGCGAAGACTGGACTGGAGAGAAATCCGTTAAGGCACGGTTCTCAATGAAAGAGAAGAACGTGAACGCATATATGAGGGGGGATCTACTCCCCGCTGCGCTCTTCGAGAAGGCTCGAAAAGACGGAAAGAAATCTGAGAAGGCTATTGCTGAAGACGAGAGTCTTGCGAGGGAGGTTCAGTACTCAGTCTTGAAAAACGGGTATAGACCTGTCTGTCGATCTTTCTACAACCGAACAGCCTTCCAGCTACCCGCGGATGCTAGAGTCCGAATCTCTCTTGACACTGAGCTAACAATGGTGCGTGAGGATAATTTGGACGGTACGAGGCGTTCTGGTGATAATTGGAGACGCATGGATATAGGCATTGACTGGCCTTTCTCTCAATTGCCACCTAGCGATGTCTTACGATTCCCTTATGCAGTTCTCGAAGTAAAATTACAAACCCAGCACGGTCAAGAGCCTCCCGAGTGGGTTCGACAGCTCATCTCAAGTCATCTTGTGGAAGCTGTGCCTAAATTCTCAAAGTTTATTCACGGCACAGCCTCGTTATTCCCAAATCGTATCAATCTACTTCCATACTGGATGCCGCAGATGGATGTCGATATTCGCAAACCCGTTACCCATAACTTTGGCATTCAGCGACCGGATAATTCCCCGAGCGGCACAACATCTGACTACGATGAAGATGATTCAGATGTTGAAGATATACCTGAGTCCACGACTGAGAACACATCCAACGGTCATAATGGCTTATCAAGTGGTGCGCGATCTTTGGTACTTGCTGATGTTGAGGGACAAACCACCTCCGGCCCGGTTCCCAGTGCGGACTTCCCCCTTTATGATTCCGACGATGAATCAGACGAAGAAGACCGAATCGAAGAGGCTAGAAGGATAGGAGGATGGACGTATATCTCGACTCTCACACATAGCTACGCTAATCGGGCAGGACGTGGAGCTTTGAACGTATTGAAGACCATTGCCCCAAGACCTCGATCTACGACAGTACCACGCAGTAATCGCAACCAGATGTTCTTTGGTAATCAGGAGATTCAGAACAAGAAATTCAAGGCACCCAAGGGAAAGAAAATCTACGTACCTGTCAGGGTTGAGCCCAAAGTCTATTTTGCTGCAGAGAGGACATTTCTTGGCTGGGTGAGTATTCGAATCTTGCATCTAGACTCGTGGAAAAGGAGTGACTAACAGTATCATAGCTCGAATTCTCGATTTACGTCGGTGCGATTGCTGCTACGCTACTCAACTTTGGTGAGAAACCAACCAGACTAGCGTTTGTAGCCGCCGGTGTTTTCACATTGTTAGCTGTGCTAGCTCTCTGCTATTCTGTTGGCATCTACCTATATCGAAGCAAGGGGATCCGGGAACGCAAGGTGATTAAGTATTACGATAAGATAGGCCCAACTGTTCTGTGTGGTGCGTTGTTCCTTGGCGTTGCATTGAATTTCGCATTCGAAGGCAAGGAGAGAAGCTTGTGGTAAACTATTCTACTATACGTATTGTGGGCGACTATTCAGTTGAGTAATCATGTGCCTTAGCTGAGTGGCCGAGCTGTCTATCGATGGGAATTGGTGTACTAACCATGTGGACGATTGGATGGCACTCCGTTGTATATTGTAACTTAGGTGAATATTGAAAATTAAGGGATCCGACAAGACAATTATCATCCATTAACCTGTGCAGTTTGACGATATTCATGGGGCAGTGTCAAGGATCACTCCCAGTTTGTGCTTATTTTGCCCATCACCAGTGGATTGCTCCGCCCACGAACTACAAGAACCTAACTGATCCTAGTTAGTTACGGCTCATAACCATCGCCTCCTTGGAGTAGTTACGTTTGCTGTCAGATACCCGGGTGCCCGACAACCGATCCCCGGCATCAGCCCACCGGATTATACGGCTTGCTGGTAATGTGTTGTCTGACCTGCACCAGCAACCAACACGATGTCTTACAGCCTCAAGAAGCCGTTTCAACCGTAAACTATTGTGTATTCAGTCTAGCTGAGCGGAGCCCGGTCGCGGAGCACTTTATTTGCCTTCGTGACCCTTTTTGTATTTAAGTGATTGCTTGGAACGTAAGCTTTCGTTATGGTTGATCGAATATTGTTGTCTTGTTCCGAAATTACTTTGCTTCAGTCTTCTTGCTTTGAAAGTGACCTCAATATATATATTTTTCGAGTCCGGAATTGGAGCAGGATAAAATAGCTCAAACTCAGAGTCATAAGTTAAACTCCACAATGTCACTGTCGGCTGTCGACCCTTCAACTGTCGAGTTTGGGCAGTCTCTCCCGCCTCATGGACCACACGCCATCACGACACATGCTCCAGGATGGAAAGCGTCAGAGCGCTTTCGTGATCGTGATCTATCCCTCTTAGCGCAGTTGAAATCTATTTATCCTCGATTCTCACCCTGGGGGCTCGCGGCCACTGTGAGTAGTCACCAATGTCTAGTCTGACGTTCACATGAAACGCGCCACCTTTATTTCTCACCACAATCTGAATCATAGCCATGATTTCATATGTGTTCACCGCGTAGCCGCAGCTGATATTCTTTGGCAAATAGTTCTGCCAATCTATAGCACAAAAGCTCTCATTGCCTGAAGATTATGGCTGCGCCGCCTTCGTGTCACGAGATGTCTGGGCCTCGAACCAGATATACGCGGTATCGGAGCGCCGCAAGGAGCAACGCCTCAATGTCTGCGAGCTACGATATCACGTCGTCGAGCTTGCCGGCATACGGCTTTACGTGGTTGGGTACCCGCGAACCAAGGCCTCGGCGGCCATCTTCCAATGGCATCACGGCGGGCTGGGCTTCAGCACACGCTTAGCCGAGGCCCTTCTTCCGCACATGGACTCTCTGGTTCATCTCGGCGAGTTCCCCGAGGGTGTCGGGGCGCCGGAGCCGACGTTCCTACCCGAGGGGGATAGTCATCAAGCATTAAGGAAGCGCATAGCAAGTCTTATTATGCGTGCTTGCGCCACCGAGCATGAGAAGAGCGTGGCCGCAGACGATGTGTATCTTTACCCTACGGGAATGGGAGCAATCGCCAGGCTCCATGAGGCTATCATGTCGCTGCGTGCCGGCCCCACGGTTGTCTTTGGCGCTGTCTTCCAGAGCACGTATCATCTTTTTAATGAGAGTGAAGGGGGAATTCGGCATTACGGCGCAGCGGATGATTCCGACGTGGATGATTTCGAGACATATCTTGAGGGAGGCGGGAAGTGCGCTTACGTATTCACGGAGTTTCCGAGTAATCCTGTTCTCATAAGCGTTGATATGGTCCGGCTGCAGAGGCTGGTATGTTGTTTTGTCCTTTGTATTCCAACTACGTGACATAGTTGGCGGAATAAGGGTAGTGGTCTGCTAACGCAAGGTCACAGGCGGATAAATACGGCTTCTTCCTCGTGGCAGATGACACCTGCGCATCGTTCGCCAACATCGATCTTCTAGGCGTAGCAGACGTTGTCGTGACGTCTCTGACAAAGGCATTCTCAGGATTCGCGGACGTCATGGCCGGCTCCGTGGCGTTGAATCCGAACAGCGCGCGCACGTACTCAGTTTTGAAGCAGGCAGTATCCTCACGCTTTCACAACGAGTTCTTCGAGGCAGACGCTGCGCATCTACTGTCTAATAACGAGGATTATCTCGCACGGTGTGCGATACACAACCGCAATGCCAGCGCCCTGTCGTCATACTTCCACTCCCTCGCTCTAGATGAGGCTAGTCCCGTCACACAGGTATACTATCCGCCGTATTCCCTGGGATCAAATCATCTCAAGGCGTTCTTGCGAAAACAGACGGCGGAGTTCCCAGTTCCGGGATATGGATGTCTGTTGAGTGTCGAGTTCGAAACAGTAGAGAAGGCTGCTGCTTTCTATGACGCTGTGAATTTCTTCCAGGGCCCTCATCTCGGCGCCCATTTGACCATTTCTATGCCTTATAACCTTGGTAAGTAACTCTCCAAATCGATTCCGTCGTTCTTGTTGTCGTTATTTCGGAGCTACGAAAGCTCCATGTCATGCCAGGGATATGCCCAAGAAATTATTCACGCAAGAAGTACCAATCGCTAACTCAGAACATTGCAGTTGTCTTTGGTAGAGAAAATCCCGAGGTCCATGCTGCGTATGGATTAAGACCACAACAGATTCGGTTTTCAGTTGGCCTAGAGGATCAGGAGGTGCTCCTACATAGATGTGCCGAGGCTCTGAGCAAGATGACCAAGACAACTTAGAATCGAAACCTTAAAAACAGTGAATTAGGATGTCTGAAAACTTCTAATTCGAAGATGGACAAAAGACCTTACAACTCTGTATATACTATATCGAACTCCATTTTCGCTTGCTCTTTCACCGCAGGCAAGATATGTTAATTCGACTCACATCATAGAGAGTGAATGACTCTTTAATCAGCGAGTGTTCTTGTTGGATGAAGATCGAGCTCGCCACTTCCCCCTTACGTACAATAATATTGTCTGCGAAGATTTCTTTAGAGATATCTATCTAAATAGCAAATAGTTAACGGGAGATCAGGAAATCATCAAATGTCGGTAATTCAAAGACATACTTTATCAGAGCGCAACAGTCGCCTCACGAAGACAGGCGAGTGCAGCACCCGAGGTTCGAGTATGTGTTGTTTTAATAGGCAGAGAAGGGCTTTGATCATTCCCCTGAGGTTTTATTAGATACCTCATTAACTAAGGAATAGTTGAGGGAACTATGGAGGATTATATCGTGCTACATTTTTACTACATATTGAAATATAGTAACTTCATTATCTCATGTGCCGCCGGAATCTATGCCCGTCTGTCCTTTTTCTTGATACAACTTTATATGAATAAAAAATTCTTTGACAATTTGTCAACATCATCCTTTGTGGTTGGCGTGTCTCTACTCAGTGCAGTGATGTACTCAGATCCCTAACTTTCCTTGCGCTGATTCATCTCTAATCCATATAAACATATTGAACCGGAAATAGACACCATGTTATTTTCAGTTTTTGCAGCATTCATTTCAATTAACCTGCCTTATAACATGTTTAATCTCCCCTTTCGCGAGCAGCCTGGAATTTTGTGTGGATTCACTGCTCTAGCTGGAGCTTCAAATAATCGGGCATCAGCTGTTAGCATGCTAGGTCAAGAGGTGTAATGGCTCAATCACTGGAGTTAAAAATACAGAATTAGTATAAAGAGGCAGGATACCTCGGAGAGTGCAGCATTCTTCATTGTTATTGAGCGCATCGTCTCAGAGTGGTTACCCACTGCATTCCAAGTGGTCCAATAACTATAATCACCCATGAAAGCCGTTTCTGGGCTGCTAAGTAAATCGAGTATTACTTCTTTGTTTCGGATTCAGATACAGCTAGCTGCAAGCAATTCGAAGCTAAATCAATCTCAGTCCTGATTCCTGTTTTCAGCAAGAAATGCGATATTTGACCCCATCGGACAAAGAACTTGCACCATATCTTTGTTGTAATTCCCGTTATTTACACCTTGGTAAGACTGACAAGCTACACTTAGCTTCTGATTTGATCTTGATCCCCCGAGCATATTCCCCTCCTCACCCCTTCTTGTGCACTCACGATACCTGGGGTCCAGGTATCCAAATTGTTACTGAACCAACTTATAACACCTACGCTCTTCCTCCTTTCCACTGTCTTCACCTTTTCTCGATCGTCTTTGTGTCATCAGATCGGCTTAACGGTGCCTGTGGACATTGGGGCTAGAGAAGAGGACCAAGATTTCTCCTTGATTACAGTAACTCTATCTGCTGACTCCGGCCGTGCCGGTTGCAGCGCCCAAGATGGCATCCGACCCGTCTTCCTCAGAAAACAACGACCTCAAATTCGTTGAATACCTCGGGAGCGTGGGCGTCGCAGAGAAAGAGGAAGCCCTTCGTGAATTTCTCAACAAGCACAATGAGCTATCCAACGAGGAGTCTGTATCACCCAGGGCATTCCAGGGTTTAGTAGACCAGCACTTTGAACCGGTTAACGAGGCACGTACGTACATAACACAGGAGCTGGATACAGCCTGGGGTCTACACGCGGTCATCATTGAAGAGGATGACCAGGAGGCGACGGAACTGAAGTCGATGGAAAACTCGGGTGTTACAGCTAGGCGAAAGTACGACGATCTGTTGAAGAGGCTCGTCGACGTCATTATCGGGGCTGCGCCTCGCGTGAATTGGAATAAGAGTAAGAAGCACCAACAGGAAATCGCGAAGTGGATAGAGAAGAAACACTTTCATTTCGACGGCCTTGTCAACGACAGCAATAACAGCTTGATGAGAAAGGAACTGGAGGCAGTCCGGGCTGCTTTTGCACAGGCTAAGATCGAGTTGCCGGTTATGTCGGAGACGCTTGTCAAAGCAAAGAAGGGCATGCCAAATGTCGGCGGTGCGAAGAGACCACCAAGTGACGATGCCGACCGCAGCAGCGGTCCAGCAGCGAAGAAGCCCAAACAATCTTCGGATCAATGGTGGGGACCTTACAAGTCGAAACTCAACTGCTCCGATGCATTCTTCGAGGTCATCCGGCAGTTCAAGGCGTATCTCGCCAACCCCAAGGAGGAGCCGGGCACCAGAGAATACAGGCTGCAAATGACCAGGTTCCTTAGGAGGGCTCTTGACGAAGTCGACCTGCGCGACAAGTTGAACCAGCTGCTGCTCATGAAAGAGTTCACGTTCCGCAGCCCGGGACACCGATCCGGTGATTCGACGATTTTGATAAAACCTTGCGCTGCGGAAAGGGAATATCGCCTCGGCCAGCCTGGATGGTATGCCTTCAACGATTTTAAGAAGATCATGGGTGGCGGCTTTTCTCCACAGGAGCTGTTGAATCAGAACTTAGCACCCTCGGCGGCCATCGTGCAAGGGATGATAGCATTGGCGGAATCGCAGCGGCGGGAGCAGCAGAGAAGTGAAGTATCAATTCGTGGTGGTGGCAGCAGCAGCAAGGTGGCAGATAATTATATCCACGACTATCCCTTTAGCGACAGCCCGGCTTACGTGACCAAAAGAATAGAAATCCGCGAGGGAATGGCGCACCCTTTTCGCGACCCCTTTGACCTTTGGAAGGAGTTGCTGGAGGATGCACAGTTGCCCAAGGGTACATTTTTGCAGCGCGTTCACGAGAGCCGGCCTCCTATGTTTGACCCGGACCGCGTTGGGAAAAATGCATTCTCGATGTTGAAGGACAAACTAGCGAAGGTACCGCGCCCTTCCGAATGGAAACGTGTCATAAGCGAGACCGACATTGGCTATCTTGATCAATGGGCCAAATCTTGCAAAAAAATTGTAGACGGTGTGCAGGGCAATGTCTACAACTTCATATATGAGAATTATGACAATATCGAATCCGATGCGCCGGGCCTATTAAAGCCAGGGGGTAAGGATAAGCCGAGTGCTCGATATGCGAAGACACTTACGGATAGGGACTTCGTCAAGCCTATACTATACGCCTTCCGGGCCAGGGTGTACCAGGTCCTTCGGTATTACCTTGCCTGGAGGTATTATCTGATAGGTACCAGCGAACTTCCGGAATTACTCGAGCAGGAGAAGGTTCTCTATCGGGTGTGGGATGAGCACGAAGATGTATACATGAACTGGGAGAACAATAAGTGGTTCGAGCTTTCAAACCCGCTTGAGATACGTAGCCTAGAGAATCGTTACTCGGGCCGCGAGACTCTCCGCATGAAGTGGAAGCGCGAGGTACAGATGATTGATGAGGCTCTTGAGAATCTAAAGCGTGACCCGGAATACTACAATGACCCAAGTAAAAATGAGGCGGAAGGCAAAGTAATTCCAGCGGCGGACCCTAAGCCTTATGTTCCACAGTCCGATGTCGACGAAGTCTTGGCTTTTCTTGAACCAGCATTAAAAGCAAAAGGTAGCAACAAGGGCAAGGAACCATCCAAGAAGTCCTCGAAACCCGAAGTAATTGATCTAACTGGAACCGGTGATGCCATGGATGTGGATAAGGACGGGGGAACTGGTGGTAACAATAACACTAACGGCAACGCCAATGACAGCATGGACGTCGACAATGATCCCTGGACGAATCCCGGAGGCTTAGTGAACGTTGAAAAAGGCGCCGGTGCTACAACGAGCAAACCAAAAGATACTAGCGGAGCTCTCGAATACCTCCGGAGGACGCGCGACGCATACGAGAAGGAACTCAACGATATAAGGACAAAGAATGACCGTCTGGACCCCCTCGATCCCGGGAACCGCGCTATCATCCACAGCAACAACATCAACATCATGGCAAAGAACCAGATGATCTGGTCCCTAGACACCGAGATCCACAATCTCAACCGCGCCGTTGATCCCCTCGCCGAGAAGAGTTACGGCAGAGGAGCGGAGCACAAGTGGTCACTACCACCCGAGGATTATTACTACAAGTACACTAAGCGAATTCCGAAGCAACCGGCCGTGCCCCTCGGAATCACAAGCCTCAGTCGTGGACCTCTGCCCGGCGAACACCCCCTTCCTGGTCATCCTCGGGTCTTCGTGGGCGCCTGCACAGGATTCGGTAAAGACCCAGGCTACGAAGGAAATGATGAGCCCGAGCTCGGCGGGGCTCTCTTTGGACCACCACCCCCGGGCGGTGTTGGAGGAAACTCGGGCGGGAATTCCGGCGGGGCCGCGACGACGGGTAAGCCAACAAGTGGTGGGAAGGCGGACGCAGGGAAATCTGGTGCGACACAGCCCGCCAAACAATCTGGCAATTCTACCACTGACATGGGTAACAGCAAAAGCAACGCCATGGTAGAAACCAGCGTCAGCGCCAGCGCGGCCCCCGCGTCAAGTCAAGTAGTTCTACACAAGCTACGAACATATCTCTGGAACAAGGGGGCGGCCGAGGTGACGATACGACAGATGACCAAGATCAGAAACCGCGGCAAAGCGCTCAGTGCGGCGCAGGAAAAGTCGCTCGAGGCGGCTAAGAAGTTGAAGAAGGACAACCTGGCGATGTTTAAGAAAGTGCGGAGCGGTTTGGACGTGCAGACACGGGCGCGAGCGGATCTTATGGAACAGGAGGAGAGGGCCAAGGCGCTCGCGTATAACAAGCTGACGGAAGAGGCTGCGGCCAAGGCCGAGGCTGAAAAGCAGAAACAGAAGGAGGCGGCTCCCACCGCTAGAATAGATAAGTCGAAAGAGATGGCTGCGGAGCAGCAGCAACAGAAAGCTGCCCTTCAGTCCGTGCCTCTACCACCTCGGGCGCCCTTACCCACGCCCCAAGTGCAGACGGTAATGTCGCAGGAGCAGTTGTTGAAGCAGGCTGAAGAGGTGGAGCAGTATACCTGGGCAGAGTATCAAAAGGCTGAAGAGAAATACGAGTATGCCCTGGACAAAACAGCCAGCGCGCAGAATTTCGCGAAAGCCAAAAGCAACAACCCTAATGCACAGAAACTAGTAACCCAAGCAGAGAAGGAGGAGGAGGACGCGCGGAGATATTTGACCGAGAAGATAATCTACTACCGGATAGCCAAGGCCAGCAAGAAGGCACAGGCGACGTGGGACGAGCCGGCCGAGTCGTTCCCAAAGCTGCAGCAGCGGCTCGATTCACTGACCCAGGACTGGCTGAAGTGGAAGGACGAGTACGAATGGGGCATGTACGAGGACGACCTCAGACACATGAACGATCAGTGGATCCGGGAGAGCATTGTGTTCAACGCCCAGGCTCTGAAGGCCGTGGGCGTCAACGCCGACGTGAGCTGGTGGTATAAGATGAACGAAGCGTTCTGGAAAATCCGCGCAGGGACGTTGGAGAGGAAGCGCCGGATATGGATATGGGGCATTCTCCAATCACTAAATATTCGCCGTTCCCAGATGGACCCTCCGGTTGAGCCCTTCAAGACACCGCCAGAACCGCCATCGGAGTGGGACGAGCCTCCACCGAGCAAGGAGGAACTCATCCGACAAGAGCACATTCGCCTGGATATCCCATGGAAAAATTCATACTTGACGCCTAATCCACAAGAACAAGAAGAAGAAGAGGGAGAAGGAGAGGAAGGAGAGGAAGGAGAGGAGGAGGAGGAGGAGGAGGAGGAGGAGGAGGAGGAAGAAGCAGAAGAGGAAGAAGAGGATGAGCAGGATCAGGCGCAGCAGGTCATCATAGATCTTACATCGCCGCCACAAACACCGAAACCGCAAGTACCACCACCATCTGCAAAGTCGAATAAACAAACGATGATAACCCCGAGTCCGACCCCAGGAGCAGAGCCCACAAAGACAGGAGTAGCAGAACAAGCACCACAGGCACCGCAGAAGACTGCTGTACAGCTGCCGCAAACACCAGTGTCAATAACAAAGAAACAGCTGTCACTGACGCCAACGCCGGCACCGAAACAGGAGCAACCACCACTAATGGTGCTAACGCAAACTCAGATAACATCAACGCCAATGCCGACACCAGTGAAGCTGCCAAACCAGCCACCGTATGTGCCCGAGCTGCCTACATTTCTGTCACCACTGCCGCCCCCGACATCCAAGACACCCAAGACTCTAGCAGCGGCATCGCCCGGGGTCAAATCGCCAGAGAAACCCAAGCCGTCACCGGTGACAGCAACGGCGCCGAGCGCTCCCGCCCCCGTTCCAACACCGACGCCAGCGGTGACTAAGATGCACGACGCCTGGCCGGACTTTAAGGACCTCCTGCAGGCCACGTGGAGCAGCATCATCGCGCACGAGGCCCTGAAGCAGAAAGACGGCAACACCTCTGCCGTGCCGGGATCCGCGCGATCCCTGTGGCCGAAGCCCGTGCACGTTGCTGGCGGCGATTATTACTGCCTATGATGGATAGAAGAAGTTCGTGACTTGTAATTGTTGCCATGATGGGTGGGGATGATGTGCTGGGTGGGTAGGATTTGTTTTTCGAAGGAGCATCCATGTAGATATGGAAAGAAGAGGCTGGGTATTTATTGTATTGAGGCGCCTGGATGGGAGATACAGAAAAGAGAAGAGAGACAGAGAGCGGAAGACTGACTAAGTCTATGTAAGATCCTGATTTGAGAACACGTTACAGGGATGGGATGGGGAGGCAAGGAAGTGTTTTCTTCATCGTGTGTTGGACTTACGATCAGGTAGATTTTCAATACATAGCATCATTTCCTTTAATTTCTTGAATACACCCAAAAGATTTCGCAACTACTATTGAATCATACCGTCCGTTGTCCTAAAATAACGTGCTCGTAAAAGAAAACAAAACCAAAAAGAGAGAACCCTAAAGCAAGACGTTGGTAGCAAATCCTTGCCTTCTTGGGATTTGAATAAAGGAATACATACTACTGTAATAGGGCCCTATTGATTCGTCGCATGCTTAACTCCTGATAGACCGAAACTCCAAGTCCTCAATCGGTAGCGCCACCATTAGACTCATGCCAAAACCAACTTCAACTTCTGGCCATCTTTGGGCTGTAATGTAATTCTCAACCGACACACGGTTGATCTTGCCTTACACTCAACCATACGACGCTTATGAGCAGATAAACTTGCGTCCTTTCTTTCCACTTTAAAGGAAATAGTCGGCAACAGGCTTCTTGGCAGGCATTCCCCTAGAATCCTGCGGTGCAGCCTGAAAGACACGATACCTGCGTGCCGGGCCCCTCTTGAAGTTCTCATCGCTATCCAGGAGTACGCCCTTGGTGGCTCCCCCATCGCTTCGGCCAACGTCGCCGTTGCTGCGCGCAAAGAAGCCCTGGCCACTAGAGTCCTCAGACAACTCGAGCACAGCGGCTACGTTACCGCAACGGTAGCAATAATTAGGTGCTGACCACACGGTTACGATACTGGCATCGAACATCTCTTTGAACCCTTCCATGACAAGTTGGTGCGCGCGCGCGATTAGTGATAGATCATTTCTGTGGTTGAAGACTTTGACGATATCAGCTCCAAACAGAAAACCGGCGCCGCGTGGTGATAATCCCCAGCCATCAATCTCATCCGGATCTGACCATAGCAAATCGCACATAGCACCCTCATGAGGAACCTCCTGCTTGCGATCTAATAGGCGGATCTTATCCACGGTATCAATCAAGGGTGAAAGGCCTCCATGAACACAAAGAACGGCGCCCGTTGGATTGCCAACTGTACCTCCGCTTGAGCCAGATGCAGCAGAGCCGGGAGGGCCTGTACGTTCGGTCTTGCCGTTAGGACTTCCCTGTTCGCTACTACCTGTCTTTCCGCGCCGAGAAAACTGGCTAATAATGGCTCTGTCGGCGTTACAGACTTCGATCTCAATGTCGTCGCGTGCTGCTTCGTCATTCGCCGGCTCAAGTGTGTTGGAAGCACCTAGAACTATGGCACCGAGCGCAAGATAGTCGAATACATCACAGCAATACCGCCAAACATTCGCGCTTCCGTATTTGCGTAGGCATTCATCGTAGAAACCGTAGACAGTGGTTATTTGCCTCGACTCATGGTTACCGCGGATCAGAGTCATGCGATCGGGGTAACGGACTTTGAGGCAGAGGAGAAGAAGGAAGGATTCGAGGGAATAGAAGCCTCGATCAACAAAGTCGCCTATGCGCGACCAGCTGGTCAGCTATTTCCATCGTATTACACCAGGTTGGCAGCATACCCATGAAGAGATAGTTTGTATCGGGCGGATCGCCGCCGACGCGGAAGAGTTCCATCAGATCGTGGAACTGGCCGTGGATGTCGCCGCATATCTAAAGAAGCATCAACATCCATCACGTGGTGTGGCGGTTGTACAAGTGGGTAGGTAGTGTGAGAGGAGACGCACTGTCACGGGCGCAGTGACTGTTACCACATTGCCTTCCTCAATCAATAGCTCGCGGGCTTTGTGGCAGACTTCTCGGACTTGAGCTTCGGGGATGGGCCGGCAAGCCCTCAGCTGGGCAATGGCTCTGACGAAAAGCAATGTGAGTATGGTCCCAGTATTGTCCATAAGGTGATCGCGTACTTGTCAAGATCGCTCATCTTCGCGATGATGGACACAGGTAGAGCTCGGTAGGTTTAGAGGCTGTTGGCGCACGGCGCACGGGGATGGGTGGACAGGCGCAAGGCCTGTGATCTCCCTTGATGGCGGCAATCAAATCACAAGGTTATACCATATCTCGAGGATTCTCTTTAGAGCAGAGAGATAAAGTCGTCAACTATCGGTCCAGTTAGAGTCGGCGACTTGACTGTCGTCGTGTAGTAGCCTTTTCGCATATGGAAGAAAGTAAGTACTACCTACCTAGTAATATGCAAGTGGGATGTTTTGGTGATGTCTTAGAGCTGCTACTTTTACCTAAGTAGAATAACCTAGGTAGACGGTAGAGCCCTGCTAGGAGCTCAATTAGTGCCTGCCTATACTGGACTAGCCGGCCATCTAGCGTATGCGGCTCTTCGGCGGATATTCCTCGGACCAGCAAATCAACGAATTTGAGGCTACCAAATCGAAGCTGAAGCTACCTCTTAACCATATATCTCACCATATCGGTTATCACGAAAGGTGCACTAATGGGTGTCTCTGGACCTCGATTGGCATGACACGAACACAGAGCGTCTCATTCTAAAGTATGAAATATTTATTTTCTCCACAATTGGTACCCTATCTGCCAGCTAACACTATGTGTAGCTTCCTCCCGCACTCCTCACCTAGTCTCCATTCCGGCGCGCACGTTGCGCCGGGACGAGGCGAGACGAAGAGATCACGATGCCACCCCATCTACACCCTCGCTCTCGCATGACATCATCGCTCTTCGCAACCACCGTCGCAGCAAGCTTTCTCGTGGTCGGTCTACCCCATATCCTCCCATGTCCCGCACCACGGGTGGCATACGCAGATGCCGCTTCCGCGGACGGCAATCGACGGCGCGCTCGGCGGCGGCCGGCACAGCAGACCACCGAGGTGAAAGATGGAATTGCCCAGTTTGAGAGCGTGAGCGACAGCAGCGGTAGTAAGAACGAAGGTGCGGTCGGAATGTCGGCAATGGCCAGCACGGCGTCCAGGGGGAAAAGAGAGTGCCCGGTCCCCAAGCCCGGAGGAGTGATTGGCGAGATTATAGGCTTCAAAAAGGAAGAACGTAGTAGTAGCGCGAACGAATCGCGGATGGAAAATACCGTCGAGAAAATATCAACAAACAATGACCGGTAGCATTCGCCGCACTTGGCTTCACATATCGCCGATGATGAAATTGTATATCATTGTACAACATGTACACAAACTGGCACCCCATCACTGTCTTTTCTTTCGTAGCTGTGTAAGAATTACAGATTACGTCCATTAAAAAGACACTGAAGAAAGAGGGATAAGATAGTGTACTAATCTCAACTAGACCTGGTATGAGTATCACATAAGTATCCTTCTATTCATCAACTCATTACAAGTCTTCGTTAGGAACCATTTTTAATACCATTGTGAATCGCAAATCCACGGAAGAACGGGATGACTACTTGGTAAATTCACAGCTTTTTTCTCGCCCTACTCCCTTATACTATAAATGCAATTCCTGCACGTGGTGATTCCGCCAACTCCCATTCATTTTCCGTATTGCTCCCTGCCACCGCTATGGCATGCAAATTCGTCTGGGGATCGTCGTCCAAAGGGAACATCCTCTCTACAAGTCTGGTCGTGCGTAACAGATACCAGACTATTGGGATGTCACTAACGGACCCGCACCACCCTTTATCCTTTTATTAATTAGAAACCATTCGTGGTCATAAGAGTGACCAACGTATCCGCCGGGTCTAACTGCCTGATATAGACAGAAAACAGAATCAACATAGAGATTCGTAATCGTAGTAGTAGTACAAAAGTGATTCGCTGGTTGCAAGGGAGACTTGGCAGTGTGAAGCCAAAACTGACGGGGAATTAGGAAGAGCAAAGATGATAAAGTGCAGATCGTGCAAGTAGTGCAGAGGAAAAAATCATCATGATTCAGCCCGTAAAGCGGCGACAAGTTGCTCCGCTTCGTCATGGCTGTGCTCTTCGAGCTTCGGTCTTTTATGTGCAGGCTCTTCGTCTTCCATCTCTTTCATTTGGTTTTTGAGTTCCTGGAGCTCCTGCTCCATCTCATCCAATCGTCTCTTCAGGCTATTCTCCCGTCTGTGGCTATCGTCGAGCTGCCGCTGAATCTCCTCACGATGCGCGCGCTCCGTCGCAGCTTCCTTGGCTGACATCTCGGCTGAATGGCGATAGTTATCCGCGGTCTGGTTATCCTGCTCTAGCTGCTGCAGTCGTCCACGGTATAGCTCATTGATAAGATCCAGCTCGCTAACGCGCGTCTTGAGACTAGAGTTTGCGGCAATGAGCTGTTCGTGGGTTTGAGGGGCGTCGAGGGGCTGTTGATCGCCATTGGTCGGGGAGGGGGCACGACCAGGAGAGCCGCCGGGCAGAGGATAATGTAGGCCGTCGTGTTGGAAATGGTCCATGGTCTGAAAAGCCGTGAGGTTGGGGTCGTAGACATTCGGGGTTGCAGTGCGAGAGACTGGCGAGTCGGCGGGGCCATGACCATTGACGGCTTTCTGCTGGGTCGCTCGAACGGCGGCGAGAGCGGCGGCAGTGGCAGCCGCATTGGCGGCATCATGACTCTGGAAATTATTTCCATTGCTCGCGGCGGCAGGGAGGCTTTGCTAGAGGGAGGTTAATGACAATGGAGCGCCGCAGATGGACAGCATCGTATGGTGGGGACAACAAACCTTCTTCTTCTGCATGTCCGGTCGCATTGTCTTGACGCGATTGCGGCTCTTGATGACGTCCGTCTTCAGTGATATCGGTCGCGGGCGGCCATGCAGCTTGAGGAACAGACCGCAGGCATTGCAGAGCACAGAGCCCATCTCGTCACGGCGCCATAGCGGCGTCGTCGAGGTGCTGCAGTTCTGGCATGTTGGCTGTGTCGGGGGCGCGTCACCGTTAGCATTGGCGGGATGCGCTGCGGAAGCAGTGGGATGTGAGGCCATCATCTTGACGGCGGGCAGCTGATGGGCTGCTAAGCTGATGACGCGATAGGGATAAGAGAGATACGTCGACTATCAGTGCAGCATGCGATGGTAGATTGATAGGGACGATTAGATATGATAAAAAATTTGGGCGATTTGGGAGGTGGGAACCTGAGGAAGAAAAGAGGAACCAGCCCACTAAGACGCGGGTGGGACCTGCTGATAAGAACCAGCGACAAACAAGACAAACACAGGAGTTGCGCGACCTACCATTGGCCAAACCCCCAGTCCCGGCCTGGGTGCATGCTCAGGGTGGCGCCGCGAACTTTAACTGACCCGCAATCAAGGTGGTCTGAAAGGGCTACTGCAAGATAACTACGTATACCTACTTAGATACAGAGATAGATATGCCTCAAATTAACTTATCGGGCAGGCACTTGCCTGGGTCCCATGCGATTGCATAGATATCGCAATCAAGCTAGTGGAGGGCATTGACGGGAATTGGGTGAATTGGGAAAATCTCGGGTTATTCGCTTGCAAGTCATAGCGCGAGGAATGTGCTGGGGTGTGGATAAGACAGCGTACGCTGTATACCGTATAGGAGACAACAGAGGGCCAAGTAAATGAGTTTTGTCAACTCTGAACACGTACCAGGTTACCAGAGGGCGTTGGCGCATGAGCCGCTGGTGACGAAGCAATATGGTTGTTCATCGTCACTGGTACGGGTGCAGCAATTGGCATTTGCATTGGTGCTGGCATTGGAGCCGCGACCGCGACCGGGGCCGGGGCTGGAGCTGGAGCTGGAGCTGGAGGAGCTGGAGCCGCGGTCGGAATCGCCGCAGGAACTGTAGTGGTTGTAGTCTGTGTATAGGCGGGTAACTGCGCTGGTGTTGGCGTTGGCGTCGATATTGGCGATAAGGTAGGCGTTGGCACTGAGGCTATCGGCTGTGCCTCTTCTGCTTGAGCCTGTAGTTCTTGCACCAGTGTCTGCGTTGCTGGTGGTATTGGCGTGTTCTCGGGCACTGGAGAGCTTGTGGTCCTATTTGGAAGACAGGTTTAGCTTCTCATGCAGACCAGTAAACATATGTGTCGTGCGCAAAATGTATGGAATAGAAAGGATATTGACTGTCATTGGCTTGAAGCATGGGTTGGATTCGATGTTTCCCAGTTCAACACTACACAATGCCAAAAGGAGGCGATAGCATGAACAACCGAGACACAATCGATGGATTGGTGGATGTGGCAGTGGTATTGGCAGTGGACATGGCGCAAAGGTTGTCACGGCTGTCCTGATATTACCTATGTCCATCTTCTGTAGCAGCGCAGTCTGCCCTAAGCCCAGTTGGTCTCGGATGAACCCCATGCCAATGAAACAACGCCCATCGAGCATTGTCATAATATGCATCGACCTTCCTGCACCGGCGGTTCGCTCGCCCACCTCCGCGCATAGGTCTTGTTTCTGATATTTGAGGTCGAAAAGGTTGCTTGTACTCACTTTAATTGCAGCGAATCCGTAGCGTTATCCGCCATTTCCGTCATCCCAGGAAGTTGGGCGATTGCAGCAGAAGCTGTGGTAGCAGTCGAACTCGGTCGCGATATAGCCTCGTGAGTGGTCGGTATTGCCTCATTTGTTTCATTGGTTTCAAGGGCCTCATTGGCCTCATGGACGGCCGGTATGGGTGTTGTGGCCCTCTCTTCCTCCATGATGGACCGTACGAGTAGCAATTGCGATAGCTATCGTCGTTCGTGATGGTGGAATTAAATTATCTCGGGACTCGCCCAAATCGATTGGTAGAAGGCAGGTAAAAGTTTCCGGCACGTTGCGACACGGCGCCAGGGACTTGCGACCGGAACCAAGTATTGACCTTATAATTGCAAAGGCCAGCCTTGAGGGGATGATGGGTTCTTCAAAACGTTCAACGCCCGAACAATGAACAACGAGTATAGAGACCGAACCGTTTGCCAATTTAAATCGTTAACCCTCTTAATTGTG
Organism: Xylaria curta; assembly: GCA_022495235.1. Classification (NCBI taxonomy): domain Eukaryota; kingdom Fungi; phylum Ascomycota; class Sordariomycetes; order Xylariales; family Xylariaceae; genus Xylaria; species Xylaria curta. The sequence continues at coordinate 512,624 of MU375899.1, read as the reverse complement.
CGCAGAACTTATGGACCGGTCGCATTCAATGAAGCAGGAACAATAGACGCGGTCGAAGCCTCGTGATCAGACGGACTAAGCACAAAGTTTTCCGGGGTTCGGATTACCTAAGGACTTAAGCAGGGATTGTAACAGAAGTTCTCAAACAGGGCTTCCAGGCTTATGAGAGAGGTAGAGATGATAAGAAAAGACTGGGATGGTGATACAGTAGGAATAGTTCTTTCCCCTGTAAAATACTGTACAAGATGCTGTCAAATCGTATTCATCGACCAATCAGCACTTGGATCCCCTCAATCTTTTTTATCTCTTCTCTGAGAGGTCGATTAACCAGCCTTGGCAATCGGCTCGTTGCATCGTCCTGATTTGCTAACACCCAGCCACATTAGTCATACGTTCATGAGAATCGAAGAACACGAAGGCGCAAAAACAGACTCACATTATCACCAGATAAGAAGATTGGCGTGCGCATATAGTTAAGACACTTATTAAACTCCGCCTTCACCGTACAGGAAGGCAATGAATGAAAGTGCAAAATACGCAGCTGTACAGTAGACTCAGAGAATACTTATGTAATTAATGCAGCCGACATAAACACGGAAGTCTAAAAGGGATGGGGTACTGTCAACAGCCGGCCGCAGCTGACGACCTATCTACGATACCCAATTAAAACCGAACATTGACCGTGGGTCCTAGCGTTGCTCTCATGATTTTATGCTTTTAGCTCTCGAAATTTCAACGTCGCGAGTGTAACCAACCTCGGCCAGCGCTTCTCGAGGGCCAGAGAGAATCGCTAGCTGGATCTCTTATTCTTTCATCAAAAACCACACACTTTGAACACTCCACAAACTTACAAAGCATTGCGGATTGCCCAAAGAAGTTGCAATATGCCTTCGACAAACAATGCTCCCAAGCCGGTAAGTTCTCATGACCTTAAGAGTTCCAACAAATATAGTGCTAACCGCCTCATAGTGGGATGTAAGTATTGCTGTGTCGCCGTCTGGGAAGCTCAAAGCTAACATAAACAAGACCGACGACATCGATAAGTGGAAGTATGTAATATATAATTTCCGATCCAGTCATGCGTTGCTCGGTATCACCGAGTTTCTGCCGAAAGCTTCATGACATGCTGACTTCTGAATCTTGCAGAATCGACCCTTTTCTACCAGCGTAAGTAAAATCAGCTAGACTTGCCTTATTTCCGCCTCTGCTATGGGAATAATTGCCGATCAGGATTACCATCGGCAAGACTCCGTTTATTCCAAACTCCTCGGAGACGCGTTCCAGGAATGCATTGCTAATTGCTTTTCGCCAAAGTGATAATGTCGGTGGTAATCTCGCCGAGGAAAGCTCCTTCATCGTTTTATTCCCAAAGTATCGTGAAGTACGACCCTCCACCCTTCTCTATCAACTGCTGCTCTGACTAACTGTTTAGGTCTATCTACGGGAGGCTTGGCCAGGCGTAACGAAGGCGCTCAAAAACCTTGGCATGTGAGTGTCATCAACAGTTTTACACTACTCATTCCGACAAATCTGATCTGGACTGCTAACTCCGAACGTCGAAGCGCTTGTACATTGGATCTAGTGAACGGGAGCAGTACGCAGTTATCAAGCCCCTTTCTTACCGTATCAATGACTAACTCCGCATCCCTATAGTGGAAGTCAAGACCGGTACGTGCGAGATATGCCATGTCGCAAATCTGCATCTCTTTTTACAAGTACCTTAGTAGATAAAGCTAACACCGGGTGCAGTGAGTTGTTTCCCGTTTGTTCTAGATAACAGGGCTGCGCGCTTGACGAGTCTGGAAAGAAACAAAAACGTACTGTGTATTTGAGCTCGGGATTCTAACAAACCCAGACTAAGAAAACATGGGATCCGGCAGCGATATGTGAGTTTCTATCTCCTTTAGCATACAGCTCATACTGACTCATCTGTAGTAAAGGCACGTGATCTTATAAAGCTACTGGCACGAAGTGTTCCGGCGCCAGAAGCCTTGCGCGTGCTTCAAGATGATGTTGCCGCCGACGTAATAAAGATCAGAAATTTGTAAGGAATCTAACTTGAGCCGAGAAGCTCTACAATCTCCTTCCAATCACAAAGAAGGTCGCTGATCTCAATAGAGTGAATAATAAGGAGAAATTCGTAAAACGTCGGCAAAGATTACTAGTAAGCTGTCCTTCATCGTCATTACCGTCACTGCTTGTAGCTTAAGTCATAATGGCTGCTAACTCTTTCGTTCCAGGGCCCCAACGCGGCCACATTAAAAGCACTCCAGCTTTTGACGAATACATATATCCAGGTTAGCCGTCCCAAGCTCAATGTCTTGACTTCTATAGCGCATTTCCCAGGAACAATGGTGATTCGAAAAGAATATCATTTAACGGGATCTCTTTCATTTCTATTCCTCTCGATGCAGTCGATATTTTCTTGGTAGGGGTTTATTGCTGACGCGACACTCTGGGCCAGGTTCAGGGAAATACAGTGAGCGCCATAGGTGGATACAAGGTACACCACGCTCCCCTTGTCGTGATATTGGGTGTCTGAACGTCATTGACCTCCAATAAGGGTTTGAAAGAAGTACGGAGAGTCGTAGAGGATACCATGCATAACATACGGTACGTGCGATGCTCTATTTTGCCTGACTAGTATGTATTTTGTTTTCACAACCTGCTAACGTTCTTCCAGTGAGTGTTTCTTGACTCATTTGTCTGCACTAGACTATGCATATCGTGAAATATGCTACGCAGGAAATTAATATGCGATAGACCCTATATATCAGATCAAAGAACTGATGGTAAAACGCGAGCTTGCTAAGTAAGTTCTTGTTTTTCGATCTCACGTATCGTGCTTCTACAATACGAACAATCAAGAACATACGTCCGACATATGAATTAGGCTCATGGTCCATGCATGGGCCTTTTTCGTCTTTCGACATTTCAAGAAGCAGAGTATACAGGAGAGGACCTGGCTAGCCACGCGTGGGCAAAATGTTCACTTGGTACCTGGACTGTGTGGAATACCAGTCCTTGAATTACTAGCAGCTACACCGCAAATTATGACAAAAGTAACTAGATACTTACACCTTTCTTCCTCTCTAGGGATCCACTACTGAAGAACGAGTCCTGGGACCGGTTCCTCCCCAACTATAAGAAACGCAGTCTCAGCAAGCGACTCAAGCCGCACAAGATCAGCGAGAAGAAGCCATACACGCCCTTCCCTCCTGCCGCAGAGCCTAGCAAGGTGGACCTTCAGCTTGAGGCCGGCGAGTACCACATCGGCCGCGATGCCAAGAAGCGCATGGCCCAGGAGGAGCGCCTCGAGAAGCAGAAGGCCAAAAAGGAAGAGAAGAAGCGCGAGCGCGAGAAAGACTTCATTGCACCCGAGGAGCCCGCCGTCGACGGTGGCGAGGAACGCAAGAAGAAGAAGCGCAAGACCAAGGCACAGGACGACGAGTAATGCGACTTTGCCGACATTAATTGATTGGCACATAAGAACAGTACTTGTCTACAGCCGATTATCTTCGTCAGGCTTGTGCCGGTGTGCCTGTTGGCTCTGACTCGAAATTGTCGATAGTATGAAAATGTTAGTCAGGGCCTGCATGCGCACGTGGACAGTGATGAACAAAGGACGAGCGAAAAGAAGGTGGAGAGATGGTTGCCCTATCGTGTTTGGCTTTAGAAAGCCACACCTGTAAACCCTGACAGGAAAGGCTTTTCGGCATGGGGTGGTATAGAAAGTGTCCAGACCGGCGTAGGTGTTCGAAAAGTGTAATTATAAATCTATCAGGGCGATAATGCAATGCGGTCACCAAATCTTATAGTCCTTCAGTGTAAACAGCTGGTGATATAATATTCCTTTACCCCTATCCTATCAGTCTCTATGCAGCAGCAAATACCTAGACGCCCGGTGATCCCGTTCCGTGCGGTCTACTCTTGAAATTCATTACACGTCGGTAGCATAATCATCTTACCATCCTTATAAATTCCTTCCATTCCTCTTTTATTGGTCGGCCGCAGATATTTTACGCTGATCGGTCACCTTGGGAGTCATGACAGGCCCACGAGCCCATTAATTAATCGATCAACATAGTATCATCTCCATCCAAAGCGGGACCTTGCGGCTCAGCGACAACACCTCTCCCACGGCCCGCTAGTAGCTCCCTCCTAATTTCCGGCCCGATCTTGTGATGGCCATGAGATAAGAGTAAATCAAGTAGAAGTTCGCGCTAGTAGAGCCCAAAAGTCAGTACATGCTGTTCTCGCAAGAGCCCACACAAACTAGGTGTTTCAGATGACTAACCTGGTCCTCTGTTATCTCATTCTTGTACCGTACTGCGAACGACAACACTATGCCACAGGTCAGCTCACACTAGAAGTAAAGAGGAAAAACGGCCATGTTTAGCCGAGACGAGAACGAACAGGTTTGATGCCATATTACTGGCAATTTTGCTTGTGTTGCGGCGCGCTCTCCCGTGTTCATCACATCGGCCTCTGTCACGGAGGCCGGGTCGGTGTTGCGAAACCGCAGAAAATGGAAGACTAATGAATCAACCACTTGCCATCTAGTTGATCCATCTATGTTAGTCACTGGTCATGTATGGCGATTCTGAGGTATTATGACATAGCTCAGTACTTACGGTAAGGCATAGCGTTTGTCTAATAATGTTTTGATGAAGACGTTTGTAGCCCCGCCTCCTTCTGTTCCTGCTGATGCTTCGCGTGCAGCAATCTACAGGGTAATCAGCATCACTTGACATAAACGTCCGGAATATCTCTTACGTCGCACAAGCCTTTTAAGGCAGCACCACTGTGTAATACTGAGGTGAAGCCGAATTAATCAAATGCCCAAGTGTTGACTGTCTACCATCCCGCTGTGTATATGAGTTGCTCACCTGGTATAGACACACGACTTCACATGGTCAGAAAGTTAGCATTTACTTCTAAATCCAAGTTCAAAAGCATCAGGAGTACAAGAGGGTTCAGAGAAGAGATCAAATTCATTTCACTCACCTTAAGACAGCGCTTAGAATGTGTGCCTCCCGTAACGTCGCTCCACTTTCCACGAGGCTGCAATATCAAACATTTAGGTTAGTCACTTCTACCTTGAGCGAATCAGGTGAAACCACCGAAACTATGCCCAGTCACGAGAACCGAATTTTGCTTGAATGAGAGGTGACATGGGCCATAATATCTGATCACTCACGGGAATAGTATGCCTTTAAAGAATGCAGCAGGTTTATAGAGCGCCTTACGAAGGGCATCAAACAGATGAACGTTCAGCTTTTTGGTCTAAAGAGGTGAAAGTCAGCATTATCAACGTATACAAAGGATAAAGTACTCACTTCTGCTATGTTGTCGCGCACATGTTCCAACAGTATCATGTTTAGGAATTGCCGTACTACGGCAGGTTTAGATGATACGAACAGCCTTGTAGCTGCGAGGACAGCGTTGGGAGTCCAGCTTTATCATCACATATCAGCTACTGTACGCAGGCGAATACAGAGGTCCAGGGGAGTTGTGGTTTCCATAGCGAAAGCGGCTTCCCAAATAAAAAGTGATGAGAAACCTGTTGAATCGACTTACCTTTCGGGTTTTGTCAATTGTATTATATCCTCCCACTATGAGAAAGTTGATTAGTTAAGATTTCAAGAGTATTCAATGGACCAGGTTCCCCGGAGGGAAGCCGACCCCAGCCGAACAGGATTTTGAGGGGTGATATGTTATAAGCAGATGAGGCAACAAGAAAACAAGTAGTGAAACTAGTTAGGGTGAGGAACTCACATGTGGCACAGTCGGTAATATCTTGAAAGCTTTAGGTAGTTTCCCCGACTTATATCGGGACATGAAGAGTCCCTACAACATCAGAACACGTCAGTGGGGGGCTCTCGACCTCCGCTTCCCGTATACGCTAGGCTGGCGCATCTCTTTGAGAAGATCTAAACTCACTGCCTAAGGGTTAGCATTGAAATTTTGAGATAGCCTAATAAGAGAGATCAATTAGTGTATGCGATTCTGGACGTACCAATTTTACTATATACCTCCACCACTTTTGGTGATAATTCGAAACCTTCATCGGGAATTGCTTCTGCTCTGTCTTCTCCGGCTTCATGGGCTGCAATACGAGCCAGCTATAAGAAACCAGCGATCAGATCTTGTCCTTTATGGAATAAATTTAAGTGGTGCTAAAGGAAGCTTTCGGTGCATATCGGAGAAAGAATTTCGTGGGGCAGAGAAATGAACATTCCATTCAACGTACAATCTACGAATATCGTTAGTTAAAATAAATGCGCCAGAAATTAATAGTAACCTAAACTCACCAAATCCGCAAGATTAGTACTCGTTCCCGGTTCCTCCACTGAGGGCTCTTGTGTCGTCGTCGCCCACGGCCCTTGAGTGAGCAGTGGGTCGTCAAAACTGGAAGGAAGAAACTGTTGAAAAGTTTGGAGATCGTCCGGGTCGACATCTATGTGTTCAATTATCTCATCGTCATCGTCGGCCCATATCTCATCTTCCTCGTACGATTCGCCTTGCGCTCCATCCTCATATCTCGACTCGAATCCGAAGGCGCTAGCGGCGGCGGTAGGTTCGGTTCGGCGAGCTGGAGCATCCTCTTCTGCAAGCTGACGGCCGATATCCAAAATCTTTCTACTAGCTCGAGCATCGACAAAGTTGTTCTCCCGCTCTTCGTCTTCGTCCTGCTGTGATTTCGACTTTGATTTGCTGGGCCGATTTTTCAGTATTCCGGACCCAGCCAAGTACTCCTCCTCCAAACCACGTCGACGCCCCTGAGTAGGCGTGGTGGCTTTCGGCATCGTGCAGTTAGAGCCTCAAAGGTTGCTCGTTGTATTCCGAGAAGTACTGCGTTGGGATCAGTGTCGTAATGCAAGTCGGCGGACCTCGATTTGGTGTTGCAGACTGTAATAATTTACAAAATTAAAAAATCTAGGTGGGGCCCCCGCGACAAAAGCGGCTGGTCCGTCCAATAGGCAGTCCGCCTGAGCTCTAAACCCACCTACCCCTCCGTTATCAGTGTTATCAGTCCTCAAAAAGTCGTGTTAGTGAAGTGAGCCCCTCCATCGATTTACATCACCAGCATTCTGAATCTCAACCAGACGACCAAATAGGAACATCATTCCAGATTGAAGGTCATACCTGAAGGCTCGACAATATGCCTACCGAGCTAGAAGAGGTAATTCATTACCATTCGGGCTTTTATGCAAGCCGTAGGCTAAATCTCATTATTTGATAGTTAGTTGGCCTGGTGGCCGACCGAAACCCTCAGGTCCGACTTATCGCGGCAGAGCATCTCGTACCATACTCGATATCACAACCCAACATTTTCAAGGTCGACAATCTCAAGCCCATCCACAATTTGAAGCTTTTAATAAAAGATCTCCCGGTATGTTATATTAATTGCATCTCATCACCATAACCATAAGTTCAGCTGAACTAACAGGACACCTTGTGGTAGAACACGGCTGAGCATATTATTACAATTCTCATTAATCTCTCCGCCGATAGTGAGATATTAGAAAACTTAGCCTCGGATGACAAGTTCGTTTCTGAGGTCTTAAGACAAATCATTGCAAGTACATAAATCACTGACGGCACTATAATCTCAGTCAAACATCAATCTGATCGATCCGCTACAATCTCACTAATACTTGCGAGCAGGTCCCGACTGAACCTAATGCCAACCTTCTCTCCATGTTGCTTGCCAATCTTGCTAAATCGGATTCTCTCAAGACAATTTTGCACAAAAAGCAGGCTCCGCCGGAGGAACTCAAGTCTGATGATCTAGTGATAAACCAGCTAGTTGATCTTTTTGTGAAAGAAGCGGCGTATAATAAGCACGCCGATTTCGATCACTTATCCTACCTATTCGCTGATCTTACCAAACATGCCGAGATACGGCATCATTTTGTCCGCAGGCAGGAATACGACGGCGTCATTCCCATAACGAAGCTCAAGGTCTTTACAGAACACAAGTCGAATATTCGGCGAAAGGGCGTTGCATCAACTATCAAGAACGTAGCCTTTGACGTTCCGTCACATCCGCTCTTTATATCTGAGGAAGAAATCGATATTCTACCTTATATTCTATTACCTATAACCGGTAATGAGGAGTACGACTTGGAAGAGACAATGGCCATGTTACCAGATCTCCAGCTACTGCCTCCAGACAAGCAGCGAGATTCAGATCCCAACATTATCCAGACACACGTTGAAACACTACTACTATTGTCAACAACTCGCGAAGCCAGAGAGCGTATGCGCGAAGTCAAAGTGTACCCGATCATCAGGGAGACGCATGCGAGGGTGCAAAACGAGGACGTCCAAGACGCTTGCGAGCGGCTAGTACAGGTGCTTATGCGGGACGAAGCAGACGAGAAGCCCAAGTCACGCATAGAGGAGATAGGGGAAGTCAAAGAAGGCGAGAAGGATGATGACGACGATGATGATCAGATAGTCGAGGTGTGAAACCCACCTTCTATCCCGCGCAATGAGCTGTGCGTGTCTCGTCATTGATATGGTGGCTTGACTAGCTTGTCGGAGATTTCATGGCCACGAATACAGCTGAGTCATGCAAAAAAAAGTTCCTCCACAAACATCGCCATTCGGCAAGATGGCAAAAATGTTATTTGTGAGAGGCATTTTCATCATCAGCCGCTGGCCGACAGCCGAACGCGGTTTTCGGGTTGAGATATAAATATTCAACCGTAGAGAATGGAACAAAGCCGAAGCGGTTTGGGATTCAATAGTGCTCATAAGCCAGAGATATCTTCGCGGTTTCCCTTGCAGAACATAGGTACCTATACAAATCGGCACACGGAGCCCACGAAAGTGTTTTAGCTTCGCACGCGATAAGTGTTCCAGAATCCCCTTTAGCCCATTACTGCTAAGAGTTTCCCAATACGTTTATATTATTGTACATGAAATATGTTGCTATCTCTAAAATACTAGTTCGTAGCTCGTATTTGAAAGTACATATGTTCGGCCAACCCAGAAGATCTTATGTACCTACCTCGGAGATCCCGGATCACGCCAGCACTCCATACTGCTAGGATGGAAGTGGCTTCTATAGCATGTGTTACTTTGTAGTTCTCTTATCTATAAGTCTCTGGGCGTAGAACAAGCAGCTACTGTTATGAGACTATACAACAAAGGCCCTTTGCGTAACGAGTGTCAAAGGTATCTTGAATATGTTATTGGTGGGAGACTAATCTTGCTCAACTAGGAAGTCCTGTGTACCTCTGTCAAATTTCTCACACTACAAGCACCTGAGTGAAAGTAGCTTCTACAGCATGCATCCCACTCACATAATTCTAGATCCCACTAGTATGAATTTATAGTAAGTTGTCAAGAGTCTTTTTATTAAAGTAAGTCATAAACTCTTATTGTTGTTTCGCAAAACTCTCTACAGCCTACTGTCTTGTCACAGGATTACTCAAGGGCACTAAAAGCTGTATATAAGTCCTAAAAAAACTTTTACCACGAGTTTCATCTTCTGTTTCTGTCATGTTAGGACGCGGGCATGCCGTGTTATGACGAGTTATTCTCGGTCACATAACGAGAAGCATTGCAAAGTCATCCCAGGCCGAGATTATCGGATTAACTGGATAGGATACCTTGAGAGCCAAGAGCTCCTAAAATATTGCATTCACACATGGAATTGGGTTAATTAAACGCAGATGTGATACGATATACGATTCGACGGAAAGCGCAATGCCCAACGGCACAGAGCTTAAAATTTCACTACAAACAACACACCAAAGAGGCCTCTGCACACAGCCCAGTCCAGCCTAGAACGGTGACTTGGAAGCCTTCATGCACTCAATTGCAAGTAATCAAGATATGCCTTGAGTTAAGTAGTAATGGGGAGGCATCCCCATGCTCAGCCTAGTGTGGGGGTGTAGCCCATTGGGTTCAATCTTTAGGCATGTCGTGTTTTTCCAGCTATATATAGTTACAAGTGGCTATGTTGAGAATATATTTCACAGTACTTTCACTGGCACGTAATCTTTGTTAATTTTGATAGGAATCGCATGCTAGTGATGCATTCGATTGTGGAATTGACAGAAACAACAGACAAAATCTGAAGTCGAATGTCTAGGAATGGGTTTCCTGTCGTTGAATCTTCTAATACGAGGATTCGGAAAAAATTCGAATAGTCTCCTTCTTATCCTAGAACGCCACCGCATAAGGATACAAGCCGGATTTGTTTCACTTGGCTCTATTCCACATGACTATTACAATATATAGCATAAGAGAAACCGGGTCATTGGATCATGAAGTTCGGCCGCTAGCTGCCAATGTTACGGAATTCGGTTCAGAGACATAGTGTCGCTTTCGGTGACTAAATTAGTTAAGATCAAGGCGTTATTGCTTGAAGAAGCAGCTTTCAGCTTTGGTTGTCGCGTATCGAACCACGGAACAGGTCGTCTCCATCAATAAAGACAGGAGATGCGCGTGGTTAAATGCGTGGCTCTTATTGGCCACGGGTCTTCTCGGGCTCTTTGGCAATATAATTGTCTTTTACTAAGCTTAATCGTCGTCTGAACGCCCCAATAGTCCGATCTTCACGGGATCGTGCCTTTTCGACTCATCGATACACGTGAATTTCCTACGACTGAGCAGCCCTCGGCCCTATGTACATATCCACGGCTGTGATTCTTGGCCATATCTGAGATATCGCGGTTTTCGGAAAATTGTTGTCCTTGGCTGATTCCTCTGCCGTTGCACTACTCGATGGGTAGTATTGGCAGAGCTGGCATCGCAGCACCCGGCTTGGCTAAGTCTTGTTTTGACTGTTCGGTATCATAGTGCCAGCCATGGCACACCTCATTATTCAGTGGGATGATGCTTTGGAAGTTGTCAGCCAAGCGTGGTGTTGAAAAGCTGCAGCGAATTCAAACGACCGAGGCTTGCCATTTTCAGCCAATAGTAGAGCTGGATTTTGGATCGTGCCTCTTTCATCAACTCTCATTCGTCCGTGACGTCATGGGTCTGTCGGTCATTCCCATGGAAGCTTGTCTCTATCAGGAAAGGCGCCTCCGTGCTACCGGGATCTAATGCGAATTACTTTCAGCCTCGAAGCGTTGCCAACAACATCCTCCTGATGTTAGTGAACTTGATGCATCCGTCGACCCTTCTATTTGGCTTCGATTGCAGATCCTGCAGGCGTGCAGCTCAGAGGCCCACGCCAACCCGTGTCACAATAGGTACTTGAGCAGGTTAGCCTACATTGAGCGACTGCGCCGGCCGTCTCCTGTGCGGTAACTAGTGCCCGTACTTGTAGAACAGCCCATCGTCCATTCTCATTGGACATATTTCGCATGAAGGAGCATGCCGTACTGGAGGCATCCAGCAGTCCTTGCTCTCCCTCACATTGCATGAGGCGTGGGTTGACGCTCGGTGTAATATTCAACTCTCGGTGGCATTAACATATTGTTTGTCCCTTTAGACGGCCATATCAACCCTACTTACTGTATAGTAGATGCAGACAAATGCTGTCTATAGGTAAGGCAGAGGACTTTACAGCCACGGCCTCTCAATTAGACTTGTATGCAACGTGCCGATGCAACATGTATGCATGTCCTCCACTGCGAGTTAGCGTATGCATGGAGTATCGTGAGGTGTGGGTGAGGTACGTATACCTTCTAAGTATTACTTCAACAGCTACAAAACGATGCTCAGCCAGGCTTGTTGTGCCTTACCAATAGCAGCACATGAAAACCACCTGACTTGGTTGGCCGGAAGTACCGCGACAAGGGATGGCACATCATGTCGCCCACCATTACAGCCCCTGTCAACTTACGCTTCACCACGTACCAATAGATCAATATGTATCGAGAAGAAACAATCGAAGCGCAGGATAGCGGCATCCTCAGGGCTAAAACAATCAGCACAGTACTGTGATGTCACACGTCGATCTTGACAATGCGATATGCCTCGAAGACCTGACATTGGTGGAAAGAGGGTGGAAGGTAGCAGGATGAGAAAGAGCTGGATGTTCTCTCGTACATACTAGACCCGTCGTTTCCGTCTTATGCGCCGACACTAATAAGTTAGCTTTCGATTTTCGGCTCTCCATCTAAACCTTGAACCTGCGCATCGGTAGGTTGCTGCACGTGTATAGTTCTTTTTATAAAGTATCTGGATATGTACGTACCCCATCGAGCGATCCCAGTTCTTGGACCCCAGTATCATACATACATGTAGTAAGGCTTTGCTGAAAACTTTCCCAGTCATCCTGCTCATCCAGGGGTATAATACATAACTGGCCGCACCCCTCCCTGCTCATTTTACCTCTTCGACTTCGTACTTGAGTCCGAGCGGGATAAGCACTTCAAACCTAACTTTCCTCGCCTTGCAGCTCTATGTTGCCACAATCATTTATATAAAGCTCCATTCTATTCTCTTCTTTAGTTAACCTTCTTAAGCTTGTGGCGCAACACAATCACACTCCCCAACAGAGTCATGTCTGAAGAGACTACTCACAACACATCGGCGCCACCGCCGGCGGTCGCCCAAAAAACGGCTGGCGGTAACAACGCGTACCATAACTTTCACAATGATTTCCTGCATATTCAAGACCCTAACGAGCGTCGACGTCTCGCGCTCGCAGAAATCGATAAGGCCCCCTTCGGTTGGTATCATGTGAGGTACGTGTTACTTAGGTCTCTATGCCTGTTTCTACTTCGTAGCCTAATTAAGTGGTCCGTAGAGCCTGTGTTGTCGCCGGTGTTGGCTTCTTTACCGACTCCTACGATATCTTCGTTGTCAGCTTGCTCAATGTCATGTTGGGAATCGTATACTTCCAAGACGCGAAGGGCAAACTTCCCCAGTCCTCCGACAACGCGATCAAGCTGGCAACCTCCGCCGGAACCGTTGTCGGCCAGCTCGGCTTTGGTTACCTTGCTGATCACGTTGGCCGAAAGAAGATGTATGGTCTGGAGTTAATCGTTATCATCTTCGCAACTATTGGTCAAGCCCTCGCATCTGGCTCCCCCTCTGTCGACATTGTTGGTCTCATCATCTTCTGGCGTGTACTTCTCGGTGTCGGTATTGGAGGAGACTACCCTCTTTCTAGTATCATCACCTCGGAGTTCGCTACTACTAAATGGCGCGGTGCTATGGTAAGATTCCCGAAGTCGTCAACCATCTGTCTGATGGTATAAGAGAAAAGTTTCACCTTAGTCAGGAGTTCAACGTTCTCAAACGTTGTAAGCCTCGGTTGCTGGAACCCACATAGCTGACTCTTATTCTTCTATTAGATGGGTGCCGTTTTTGCTCAGCAGGGTATTGGTCAACTTACTGGTGCCTTCGTAATGTTATTCCTTACCCTCGGCTTCAAACAAGCTCTGTCCCAGTCTCCTGGCATCGCTCAATGCGACGGTTGGTGTGCTGTTGCCGTCGACAAGATGTGGAGAGCTCTGGTTGGATTCGGTGCTGTCCCAGCAGCTATTGCTCTATACTACCGATTGACTATTCCCGAGACTCCTGTAAGTTCCCGCCAGCGCAAACCATAAGAATACAAGCTGAGACAGGAAAGCGATACACTTTTGATGTCGGCCGCGATGTCGAAAAGGCCGCAGAGGATGTCAAAGCCTATATGTCTGGCAAGCACGAGGGCCAGCCTGACGACGTTGCCCGTGTTCAGACTCGGATGGCCGCTCAAGAGCAGATGCAAGTCCCTAAGGCCAGCTGGGGTGATTTCTTCCGACATTATTCGATTCCCAAGAATGGCCTGCTACTATTTGGTACTGCGGGCTCGTGGTTCCTCTTGGATGTAGCATGTGAGTACCGCGTACAAGATTCAGGATATCCAACACCTACTAAACAGTGTTAGTCTACGGAGTCTCCCTCAATAACGCGGCCATCTTGGAAACGATCGGCTATTCAACCACTGGCGCCCATTCCACCTACGACTTCCTCTACAAGACTGCGATCGGTAATCTCATCATTGTCCTCGCCGGAGCGGTACCGGGTTACTGGGTATCTGTCGCCACTCTTGATACGATAGGCCGAAAGCCGATCCAGATGGGTGGCTTCATCATCCTGACCGTTCTGTTTATCGTATGGGGATTCGCCTACAACCACATATCCGGCCAAGCTAAGCTGGCAATCTTCGTCCTGGCTCAATTCTTCTTCAATTTTGGCCCAAACATGACTGTAGGTTTTTTCTGCAAAAAATTGAACAAACAACAAACTAAAGCTAAGATTTTTTTTAGACCTTCATCATTCCCGGCGAAGTGTTCCCTACTCGCTACCGATCGACTTCGCACGGTATCTCAGCTGCCTCGGGCAAGATCGGCTCTATCATCGGCCAAGGCGCTATCGCCACTCTTCGTTACAGGGACAACGGCACCTGGCTCGACCACGTGCTCCAGATCTATGCCCTCTTCATGTTGCTCGGTATCGGCACAACCTTCTTCGTACCAGAGACCAAGCGCAAGACGCTGGAAGAACTCTGCGGTGAAGACCAGCCCATGCCCGCTGCTATCACAGAGGATAGGAGTGGCAGTGGCAGCCAGGACAAGAGACCGGAATCTCTATAATCAACGGACACAGAAGGGCTAGAGTACAAGCTGCCAAGGCCAAGACGTGTCGCATTCGCTTCAGCATATTCTTATTTTGTGAGGAGGGAGATTGATGAGGACTTAATGTTAGAGGGCGGGTGAATTATAGTTTGTCAGATATCATTTGTACAGTTCTTATACCCCAGCTCTTTCTCAAGAATGTACAGATAACGTCAACCTAATTGTCGGACTTTCTTATACCATAGGATAGTAAGATAATTTAGTATAACTTATGTGAAAGTCGCATAATTCCGAACCAAGGACCAGTGTATCTTACACCCTGTAGCCAAAAATGTAACAAGGTCGCTAGGTGACCGTGAATACCTAGAGTAATGTAATAGTTAGGACAGCCTAGAGTTGCTCTAGTACGCTTGTATTCAGGATAGGACTGATGTAAGTTCGAGTCGGAAGTATATAACTAAGCTAGGTAGCTATTCGGTTGCGACAGCTTGTCCATACTGGATCCCTTTGCAGCGAAGATATCTAACGAGAATAGAGGTATAGTTAAATTAGTTTGAACGGCGAAAACATGACACTGAACCACTGTTGGAACTGACAAGACGATCATATACCATCATACGACCAGCAAGCAGAAGTTCTAGTGAAAACTCCCTCTACCACCATCCAATTTGAACACTTTGAATATGGGCTATCACTCGTTATGGCAAACACGTAGCGCTGATAAATATTTCATCTACCGGGTAGGTCCTGCGACCTCCTCGGACGAAAGAGAGTCGCTACCCATTTGTCCGAAACCCCGAAAGTACGGCGTGCATCCCCAGAAAAATTAACAAAGTCAAGAGCTGGGGTTGGCTCCGACTCGGTGTACCGGCTTTCCATTTCAGGTTTAGCTATTGCACTAGCGCGCTGGGGCTACCCGTCGGTGAACTTCTCCAGCTTCTCCAATTGTTACCAGCTGATTTGAAAGGCTTGCGAATCAATTCAATTCAAGAGATTAGACTGCAACTCTCCTGAGTCAAGAGCTAGCTTATCTATTGCCTCAGCATCGCGTTGTGTTTTATCTGCGATCTTGAACCTTTTCTCTAGCCTTTTACCTCAGGTGGGCTCACTATTCCCCCCTTTGACCATTCGTTTTCTTAGTTGAGACCCGAGACCTCGGTATTCAGGCGCTTGTGACATCATTCGGATCTTGTCGTCGGCAATTTATCTCATCGACCGACTGGTGAGGAAATTGGTATCATTTATTTATCGAACCATTCGTTTATAGCCGTCGTCCCACTACGTTTATCACCATGCCGCCGCTTTCAGGACCCGAGGTCGCAAAACACGATAGCAAGGAGTCTTGCTGGGTTGTAATACATGTATGAGACCATCGAAGCGTATGCCGCTTAAATCAGAAGCTCATCTTGGATACTCTAATTAGGGAAAAGCATATGATGTGACAGAATTCTTGCCTGGTGAGTCTACGCTGTTCCTCTCACTAACGCTTGCAGTATTTTTGATTGTTGCTAATATATAATGGTAGAGCATCCCGGTGGGATGAAGATCATATTAAAATATGCCGTGAGTGTGGTCCCTTGCAGATATGAAAGTTCACATGTTAATGTAAATTTGAAAAGGGCAAAGACGCAACCGAGGAGTTCGACCCGATTCACCCGCCAGATACCTTGGACAAGTATCTAGACAAGTCTAAACACTTAGGCCCTGTCGACATGAACACCGTCGCTAAGGTGGAGGAAGTCGAAGATCCAGACGAGGCTGCGCGGCAGCAGCGCATCAAGGAAAAGCCTCTACTCTCACAATGCTATAACCTGATGGATTTCGAGTCCGTCGCTAAGAACGTGATGAAGAAGACGGCGTGGGGATACTACTCTAGCGCGGCTGATGACGAAATAGTGTGTAACTTATTTTTATACCCCCTTCCTATCTTGATCCATCATAGTATAAGATCACAAATACCAATCCGTCTTCCAGTTACATCGAAGCAATTACTGCTGACACGGGATCAATCTAGACACTGCGAGAGAATCACGAGGCCTTCCACCGTATATGGTTCCGGCCCAAGGTCCTCGTGAACGTGAAAA
Source organism: Xylaria curta (assembly GCA_022495235.1). Taxonomy (NCBI): domain Eukaryota; kingdom Fungi; phylum Ascomycota; class Sordariomycetes; order Xylariales; family Xylariaceae; genus Xylaria; species Xylaria curta. The sequence goes on along the minus strand of MU375899.1, from coordinate 496,000 downwards.
CTGTCGACTTTAGCACGACCATGCTCGGGACAAAGGTAGACATGCCTTTCTATGTGACGGCGACAGCGCTCGGCAAGCTCGGCCATCCAGAGGGTGAGGTGGTGCTGACGCGGGCGGCGCACAAACACAACGTGGTGCAGATGATCCCGACGCTGGCGTCGTGCTCGTTCGACGAGATCGTCGACGCGCGGCGCGGCGACCAGGTGCAGTGGCTGCAGCTGTACGTGAATGCGGACCGGGCCATCACGGAGCGCATTGTGCGGCACGCCGAGGCCCGCGGCTGCAAGGGCCTCTTTATCACCGTCGACGCGCCCCAGCTCGGTCGTCGCGAGAAGGACATGCGCTCCAAGTTCGTCGATCAGGGGTCCAGTGTACAGGACGGCCAGGAGACAGATACCTCGCAGGGCGCCGCCCGCGCCATCTCCTCCTTCATCGACCCCTCGCTCTCCTGGGACGATATCCCCTGGTTCCGCTCCATCACTAAAATGCCCATCGTGCTCAAGGGCGTGCAGCGCGTCGAGGACGTCATTAAGGCTGTTGAATGTGGCGTCCAGGGCGTCGTGCTCTCCAACCACGGCGGTCGCCAGCTCGAATTCGCGCGCTCCGGCGTCGAGATCCTCGCCGAGACGATGCCCGTGCTGCGGTCCATGGGCCTCGAGAACAAGATCGAGGTCTTCATCGACGGCGGCGTCCGTCGTGCCACCGACATCCTCAAGGCCCTGTGTCTCGGTGCAAAGGGCGTCGGAATTGGTCGGCCTTTCCTGTACGCCATGTCCGCATATGGATTCGATGGGGTAGATCGTGCGATGCAGCTCCTGAGGGATGAGTTGGAAATGGGCATGCGCCTCATTGGGTGTACAAGCGTTGATCAGCTTAATCCGTCGCTTGTCGATACACGGAACTTGGGCAGCCATATTACCGGCGTGCCGGTTGATAATCTTGGACATAAGGTGTATGATGCTCTCGCAACGCCGGCGTGGAAGACGCCGAAGTCATCTAAGCTATAATAAATTTCTAAATTGAAATCTATATAGAAGATTCTGCATGAGTTGGATCTAATATCGCAACTTCATATTTCCCCCAGCATAACCCAGCTCTCTACGACTTGAGCGAAAATTATCGATCCTACGTTTCCATATTTCGAATGAGACAAAGCTTGTAGTTCAACTACTAAAAGTATGTAAGCAGTACACAAATCTAGATCATTTAGTTCACGTTCAGGTTTGAAAACGTCGTGGCTCTATTCATTCTGCTACGTACATATTTCCCGTTACTTTTGAGTTGATGACAATACATACTATGCACACCTATGCATGACATATAATACTGCAGCTTCCTTTTTGTCTTTCTGGTTGATGGCTTTGCGAAAGTAAATAGGAGAGCAATGTCCAAGTCCTTTCTTGTTGTAAGCCCCAATGTAAAGACCCTGTGGAGAACAACCCAGCGGCGTGGCTAGGAGAATCCAGCTCCATAAGTACTTCCGCAAAAATAGAGGTAGGTCATTTACGACTGTAATACCTCGGTCTCGTCCTTTTTGATTGCAAGTTTCTGATCATGCCGTGCATAATTTGCGTAAATAAGTAGGGGACTATCCCGAGATGCCTCATCCAAACAGTTGACGTCAGCCCCAAGCTTGATTAGTTTGATTGCAGCTTCGTATCTGCGCGCGTCGCAGGCCATAATAAGGGGAGACCCTTTGCGGGGTGCACGAGGGCCTTCTGGCTCGGAGTAAAATGAATTGTACTCATACTCTTACTCTTGCTCTTGCTCATACTCTTCTGGCTCTCGCTCTGAACTCAAAGTTACGTTGATGTCGCACCCTTTGCTTAGCAGGTATGGCATGACTGAGCGAAAAGCGCCAGCACAGAAGGCATATGCGAATGGCGTCTGCCCGAGCCTGTCTTTGACCTCGAGTTCTGATTGATGGCTATCTTCTATGATGGCTTTCACGAGTCCAAAAGCACGGTGAAAACATGCGACATGAAGAGCGGTACATCGGTTTTGGTTCTGTGGTCTCGTATTTGGGACCGTGATTGCCGCTGAGGTATCATGTCCTGATTCGCCTGTCGCATCGACTTCGACAACAATTGAAGCTCCACGGTTGAGAAGTAATATTGCAGTCTGAGAACTGCCCTGGCAGATGGCCACGTGAAGTGGTAACCATAATGGTGGATTCCCAGGCCAGCTGCTGTTTACATGCGCTTTTACTTGAGGACATCCGCAAAATCTCTTCGAGGACGCGTCAACATTGACTTCTCTATCTATCAAGAAAGAAACGGCTTTGTCTTGGCCACTAGCAGCAGCCAAATGGAGGGCGGTCCAGTAGGCACGGTTGATTCCCAAGGCCTGTCCCGTGACGCCGACGAGTTTAGGAAGTTGCTTATTGGCAAAGGTCTTATACAGGCCGAAATCATGGCTAGGAGACCCATAATAAGACCGGTTTTCTATGTCTTTGCACCGTTTGTGTTCTTCTTTACGATATAAAACTACTGCCTCTTTTGAGTATTTATTTTTACGCTGAAAATATTCTATATGGTAGTCTTCAAATTCAAATCCTGGAAATGGAGAATACCATATTTGGTTCACATCGAATCCAGCTTCGACAAATTTCTGCATCCGGCCTACGTCGCCAGCTTCGGCCGCAGCATAAAAAATATAACTCCTTGTCTTTACTTCCAGCTTATAAAGTAGAGGATTCGCGAGTGTGTAGTACCCGCGACAAGTTGCTGCGACGGCGGCTAAATCCCTGATGCCCAGATCTCGGAGTATCTGAAGGGCAATATCCGCCGGTAGCTATTGATCAAGTGAGGTTGGTTTTTATTCATGCAGCTGTACAATGCAGTAGCAAGTGTCGAGCGTAAAGACGACTAGACTACATGGGAACGCCGTCATGCGACTGTGGATCCGCGTATGGGGGTTGGTTTGAATGTACCGAGGAAGTGGCAGATAACTTACCTGTCCAAGTGACGCCATAGCCACAAGCAACCAGACACGGTACGTTTTCTCGAGTTGACAACTGTACTTTAATGTAGCTGCGTGATGACGAGGATGATTGTTGATATGGAGAGATTTGAGGTGTTAGGTTGTAAGTGGTAGCTTTTTTTAAAAAGAATGGCCGGCGAGGGAGACACAAAAGGGTGGCAAATTGTGGTGTAGATTAGACGTGGCTGCTTGTTGACGCATTCTACGACATCTCTATGTGGTTGCCTGGACGCCTAGAAAAAGCAAACGGTCTGAAGCTAGTCAGAGATTGCTGGTAAACGTACGATAGATACATAGAAATTTGCGAGGCAGGCAGAGATCAATAGCCCATAGCTATCACTACATACCTTTGTGCGTATAGCCACCATGCTTTTACTGGTATTGCATACATAGGTTTTTAATAAGAAAACATAGTAAACAAATCAAAGGTATTTCAGAAGCAGGTAGATAATTCTAAGGTATTGTCGAGCTCATTGCTAAGGCTGCATCTGTAACAAGGGATAGAGAGAACAAGGGCTTAGAATAGTACTCAATACTGCAATAATCTGCTTGGGAATCAAGGAGGTCGTACCAGGCGGCTATCTGGGTTTAAATCTACAAAGGCTTCACTCTTGCTTGCCTGGCTACTAAATCGTATTTTCCCGTAGTACGGGCAAACATGACAACGAGAATAGATACGGGTCGCTGAAAATGCGAATCGGCGCCTCGTAGGTTATTTACATAATGTCACTGACCCTACCCCTGGTATACGGGTAATTGCAATCTTAATACCCGGTGGTTAGCCCGTGAATCCAGCATAATATTAGCGAGACCTCGCGAAAGGCTTTGTAGAAAGAAGGCTGTCGCACAAAGTCATACTGGCCCCGTGGCGCGGTAGAATTTTGCGGATTAGAGGGCATTTGTTTTCGTGGTTCACATGTATCACACGGAAAATAAGTGCCTTGACTGGACAGAGAGACTTGTCTGAAGCCGGGAGTAGTAGTTTGGGCTCAATGGAGTGATTGATTCCTGAAACACCTAAATAAAGGGGGTTCGGTCCCTTATATATACAGAATCTACTAGTCCTTCACCCTAGGGTAGCTGTGAGTTACCTGACACGTATCAAGTTGACGAGAGATGAGAAGGCTTGCCGTTCTCTCCAATTTCGCTATCCGTAATGTCTTTATACTCCATGAGGATTTTGGTCATTTGGCGATCCGAATGTCTTGTTGCCAAATCAAGTGGACTACACCCGTCGTTATTTAACAAGGTGAGGCTCACACCTGCATTTAGTAGTTCACGGACTAATTGGTATCTTCTGTCTAATTGGTGATATCTCATCCTTGTGAGCAACTTTGCGCAAATATGTAGAGGGCTATTACCAGTCTGCAACTCGACAGAGTTAACATCCACGCCAAGCTCAACTAGTCTGATCGCATCATCGTATTGGTATGCTCGGCAGGCTATGATAAGACATGTTCCCGTAGATCTTGATGAACACGCGCCTAAAGTTGTGTTAATATCACATCCTTTTCTTTTGAGGTACGGCATGATTTTATCGAATTGTTGGCCCCAGAAGGCATATGCGAATGGTGTTTGTCCAATCGCGTCTTTCACCTCGAGATCTGATTGATAGCCTTCTTTGATTAGAGTCGTCACAAGTCTGTACTGACCATGATAGCAGGCGAGATGAAGAGCGGTACATCGGCTTTGGTTTTGTGGAAACCAAGGTGTAACAATCTCAACGAAAATTGAAGCTCCATGAATTAAAAGCAATTTTGCGGTCTGATAATGGCCCCGGCAGATAGCCATGTGAAGTGGTGACCACACTGGTGGAGGAGCGCAACTGTGGAGGGATCTGCTTATGTACGCTCTGATTTGGCTACATTCACAATAGCCTCTGGAGGGTGCGTTAATGTCGGCTCCTTTATTGATTAAGAAAGAAACGGCGCTTTTTTGACCATTAGCAGCAGCCAAGTGCAGAGCACTCCAATGAAATTGACCCGTCACGCCTGTAGGTTCTATAGAACCGAAAGAGCAAGGAAATTCTAAAGCGTCCCTGTCCTCTATCAAGTCGAGAATTTCATATTTGGAAGGGGGAGCATCCTCTTCGTAGTCGGAATCTGCCGCATTGTCATTCTCTATGCGGTCTTGAACTCTGATGTAAGTAGAGTGGTATCGAGCTTGTGTTGCCTTCGCGTGCCGTTCACTTTCTGCTCGATAGCGTCGTACGACTACCGCTCTCGAGCATCTTCCTTTATACCAATGGTACAAGATCCGAATTTTTTCAAAGCTAGGCCCTGGAAATCGAGAACACCAATGTTGGTTTACGTCGAACCCAGCATCAACGAGTTTCTGCATTCGGTCTATATTACCAGATCCAGCCGCGTCGAAGAAAGTGTAACTTCTCCTATCCTGTGCTTCTAGCTTGTAAAGGAGAGGATTCGCAAGTACATAATATCCGCGACAAGTCGCTGCAATGGCGGCCAGATCTCTAATGCCTAGATCGTGAAGAACCTGGAGGGCCGTCTCCACTGGCAGCTATTGATATTGTTTGTTAAGTCAGCTTTTACTCCTGAGATAATACAGTCCTGTGACCAGACCCTTCGTCTATAGAAGACGTAAAGGTAACCAGCTATAAGGAAGCTATCGTGCTGGGAATTCACATGTTGAGGCTGGAATGAATTTAAGATGTGGAAAGCAACCTACCTTTCCAAGTGACGCCATGGTAACGAGTAATCAGACACGGTTGTCTTCCGGAGGTGGCGACTACAACTTCAATGCGGCAGTGCGATGACAAGAATAAGCTGTTGATGGGAATAAGAGCATAAAAGGTGTCAGGTCGTAAAAGGTAGCTTTTTCAGTGAAGAGAATCATCGACCTTCACGACCAACGAGCAGTGTGTATGTGACTGGTGGTGGATAGTCAAAGAAAAGTGAGATTAGGTTGGTGATAGGCAATCGCTTCTGCAAGCCTCCTCGGATGCGAGACAGGCAATTTCACCTGTTGAAACGGTTGGCTTACTGCTCTGGAAGGACTCCCTCTGGTATGGCCGTAGGAATAGGACGTGGAGTTGGAGAAAGGTATCAAATTGTGGTAGCTACGTGAATTAGACATTTTGTTGCCTGGAGCACGTAGTTGCCTCGACCACAAAAAGTAAATCAAGTTACATGCCTGCCTAAGGCAAATAAAACTTATCAAAGGCATACATTTGTGAGGTACTCTTGAGAGAAATTCGCAATGCAGGTAGAAAGCTTCACGATAAGCCCCCCTTCCTATACTGGTATTGCACAGGCACCCGATAAGAAAAAATAAATCAAAGGTAATTATGCAGACCCATCACATTCACGCATGAAAGGTATACACAGTCCGAAGGGCGTAGGAGATCGAAAAGCGCACACTTGGTGATATTGGATTATCTCTAGCTTCGCCTATACCTATGCTAGTGCAAGAATTTCAACCTGCCCATGCCCAAGAACGCCTCGCCATGCCATATCCGTACCGTGCCGTGCCGTGCCGTATCGTAAGCAACGAAAACAATTCAACCGGTTGCCTGTTGCTCGTAGGACGCCATAACTCTCTGCAGTGCCAGAATTTCATCAACCTCTAAGGACAGCCGACCTAGAAGGTCAGAATTGCGTAACCGAGGCTCGTGGTACGCAAGGAGCGCCGCTTCCCCAGGCGATCAAGCGTGTCTCGCGTACTCGCGGGCCAAAAGCCATGATGTCTCAACCCCAGTCTGCTGTAACACATTCCTAACAAACACACTAGCAACATCTCCTACCCCTCTTGTCCCCGCCATCCGTGCTGCCGTTCTGCTGGTTGGCACCGCTATTCCCCGCATTCTCAACTGTGACAGCAGGTGAAAAGCCAGGAGAGAAGAGCCAGCTCCTCCGATCCCTGCCGACGCGGAAACTGCCCCTGGGATTCACGCCATCGAAGTAGCCCTCGGCCTCAGCGCCAGGCGTGCTAAGCCCCGGCGTCGACGTGGCGGCTAGAATAGCCTGCTGGATCTTACGATTCTGCTCGACGAGTTTGCGCGTCACTACCCGGAACACCTCCTCGACACCCTCGCCGCTCTCGGCACTGATTTCGTGGCACGCGTCCCATCCGACCTCCTGTCCCCAGAATCCGCTACTCCGCTTGCTACTCGGGCTGCGGGGTTCCGGTGCGCTCGAGGGCGCCGGCCCTAGCGGTGTCGTTATCATCGAGCCCGACGTCCCCGATGTCGTATGCGACTGAGTGGTGCTCAGAGGCAGAGAGAGGCCCGTAAGACCAGCGGGTGTCGCGGTAGGAGGGGGCGTGGAGCCCAGGCCGGGGGCCAGGTTCTCCGCGACGTATGCTATGCAGCGCTCGAAGGGAACCTCACGCCGGGTCGGATCGCGGGCAACAATGTCTGCTTTCGTGCCAACCACGTGTAGCACGATATCCGGTGGCAGATTCCGGCGTAGCTCGGTCAACCATATGCCCATCTCGGCGAAAGAGTTCGCATCCGTGATGCTGTAGCAGAGAATGCAGGCGTTAGCGCCGCGGTAGTAGAGTCGCGATATCGAGCGGAATCGCTCCTGGCCAGCTGTCGCAGAGAAAGTCAATTAAAGAGATGGAACCAGTATATTGGAGAGTTTTACCTGTATCCCAGATTTGTAAGCGCACAACTGTGTCGGTGTCGCTGTCAACAACGCGCTTTGCCATGAAGCTCGCGCCTACAGTGGAAGTGGTCTGAGCTGGGTTGAATGCGCCCTTGCAGTAACGTGTAACAAGTGAAGTCTTGCCGACGCCCTGAGACCCAAGCACAACTATCTTAGCCTCGAGCGAAGACATGGCGGTGAGAAGTGGTGATGAATTCGCGTATCAATAGGTATGACGGGCCTATGGCACCGCAGGGGTGGGCGCTCGTCCCGTCGTCGATGAAATTGTCCCTCTCTTTTTAGGAACGAAGGGATCCTCAAAGTATAAGTCTAAGTGGCAGGAAGGGCAATGACGGTGGTGGTGATGGTGGTGGTGGTGGTGGTGAGTTGTTGTCACGGCGAGATAGTCTCGAGGGTGAATTCAATGCGGGACTGGCCGATGATCGTCATTTCTCGCCGGTGTCTTGGTCTCAAGGGCTGGAGAGCATACGGCGCGCGGGGGAGGAGAACAGGAGGATGTGCTCCGGGAGCTGTGTTCCTGTGCCCGTGTTCTGTGACTCGTGACTCGCGTGATGGTGTTGGTTCTAGTATCAGCCCGCCTCCTTAAAATAAAATAAAAACGGGCAGTGTGTGCTACTCGTCACGGTCATTAACTAATAATGTAGGCATGGGATGTTGAATGTCAGATGGATTGGATTTTGGATTGGCTGTTTTAACAATACCACGGTTCATAGGATGCCAAACTCGAGGCGAACCCAGAATTGGCCATGATGATGCAATCCATGCAACCAGGGTCTTCCTTGATCTTTCTTCGACCTGTCAAATCTGTGTCTAGTGTGCTGCGGTTCGCTGCAGGCCAGCGACCCGCGAGACATGATTGGTCGCTACCACTGCCTGCCACTGCCTCACGTGTAAGTATGTTTGTAGGCTAAAGGGATCGAGATAAGCTTCCCTACACCACAGATTAATAGGTAGAATAATGAGACACTTTTGGTTCTCTATTCTTCTCCTCATTATCAGCTTTCAGCCGGAGATGGATAATCCAACAGAATTTAATGCTTGCGTTTATTCAACTATGCATACTTAGGTAGCATATTAGGTTAGGTAGGTAATTACTAAGTAGATACCAGTCTAGGATCCCCCTCAATACGCTAGATGCGGAGTGCATTCGTCGACCATTCCTAAAATAAATAAACATGACGAACCAATCCATGACTGCATCCGACGCCAAGAGAGCAGGTAACTGATTATACAACATATTAATTGATCATGCGTTACCATCTTGATAAGCTCATCATCATCGGCTGAGTTGTAAGCAATGTTTGTGATCTTACTTGAGTACCTAGGCTTTTCTAAACGCAAGCAGACTACCACTAGTCTACCATCTCCCAGTTGTTAGACAGTCAGAGGGTCGAGGTTTCTTTCAATTGCTGTCGCGCGACATCAAACATGCGAGCCAGACAAACCACAGTTTTCAAGTCGGTAGAGCCCCAGACTTTGGAACATTCCTAAATACCCACTATTCAGGCACCGGGATCCATCAGCCCTGTACGAGTCAGTAGGCTGGGGGCGGAGACATCGGATGTATTCCGTTGACAGGAATACTAAAGCACAGGGAAAACATCTTAAGGAGGGAAATCGATCTAAACTTCAAGGCTGAGCTCTACTACCTCACAGCAGAACATAGGCAGCAGCAGTGGCAGGGTTCTCTAAGATTTGACCAACCCGAGGGAAAGCGAAGGTCACTGATCATCATGGATTTCTCAAGGTCGAGGAAAATCGAAGAACAGGTTTAATATATAGCTGCTCCCAAAGGGCCGCCTCGGTGTCTTACTTTGTATGCCCTCCGCCGCTATGTCTTTGCTACGGCGTGGCTTTAAACGCGCGCAATGCTGACCTTGTTCGTAATGCCATCACCGCGGGTAGTATTTCCATGCAGGCTAGTAGACCCGACCGCATCGAACGTTGCCAAACATATCCCGCGCACTATCAAAAGGACTGTGTCATCGCTAAGTGCTTTTGAGCCTTAACAATATACATACGCGAAAGGTCTAGATTACTCAAATGTCATGATTAGACGAGATATAAATGATAACACTATCAACAGTCACTCAGTTATTGTATGTGTATAAGTACAGGTTGCGTACCCAACCAGTTGGTGCAGTTTTAATAATGGTCTGATCGTGTCACCAGCCGACGAATATGAGCCAATGAGCTGTTTAACAGTAGGGGTGGAACAATAGTTGAATGCATGTAAATTCTTGTTGGGTGGCGCAGCAATGATGAAACGAGTAGCAAGAACGACTATCCTCCTGCTGACCAAAAGATAGACGCCTATTATATCAACGCTTTTGGCCTCCTATTGTTTATTGTTCCTAACCGAACTGCCCGTGGCTCAATAAGTGTTAGGAACGTTCCTCAACGTTTGTAATAATAATAATCATATACAATCTCAACGTTTACATTATGCCTATCAAGAAGAATCACCGTCCAGTCTTTGAAAGACTTCGGAGAGAATACAATATTGTCTTCGCAGATACCCTTGCCTCAAACGACTGGCCAGCCAACCATCGTATTGTGTTTGAGTCCATTGATAAACTCAAACAATTTAAGTACAGCACATACGCAACACCTCAGGATTGCCGGGATGACTTGGACACAACCCCATGGAAGGGTGAAGCCAAGATCCGGGCACGGAAGTTAACAGACAAAGTCAAAGATTGCCTGTCTAGGAATGAGGCGACCTGGAGATTTGCATGTGAGCCGCTCGTATTCAGTCGATTGAATTCGGAGGTAGCATGGTAATTAGAATTGCTCAGTTTAAATAATGACAAGCCACTAATGGATGCATTTTAGCAAAACCTGTCGCCAACGAGTATGGCGATCGGAAGTCGAAGCGAAGTTAGATGGCGACAATAATGCCGCATCGAACCTTCGGCAGCGTCAAGAGAATCGTGACCGTTGTCGTTGTCCCCGGAGCTCACGGCCGGATGACGAGTGCGTAAAAGATCACCCGAAGACACGCGGAAACGAAATATCCTAATCAGCAGTTCGCAGAAATGAAAGAGTAGGACTTAATAAACTCTTCATAGACAGAGCTGATGATACAGTAATTCATCCTTTGCGATTAGCGAGAAAGCTACCTCAAGAACAAAAGCCAGATCGTATCTACGGCCTCCGGCAGACAAGAAACTTTGAAGATCTGCTTCTCGCAGATCTTGGAGATGGTCGATTCCTTGAAGACCGCCTACATAAGCAACCTCATTCCGCGACCGAAGGTGAAGCCATGCTCTTTCCTTTTCTGGTTGTAGAAGCTAAAGCTGGCAATGCGTCGGACGACTGGTCCTCTATTCGCCTACAGACGGCATTCCCAATCTACACATACCTCAATGCCCAACAGAGTATAAAAAAGGCCACAGCGCGGAAATCTCGTTGGGCAACAGGCCCATTGGTATGGTTTTTCATGAGCCGAGGGGAAGACTGGCGGCTATCTCTTGCGTACCAAGAGCAATCTGCTGCTTCGCGACTCTCTTCTCATTCACGTACTAGTACGGTAGGTCATCGGTTGGAAGCAGCGTCTTTAAAGAGGTTCTAAATTTTAATTCTATTACAGAAAATTATCCAGGTTTGGGCCGGATGCATAACGAATCGGGATGATGCCCTTCAACTGTTTCTTATAGTTGACTACCTATCAGATTGGGCCCGTGACATCTACCGGCCGGCCATTCTCATCGAATTGAGAATACTAGCCTCAGTTAATACCGATGTTCGGACTGTCTTCACAGATACAGACATCTATTCATCAAGGAATATCCTGCCAACCTTAAAGGCTGAAAAGTCTATAGAAGAACAGCTAAGTAATGGTGATGTGCAGGCAGGCTTTCGAAAGTTTGATTGTGATATTAGAGCTGTTCGTCACATCAGCCCAATCCAGTCCAGGTTCCTTTCCATTTTCATCACAGCGGATAATGTCCAGACATTCATATTGTCTCTCAAGAAAAATTTCCGAAAATTCCTCGTGCGACGAATGATAAAGAAGCTTTCCTCTACTACACGAAAGCCTAATCTCTTCACTGTTAACGAGCTCTATGCTATAGAGAAGTTGTGGACTGGTCAGTCGCGATTGAGTGGCCCCTACCATTTCAGAGAGATCCGGTTCTATACAGTCCACCTAGTGACATACTATATGTCCGCCTCTTGGGAACAGATCCGTGACCTTTGCGTCATCTCAGTTGCTGAAGATGCCTTCGATATTTTAGTCACCGAGTCAAAATCAAAAGCAAAACGAGGCAAAGCCCGAAAGCCAGCTGTGAAAGTGAATGAAGATTCAAACGCCTCTCTTCTAACAGGTCTGGCTCGGCTGCATGCTGCTTCCGCCCAACGAAATTTGCTTGCTACGGCTTCACGGGTCTCGCGATATGTTGACGGTACTATTGATCCGAGTCGGGGTGAGTGTTGGTTCAAGAGAGGCGACGCTGTGATTTGGGAGATAGTGAACAACATATACGAATATCAGAAGAAAGGAGATCTAGAGCCAGAGCTACCCTATCTCCATATTTCAACGTCGTATGAGATGCAGGTGGTTAAGACGAAAGACCAGGATGGATCCAAGTCCAGTTTGTTTGATATTAGTTCCGAAAACCCCGAGTATGAAATTACCGTACCACCACTGAGTGGATATCTGAAGATTTCTGGGATAGGAGGTATTCTCATTTGGGACAGAGCAAAACTTTGCATCTATGTTGTGCGTCGCTCTACTCAACCACCAAACATAAGTGAACTCAGCCGAATTTTAAAAAAAGGCGATGAGTACCATACGACCAGGGATGATGGAACATTAAACCTACAGATTAGCTTGAAAGATCATAAGATCTGGAACATAGAGGAGCCGAACGATCTCTCTTTACATACGATAGCTAAATATTGCCGTCATGAGCGCAGAAGGTTCTGAGGGAAGCTCTTTAATCGGTAACTTTCAGAAGGGCTTCAATTGAGGCAGCGGTGTCCAGTATTAAATAGAACGGGCAAACTCCTTCGACTAGTCTTATTTATACTTGTATCGGTGCTTCTTAGGATAAGAGTCAGTAACCCCATGGTTTCATTGTGCAAACAATTTTTATTCCTAAAACATGCCTTTTCTCACGTCATTCCAGTTATCAAAATAGCTCAAGTGCTCATAAGTAACACCTTTAGGCGCACTTCGTATCTTTTTTTCCATGGCAGTAACGGCTCCTCGACTCCTGCTGAACTCGCTGCTACATATATTTGAGACCTCAGCTCCTGAATATCCCTCCCTCGTCCGCGCCAACTCCTCCACATCTATGTGATGTCCACATGACGATTAAAACACAATGGAAATGACGGATGTTCGACAGATCAAGTTGTCAGGGATTCCCGTTTGAAGGTTCGAATGATGATGTACTCGCTAAATATAAGGTGGTTTACCGATACGGCCCTCCCTCCTACCAGGTATTGGAATGACCGGGCGGAATTAAAACTGGCAATAAAAAACGAATACTACTTTGGTTTATGGAGTGGTAAAACGAAACTACATGCACACAACACTGTTACCATAAATTGGGACTAAGATAGTACAAATCACAAGTCGGGGGGATCTTGACCTCACTACATATGAAATCGAGCAACTATTTTAATCGTTGCAAGCTGACATGAGCCGACTTTTGGAGTTACCTGGGTAGCAATGAGTTACAAAAGTGTTAGTTCTATATATGTTAATAGTGCCGCGCCGCTCAATCAGACATCCGCCAATAAAACAAAAAACTACCTGTAGGTTATTCATGCAAGCTCCCAACAAGCATCCAGGCAGCTAAGCGGCTAGTAAAATAAGAGAAGTTCGCAACGAGAATGATTGACGTTGGCGTTATGCCGAATCACATAAATTTCGTGTTGGGAGAGAAGAGGCTACTGCAGGATGCTGGATTCCGACGTCGTAATCATCGTCTAAATCGTCCAGCCGGCGACCATTCCATGATCAACGAGAGGATAATCGCGCGCACAGGTTAATCTATGTAACAAGGATACCTCTCGTTGAATGGTAGGTGGTATATGTTTAGCTTAGACATTGCCACCAGGTAGTCACTGAAGAGCCAGGGTGTTTGTGTAGTTTCTGCATCCAAGTAGCTATTCCATGCCATCGAGATCGCGAATTCATGGACCCTAGATCGAAAGAAACCCTTCACAAACTTGAATGAAACGTTCAGGCTGTTTCCAATATGCCATATGACTAGACTTCTCAAAGGTCACCCATTTGACTCGGGGAATAGCTTTGAACCAGGGTCGAACACAAACGTCAGTCATATATCTTCCATTCACCACTGGCGTGTCAACTAGGATTTCATGGGCAATTTCCCACCTTTCCCAGTCTTTGAGGCTTCCCGTAATGACGAGCTCCGAAGGGCCCTGCCTTTCAGTTCCAACAATGCTAACATTTTAATCTAGGCAAAGCACCCAGTGTAAGTTTTGGGTATCTACTTACATCGTTAGATATGCAGTGTTGTCATCGTGAAGGTTCTTGAAAGCTGCCTCTACATCGAGGCGACATACATGCTGCTTGTAGAAGAACTCGCTGGCATTTTTATATTCAGGGCTATCGTGGTCAGAACTATCCGATGCTTTTTTCATGTCTTTCAGCAATTAAGATCGAAGTTGATCACTTCCAACGACGTAGAGTGGAACACTTGCAGGAGAGCTGGCTATTATCGGCCTTGGTAGGGGCGACGTGTAGCATATACGGCACTCAGCATGCCGCCCCAACTCTGGCCGATAATAGAGAACCCGTTCTCCTGTAGCTTTAGATGGTCGACGGGATTGTCAAGCTCCTGGCTGAAAAGATCAAACGTCCAGAATGAAGTATTTCCTAGTTCTTCTCTATGATGAGTCGATCTTCCACACCCAACTTGATCGTAGAAAATAATCGGGATGCCACACTTCTGGTACAAGTTGGTAAGCGGTGACAAATACTCATGGCCAGCTCCAGGACCACTGTGCAGGGCAACGAGAGCTGGTACTTTCGAGTTAAGATCCCCGTAAACTTTGTACCAGGTGCTACCTGCTTTTCCGCTATTCGGTGCTTCAAACTTTACCTCTCCTTCGAGAATAGGAGTGTCTGTCATGTTCAGAAGTTGGCAAAACTATGAAGAATCAACGTGCTTCAAACTAAAGTTGATAATGACTCGCATCTCTGTGCGAGAACTCGGCTTGGAAGTGGGTATTTATTTATAATAGCAAAGACTCATTTGAGACAGGTCAGACGGTAAGTGTTACTTGCTGTAAAAGCCCAGGACGCCATACCACCTGAGTGTGGGGAAAGACTTTTGCAGTCTGCAAATGGATCGATGATTAATTTGCAAGGGGTTGGCTACCCAAGTACATGAGGCAGGCTTTGTTTTGCGGCTCCCAAGACGGACATATCACATACACGCTCAGTGTTAAGATGTCCCTTGTAAATTCCGCTGGGTAGGTCAGACAGACCTTCACCAATTGCTAATTTTGCTTCTTACTTTCCTCAGCTCGATATTATGGTTCTCTTGTTTTCTGCGGCTGCGATAATAGCGCGTGTCCATATCATAACCTATTGCTTGCAATTCACAAAGTCCAAAGACGACTTTGAACTTCACATCATCAGTAACCGCAGTGCAGCATCGTCCTCACCCACTAATTACATTCGCTTCGTTGACTAGTCCTGTAAGTGTCCATAATGTTATATTCGTACCAGGATCATGAAATAAACCTCCTTCATAACAGTCCTGTGATATTCATAAGATTCAAGGACGGGATCAACACTAATACAAGTCTTATCTTGCAAACTAGATAAAATCACTTGATGTCATTAATACTTAAGGTTAGAATAGTTGTTCGAGGGGTTCAACGACCACCTTTCTGCTTCATCATACAAGCAATTTTATTTCTAAAATATGCCCTTTCTCGCGTTATGCCAGTCATTAAAATGGCTCAAATGCTCATAAGTCACACCTTTAGGCGTACTTCGTATCTTCTCTTTCAACACCTCCATGGCGGTAGCATTATCCCCGGCCCCCCTGCTCCTGCTGAACGCACTACCACATATATTCGAGACCTCAGCTCCTGAATGCCCCTCCGTCATACGTGCCAACTCTTCCACATCTATGTCTTTAAACATGAGCTTCTTAGCCATCCTTGTAATGATAGCCCCGCGCGCCTTCACATCGGGAAGGGGTACATAGATCAATTCGTCGAATCGGCCAGGGCGTAAAAGAGCAGGATCAAGAGCGTCAGGTCTGTTTGTGGCGGCGAGGACGAAGACATTGCCCCGCTCCTCAAAACCAGCCATCTCTGTAAGCAGCGTGGTGACGGCCTGGACACCGCCGCTACCACCGCTTGAGCCAGTCGATCTGGTACCTGCCAATGAATCGATCTCATCGAAGAATATGATGCTCGGACTTGCCTCGGCAGCTCGTTTGAAGATGTTGCGAATTGATCGCTCCGTCTCTCCGACGTACATGTTGAGAAGCTCCCCGCCTTTGACTGCGAAGAAGTTGAAACCGGTTTCTGTCGCCATGGCTTGCGCAGTCATGGTCTTGGAGCAGCCTGGAGGGCCGTACAGGAGGACACCTTTCGTCGGCACCCAGCGATTTTCTTGGAGACCCTAGAATTCTCTCTGTCAGCCATGGTAATCTGGTATATGAGGAATCAACATACATCAGGGGTTCTCAAAACGTCTTGGAGAGCTAATTTGACATCCTCGTAGCCGCCGATATCACTCCAATGTACTGTCGGCGGTTTGAGATTGATATCTCTCATCGCAGACGGCCGAACCTCCTTAAATATTTTCTCGACATCTTCATTTTCAAGAGGCTTATCCAATTGCGGCGCCACTCGTTTTCTTCGTGCTTGCATGGCTTTGGCAAGGAGGTTGCGTAGGTCGCCTCCAGTAAATGCATGTGTCCGATCCACGAGTTCCGATATACACTTATCAAAGTCTTGTGGAGGAAACGGTGGCTTCATTGAGCGTAGAATCTCTGCCCGTCCGGGTACGTCTGGTGTGATAAGGCTGATGTGCTGCCAAAATCGGCCAGGACGCTGAAGATCGTATGGAATATCGTCGAGATAATCGAGACAAGTCGCTGCCACTAGGACATTAGGCCGTCTGTTATCCACCTGCGCCTTCTTGGCCAATATATCAAGACCGTATTTAATCGCTTTGATGTACCCTGGTCGGTTTGCATTGTTTTTCCCTATGAGCGTAGTAACGTCGTCGATAAGGATTATTGTTGCACCTCGCTGCTCTACAGCATTATCAAAGATAGTCTGGATTGCCGAAGGCTTATCGTCTTCCGTGATTTGCACCACTCGGCCCCAGCGTGTTGCGGCAATATGATCAAGGAGCATCGTTTTCCCGGTACCATGGCTGCCATCAATGACAACTCCGCATGTAAATGGAGGTATTGCGTTGTTCTCCAACTCAATGTCATACTCATCAAAGAAGTCATTTAGTTGGTCGATCTGTCGGGCCATGTTTGGAAGAGGCTCGAGTTTGAGTTTACCGACAACACCAGCGGTTTCATCATTAGAGATTTCGACTACTGTGGTAACAGGATCATATTTTGCCACTCCCTTTGCACCTCCATTAACGGACTCAACAATAAAAGAACGTTGAGAGCCTCTCAAGGACACATCCTCAAATGGAGTTCCAGGTAAAATATAGTCTGCGAGCTCTGGTTTCACAGTTAGTTTATATGCAGTCTGAAGCAAGGGGGTTAAATTCACCAAGTTTGTACTCAAGGTGGTGTTTCCATCGTTCATGTTCAGCACCCGAGTCAGGCAGAGGAGGTATATCAGAGGTCGTTTCTCTTATCACGACAATCTGAGCACTTGGGACCGGTCCCCCTGGTACCACTCGAATAATCTGGCCGAGCTCGAGGTTTGCGACATTCTGAAAAACCCGGCTAATGGAGGCGATATTGTTAGCGACTTTAGAGTCGCCCGGCCAGACAACTGCCTCCCGCTGCACGCCATTCACTTCCACGCGACAAGAGTTTCCTGTCGTGAAACCAGCTTGCGCGAATGTTGAGGGATGAATAAAGATTTTAGCGGCGTTCTTGTGGGTTGGATTCTTCTGCCCGACCACATCCGTCGGTTGGATGCGCGTCTTGTATTCGTCCTTCATTTTCTCTGTGACTTGTCATAAGGATGTAATAATATTATCACCGTCCTTTTGAACTTGTTGAGTCTCCGTGAGTGAATGATCACTGCACTCAATCAGTTTGTCTAAAAAGAAACTACCTTGGAAGTTTGTAGGTGTGTATTGTTTAGCCGCATAATGTGCAGTGGACATGCCATGATTCTTAGTTGCATATTGTAGCTTCGGATCACGAATTTTCGGTGATGATTTATCGCTCTCTACTAATAATTCTCATTCTACAGTAAGAGGTATTAAGGCTTTCAGTTCACGTTTCCCTATTGTTGAATTAGGCGGTTGATTTTTTACTTCAAAGCAACTGTGGAAAGACTTGTTCAAGACCCCTTCCAGTCTAACCCCTTGCATTTCGGATTAGATACCTTATATAACAACGACGTAGACTGACTGAACCAAGAGTATCTCATTCTGGCATGAAATCGCAGGATCTAATTCATCATCTACTTCGTTTTTATAAAGATTGAACAACGGTTAGATATATGGGAACAAATTTCTTGTTATTTTGACTGGATAAGATGCATAAATCACTATAACGAGGGAGACAACACGGATACAGGGCAATTCCTTATGGAAATTCTATCTTCGCGTAGTATGAAATCCCGACCTCTCCAATCCAGAACCAAAAGCTCTACGATGTGCAGCGCACTACAGCACGCCGCCTCATGCTCCTACGACAGCTCTATCGGCCTCTCTTGCGATCGGTAGCTGCAGCATGGCGACCCGCAATCACCTCTCCCCAGTACGGTGACAGTCGTAGCAACAGCGGTGCTAGCAACAGCGATGATCACCAGCATGAGACTTCTTCATCGCTGGGACCAAAACCGTCGCTTTTTGAACAGCTGTTCCCAGATGAGGCCAAGAAGTCGCGAGCCAAGATAAAACGTGCCTCCAATGCCGATGCCCCCAATAACACCTGGGTGTCTCAGCTCTTCGCCGAAGACGACGAGCCCCCCCGTCTCGCTGTGCCCGAGGAACTGCAAGATGAAGGAGACGTCACAGCGCAGGAGACGTCGGAGCTCTGGTCCCCGGCTCTCCGCGCGAAGGGCATGCTGATCCTCGGGGCCGCGAGCAAGAGCCTGGTGGAGAGTGATTTCCTCCGTCTCGGGATGAAGGGGAAGCACGTCGAGGGCTGGGTGGGCGGGATTATTAAAGGTAAGGCAAGAGCAAGATTTCACTGTATAGAGCAGACAGCTAACCGTCTCTAGTGATCCAGGCCCGCGACCCGGATACCCTCGAGCCAAAGGGGCACTACTTCATCCTCTTCGACACGCACGAGGCAGCAGTAGCCTACAAAGATAGACTAGAGCACCTCTGGGGTCTCGGCAAAGCGTACATACCAGGCGCGCACCACGGGCGCTGGCACGCCATGCAGCAGCCTTTATACAAGGGATTACGGCGCAACAGAGCAGACGAGGACACAGGGAGGCTAGTCCGCTCGTTCACGCTCGTGCCGCCCAGCCAGCGGCTTAACGTGCAGCTGTCGCGCGCGAGCCCAGAACGCATCGCCGAGCTGTATCTCGAGGGCGGCTTCGTGAATCGGCTGGCTGCGCGCGCCGGGTCCGATTTTCTAGTGCTGATCCGTATCGACGGCGGCCGGCTGACCCTTGATACCCTGCGCCGCGCCATCGACGACGACGGGGCGAGACGTAATCTTGCGTGGCGCATCACTGACCTTGACAATGGAATACTACCCTTCGGGAAGAGTTTTCTGAGGGCGAATGACCAGGCCCAAGCCCAAGCCCAAGCCCAAGCCCAGCTGGATAGCACAGATGCGGAGGTTTCATCGCAAGACCTGCAGGACGAAGACACCGATCATAACGGCGGGGAAAACGGTAATAACTCCGGGAAGAGCACTGTTAACGCCATATATGAGGCGAAAGGAGATAGTGAGAGGCACAGACAATATCCTCGATTCATCATCCCTTTTATGGACGAGGCGGAGGCCTATCGTTTTGTACAGAACTGGCATCGTCGGGAATTGAGATTGCAGATGGGAGGCGGCGGGAAAGACCAGCCTTCATGGGAGGAAACTAGGACAATTAATGCGACGGTCCTCTGGTAAAGTGAAAGCGACCTACCTAGGTAGTTTCATGAGTGCAAATCATAGATGCAACCCAGTCTTATTCAAGACTCAACATATATATGTATAATACCCATGGTCTGCTGCACATGATCGAAATTGATATATGACGCGAAAATGTTCAAATATTGAGAAATAAAGTATATTAAGGCCCATATCAACCGAACTCCGACAGACGATAATTTTGCCCCATGTTTCCCGAAGGTAGGGCAATGTGCGTTTCTTTCATGCTTCTGGGGAAATCTATCGTGAAGCACGCTCCTTTCTGGCCAAACCCCCCCAAAACGACAAGATTGCCCCCTCTGATTGATGATACAGACAGCATCGTCGACATTCAGGAGCCTCCCCTTGTGCAATGCGCTCTCGCTTTCTGTAACCCATGTCCTGGATCTATTGTTCGACGCTCAAAGAGACACACGATATCAACGCTAAGTTCATCCACCCGCATTTGAAGCTATGCCAACGAGCTTAACGGACGGTGAAACGACAGAGTGCTCATGTAATTCTGCTTCAGACTTCCACCTCTTTCTGGTCACCACATCTCCATCTCGACAGACATAGTACTGCCTCTTCTCTAGATATAGAATTTAACAGCATTTGCCACCAGATTCCGTAGCTGCACGGCCGACGGGGACGGCGGAAGATGACGGATCTGTCTTCGAAGTGTCGATGATTCGCTTCTTGATATCTGCCGCCAGGTTGTAGAATGCCTTGTCAATGTTGATGTTGCTCTTGGCCGAGACCTCGAGGAATGGAATGCCCAGCTCGTTTGCCAGGGCTTCGCCTTGCTCTGTTGATACCACACGCTTCTCCTCCCAATCGCACTTGTTGCCAATTAAGATTTTATTGACACCTTCGGTGGCGTGTTGTTCTACGTTGGCGAACCATGTTCGGATATCTATGAGGAAGCCTATGTCAGCCGATATCGATTATCATTTAACTAACAAAGTCACATTGCCGAGGCAGCTGGTATATTCCAGGCATATAACTCATATACGGCACAACGACCATCCGAGGGAAGCCTTTCTAGGATAAGAAACACGCAAAAGGCCGAGCTTACTCTCAAATGATCTTTGGTCGGTGACGTCGTAGACGAGGAGAATGCCCATGGCACCGCGGTAGTAGGCTGTCGTGATGGTTCGGAATCGTTCCTGGCCAGCAGTATCCCATATTTGCAGCTTCACACGCTTGCCATCTAATTCAATGGTCCGGATCTTGAAGTCGATGCCGATAGTTGTAATGAAAGAGGGCGTGAAAGAGTCTTCACTAAACCGCAGCAAGCAGCATGATTTGCCCACGCCCGAGTCGCCGATCAGCAGGAGCTTAATCTATCCACAGTAGTCTTCGATCAGTCGTGTTCTTCATCTCATACCAACTGCAATTCCCAACGCCAATCTACCAGGTCTGCAGTCGAAGCATCTCGGAGGAGGACGTGGTGAGGGGACGGTCGTTTGATGCTCCAGGGGAATGGTTGACCTACTAAGAAATCATAATTGCGATTCCCCGACATGGTGAAGAAGAAGAAGAAGAAGAAGATAGGAGGCTCGTCAAGGGTGGGCGGCAAGGGCAACGGTGTCGGGTTGTCGGGTTGTCGGGTTGGCGGGTTGGGTTGGTGGTTGAACAAGACCAGCGACACGCGGCGGCGCTGAGTGATGAGTGGTCGTGAATGGTCGAGGTCGAATTGACGTTGGTGTTTGGGACGGGGTGGCGGACCAGGCAGGACGGCACAGACTAGGACAAGACGGGGTAGGATGAGAGCCGTGTGTCGTCGGTTGCGAGTTGTAACCTGTCAGTGAGATGCGGCGGGATCGATGGCAGAAGCAGCGGCGATGCTTGCAGCCTTGGCACAGATGGATCGTCTAACTGGCTTAGTACTAGACGGACTACGTGGACGGAGTACCTACGAGGCGGCCGGGGGTTGTCTTAGGTACAAGTATCAGAATATGGCAATCCCCCCAAAAAGTGATCTGGTAGCCTGGTCGTCTAAGATGGTTAGCGTATTCGAGATGCTGAGGTCAACGGCTTTGGGTTGGGGTCGAAAGCGTGAACGAACAATGAGAGACCGAATAGATTGAGAAAGACGGACGATGTCACTCGAGTTTATGTACATGTAATCGGGACTTCACATGTTTGAAGCGCTGGCAACAGACATGATTGCGCTAAACAGGTAACTTATTTAAATCAATACCCCTTTGCAGCCTAGAAGCGGATTTTAGGTACGTACTTTTTTGTTGCTGTTTGACTTTTTCGGCCACTTAAACTAATGCCACCTGGCAGATCCGTTTGGCCATTCAGCAATACAAACGAGCGTTATAAAGCTGCCTAATACGCGCCGCCGATTTGTGTTGTATCACAAACGGCTAATCATTATTCTCATGTTGCAGTTACGCCCATCACCTTTCCGATTAGAAGGTGCTGAATAAAAATTCAAACAATCATGGAATCTCGGTATTTGGTACCATTCAGGTACCTATAGCCTTACAGATGTCTTAGTCGTTAATTCCTTGCCACGCCACCATTCTGCAACATTATCAAACGAGTGCGCCACATGGCTTTAATTTGCCGTTATTCAAAAAGAGCGATAAGAACTCTTCTCTTCTCGTTTAGGTATGATGACGTCGCGCAGGCAAGGGTAAGTCCCGAGTCTTGCTTAAGCCTTCGGCAGTGATACAGATCGATCTTGCTCTTTTATCAGAACTAAATGAGCTCATAAATCTCAGGCCTTCTAAGTACTTAATACACACGCACATTCACCAACGAACTTTGACCCATCCTCAAAGCTCTTATTACAGCTTGAAACTATATAACGAGGTTCGAAATAGACCATAAACTACATGAGTCTTTTCAATTAGCTGAAATGTAGCCTTAAATGCACAGTGCCACGTATTTTGCGAGGATGGTTCCTGTCAGTGAGTTTCCAAGTTGGTGAGATTCTGCATTGGTATGGAGGAACTGAGTAGTCGTGCCATAAGGTCTTAAATAAAAACACAGCTTCGATCTTAGTCAACATGGGAAGTGTTAGACTATTTTTCACAGACAGTAGATCTGCATCAGAACCCTTGGCAAAGTCAAATTGACTAATACGATCTTCTGATCAGACATCCCACAGTGGTCACCCATTAAGAGGACATCGGGATATAAATCGTGTAGCACACTGTTATCCGGTTGCGGAATATGGATAGGAATTCATCACACGTAATCGGCATAAAATAGACAAAAAATTAAACTCCCTCTCGTCTAACCGACACTTTTCTCCCGTGTTTTCACTTTATAGATTGAAAGATACTGAAACTTTTAGGTTGAGTTATCTAGCTTTACCTCATTCCGCACGCTACACTAAGCTAACACTCCCGCCAGCTTGGCGGCCGAAATCAAACACGCTCAGGCCGACTGATAGGATGGACATTAGCAAGGAAACCACCAACAAATTACAAGACATGTAGCTATCACGTGGACACAGCACATGGCGAGGCAAATGGAACCCCAGCTGAAGTCTTCCGATCCGGTGGGCGTCTCCGGCCAACGGGCCAATACATCCAGAAGAGGAAGCTCGCTCTGCAGATCTAGGGGACCTGAAGATCTAGCCCGACCTATTGTAGGCCAATTGATGTCCTCGTTCGCATCTCAGCTGCTTATTTCCATCTATCATTGATCTGGGCGCTGTTCTGCTCCCTCCCGATTGGGGATTAGCGACGATAAAGAAACATGGACGGGGCGAATTGGCCTCCCTTTATACAAAAGAGACGAATTCCCGTTCTGTTGTAGGCATTGGCGTTCCTCCCTGGCTGGTGTACGGTAGTTGATAGAAAGAGAGTGTCTTGGTCGTGAATCGCGAACATGCTACGACGGGTTGCGCTTGTCGAGGCCACATTGGCCGTCGGCTCGGCCATGGCCGCATCCGTTACTTGTCCCAGTAACTTGCCGTTCAGTTGCTCTAACACAACGACTGTGGAGGATCTTTGTTGCTTCAATGCGCCGGGAGGTGATATCTTGCTCACGCAATTTTGGGACACGGATCCGTCTACCGGTCCGGCAGATTCATGGACAGTCCACGGACTCTGGTATGTCGCGTCGCCCTAGCTTCCATCATCAAGGCCTGATCTCGACTAACCTAACCACAGGCCCGACAACTGCGATGGGACGTATGAGCAGTACTGCGACCAGAACAGGCAGTACACGAACATCAGCGCCATCCTAGCGGATAAGGCGCCGTGTACGCTAAAGACGATGCAGACGTACTGGAAGGACTACCAAGGGGACGACGAGTCATTCTGGGAGCACGAATGGGGCAAGCACGGGACGTGCATCAGCACGCTAGAACCATCATGCTACGCCGCCGCGGACTATCAGCCAACGGACGAGGTGGCCGACTACTTCACGCGCGCCGTGAGCCTATTCAAGACTCTACCCACGTACGACTGGCTGTCCGCCGCGGGCATCGTGCCATCGACGACGCAGACGTACACGCTGGCCGCCATCCAGGAGGTGCTGACGGCGCACCACGGCCACAACGCCGTCATCCGGTGCAGCGGGAACCAGCTCAACGAGCTGTGGTACCACTTCCATGTGCAGGGATCGGCGCAGAGCGGCACGTTCCAGGCCGTGAATCCCGTGGGCTCGGGGTCGACTTGTCCCTCTACTGGAATCAGATATTTGCCCAAGTACACCGCTCTCCCCACGACGACGTCAGCGACGACGACGAAGACAAGTACCCCAACAAGCACCTCTATCCCGACTGGCGTGCCCGGTGCGCTCTCCGGGAAGGGCTACGTCAAGGTCCAGCCCGATGGTTTCATGATCAGCACGGGGAATTGGTATCGTGCGAGCGGAACACCGGCGACATACACAGCGACGCCGAACAGCGACAATGCGACTTTTACGTTGAAGACTAGCAAGGGTCCGTGTCAGGTGCTGAGCGACGCTTCGCTGAGCTGCGCGGCGGGCCTCACGGAGAGCAACTTCGGTTATAATGGCACATATCTTACCTATAATGGTGTCGCGACATTCTATGCTGCTTCCGCTCCCAGTGGCCAGGATAAGGGGGTCGTTTACACGTCAGAACAGGCTGTATCGCTGCAGATGTATTGGCAACCGCTGTAAGTAACGGCAATGGGTGGAGAGGAGTGAGCTAGGGCACTAACTCACAATAATATGACTGCTCATGACAATACAAGTATGTGCGATTTACTATCCCGTGACTGATATGCGTGATGCTATGCCACCTTTAATTCTGTTCAGTTTCTAATACTTTCATCCCATACAATATGTCATTTGCGAGCAAGGTTGTAATTGTTAGTCTTAAATTCTTCACTATTGCTAAGCTAAGCTATGCTATCTAATTGTAGTACGGCAAGGTGATAGTAAATGAATCTCGCAACTAACTGAGCCATTTCGAATAAGCCCACCGGATTCGATCTAGAGCTCGCTGCTGGTATTGAACGCCTCTAAGATTGGCCAGATCATTTAGGTCCTCCGAAAACTCCTTTTCGATGTCTGCAGGAAGGATCTCGTGGACGAGTTGGCGTAGAATGTGGACCTCGGCTATCAGAAAGCCATGGTCTTTATATGTTAGGACATTGGTTTGTGTTGGCGCTGCCTCAGAAAAGATACGGTCAATATTTCGAAGAACACGCACGCATCTGCCTGCCTTGCGTTTCTCAGCGTATCCTCTTCGCCCGCCAAAGGCGCCGAGAAGGTATCGCACTACTCCAACGGAAACAAGTATGCCAGGCGTGAGTCCGACGAAGCCGAAAACCAATTCCTGGCTCTTTAACAAAGAGTCTATGCCACTCATTGCAACTTCAACGTCCACCTTGGTCTTTTGAACCTGAATGAGCAGAGTACGGACGAGGTCGCCACGCACAGTACCCACGAAGGGCCTCCTCAGGTCTTTTTCGTAGGCACGGAGAATAGGTGTCACATCTCCCTCTCGGACTTTAGCCTGGATCTCAGCCACTTGCGTCTCCGATATCGATGGAGCTCCACTCGCAGTACTTGACTTGTCAACAGCAAAGTCTACCACCATACGTTCCAAGCTCTCTCTGTCTGCTCTAAGACTATCCTGACTCATGATAGCTATCTCACTGTTGGCATCATGACGAATAGTTCCTATAACTTTCCTGATCGGTTCGATGACCCAATTGAACCAAAAGTCGCGGATGGTGGAGCCCAACTCTTGGACCCAATCTAGAATCTCCTCTCTCCTATTGACAAATATCCGTAGAATCGTGGTTGAGGAAAGCAGAAGTGCCGTCGCAGGAAGCCAGTACCTGACCAGACGAGAAGGCCGCCCATGCTTCGTTACAAGTTTCCTTGCTCTCACAGTGTTAGAGAGCAACTGCTCGTCCAATAAGGCATGTAGTCGCTTAGCAACAACAACCGGCCGATTATGGTCGTCTTCTTCCGCCTGGATACATAGTGCGTCCTCGGCCACAGCAGCAAATACCTTATCTTCCATTTGGTTAGTATTAAGATCAAGGTCTAGAACATCATGGAGCATCATGTCCATGAGCGCCACCGTTCTTTCGACTACTCCCTTCCATTCCTGACTATTGGGCAGAGAAAGCTCGCTGTCACTCCTCCCATCATCGGCCCCAATACCACTGAACGCGAATCCTTCGTCAATAAGAACACCAAGACCGCTAGCTGTCATTTCCCGCACTTTTTTGAGTCTTGCTTGTTTCCTTCGCGCTTCAGCGCGGCACAGCGCTACGGGCGACAACATTCGTCGTCGAACATCAGCTAGGGATTTCTCAAGAATAGTTGACTGAACAATTGCGTAAAACCGTCGCCATTGTGGTGCCAGGCTGGGTGCAGCAATATTGGTATATGTGACTTCCGACTCGGCATTTACGGCATTGCCGCTGGTGTAACGCTGCAGTCGAGCTTTGCTATCTTCATAAACTTCTGAAAACCATACCCAAAGTTTACCGGGACTGGTTTGAATCATATAAAGAGTGGTAGACAGTGGCGACGACAAAACATAGTCCCAGTACCATATGTGATCACTTAAAGGTACGATTTGGTCCAAAAGCGTGTCCACAACGACACCGTAGGTCTGGACAGCGGCCTTACTGACCAGCAGCCACTCAAGGTCTGATTCATGCTGAGTTAGCTGCAGCTCCTCATGGGGCCGGTCTGATAGTAGATTGGACTGCGTGAGGAGGAACTGAAGCTGTGAAGGTGGAAGAACGGCCCTTGTCCCAGTGGTAGCTGACAATGCCTTGATGATTCTTAACAGATCTTTAACACGAGGGGTATGTAGCACTGTGTTTAGCTCTGCGGCAACCTCATTTGTGGGATGGGCGCGGGAACTTGTTATAGATGCATAAATGATATTATCTAAGTGGGCGTCCAACCTCCGGACTTGGCTTGAGAAGATGTCAACATGGGACAGGGGTGAGTGAGGCTGTATGTGCTGCTGATTTCGACTTACTCGGCCAACACCGACATGTTGTTGTTTTTTCTCGAGTAGGTGGAACTCAATCAAGTCGAATTAAAAATTCATATGGGTTGTTGCTCAAAAGCATATGTTCTGGCCGGCATCCCCTTGTTCTGATCATGCCACGTCCAGGGAGAGCCTCAAATGCTTCATCGAAACGCCGAAGCGTGGACCGGGGAGGCTGATACCCGAGCTGACAAGATTGCCGGTCGCTACGTAGTCAGACCGTCGCGTGACTACAGATGAATTAAAATGCGATATGGCGCTGGACGGCGTTGCTCTTCTCGGTACAGGCACTTTTATAAGTGGAACATTTGTCGACAATCGTTCGATGTTTACTTTTCAGAACCTAGAAAAATCGATGTGCCACTATACGAAGCATGAGGTCATCAGAAGCCTACCTAATCGAGAGCTATGACCACAGAACTGTGTTGGCGAGTGTTGCCGGACAGCTTGTCCCAGCTGGCAATGTCGGGGGGAGCGGGAAGTGCCGCAGACAAATCACAGATTTGGTGGAACTCGGTATATCGTTTGTCCTGGAGCGGTCTGCGTCCTGTGCGTCCACTAGTGTTTACTTAGGTCTCACCTCAAACATCAGATCTCACTATGACTAGCCTTATTTGAACAGTTGAAAATATTGAATCAGTTAACCCGGCGAGCCTGGCATATTCTAAGTCTTGCAAAGAAATACTTCAAGTGAAATCTTCCTCGATATATTTAGCAGACAAAATATTCTACTTCTTCAATTGTAAGTTTGTTTGACTTGCTTATTTAATCAACTTTTAGCTTGAACTCCTGAGGCTTTGCTTAGATTTAACCAAATTCAATGCAGATTGAAGCTCTCAGTGGGGTGATTACTAAGATTAGCTAGTCGAAGTGTTTACTTAGTTGATGTTCGAGAATTACTGAGACGTAGTGTTTGCCACAAGACGCGCAAGGGCCATCAAATTCCATATGCACCGCCATGGGAATCCGAATACGAACGCGATTGGCCACAGATCATCTGCCCCACGTTCTAAGCAACGGAAAGTCCAAATTCCAGTGGTCTCATTGTGGCAGCATCTCTGCTGATTGGCCCTCAGCTCCACCTAAATCTGGACGGGTCCAGGGACCTGCATAGCAAATCTCCTAATCGCCTCCTTATCGTACCTCCGATCGTCTGCTTGACCAGCATCCTTTAAAGAATACTAAACCGCTTCGCTCTGGATCCCATATTCTCTCCTTTCCTGCAGGATCCAAGCAGTTCATCGCCCTCTCCTCTTGGTGTATCTGATCAATCATCTGGTCAATTGAAGCAGAAGAGACACTATGGCGACCTTGTAAGACCCCCCTCCCTGTGCACTCATTTTCGCCGGTTTGAATCTCCTGCTTCACCATCGCTGTATGATCTTTGTCTGACCCTGTATCTTTTTTCACAGAAACTCGACCATCGTGGGCGCCTTTGGCCAACCTGATACCTTTTCAAGCGTCTTCGAAGAAGTCAGCAAATACAATGTCCAGCTCAACGTCGCCGAGCGCCTCTGGGCTGTTAGTTCTATCTATCTCTCGCCACGAGAAACACAATTGCTAAACAGTGAAAATAGTCCTGGTATCTATGGATGCAGAACGACATACTTGCCACTGGCATTATGAGTTTCGTCTTGCACGAGGTCATCTACTTCGGCAGATGTCT
Source organism: Xylaria curta (assembly GCA_022495235.1). Classification (NCBI taxonomy): domain Eukaryota; kingdom Fungi; phylum Ascomycota; class Sordariomycetes; order Xylariales; family Xylariaceae; genus Xylaria; species Xylaria curta. The sequence continues at coordinate 467,023 of MU375899.1, read as the reverse complement.
TCCCTGGATGATCATTGACCGGATACCTTACTTCAACAAGTACAAGATCCAGAATGTGCGTTCGGCCACACCACTGAACCCAACCAAGCAATGCGAGAGCCAGTCCTGCTGACCCCTGACATAGCAAAAAATACCGACATTCAAGGAGCAGTGGGAATGTGCTAGCCTTGTCCTTCTCAGTCATTTTACCGTTGAGCTTCCCCAGATCTGGCTCTTCCACCCCATTGCGACCTACTTCGGCATGGACTTGGGCGTTCCTTTCCCTTCGCTCGGCAAGATGGCCTTCCATATCGCTATTTTCTTCGTCATGGAAGATACATGGCATTACTGGTTCCACCGGGCTCTGCACTACGGTCCTCTCTACAAGATGATCCACAAGCTTCATCACACCTACTCTGCACCTTTCGGTTTGGCCGCTGAGTACGCCTCGCCTATCGAGGTCATGCTCCTAGCCCTTGGGTCGGTCGGATCTCCTATCCTATGGGTATCCTTGACTGGCGACCTGCATCTCGTCACCATGTATTTATGGATTGTTGGCCGACTGTTCCAGGCCATTGACGCTCACAGCGGTTACGACTTCCCCTGGAGCTTACACCACTTCCTCCCATTCTGGGCTGGAGCTGATCACCACGATACCCACCACGAGCGATTCATTGGCAACTACGCTTCGAGCTTCCGCTGGTGGGACTACATGCTAGACACCGAGTCTGGTCCCGAGGCCGCCAAGCGCCGCCGGGAGAGGAAGATGAAGGCTATGAAGAGCAAGAAGGCCGAATAAATTGTCGGCACCCCAGACCAGTATCAGACGATGGGTTCATTAACCCACTACATTTGCGAAGAGCACATGGCCATGGAGCACATCCATTAGCCGCTAGTACCGACAGTGCAAGACACAACTGCCAAGTAGCATTGATTTGGATACATTAAGATTCCAGACCTTGTCGGGCCTACAAGGGCACACATATTGTACATACCATAACAAGGAAGCGTAATTACTTGGCCAGGCCAGGTTTTACATGTTTTAATGATCAGATACGAAAACCTATATAGACTAATCCAAAGACCAAGTCCTTCATGGGACTAATACTACAAACCCAAGATTTACAACCCGTTTTTTATCCAACTTGAGCTTGAAATACCACTATCAAATGTTAATGGGGCTCTCGTGGCCGCTGGTATGGTTCAACGAATAAAAGGAGGGCGATCGAATTTATACACTCGTAAGGGGCTAAAAGCTAGTTAACGTTCTGACAGGCTCGTGACACCAGTCTCCGGATTCAGTCCAATACTCACGCTCAAGCTAGTATGCAATTATTCATGGAACTGATTCGTAGATGATAGGAGACAACTAAAGAGAGCGGTTCATGTTCCTATCCAATTCCAATGCAATGTTCTCGAATCCGAAAGCCAGGGACATCATACTTCAGATAGGTCATAGACGCTTATTACAATAAAGAGTCGCACAACACCTTCGTAGGATAATTGGCTCTACGCAAATTGTTCTTCGTTACGCTATTTCGGATGATGCCTCGTAGCACTACACACCAGAGTCCCTCTTCTCCTGCTCAGATTGGCCGTCTATGCGAGTGGGCAAATATACGCTCGGAATAATACAATATAGCCTGAGCGCGCCATTTTGATTAGGAGAAGGGGGACTGAATATCCTCTTCCAGAGCAATGTTCTTCTTGTATTATTTAGAGACAGACTGCCTAACATGGATGGAAGCTCTTCAGCTGGCGCACGGTCTTTAATAGTGCGAGGCTAATGTAGGGATACGTTGTCACGATACTATACTATTATAACACGAGAAGCTAGATAGCCGATGTACTGACGGCTCTACAGAATTTACCACAACGCACAATATATACGACGTGCATACCTTTCCCACGTTACGTTAAGACAGATGGACGGTCCGATCATGCCTTCTTAGGCGTGCAGCAATCACCGGCATCGCTCACGACGCGATCGGCGACTTGTTTGAGGCTGCAGCTTTGAGCCGCATTTTCGTCGTCGTCAACGACGACCTCGCCGAAATCCCGCGCCAGAGCGTCGCAGAGGGCGGCCAGCTCGACGTCCTTGGCGGACAGGCCCTCGGGGTTATGCGTCGTCCACCGGATGTATGTTGTGTTGTATACCTAGATAGATAGCTGGATGTTAGGCGAGGTGACGAGTATATGATGATATCAGGGCGTGTGGGGTCCGTCAATGCTATGGTGTTGATATATAGATGCGGATATAAGATAACGACAAGCTACTATAGAGCGGTGCATTGGAGGGGGGGGGGGATTTACGGCGCCATGTTGCGAGGCTGCAGTCGACGCTCGATGCGGCAGCCGCGCTGGCCGTTGGCGGGGAAGACGTTGGTTGCTTTTGTGTTTCATGTAAAGTTCCTTGTTGACTTAGGAATTACCAACAATAGGGAATTGCTACAACGAATGAAAAGCCTCGACGGAGCTTCGCAGTTGAAGAGGGCGATGTAACGCGTAATGTATGATGTGTTGAGAGGCTGACGACTTGGGGTCAGAGTAGGAAGAAGGGGAAAATCGGTACAGGAAGATATTTGGCACATCTCGCAACATGGCATCGAAAAGGGCTTTATGAACGTACATTGGACCACTCCGGGTGGTGATTCTTCAACTTGCATTGCAGCGAGACGGCCGTCATGAAGTCCTGTGGAGGCGCAAGTTAGCCAAGTATGCTTACGAAATTAATGCTCAATCCTTGGTGCGACATCTTCCCACATCGGGAAATAAGGTAATCAGTACTACACAAAGGGAACCGTGTAAGTAGGTAGGGTAGGTATTGCCATATGGACGAAAGGGCCCTGTCGGGGGATCGGATCAACGTAAGGACTCGAATTGCTCCGTATCATCTTTCGGATTCGGCGTCTTCGCAGCATACAGCCCTATTAGGCATCTCGCGTGGGTTTGGGCTGGTCACTCGGAGGTTAACCCGGCGTATTATGGAGTCCCGTTAGCTGCAAGTAGGTAGCAGCCAGTTCTCTTTCGAGATAGCTTTTGTCATCATACTGACGTCGCTAGTCCGATTGAGCCCTGGCCTCGGTGATAGTGATACGGGTGAGGTATTATCCCGCGTTGCTTTCCTCCTCCTAACCCAGTGTAGTGCCAGCCTTCCTGATGGACTTGAAACCGACGAAATAAGTAACCGTGTGGCACAGGTGGTTGGAGTAGAGCCCTCAACCACTACTTCACCCATGCAACGAAGAGCCCAAGAGTCCTCGTAATCCAACGCAATTTGTGATGGGCTAAGGCAACTATCTGCGGCGTAGTGAAAACCGTTTTATCGGAGGCGTCTGTCCTGGGTAGAAAACGAGCCGTTGTTCAAAACGACGTTTTAGCGCCGATGGCGCGGTATAATAAATAAAGCAAAGCATGGGTAGGTACCGAAACACATATCGAAAAGGCAGAACACGGTGCCTGCAGACTCACTCACCCACGTCTTCGTGAAATTCTTGAACTTGAAACTCCTCTCTAGCCCTTGACCGCTGGATATCAATGTCCAGCGGCCCCCTTTCCCTGCCAGCAGCCCTTCGAGAGCCGCCGTCAGGGAGGTCTCATCTGCACCAGCTGAGAACCTGACCTTCGTCGTGGCGGTAGTCATGTGCACGCCTGATGACGACTGGAAACGGCGTAGCTGCGTCAATGTAAAGGGGGACTGTGACGGCTTGATAGCCTGCCTTGTCATGCGCAGGGCCTGGATAGCCTTTCCCCTGCTCATAGAAGCGCCTGTGTGATGCAGCAGCGTTGGGCTGGCGTGGCAGGCGAACATCCGTCTGGCGAGATTGGCTCGACGTAGCCCGTAGTGTTGCTCTTCTCATGCAAGCCTGAGCCAACGGGGGAGTGAGTGGTCGACTATTTCTCCAGTTGGCTGGCGAAGAGGTTCGTCAGTTTGGAACTTTGTAAATGCTACCTGCTAGTTTCGGTATCGGTAACAGATGGTTTATCACGATTGTGACTCAGTAACAATGCTTTCTGGACGAATTACAGATTAGTTACCTACAATATTGTGAGTTGGTTACATTACCGAGATTAGTAGATTAGTACCGATGTACTATCTCAACCTCATCTCCGCCACCCCCACAGGTGATACGACAAACTCATTCATCGGTGATTACGTTTATACAATGCTTACCTAATAGCCTTTCGGGAGGGTATACCTAGACCTGAAGTAGATTTTAATTCGGTTCCGAATGCTGCCATGCCCGTTCATGTGGCCCTAACACGGCGATATTTTTTCTCCCTTAACGGAATTTCTTAATAACGTCTTAATTAGCAATTCAGTATACTATATGCGCCGGGAAGGTGAGGTGTGTAATCCAATTTGAGCTCATGGGTAATTGCTGACATTATTTTATGTTTTGTTGGTTCGTCATTATTTCCGTACCGCACATATAAATCAATAGCCTATTGCCCATGGGTGAGTCAGTATAGACGCAATATAATTAATACATAGTAGCTTGTTGTGTGTTGCCTACCGCACTTTATACGATAAACTAATGCTAAGCAGGCAAGTATCACCCCCAGGCAGGTATTGATACGGCCAAGCTAACTGTACTTCCGCGGCGCTTTCATCCTTCGTCATACCCAGTTCGGTTGGTCAGAAAATTGGTACCGCGGCATTGGGTCCAGAGTCTCAATTGTCAGACGTGCATTTCGCGGTGTATACGGTACGATTGCTGACTCCTCAGCGGATGTTTCCCACGAATTGCAGTATCAAACCCATTTTCAGGTGGTTTAGGTTTTCTGCACTCGTTCCACGGCTCGGGTGCAACCGGATGATGGGTTTGTAAGCAAGTAAATTATTAGGCTCTATGTGACCCATAAACTCTCCTACTTTTTGGACAAGTGAAACAAATGGTAACTATTGTCGCTGTGATTTTGGTGGGCGAGGCTTGCTAAGATGCTGAGGATAGTAGTTTGAGTTTGACGGGCCACTTGTCGTCAAACGTAGATACCTTGATACATATGTGTATTAGGTATAGAGGTGGCTTGCTGTGGTCTGGGATTGACACTAAACAGTACTTATATGGCGTGTTCTTCCTCGGTCAAGATCGGATGGCGTTTGGGGGCTATTCCTATGCTATTCTGAGACAAGGTAAACGGCATATTAAAGAGGCAGATCTGTTTAGCCTTAACGATCTCATCAAGAGGTATCTATCGACTTGACTAGGATGTCATTCCTTAAGGCGATATCCGCTGCAGCTAGACTAGGTAGTTAGCTAAGCTAAGCCAAGCTGTTCAGCGGTGATAGCTGAAACGGACATCAGAATTTATCGTCGTAGAAGCTAACCGTTCGGTGAGAACAGTAATCTACATACTTGTACTCTATCTCATTGATTGTGTGATGAATGTCAAGAGAGAGACTTTTGGAGTCAGGGGAATTCATCAAAAGTTAAATGTTATGACTGTTGAGATCTACTTAGTGAGACAGGAGGCATTCCTTGTCGCGTCGAAGCTTATTCAGATAATAACGTCTCCTTCCCCATTCCTTCGCGTTGCCCTACACAATATACCGTAGTATCGATAGACGGCCACAACACAACGGAGCTCACGATTCAGCTAGACACACACCCGGCCAGCGAACCACCGGACACCATAGCGTGGGACAGGCTGGGGGATTGGTCCCCATATGCCGTTTTGGCTAGCCCGCAAGCACCCCAGTCCTTATGTATGTATATCTTACCCGCGAGCCGACATATGCAAAGTAAGCAGAATGCGAAAATAGGCTTCGATGCCACCTTGGGCAACGCAGCACGAGCCATCACCCACGCAGGACCCTGGGTTATTTTGAACCCACCCGCTGACTTACCTCTGACTCGCCTATGTGGATATGCAGCACTCCGGAGGCATTCCTTGGTCTTGGTGTACGTTAAAAAGTCAGCTAGCTGTAGGTCCAGCATCGCCAAGTGGATAACAGGCTTGCAGATGGGCGACGGCGCATCCTGATCCCGGGTTCGGAACCGAAGACAAGAGGAGGAGAGTATGAGGATTGTTAGGGCTTTCTCGCGCAGGATCTGCGTTTTTCGGTAAAAGAAGAGAATAAAAATAAATATTGCGGCTTCCGAAGGGGGGATGACGAAGGCTTTGTTAGTATGCAGTGGGCTGGGGTAACTAACTGTTAGGTTCTTGCTCCTCAAGCATCTAAGGATTACCGCGTTGGCTCGTCAAAATGAGAAAGAATCATGATTGGTTCGGGAGCATCTGAGATAGCCGATTGAAACTGCTTTAGGGCACAACGGCTACTATTAATTGTTTCCAAATACTGCGTATAGGTTCTCACTAGGATGTAGATCCCGAGAATGCGATAGGTATAAGACCATGCATAACTTGACTTGGTAATCTTCGCGTACAAATGGCTGGCTGGCTCAGAGGCTGGGCTCAGCACGTTGCTAATGTACGTACCAGCATTTTTCCTTGCATTGTTATGCGTTGGGTCGTATTAGCTTGATCATGTAAGTAGGCAACGGTATTTCGATGAGTTCATCCATCTCTGACCTGTTGGATCTTTGGATATATGAAAAATGTATCGGGTAGATTGCTTGTGGCTGGTTTAGTCAGACCACAACGCGTGGCGCTTGCTTATAACCTTAAACATTCGTCAGTTGAAAACCAGTTCAGGTACTGGCTTAGGCTACCAGTGTCGACGAAAAGTAACGAGTCCGATCATCTACGGTGTACTTGATATGAAAACGGGTAGGTATCTTGTTGTCACACTGCATCAGTAGTTTGGGTTTACAACTCGCCTAATTTGACTACGCAGACGAGAGAGACATATATCGTGTCACGTTAGACTGAATGAATCTGATTTTGGTTTTCTTATGGAATACCTATCAACGCAGCCGGTCCAGTCAGCGATGATATGATATGGTTCTTACTATCTATTGTAGTAATAGGCTGTCCCCGTAGATTCCTGTCTTTATGGCAAGGTTCGCTGGAGCACAGTTATCTTGACGAAAACGAGATACACTTTGTCTCTGTCTCGGACACCTGTGCGGTCGCGCTCACCAAAAAGCCTGTCTGTCCCTTTCTGGAGACGCGATCATATGTGCGACACAACGTAGCTTAGGGGGGTACCACAATACTCCTGTTGAAGTACAGCCGCGGACGGATCGGCAGGTGATTACTAAAATTCATGTAACCTCGCTGGATGCGACTCGGGGCTAACGACAACATAACATTGGAGCAAGGTCGTACATGTCACGTCAGGCAGGGGAGAATAGCAAGCTGGAAAATGAGCGTCGTTCGCTTCGGCATGAGCGTGGCTAGCATAAGACGGTGGTACTGGTCCAGGTGTCGTGTTCACTTGCTCAGGGTCAGAGAAGACCGATGTCCTGCCGGGCGGCCGCTGGGGAAATGGAAACCACCAAGGAATGCAAGGGGACAATGTTGGTTGTTGGCTGCACAGCTTGGCTGGAATATGTACGGATCGCGATGGGTTCGGTCCAACATGATCATGGTTACTATCAAGAGGCAAATATTCTATTGGGCCAAACATCCATCTGCCTTGGTTAGACCCAACAAGTTTGAGCATTGGTGTAGGTAGTCAAGAGAGCTATCTTCTCTACACTAGAGAAGGTCTAGATTCTGGTACCAACAGCTGCCTGATTACGTTTATTGTGTACACATGTTTTGACTATTTCCATTTAGGATGAAGCCGACCTTGGTTATAGTCTGCACCCTATAGGCGATTAAGAGAGAATAATAATAACAACAATAATAATATGGTTGTCGCAGGTTGTCATCATTCGCGGTAGTAACCATACACGAAGGAGAAGCGGGATCCATTTGCAGAGTGACACGCCTCTATAGCCTTACTAATATGTGCATCACCGTTCTAAACTGAATCCAAATCGCAACGGCTGCAATCCTTCCCGAAAGGAGAACACCGTATCTGTTGAGCCTCCCATGGATGGACAGGGAATGAAGGCCGTATTCGCATTAGTCTCCGGGTACCAAAACCCTACCTAGGTAGTAGTTTGTCCCGAATCATTTTTTTTCTCGTTAAAGCCCTCGTCGGGTCTGTCATTTTGTCATATCATATTGTAGTAAGTGAACTAACTTCGCAGCAGGGTCTGCTGAGGAACAAGAATCAAATATTGACTCAGCTGAGATTCCATGATTTCTTTTCCTCTTTTTTTTTTTTTTTTTTTTTTTTTTTTTCCCCAGTCAAAAGGCCTGGTCCTGTCTCGCATACCAATCACTTACTAATGGCCAACGGTGATGTGAATGTCTCCATTCGTAAGAGATGCCTGTGTTGGTTAGCAGGGCTACCTAGTGTACAGTAGAAGCGGATTTTCTACGGGCACCGATTAAGTAGATCTCAAGAAACAGGGGAGGATTTTAAGGTACGGTACTGTACGCAGGTCTGGGTCAGATCAAGCCACAGCCGATGGGTACGTACTAGCTGTCACATGTAGCTGCATTGCATGGCGCCCAGGAGTACTTGGTACACGCAAGGGTATGGAGGAGGGACTTTTGACAAGCGTCACAAAAAGGCAAGTACCGTTGTCTTGTACCGATGCGTACTGGTATTGTATGTATTGTTATTTATAGGGACAACCAGCCTGACGATAACTTTGCGGCGTTGATTGATGGCAGTAGAGAGAGGGCTTGCCTGTTCCCTGACACTTGGTGTTTATTGATAAATAATATGAAAATAACATGTTGTCGTTGTTGTTGCTGTTGTCATTTGTGGAATTCTGGATTGTGTTGAGGATGACAAAGATATTTATCTTGTCTCGGGTTTCGGAGCGCCTGGATCGCTTCTATCAAACTTGATGAAAATTTCTGTTCTGTACTGTGTCGCGCATGTGCAGTGCGCACTTGTTGCTTCTTGTTGTTTGAAGGGTGGGCCGCCGTGCCTCGGAACCCTTGCCTACTTGTAGTATCTTGAAAAGGAACTATCCTCTAGAACATCATTTATACATGATTCCAGCTCGGTATTTACCTAATCCGGCCTTCCATTATCGAACCTCTATTGCCCAAAAGGCTAAGTTACAGCATAGTAGCGCTGAGGTAAATACGGCTAGTATGTTGGGTCCTTGCAGGATAATAAATAAATAGTCGGGGATCTCGGGAATGCTCAGTGCTTCTACCTATCCATAGAGTACGAGTTGCTTCTACTTAATGAACACGATAACCTTAACCCCAGAGTTGACAGGCTCATTCTATGTGCCGGCCCTAGATATGCCCTATACCTAGTGTATAGCTCCGTGCGCTGCACAGATGTCAGGCATAGATATGTAGTTACTAACTAGTATGGTCATATCTTGCTCATACCTGTGAATACCTTAAGTGGTGGTTATAATCTGTACTTCGTATAGGCGTTATAGGTAGGGCTGTGGACGGCAATGGAATTATACCTGACGCGTATACTGTACATTACATAAGGTATTATTACGCTGTCCGTGCCACTTCGGTGCTAAACCTCAATAACTTTTCTTTTGCCCCTTTTGTATCCACCTGCTGACAAACCCTTGTTCCCACTTTTGCTGGCGTCACACAAATCGACGGCTTTGCTGCTGCTTGCTGCACTACATGTACCGTGGCTACCGTGGTTGGGTACTTGTCGGTCGGTAACTGCTAATCGGACAATCGACCACCCACGCGACAGAGGCCTACACGCAGCCCGCAGCACGACATTAGAACTCCCCCCCCCTGCCGCATCTGTATAGCAAAACCACCAACGGCTTCAGATATTTTATGTATTTGTTGTATTTTTATTCACTACCGCCTCAGTCTGTACGTGTTTGTATACATACGCGCGAATACTTACTTAGTTCTCCATGGTGGGGGATCGACACTTCCATCTAAGTTCCTGCTATTTGCTATTTGAACTCCTCCCGTCTCAAATTCACAAGGGTCCCTTTTGCAACTTCATTACTCATGTTTATATCATTCCGTCCTGTCCTTTGCGCCGAGTAAGTGACACGCAGCCCTAGACGGTCCAAGGTTGGATTCTGCTGTCAGCCATCGATCGGCAAACTCAACCACCCAACTACATAATCACTGCACGGAAACGCTCTCGGTACCACCCGGCGTTGCGGCTGGTGGCTTTCAAGTGCTTTGTGCTGAGCTGCACTTCAACCAAGAACCCGGCGGCGACTGCTACTGCTACTACTACTACTACTCTAATCTGTACCGCGTACAGATTACAGTATTTCGTATACAGACACAGACACAGTCAGGATAGCGTAACGGGTGCTGACCAAAGTACACCCAATATCTCCGAAGTCCTACCGTCTATTTTTCTCGGCTTGCCGAACTGTCCCTATCCGTAAGTTCGCGATACTTGGAGACTTTCTTGTTGTCGATCCTTCCTGGAGGGCCTATGCAGTAGCGTCCACTAGGATCTGCCAGATATTCAGCGTGCCTGAGGTTAGGTATTGTGGAGCCGCTGCTGCAACAGTACTTTACTAGTTGCACAAACAACAACACCATCGAAAATCAAGACCGTCTTTGTGTGCTGCTTATTCAGGCAGTCGGCAGTACCCACGACTACTGCTGCTATCACACGTACCGCTTGTTTACACGGCCTACAGATATATGTGTATATATATATATACATACATATATCTATTCTGAAGGGTACATAAGGGATTTGCCTACTGCCTATATAGTAAGAACCCCCCCCTTGCGACACGCGATTGGGCCAAGGTCTTAACCGGCTGTGGTTGTTTGTCATCAACACATTCTCCTGTCCCGAGCGGAATGCGCAGGTCCGCCCACGCTTGGTCGTATAATTACCGGAGCTGACGGAAAAGTTCCTAGATAGACGGTACTGCGTATTCTAGCCCGTATCAGCACGGTTCACAGTCTTGCTGCTTGTTCACTTCAACCACAGCGCGATGCTGAGTCAGAAACTTGACATGTCGACCGACACTAACTCGAGTGGTATGTCGCCCAGCTTTCTTAGCTTATCCTATCTTTCCAATCTCCTTGCACGATTACGTATGGTAATTCCCCGATCCCATCGTCAAGCCCACATACGCAAGGCGCCGCCTCTTGGTCCAATATGCACACACCTATCTTCTTCACACGCCTCTCCCCACATTGCTATGAGGTAGTGTGCAAGCTATACACCCCCCCCTCCCATGTTAATACCGTTTAATCCCTCCCTCGGTTGGTACCACATTTACTTTAATATGTAATCAGGCATACCTCCCTCATGGTAGTTCTGAAGCTTGTTGGCGTCGAGTTTTGTAACTTTAATAATCTTGGGAGGCGCATCATATTAAGCTTCCAGTAGACTGTTTTCTGGAACTCACCGAACATTAAAACTTTGTTATCAATTCCAACATTACCATTACTCCTTACAAACCCAATCCTAGTTTTTCTACTGAGCTCTGGTACTCTACCGGCCTCTCTGGCCCTTTGGAACAACGTACATACTTATATTGAATAAGAGCTGACGTAGTTTATTTTCGTCATCGTCCAGGGCCGGCAAAGCCTTTGATAGGTCTAGATCAGTATAGCGAACCATCTAGAGGTTTGCCGACTACAAGTAACAACGCTGGTCGTCCTATCCAACAGCCTATTTTACCGCTATCACAAGCACATGGCTATACACCCGGCTTAGAGTCTGTGCAATCACCTCTACAGCCACGTTTGATCAGATCTGTACAGTCCGATCTGCCATCGGATATCATGCAGAGAGGGGCCTCATCGACATCCGAAGAGCTCGGTCCCGTGTCTAGTTCACCTACCGCATCCAACATGGCCGCACAGGGCATAATAGGACATGATCCTGATGAATCGATCACCGATGGGCGGAAAGCAAAGCGAGAATTATCACAATCGAAGCGAGCTGCTCAGAACAGGGCTGCACAGGTGAGTTTGCGATTTTGCTATCACGGATCACGGACCCAATCACTTCACGGCCATTCGGTTTCTGACCATGAATTCATCTTCGTTGGGAGTGGTTGCGAAGACGCTTTGGAGATGACCCGTGTTCTACAACGTATGACATGACTTAGCTAACATGAATAATAGCGGGCATTTCGTCAAAGGAAAGAACATTATATTAAGAAGCTCGAGCAGCAAGTACGGGACTACACGGAGATGGAGCATACGTATAAGGCTATTCAAAACGATAACTACGCTCTTCGCGAGTATATCATCCAACTACAATCTCGTCTTTTGGACCTTCAAGTAGAACTCCCACAGCCTCCACCAAACGTCAACATCGCGCCACCGGCACCATCGAGTGCGGCGACGCGGCAGGCGCACAGCGGTGCTCCCGTAGACACGAATTCGAATGCCACGTCCGCGGGGACCTTGGCAGATGTTGCAGCAGCAGTGGCGGGGCTACGGGCCAGGGAACCCGATGGGATGTATTCCAAGTCGACCTTTAAGAGCGAGAATGCCGGCCCTTTACATCCCAACGAGGAGAGTCGAAGACAACCCCCACCTGAAGGGTTACCGCCGCCTTCAACAATGCGATAGAACAGCGAAGAGGCCTTGGTTGATCTACCAGTAGGCTTAGCCCACCTGATTGTTTTGAGCCGCTCAGGATTAACTGTACGAAACATATGCTTCGAATAGTAAAGCACGACACGGAACCAAGCATTGATGCCACGGGGTTTAAAGGAGATACCGGGACGCTAAGAATGGTAAGGAAAGGCGGCAAATCTGGACAATAGAGGCACAGAGAGGATCACTGACGGGAAACACGAAGCTTGGTTCCATATGGACTTACTTTCGGCCTGGTGGCGGCGTTATGGTTACGGATGCGCATCGCGGTTGGACGAAGTACAGATTCTGTTTCAGGGCTGGCGTTCTACCCTGGACAGATTGCTCTGAGAGTTCCCCCTGGCAGTCGCTTACATAATCAAGAATGGCATGCGGTCCGGTACGTTATTCTATTTGTTGGGTTTGTAGGCCTGAGTCAACCGCTGTAGGAACCGTATGTATGTGTGATATAATTTAGACCAGTGCGTGGAATAAGGAATGTTAGAGACAGAAGATGAATTCAGTATCACGGTCATCAAATCTTATGTCAGCGCCAATAATGGATCTAACTATTCAACTAATTACCTTTCGCCAAGCGATGAGATTGATCTACTCAGACCATGTTGGAAACACAGCATGTAGTACCTGTAGTAAGGTACGACGGTCAGTGTATAAGATGATCCCTTACTGTGGATTTCAAGTCACTTATAACTTACTCGCAAGCCCTACCCGCCGTAGGTAAGTACAGTTCGTGAAGCTTGTACGTACCTAGCCTTGATCGGTTCTATGCGTTAGTTTCCTATTGCGGTAGATCTGATCGTTCCGTCATGTCCTCATGACTAATATAAAGTCCTACGTAGGGCTCCGAGGAAGGAGACACACACACTATATATAGACATGAATTACCGTTTACGGCCAACAAACGGATTAAAAGATTACTTAACTAATGCCACGGTTTGAACCCTTTTAGTTCGGTTAGTTAGTTCAGCAGCAGATCCTACATACAGTACACGGAACGTCGCTGGCCTTGCATGCGTCTAAATTGTTAGGGCCGGAATTTGGATCTTCGGTTGCCCGTTTAGCAGTATCGAAGAATGAAATGGAATGTTTGTGAATGGGTTGCGGATGGTCGGATGGTCGTTCGTGTATGGTAATTTGAAAGAGGTAGGTCTGGCTTAGTGATAGATAGGGAAGTACAATTGGACAGTGTACGAAGATTACTCTTTCACGGTGGATATAGGTTCACCTAAGTAAGAGGTAACATCAAATAACAAACTTTGCATTTAGTAGTACATTAGGTAGGTTGTCGAACAGGGAATATCTTTGGCAAATTTAAAAATGGATATTCATACAAGTTTTACAGATACTTCATTCGCCTGGGATCCATTTTCGCCGTTCATTGTATCTCCGGCTTTCACCGCCTGAGTATTGCGAGCCAGTGCTTGTTGTGTTTTTCTTCTTAGTCTAAAGAATGAACCCAATGAACGCCCATCGTAGTACACTCCTGCGCCTCCCAAAAACCCAAGACCATATTTCCTACACCACGCAGAAGAGGCAACCCGATGTTGTGCGACGAAGAGAGAGCTCGTCATGGGTAGGAGTTACCCATGTCATGTTCCTAAAGATGCGGTCAGAGAGATCGCGACAAAGGCAAAGAATTAGGAAATATGTAGCGATGGGCTAAGCTTTTGTGCAACGAGATGTGGAACGAATTATAAGTGGGGGCAGAGCGGACGCGGACCGTCTTGTCAAGTATTAACCTTAACCTATCATCATCTCTGGGGTTTGAGTTGGTCTGTTTCGGGGAAAAGCACGACCCCGGTAGAGCTTAATGTTTACTAAGCACGTCGTGCCAAGGGTATCGGGTACGATAACGAGGACTAGGAGGGGGAGGGATTTGCTGACGCATCATAGTGTGGGAGCTAGCGCAGACGAGAACAATAACTTACCTTGAGATAATCCTGTCCTTTCTCCTGGTACTCAGCCTTGGTGACCGTGGCGGCCTTCCACGCTGGCGTCCCAACCCATTGCGCAGCGCCTCGCCATGCGTCAAGCAATGCGCTCTTAGCCTTTCGGATTTGCAACGATGAAGCCGTGGGTAGAAGAGGCGTGAGACCTTGCCGCAGTCGGTAGTCGAAGTTCTCGTAGAGTGTATTACCACCGGTTAAGAAGATATCGCTGAGGAAATCGTCGCGGCTGATGCCAGGCAGTCCCACAAGTCGCTGAGTGAGAATATCTCCAGTAATCTCGATGAGGCCAGCTTGGTCAACGCCCGCTATGGAGGGCTGGAAGACGACTTCTGGTACCCTTATGCGCTCGACGTTCAGGTGTATCTGGTGTATTTCGGCTTGTGAGCCTGCGTCAAAAGGCCGCGGCCCGCGCATAAAGGCGTGTAGTAGACTCTTGTTCCAGTCGTTCTGCGCCGCCCAAGTGTGTTCATGCGTAAAATTCGCGTCATATCGAAGCAAGTCTTCCTCAAGCGCGGTGAGAGTGCCTCCAAGATCCTCCTCTCCCTCTTCATCGTCGCTGCCCTCGCCGACCGCTATTTGACGGTACACACCCCAGTCGTCGTCGTTGGCACCGAAATTATCGTCGTCACCTCCACGCCGGCGCTTCCCCCTAGGATTATCCGAAGCAAGATTCGCGATTGATTTCATACGCATTTGAGACGCGAGCGACTTGCGGTTGCCAAGGTCCGCCTTGAGCCGCTCTCGTTCCTTGATTTTCTGCAGAGTATTTTCGCGGGCTATCCGTTTCTCTTCCAGCCAACCTTCCAGGTCGTTCTCCCGGCGCTCTCGATCCAACCTCTCTTCTTCAGCCACTCGCGCCTTTTCTGCCTCCTTCTCGGCCTTCGCGCGAGCGCGTGCTTCATGATTTGATTTCAAGAGCCGTTGGTGTCTTTTGGCTTTCAAGCCCG
Source organism: Xylaria curta (assembly GCA_022495235.1). Lineage (NCBI taxonomy): Eukaryota > Fungi > Ascomycota > Sordariomycetes > Xylariales > Xylariaceae > Xylaria > Xylaria curta. Next base: position 451,635 of record MU375899.1, on the reverse strand, counting down.
CCTCGTCAAGTTGATCGTCAGGAACTTCAAGGAGGCTGAAATCCGGGACTTCTTGCTCTTCCTCCGGGTCACCCCCTACGTCTTTGGTCCGAGCGCGCTTGATCGATTTTTCGAGGTCCTTGATGGTGCGCTCGAGATGCGCTTCATCTTTCATATCCTCTGCATCGAGCAGGCGCTTCGTGTCCTTCTTGTTTGCATCTGCCAGCTTTTCCGAGAGCTTCCTGTAGTATTCCAGCTCTTGCTCTTTGCGCATCAGTTTTTCTAGGCGCATCTTCGCGGCCTGTTCCTGCAATCGCCGACCGCTCTCCTTCTTGCGCTCTGCTATCCGCGCCAGCTCTTCCTCGCTTTTCTGAATGATGACCTCTTCCGTAAAAGGGTATTGGATGACGATGTCTCGATCTTCTAATCCCGTCCAGTCTAAATATGACCGTATTTCATCGTCGTATGCCTTCGATACGTAACAGTGATCGCGCACCATGTTCTCGGCTTGTGAAAGGTTTAGCTTCCCCGTGAAAGACGGATACTTCAGACGGATCAACTTTAGGAGGTACTCTGCAGCGTGCCAGCCACCCCAATTCAGTCTAATAGCCTGGGCTAACATGGCCTTGGAGTTGTAGACGGGTATGACGTGTGTCGAGCTGTAAGAGGACGACACCACCAGCCCTGTCCGTCCATTATTGTATCGGTACGAAAATAGAGAATCGATTCCGGTGGCAAGGGACGGGGCGCCGTAGCATTCGAATATGATCTCGTTCATGGCTGCTCAAATAGGTCAGGAGAGGTTAAGACAACAGGACAGGTGGGACACGCACATTTTCGCGAATACGGTAGATTAGCGACGGCTTCGGTCATGACGATAGGGAAGTCGATAGAGCCCTCGGCACTGTTCATGCCGAGCTTGAGAAAAGTCCAGTCCAAGACATGCTCCTCAACGTCCCAATTGCTGACGATGCCGGTGCCCAACTCGAAAGCGTTCCGAATGTGACCCTTGGCGTTGGTATCGGCATAACAGTCGTAGCCTGCGAAAGAATATGTCTTGCCTAGCTTCCGGTCTCTATACTTGGCCATGATCGGCGGTATGGTGAATCTCGGCGTCGAGTCAAAGGACCAGCCGGTCCGGACTGCGGACGAACCTGTGCACACATTCAAGTCAGACTCTGTCTGCAGAGCTGGAGGAGCCGGGAGCCGGGAGCCGCACCGTTATCAATAACAATGGCAGTTGAACCATGGTCCCTCTTCAGGGCTTCCTCTCTTCCGTCAGGCTGCGGGGCGACATGTTCTTCGAATTTGGTCTCCTTGACGGGGAAAATGCGAGCGGGAGGATATGTCTTCTCTTCGCGCACGGGAAGAGGCGGCATGGGGGTGTCGACGGCGGAGGGGGCCATGATGTCGGCGGTGCTAAACTATAATTGTTGTTGTTGTTGAAGGTAGAAAAGTTGGAGATTGCTCATGGCGAGGTGTTGGTTCTGTCATACACCGTGCCTTAGATGGGCTTGGGCTTGGGCTTTGGCGCGTACAATGTGCAGCCGATTAATTGAAAGGGGGGCTGATGGAAAAGAAGCGCTAGATCGGAGGTTGCCCTTATTCAATGGCCGGCTGGTCGAAGCCTAAAGGCACCGTTTTAAATGGTTCCGGGTTGCAGCGTGCGAGCAAGGGGATTATTGGTGGTGTCGCACCTCCCAACTCTTACCCTTCCTTCACCCTGTCGCATCTGGCCAACGCGAGGCTGACGGAACAGGCGCGCCGCCTAGCATGGCCGCTTGATTCCGTAGCATAACCCAATTGTGGCTGCTCTAACGGGTAACAAAAGTGGAGTAGGTAGGTAGGAGTTCCATCGTCAAGCTGGGACAACCAAGGTTGGCATGGGCCGCATTGTGATTGGTTTGCTTAGGCTGGCGATAGTTACACTATGACTTTGTACATATACTGTACGCAAACTAACTATTTATTAGGTAAGCAGCAGGATAACAGTAGACTGAAGTGAGCTTATACAGTTGGTAGGCCGAATGTGTTTATTTATTAAATATTTCTAAAGTCGGAAATCTAGAGGCCAAAGGTTGCATTCAACGCACTTTAGTTTCAGTTAAGCTATCATGTCTTTCCCACCCTACCAAATCCAGGAATAAGAGAATCCCGCATTCTATCCTCTAATAACTAGATATCGTTCATGAAGGTTCGTGCAAGTTATCCGTAGCTATAATTCAACTTAGTCAGAGACGTTACAGAATGAAACGATGGGAAGTTGCATACCTTCGAGGTGGAACAAGACGTTGGACTGGTAATTCTTGAACATTTGCGCCACCAGCTCAATGTTCATGTTTTGAACGTTGATCTCCTGTCATTTTAGAGGTTAGGCCCGAAATCTGTTTTGGTATTATTAAATCTCTTCGCGTTTACCTGGAGACTCTTGTTCATCACGACGATAGCCTCGTTGAGTTTCTCCTACGAATTCGTGAGTTTGGGGGTTCGTGACGGTTGTACGGCGGGGCACTTACAACGTTGGTGATGATACGCGACAAGAGGAGGTTTTGTTGATGCTCGTGCGGGCTCTCCTGAAACTCATCATTAGGCACTTCACGTTGTTTTCTAATGAATGAGACAGTGATCAAACCATCTTGATTGAGATATATGCTGGGTGTTCTTCTGCTGTTGGTGGTTTGTTGCTGTTTGTGCACGAAATGAGCTGTATTGAGCTAGGTGTACCTTGGTACTTGCTCTTTCACATGGCAGCTTTCACGTCAACTTGAGTAAGGTACGTACCGTACCGTGCCTCTACTTATTTTGGCGGTCAAGCGAGGCAGAACCCGTAGCTGTCATCGCGTCGGGAACAATGGACAAGACAAGGAAGACAATAATAGCCTTACTTACAATAGCTTCGAGCTATAACATCCCGTTTCTAGACCCGTATCGACGCGACACTTACATCCGAAGTCATTGCAACAACAACACTAATACAACGGCTGCCATATTTTCAACATGTCCGCACCTACGGAAGCTCAGATTGCCCATCAGGAGCTGATAGATCAGCTCGACATTCACTCCATTCATAAGAACTTCCGAAACCCACACTGGCGACCAAATCAACGACGCAACAAGAATATCAAGACTATTGTTGGCGACGCATCTCGCAAAGAAGCATCAATGGCCGCCACCCCGCAAGATAACAGCGGCTCTGCCACCCCAATGCAGGTTGACGATAACGGACTCTCTACAAGCGGCACATCTACACCCACCCAGTCCGCCAACGGCTCCAATCTCCAACCGAATCTTGCCCAAGCCTCACGTAGCCTGTCGAAGCTGGTTCTCGAAAAGAGTTTGCGACCTAATAGTGGAGGCGTAGCTGCGTCGGCGCCAAGTGTTACGTACACAAACATTGAATCAGCACCCTCCCTCGCACACACGAAACGATACTGCGATATTACGGGTTTGCCAGCGCCCTATCTAGACCCCAAGAGTAGACTACGATATCATGACAGGGAGATATTTGGCTTCATCCGGACTTTGCCTCAAGGCGTGCCTGAGTCATACTTGGAGGCCCGTGGAGCTCACACTGTCCTGAAGTGAGAGAGTCCTCGGTATTTGGCTTCTGCAGTAGTTTGCACGTGTTTTCAGCGATATATGATACTACCTTTCGCAGTGTTGTCATTCGATGTCTCATTGTTCCACAGCATCTGAATGCTGATAAGGTGGGGTGAAGGTCATAAGTGTTATCTCAGGAGGGATAGAATGTTCGACCAACAAAGTCAAGCCTATCCTACGCACCGGCCGCCTTTCAGCGACCGAGTGACAGGCATACGCTCCGGCTTAATCGTGATCAGAAAAAAGAATTTGTTCTCTGCCTGTAACTGACGGGTACCGAGAGCGAATAGAAGAATCACTCCCAGTGACCAAAGCTTCAGATAACTTAGGACGCCGCGGCAGTGGTGAAGAAAAAAAGTAAAGATGGATAAGGGCGGCGGCCGGACGGCGCATAGAATATTTCTAATACAAACCACATAATCAGATCAGAAGCGATATGTCCCGATTTACTGCTTGAACTTCTATGCATTGTGCAGTGCTCGTAAGTAAGACATTCTGGGGGATTGAAATGCGTATACGGACAACAGCCCAAACCATGCAGAAAGAAAGGAGAACCTTAGTTACAGGTAACCAGATTGCAGGAAAATGCTTATCTAAATCATGTGGGTTCCTATCAGTCAAGCCTACCTAACTATCATTGATAGCTATCAGTTGCAGCTCGTGTGGCGTCTGCCGAGCCACTGTAATTCTCCAACTAACAGGCAACTGCATTGGCTCTTCCAGATAAAGAAATACGACAAGGGTCCTCACGAACCCGTGTCCATCTCGAGTGAGTAAGTACACCCGTCTGTTGTCTAATACGTAAATTCAAAATTGCATCACGACCTACGAAACCAACTTCGAATTGTCTGGTGCAGAGGCGATCTTATCCATTAACAATAACCACCGGCCATTCATCTCGTTCCTAGATTTGAGAGTTTCGCTCCTTGGCCCTACCTATAATCCGCCACGGGACGAAATATACCCAGAACCAAGATATAAATAACCTCGAGGGGAGTCACAAAGCAAGCAAGATGCCGACGATGTGGTTATCGGATAATCAAAGTAAGAGAACAAGCTTCCGATCAATTGTCCTCCCTGGAGAGGAGCTATAAGAGAAAGATCATCCCGAGGGAACATGGAAAATCAACGAGGATAAGCAGCTAACGCATGAGATTCACAGAGATCGGAGTAGTCTTCTGCTCAGGCGGTAGGTACGCTTCGCCCGGCGTGGCGTGTTCGCGCTGGCAAAAGGGCTGAGAGCTGAACTGCGTTGGCTTGTAGGAGGCTTCTTCCTGATCGGTGGTGTACTGCTATTCTTTGATCGAGCTATGTGAGTTTACCATCTTACCCCTTGAACTATGCGCTGCATCGCGCGACGAGGCCAAGACTGACGAGAGCACCTCCCAGGTTGGCGATGGGCAATGTGCGTACCTCCTAGCCCTAACTTACATACCTGTCAAAGCGCAACGAATAGTTCCCCCAATCGCGAACCGTCGACCTTATTTCTAACCACTCCGTCCTCACAAAACAGATCCTCTTCCTAATCGGCCTAACGATCATAATCGGTCCGCAAAAGACGCTCCTCTTCTTCGCGCGGCGGCAAAAGGCGAAAGGGACGGCCGCCTTCTTCGCGGGGCTCCTGCTGATCCTCCTGCGCTGGCCGCTGATCGGCTTCCTCGTCGAGCTGTACGGCATCGTGATCCTGTTTGGCGACTTCCTCGGCACCATCGCCGGCTTCGCGCGCAACATACCCGTCATCGGCCCCTATATCGGCATGCTCGTGGACCGTATCGGCTTCGGGCGGAGGAATGCCGAGTTGCCCGTCTAAGTAAGATCAAGGCGTTTGGGAAGCCCGCAAGCAAGGCTATGGGAAGGCGAATGATCCCATCGCTGCGCGAGGTCACCGCCTACTATCATGGCATGGCACTTCTATGAGTACAATATTGATACGTATTACGTTGTAATGATACGGCCCAGGCTGAAAACCGGCGTTGGGGTAATTTTCAAAGGCAATGTACGATAGTTTATCGCTAATACGTGCGGTCTATAGAGGACGATACGAAAGGCGCGGGACTAGGACCGGATATACCCATGGAGGGCAAAATAGTAGAGAGCATGGCTTAATGTTGTTTTTGTTTTCCTTTTTTTCCATGGAAGAAAAGAACCATCTTCTTTATTTGCCTATGCAGAATTCCGGGATGAGTGAGGGAAGGGGTGTTGTATGCATTGGTTCCTCGAAACCCTCGAGGTCGTCATTCCACCATCGTCATCGTCGTCATCACAAAAGAACAAGAATCTCTGAATCGAGATCCCAACTAACCGCTCTTTCTCCCATCACATGCTACTCCTCCTGACAGCACGCGTCTCCTGCCTACGCGGCCTTGTTATCCCGGGTATCGTCGGCCTCATACGCCCAACTTTTCTGCATTTGTTGCTGTACCCTTCGCAGAAGCAAAGCCCACGCGTCCTTCGAGTGCCACTGTTCCATTTCTTTAGTACCCGACCTTGATAAGGTAGTCGGCGAGAGCCTCGGTGGTCGAGGTCGCGTTTCCGGCCGTCTGAGCCTCGCCGTGGTGGGCGATTATGAAAGCCTGCTTCGTCTTGGCAATGGCGACTCCTGTTCGGCCCTGTGAAGCGGGTTCGCAAGCTCAAGTCAGCTCAAAACTTCTGCTATAGGGCTGAAATGCTCGGAGGAGAAAAACATTTGTTCGGCGGGAAAAGATGCAGAGGGGGATTTGTTTATGTTGGGAACCGGGAAGATGTTACCGACCTTTCGGGCATAGATTGATCGACCGTCGATTCGGGCCACGACGTAACGGTCGTTTGCTACATGGAGACCCTCCGCCTGGGCCTTGGCCACCTGTGACTGGTCGCCCTTCTCGTCTGCTGCGGCATTCAGGACGGCCACGATGGTCTTGAGCTCATCTGTGGAGGGCTATTGTGCTCTGCATGTCAGTCCCGTCTAGGAGATCCATGTATCTACTACCTAGGACAGCATATATCCGTCCTATTACCTGCACGCAACTGTGGCACAGAGGGACGGTAGGGGTTGTAGGTGCATACATTGAAACCGGACGACTGAGCCCAGATGCTGTCACCGGCGGCACTGACAATGGCGGCCTGGTCGATGTGGCCGCTGCCGACAAGGCTGTTTACTCGTTTAGTTCCCCGGTCTGTGTTCAGTGCTAGTTACGTCGTTGTGGAAAGCGAGCCGTACCTGGTATCGATGTACTCTAGAGCGATAAGTTCAAATGTCAGCAGTCGAATCCCCCCTCCAGAAGAGCTAGCAAGGTGGGGTTTCTCGGTTTAAAGGGACTTGAAGGAGACGGGGGAGCTTTTACGTTGCCAAGACATGGTTCCTCTTGTGATCGACTGGTGGTTTTTGCAAAGATAGAAGCACGAGGATAAAGTTGTCGAGAAGAGATGAAGATGGGGTCGTGGAAGGTTTAATAGATTGGTAGGTAGGTAAGTACGAAGTTTGGGTGGAAGTTTGGTGATGGTGTCAGTGCCAGGTTTACACAAAGGGGGGGCAATTTAATGCTGATGAGGGGCTATTTTCGGGGCGGGCAATGGCCTGAAGCACTGACTTAACAATTCCATTTCTGGCTACAACCCCGCAACGCGAAAAAAAAACTACTTAGGTAAACACTGGCAATGCGCTGGTTGCCCACCGCTGGCGAGCGGGAACATCGGAATATCTCTAGCTGCCTTAGGTGGAACTGGAAAGTGGGATGATGCCTGAAGATAGCAAAGCTCCGTATGTATATAGGCATAGATTTTCCACCTCCAGGCTCGAAGTTTTAGTTTCAAGGTAGTCTCATTTACTTACTTATTTCTCAAGATGCATGTGGTTATGTTATCATAGCACATGTCTTACGTTGATCACTCATGAGTGCATTTGACTGGTGTGCATATTCATTGTGGATCCAGACATATGCTGTGTCATCATGTTATACGTTTTACAGTGTAATGTAGAGTGTGGTTCTTTAATTCTGGTAACAAATGCCTACCAAAGTTTCGATACAGAAATTTTGGTTGTTATACAAGTTTTATTGCATAGGCCACCTCAGTGATCTATTTTCATGCGTGCAGGTTTGCAACACTCATCTAGAATATACAGATTATATATCTAGAAGACTGTAAGGCCCAAATCATTTTGTTACCACCTATCTTGGCGAGGCAGCTGCTATTCTTTTGAAATTTGTCGTCATTCAGCCACCCGAGAACAGGTTATGATAGGCAACGGTGATGTAGGGAGAGCCTTGACGTGGTTAAACCTTTCAATATTCGTCATATTTTCGTGTTGTACACAATACGAGGCAGCTATGCGGCATGCCTAATCTTTGGTACGACGGGTACCTGGCCCCCCAACCAGGGGCCTCCTGGATAGTCCAGAGCTTATCTAGATATCGAGAAAGAAGATCGATGTTACCGCATTCTTAAGAATAAGGGAGACCGATTGGGCGATCATTCGAATCATTTAACCGTTCGAATCGACGAAGATCCGAGTCGGATCGTCACGGCATTTTCCACCACGCTGTGAAACCCCCGGTCCAGGACGAACTAAAGATAGACAGACCAACGGCTTTCAAGGAAATACCGACTACTGTAGGATAAGTGAACTAGTGATAATCTAACATGGCAACCTATGCGAGTTCACATTGTGCATCAGGAAGCATTGTGGGTCATCGAGTTGAAGAAGCTCCCTTCCCTATGATTCAATAAGAGCAGACGAAACGGAGCGGGTTGGGGCGGTAGGGTGTCGGTATAAGTGTAGGGTGGGTTGGTTGAAAGAAGTAAAATCACAGGGGAGGCTCGGCGATTTCGCCCTCTCCCTCACAGATCAGCTGGCATCGTTTGCATGTTCTGAAACTGTACGGTGAAACCACCAACGTCCCTTATCTCCCTCTCGCCATTCGGTCATTATGAGCCAACGACATATGCTTCCCGATACCAGCGCCAAACTCGTCTACTGCAGGCGCGAAGAGAGGCAGAAGAATCAAGTGCAGTATCTTTCATTTCACAGAAACATCCAATCAAGCTTCGTCCCTGGGGTCGGCCGTTTTCATTGCATAAGACTCACCAATCAGCATATGATTGGACAGCCTGGAAAACAAGCAGTCAGTCTCAAGAGTCGAGTCAGAGGCTCAAGTCCCAAGCCGCTGGCGCTAAGTAGCATCAATGCAACGGGGTCCATCAGTTTAGTCTTCTGCGAGCTTTCTGTGTATCAGCTTTGTTGAGCCTATTCGGCTAGTCCAGCTTTTGTTCATGCGGTTCAAGTTGGACTGCTTCGACTTGACTTAGGACATCGCCAATAATTACCTGGGTGCCGTGATCCTGATGTAGGTACATTGCCGCTTGTAGCGTCTTCCCAAGGCCGCCGATCTACGATTCCCGACACAATCCACTTCCACTCCCTGCCAGCCAACTGAGAGCGAGCGTGTTATTCATTACGAGGCAAAACAAGCTCGTCGAGGCACATGGAACAGGGGTCGCCTTGCTACTCAGCACAACATACCATAACCCATGTTCTTGCATCGCATTCTGGCGGCCGATGATCCCTCTTTCATTACAGAACCTATCAATCTCAAACGGGCCGCCACCCATCTCAAGTCAGCCGAGAAGCAAGGAGAGCAGTCTTATTACAGTAGGTAGGTAGGTAGACGTGATTTCATCCTGTTTGCCTGTTTGTACCGGTAAGAGGTCTTCTTCGCCCGTCCATGAAGAAGGGATAGAAAGTCAGGTGAATATATTTAGTTCTCGTTCCTTCAAGATAGCCATACGCTCTTTAGACTCGTGATATGCACCACACCGTCGTCTCACCACTCCACACCGTTTCTCATAAACTCCCAAGAATTGTTGCAACGGTGTAACCCAAGAAAAGTCAAACGCAGGGCTGTAGCGGAGAATGTTCAAATTAGTTAGTCGCTCCCGGTCCCTGATGGAAGGCAAGGGTGTCGGTCGACGTGCAGCTGCAAAAGCGTCAGTAACGCACGTCCCTGACGAACCCCTTCATGGTGGGCCAGAAACTGTATCAGACAAGACCCTACGCACGCGACCATCTTATAATGACTATGCGACCCCCGTCGATGCGTCCAAAAATGCAGACCAATATGTCAGTCGTCCTCTTCCCGCCACACCGACATCCAAAGCCAAGATGGCAGATCGGCCAAGCACGTCTGGTGGCCCAGGATCGAGTAAAACGGCAAAAAACGACTTCAAATTCGACAAGAGAGTATCGCGAGATGATTTCTATCTCGGTTCTAGGGCTTACGGAGGAACTCGTTTGGGACCGTCTGCTTCGTTTCGAGGTCAACCACCAACCCCTGACACCAGCCCGAGAACCGTACCTATGCAGCGCTTCCGCTCTGCAACCACCACCACTGCCTGGGAACCCACGAGTAATTCAACGAAGGAAATGCATAACGGGGACATAGGCATGGCCTTAGGAAGTCCTACTCATCCGCCGAATTTTACGGATACATGGAACTCACAGAACGTCACGCGGCCTAGCAAAGATTCACATCCTGTTGCGTCTCCTCCAGCGTCCAGAAGTAGTAGCGTGGACACTTTCGATATGCCAGTGTCGAGGAAACCAACGGGGAGATGGAAGTTGTTTGGCTTATTTGGGAGAAAGCAATCCAATCAGTCAATACCAGCTGTATCTATTTCCGACCCAAATGGGTTGTATGGCACTAATAGACCAGAGGAGATCGCTGCGGCCAGTCAAGCATCGTTGTCATCAGGCCCGAAGAGTCCGTCGAGGAGCAACACAACCGCTTCGCGCAAAGCGCCCAGACACAAACCCATTGTCGTTAGGTCACAGACAATGCCATTGGGTGTGAAAGCTGATGCATACGAAAAGCCGAGGGGTACGGAGAAGCGAGGTGATGGAGACTTTGGGCGCATTCCAATTGCTCTTGACACAGGCGTCAAGTCTAATCCTACGGCCAAGCCCTCATTATTGAACGTCGAAATCCCGGATGTGCGTTTAGAGCGATATAGCGTGATGTTCAACGGTGTCTTGAATTCTAACCCATCTCTACTATCGAGGCGTCAAGCAAATGTGCAGAAACTAAAGAGTGTCGAAGACGTCGTCGAGCGTGCCGAGGTAAGTAGCTATTGTTTAAACATAGGATTCCATCTAACAGGAAACAGGAACAAAAGCACCAAGGGGCGACTCGAAGAGAAACGTCGCCTCAGCTAGCTACAAGATCTTCGGGACTTGCTTTATTCCCATCAAGCAGGCAAGGGCAGAATCTGATGCCTCAGAGGCCGTCGCCGCGTTTGAGATCGAATACTTCACCGGCATTGCTTCCATCTCCCTCTAGAGCTACATTTCACCGCAAAACACCTAGTCCTCAACGTCCATCTGTAGTAGAAACATCCAGCGTTAAACACTCTAGACATCCTTCACCTCGTCATCATGAAAAACCCGGCATTGCAGTTTCAACAGACTCCTATTCTACGGAGAGGGATCCATCTCCTTCACCTCGTGAATTCAGCAACGACCAATCTCATCTAATCCTCGACTCGCCAACCGACATAGAGCCCGAAGACGAAGACGACACAGCAATCCCATGGCAGGCCTGGAAACCCACAAACTACCAACCCCCGCCCGAGCCAAAGTGGCAGATGATCAGCCCGTCTCAGAAGACTCCATCGACAGCATCTTCGTACGCAAGCAGCCAGCGGAAGCGCTCGCCCTCTCTCGCATCATCATCACACACACACTTAACACAGCCATCCGATGACTTGGACGACATCTCGCATCATCCCGACGGCAAGATGATGACGCCGGTAGAAATCTCGATCGCACGACAGATCTCCATATCGCGCCAGCAGCGGAACATGCTCCTGCAGCCCCTGCGCACGGGAAACACCATGCCACCACCACCACCTCCTCTTCCGTCTGTGTCCGTATCGCCCGGTAGCGGTGGCAGGAAGCAGTCGACGTCTTCTCACGCGGCAAGCCCGGCTTCGGCTTCGCGCATGCCGCCGCCTATCGTCGCGGTGGGCGAGCCTGGCAGGATAGCGGAGACGAAGACGTCTACGCCGACGTTGGTTCACCCGCCCGACTTGCTGGACCCGCACAACGTCGCGCTGCTTGCGCAGCATCGGCGAAGCGAGCGAATCGTGCTCGAGGACGCTTGATATCTACGTTATTATACATACTACTCTTTTCTTATGTATTTATTAAGAACGTGTTTCTTAAAGGAGTTTCTGACTACGCTTGATATATCTACGAAACTTAAGTTATCTAGGGTTGGCGCCTCTCTAATTTCAAAATGTATATATCGGCTTATACTCTTCAAGTCATGCCTGGACAGACACAACAAAACGGAGCAGGGGTGGCTGGTGAACGGAAGGATGGTCAAAAAAGGGGATCCTAAGCATGCATGGGATGTTGTAATTTAGCGCGGCGTTCGTACGAAGGCGTCAGTCACATGGGAGGAATGAAGCAGATCGAGTCCGGAACTCGACGATGGCAGGGACTTTAGTCCTCATCCCCCATCTTCCCTTTGTTCTATTCTTTCTTCTTTTTCCTGCATGTAGAAAGAAGCACGAGAGGATCACGAAGATACCCTGGAACTGCCTAATGATGTTGCAAAGAGATGGGGTTAGTTAAAGGTCTTCGATAGGAGGAATAATACAAACCCGATAATGGGTGAGATACTACCTAACTTAGAAAACATCGTTCATGCAACCTTGCTTGGGATGCCGAACCTTGTTCGGATCCCATATTTTTCTATCAGACGATGTATCAGCGTACTACATGAAACGCAGATCCGGGTGTACCCTGCGACACCTTGTATATAACACACCCATCCAGCAACGCTTGGCGATCCGGATCTTTGGTGTGATTAAGATCGGTTCATCACCTGGGTAGCCTTCTCGGAATCGGTATCTTGATGCTTAATTATATTATGGCTGCCTGCTTATTTTTCTGGAAAAGGCTAGCAATTCCTGCGGTATAATTCCACCACCCATCAGACGTCGGTGAAGAAGACTCTATTCATTAGCCTATGGCTGTGATGTGAAACTCCCCATTGAACCGTTCAACGAATGACATGATTTCCGCCCCTTTACGGCCGGCTTCGCCTGCCGACTTATGTAAGGTATGGCATTCTGCTATGTTAGGGAGAGAAAATAGGACTAGCTGCAGAAAACCAGTCTTATGGATTCTCTAGCCGCTATGCTAAAATCGAGATGAAATCCAGATTGTGTAAAACAACGCCGACTCACGAAGCGCCCCACCGCATATAAGATTTACATGATCACACAGCACGAGTTTTGTTTCTTGGCTTGTTCTATTGGATATCGATGAAAGTCAGCCTCTATTCTCATCTTTATAAAGGAGTAAAGAGGGGAGGGCTGTAACTCACGGTAGAACATCTTGCTCTGGTTGCTGAGGCCGTCGCTCTTGGCGACTAGGTCGTCAATCTTCTCCCCACGCTGTAGCACGCTTTCGATGGTCTTGTGCAGGACGATCTTAGTCTCGTCGAGCTCCTTCTGGATCTTCATAATGCTGTCGGCCTGATGCGGGTCCTGATACTTGGTGAGATACTCTTTTAGCTCGGGCATGGTGATGCTGTTGGCGCCAGCCGACTGCCACGTAGACCGTGGGTGCGAAGCCAGAAACTCGTCCATGACCTTGGACAGCAACTGGTGCGCTACTAGTGCGGGATATTCGTGGTCTGAAATGATGATGCCGCAGACACCTTCTGTCCGCCCGTAAGAGTGAAATGTGTTGTCTGTTACCAAGCATGCGATCAGCTCTTGTCCGCCCTCTCATCCGCTTTGTTCGGATCCAAAGGGCGACCGCTAGGACGGGGAAGCCGCACCTTGCTCTTCGACATCTTGCCTCTGTCCTGGCCTCGTCCGCTCGGCCACCGTTTTTGAGAACAAGGTCATAAACTCGCCATAGCTGTAGTGCACCTCATATTAGCCCTTCGTGGCTATTCCTGGGCGTGCGCGGTTGATTTTAGCATCTCAAAGGGGACGATCGTACTTCTGTCGGGTGAAGCGTGAGTATGCGCTCAGCTCCTTCTCGCATACAAGCTCGACACTGGGCTTGCTGTCATTTCGCACGATCTGTACCAAGGCAGATAAATGTTAGCGCGATTAGCTGTAGTCTGGCCAAGGCTCGACCTGGTGGAGGAGGGGACATAGTCTTGCATACTCCGATGTAGTGCAACTTCATGTTGGGCAGCAGTATAGCAAAGACAGACCAGGATCCAATCGATCGTAGCCTTGCGTAGATAGGAAAGGCGCAAGGAAGCAAGTTGTCGTAGGAATCAGTAGAGGTTCAGGAGGTGTGATGTAGGAACGAGGGGCTTGGTAGGATCAATGATGGAGTTAACGGTGACGGGAGCCCAGTTCAGGCACCGGCTTTTGGAGGTTGAGGTAAACGCAGACCGCTACATTCACCTAGAGATCACTGAAATGCGGGGGGTTTTCCGCTAAAGCTGGGCTACAGGGCAAGTGGCTCGGGTCCACTTGTATAACGTAAGGCAATAGTCATTTCTCACTCATTCTCGCCGAAGAGTCAGTCAGTCAGTCAGTCAGTCATCTGCGCCTCTTCTTAGCTCACTTGAAAATAAAAGATCGCTAGGTGCATAGGAGTAAAATAAGATTCTAGTGCTGTACAAACGCACCGAGTTTATCCTGCTAACAAGTCTAAATCCCGCGAATGGGTTTTCACGGCCCATTCCTTGCAAAGATTGACGTATCCTATTATACCAAGTCATTATGTCCTCAATGAGCGATGCAGAAGCGCAATGGCGCGCACAATTTGCAGCCATGAAGTCGGCTTTGGCGGACCTGAAGCTGCCAAAACAAGACTCCGCTTTGGGTGCAGATACCGATTTTTACGATGAGGAACTCACTTCTGGAAATAGCGGCGACGATGTCTGGGACTTCATATCGGAGAGTGAAGAAGACTTGTACAGTAGTGACTTCATCGATGACGCCAACGGCATCTCTGACAATGGAGAGGATGAAACTACCTGGTTTTCAAAGCAATGCTCTGCTATCTCCGCGAAGAAAGGCGGATTATCATCGGACGTCTTCCAGGCTCAGATCTTGGACGTTTTAAGCTCCAGTAAGTCTGAAGGCGAGGTCCAGTCTCTACTCACTGACCTCATTGGTTTCGACGATCTCGATTTTATAATCCAAGTGCTCTCCAGGAAGGATGAGATCCTCTCCGCTCCAACGGCCAGAGAGGCGCAAGGTCCGGCTGGCCGACTGTTGACTAAAGCTGAAAGGGATGAGGCACTCCGGCGCAAAGATTTCGAGCACAAGAACGCCACCTTGGCACCGAGCATGTATAGGGAAGAGACATACCCGCACGTCTACAAGAGACACAACGCTGGAAACACCTTGAGTCACTCGGGAAAGAAATACGGTCTACCTGTCGGAAGCGAAAGGAGACAGTTTGAAAAGTATGAGGAGTACTTTGTACCGGCTGGTAAACCAGGGACACTTTGGCCCGGCCACAAGCTGGTTAAGATCAGCGATATGGACGGTCTTTGCCGCAAAACTTTCAAGGGCTACAAGACCCTCAATCGCATGCAAAGTCTGGTTTACCCAGTAGCTTACAAGAGTATTGAGAATATGTTGATCTGTGCCCCTACTGGTGCAGGTAAAACAGATGCCGCCATGTTGACCATTCTACAAACCATTGGACAGTATCTCACGCCAAACCCTATTGAGAACATGGAGGAGACAGATTTCGCTGCGGATCTGGAGGACTTCAAAATCGTCTATGTCGCCCCTATGAAAGCGCTGGCGGCCGAAATCACCGAGAAGTTAGGAAAGCGTCTAGCATGGCTGGGTATCCGTTGTCGAGAATATACCGGAGACATGCATCTCACCAAGTCAGAAATTGTCCAAACACAAATAATTGTTACTACCCCCGAGAAGTGGGATGTTGTCACACGAAAGGGTACCGGCGACACCGAGCTAGTACAAAAAGTTCGGCTACTTATCATTGATGAAGTTCACATGCTTCATGACGAACGTGGTGCCGTCCTAGAATCTCTAGTTGCACGTACTGAACGACAAGTCGAGAGTACACAATCAATGATTCGTATCGTTGGACTTAGTGCTACACTCCCAAACTACGTTGACGTTGCCGATTTCCTTAAAGTCAACCGGCAGGCCGGACTTTTCTACTTCGATGGGTCATTTCGCCCCGTTCCACTCGAACAGCACTTCATTGGAGTCAAGGGTAAGGCTGGTTCAAAATTATCCCGAGAAAACCTTGACACCGTAGCTTTCGAGAAGGTCAAGGAGATGCTGGAGCAAGACCACCAGGTTATGGTATTTGTTCACTCCAGAAGGGATACTCTTGCTACAGCGAAGATGCTTCACGAGAAGGCTGTCGACCAGATCTGTTTGGATCTGTTCGACCCACAAGGACATCCTTACTACGAGCAGGCAGTCAGAGATATGAAGCAGTCAAAGGCACGTGAACTCAGGGATCTCCTTCCTAAAGGCCTGGGTATCCACCATGCTGGAATGACTCGGTCAGACAGAAACCTTATGGAGCGACTGTTTGCTGAAGGCGTCATCAAGGTCCTATGTTGTACTGCGACTCTTGCATGGGGTGTCAACCTTCCAGCCGCTGCAGTCGTCATCAAAGGAACCCAGGTGTATAGTGCACAAGATGGAAAGTTCGTGGACCTAGGTATCCTCGATGTCCTGCAAATTTTTGGACGTGCTGGTCGTCCTCAATTCGAGGATGTCGGCATTGGCATGATCTGCACAACAGGGGACAAGCTATCCCATTATCTGTCGGCAGTCACGGAGCAGCAACCCATAGAATCAAAATTCTCGTCAAAGCTTGTCGATAATCTGAACGCAGAGATCTCATTGGGTACCGTGTCTTCGATTCACGATGCTGTGCAATGGATTGGATATTCATATCTATTCGTTAGAATGAGGAAGAGTCCGATGAACTACGGCATCGAATGGGCTGAGATCAGGGATGATCCTCAACTCGTCCAAAGGAGAAGACAGCTAGCTATAGAGGCTGCCCGTACCTTGCAACAGAGCCAGATGATTATCTTTAACGAAGTCACCGAGGAGCTAAAAAGCAAGGACGTTGGACGTATTGCTAGTCAATATTACATCCAGCAGTCGAGTATTCAAATTTTCAACAAAATGATGAAACCGCAAGCGACTGAAGCAGATGTATTCCACATGATTAGTATGAGTGGAGAGTTTGACAATATCCAATCAAGGGACAACGAGGCCAACGAGTTGACCAGGATGAGATATGAAGTTATTCACTGCGACGTTCCTGGCGGTATCGATACTCCACAGGCAAAGACCAATATCCTGCTACAGTCATACATCTCCAGGGTACAACCAGAGGATTTCGCCCTATCGAACGATCTTAATTACGTGTCCCAGCAAGCTGCCCGCATATGTCGTGCTCTCTTCATGATAGCGCTCAACAGACGCTGGGGCTACCAGTGTCTCGTTCTGCAGACCCTGGCTAAATCCATTGAGAGGCGACTATGGCCGTTCCAGCATCCTCTGCATCAGTTCGAATTAACAAAGCCTGTTCTCAATCAGCTTGACGAAAAGGAGCTTACTGTTGAGGCTCTCCGAGATATGGAACCAGCAGAAATTGGTGGCTTGGTAAATAATCACAACGCTGGCAAGAAGATAGCAAGGTTCATCGATAACTTTCCGACAGTCTCTGTGGATGCTGAGATCGCACCACTAAACCGCGATGTTCTCCGGATCAAGCTTTACATCACTCCAGACTTTAGATGGAATGACCAAATGCACGGAACCTCCGAGTCTTTCTACATCTGGGTTGAGAACTCCGAAACCTCTGAGATATACCATCATGAATTCTTCATACTCAATAGACGAAAGTTCTATGATGATCACGAGCTCAACTTTACAATACCGCTATCCGACCCTCTTCCAAATCAGATCTATGTTAGGGCGGTATCCGATAAATGGCTAGGAGCGGAAACTGTGACGCCTGTGTCTTTCCAGCATCTTATCCGGCCAGATACGGAAAGTGTATATACAGACCTGCTAAATTTACAACCTTTGCCAATCAGTGCGCTCAATAATCCTGGGCTAGAAGAGATTTACACCAAAAGATTCCAGTTCTTCAACCCTATGCAGACTCAAATTTTCCACACGCTTTACCATACACCAGCCAACGTCCTGCTGGGATCCCCGACGGGTAGTGGGAAGACTGTTGCAGCAGAGCTAGCAATGTGGTGGGCCTTCCGAGAGCGACCAGGCTCCAAAGTCGTCTATATCGCGCCCATGAAAGCATTGGTTCGTGAAAGAGTTAAGGATTGGGGCGCTCGGCTTTCAGGACCTCTAGGCCTCAAGTTAGTTGAGCTTACAGGTGATAATACGCCCGACACAAAGACGATCAAAGATGCAGATGTTATTATAACGACACCGGAAAAATGGGACGGTATTTCGAGAAGCTGGCAAACGAGAGGCTATGTTCGTCAGGTCGCCCTGGTGATAATAGACGAAATACATCTTCTCGCCGGAGACCGAGGTCCAATTTTGGAAATCATTGTGTCGCGTAAGTATTTGTCTACAAAACTTGTGGTCGAGCTTCTTCTAACATCACTTAGGGATGAACTACATCGCCGAATCTACGAAGAACTCGGTCCGACTCCTCGGGATGTCCACAGCATGTGCGAACGCTACTGATCTGGCCAATTGGCTAGGCGTAAAAGAAGGGCTTTTCAACTTCCGACATTCGGTGCGGCCAGTACCACTTGAGCTTTACATTGATGGCTTCCCGGAAGTCAGAGGCTTCTGCCCCCTGATGCAGTCGATGAATCGACCGACCTTCTCAGCAATTAAGACGCATAGCCCCGATAAACCTGTCATTGTATTTGTGCCGTCCCGACGCCAAACTCGTCTGACTGCTAAAGATCTCATCAATTTCTGCGGTATGGAGGATAACCCCAGGCGGTTTGTTCATATGTCAGAGGAAGATCTGCAGCTGAACCTTACGAGAGTCAAAGATGATGCGTTGAAAGAAGCAATCAACTTCGGGATAGGGCTGCACCATGCGGGTTTAGTTGAGTCTGACAGACAGTTAGCAGAAGAGCTATTTCTAAACAATAAGATTCAGATCTTGGTCGCGACTAGCACACTTGCATGGGGTGTCAACTTACCCGCCCATCTGGTGGTAGTTAAAGGTACCCAGTTCTACGATGCTAAGATCGAAGGTTACAAAGACATGGATCTGACTGATGTTTTGCAAATGCTTGGCCGTGCCGGACGCCCACAGTTCGACAATTCGGGTGTTGCACGTATCTTCACCCAGGATGCGAAAAAGGATTTCTATAAGCACTTTCTGCACACTGGGTTCCCGGTCGAGTCATCTCTGCATACTGTCTTAGACAACCATTTGTGTGCAGAGGTCTCCGCTGAAACTATCATCACAAAACAAGATGCGCTTGACTATCTTACGTGGACCTTCTTCTTTCGGCGGTTGCACAAAAATCCATCGTACTATGGTCTTGAGATATCAGCTGAAGAACACAACACCGTTGCCTCCCAGCAGCTTGCCAACGACTTCATGGTTGATATGGTCAACAAGTCGTTGGACGAGCTAGCGCTCTCGAAGTGTGTTGAGGTTTATCCAAACGGCGATGTCGACCCGACCCCCCTGGGCAAGATCATGAGTTACTACTACCTGTCACACAAAACAATTCGCCACCTAGTGAAGAGTGCCAAGCCTGATGCTAGCTTTGTGGATGTCTTGTCTTGGATGTCACGAGCAACCGAATATGATGAACTACCCGTCCGTCATAACGAAGATCTTATCAACGCCGAGCTGTCGAATAATTTACCGTTCTCGGGTAGTACATTTGGGCTACCAATGTGGGATCCCCATGTCAAAGCCTTTCTTCTCCTCCAGGCCCATATGGCACGTATTGATCTTCCGATCACCGATTACGTTGGTGATCAGACGAGTGTGTTGGATCAAGCGATTCGTATCATTCAAGCATCCATCGATGTTTTGACGGAGCTTGGTTACTTGTCAAGTTGCTTACAGATGATAAAATTGCTTCAATGCATCAAGTCAGCGCGGTGGCCAGAAGATTCACCTTTAGTCATTTTCCCTGGCATCCGTGCGGACTCTATCAAAGATAACACGGCGCTCCAGAAGCTCAGCGCATATAGCAAGCCGCAAACCGAGGCATTGGTAAAGAAGCTAGGGGTCCCAGCGTCTCAACAGGGACGTTTCAACCGCGCGCTCTCCGCCATCCCTAACGTTAGTATTGCTACAGAAAATCTCACAGCCTTATCGTTCACCGTTAGTCTAAAGCGTCTCAATGCCATAATTGAACGAGAAGGTCGCATCTTTGCTCCGAAATACCCCAAAGCGCAGACGGAGGGGTGGTTCGTTGTTGTTTGTGACAAGGCCAAAGACGAGATCATCGCAGTCAAGCGTGTAGGGTGGAGCCAAGGGCCGGGCCAGTCGATCAAGGTTGGAAGCAAGCCAACAGCAAAAACGGCGATAAAACTTCCTGAACCGGATCAGAACGGTAGCGGGAGAAAAGTCGATGTGCTTGTCCTTAGTGATGGCTACATCGGCATGCAGTATGAATTGCTGGGTGTCGATATACCGGCGCTACCAAAAGTTGATGATGATGTTGATAAGACCAAGAAGGGTTCTGCTGGCCCTGCTGGTTCCGCTGGTCCTGCTTGAGTCTAAGGGAATATTGTGCGCTATGAAGAAAATAAATAAAAAAGATCAAATGATAAATGATTCGAGAAAAGAATGGAGATGGGAGCTTAGTTAGAAACCAATTAGAGATCATTATACCTTCTCTTGTCACTTCGCTGCCGATAAATAACTATCATACTGCTTCAGTCTTGCTCTCGGGAACCCGGTCCGCGTTCCACACGATTGATATAGTCTCGTCTACGTAGTAGGCTGTGTGTGTGTGTGTATTCTGACATTACAGCAAATAGCCACGGGGCTGTCGTGGCTGCTGAGATCATCAAGTAACCCACGTGAAAACGCATGGTTGGCAGCTCGTCCTTTTCGCGCCGCACTGGAAAAGGCTATGTAAGGTGGCTAGGCACAGCAAAAGGCATATGACAACAAGATGTGCAGGTCACATGTCACTGATTATATTTCTTACCCCAACTCTAATGGTGTCGGGCCTGGGGTTGAGGTGCAAACACACAGGTGAGTTATCTACCTGTCTTCGGAGACGGTTTCTGTTCCTTTAAAGATATTCGAGATGGGTATTCCTGTAACCTAGACCTAGGAGACCGAGACTGGGACTGTACCCAAAACCCTTCAGGCTAGGGCTTCTATATGGTGTAGCTACTCGCGCATTCCCGATTGAATAAAACAACCTGTAAGAGAGCGAAAGTGAGGATTTCGTATACATAAACATTACCACCTAGCTAGGGGAAACCAGACCCTTGAAGCCCTGGATGATTATTATACCTAGTTCGATCACTTCTCTAAGCCCTTGATCTCAAGCCCTTGCTACACCTGCCTACCACCATCTTCTCCTATACCCACTACACTGAGGCTGCTTCTCGACGTTTCATCCTTCAGCCCACTCCGTAGGTATAATTTTGCTTCAAGGAGATGAAGGCAAGTGCGAGAACAACGGTTTCACTAGCTCATTTATCAATGGTAAAGCTTATTGCTGACGATCCAGGCCGGTGCGCGCCGTCTTGTTAACCTCTTCCCGTTCTACATTAGGGCTTCCGTCAGCACTTGCACTCAAGTAAATGAATATGTTCTTTTTGGTTCCCAAAATTTGGCTCGCCATTAACCAGTCCTAGACACAAATAGTAGTGCATCCTTATTTAGCTTCGTGTGGAATCAGCCCTATCGTCGTTGATATTTCTAAAATTGGCTGCTAAGAGGTGATACTTTCATTAATTCATGTACGCCAGTGAAGAAAATGTCAGTTTCGAGAACGATTGTTAAATATTATAATGTAGTGGTTTTAGTCGTTTACAGAGACCGACAACGGTCTATGGTAAGTGCTGGATCATCGAATACCAATTCGCATTCTTTCCAATCAAAGCAAGTTTCGACAAATTCCTTAACAAGGGACACTTGCTTCAACATTGCCTTTTCGTTTTAATGTTGCATGGATATGTAACTCGGGACCGTGGACTTAATACTACAAACAGCATTTGAACCGACAAGGTGATGGATGTGGACCTCTGACATAATAAAGAATTAAGTAGCAGAAGCCGATGCCATCCTTTTTAGGCAGGTATCACAGCCATACCCTTAATATGATGTTGCTACAACCCATATAAACCAGACACGTCGGTAACTCCCATGTGTCTGTGCAAAGCTGATCTATCTAGAACTGGTAAAATCTGGGGCCGAGGTCACGCTAATACTGAATCCTCCTGAGAGCGCGCAAATTGTACTGATATTATCCTATACGAAATATTCAACCTGGGCTAGAGTAATTCGATGAAAAGTTGGCAGAGTGAACCCAAAAGTTCGAGCAGATGCAAGTGTGTGGCGTAGGTCATTCATACCTCTTAAATGTTGGTGATTGATGCATAAGATTCTTTCCAATACTGCAGTACCTATGCACCTTGGGCTGTGCTTGTGACGTGTTACCTGTCAGGTAGGTAGGTATACTATGATGCGAGGTGACATTCACTTTCTTCAGATTTATTACTGTGCTGGGTCGTAGGTGAAATGTCTGCAACGTGAGTCATGCCGTGCGAGGAGACGAGACCGAGTTATTTTGAGCCAGCTATAGGGCTTTTGTCTCGGTAAAGACTACCAAACTGACGAGAAAAATTATGTCGCCGTATTCTAAGGACTAACTATACGGCTGAATGGACTGCAGCGGCGAGCCATTTAGGTGGTGGATATCGACAACGAGACTGGCATAGTTATAGCTGACTTAATAACGGTCTGGATCCCCTTTCCCCTTTCACCACCCCAGGCTGACAGATTTTACAGGGGTAATGGACGCCTTGTTTGACCTGCCTAACAGCTGCGCCCCTCAATTTAACGCTTTAATTTCCCAAACCGGAACTTTTCCAATGGGTCGCGTCTACCATTGGTGGCATCGTGAGCCTAGTCTCGGCTGCCAGCTTTTCTCCATTCGCGCAAAGTCCTACCTACCTTTCGGTCAGCCATAATAGGAGATTTTTAGACAGTTTATTCCTATGGCGTGCAGTAGCGAAGAGTGGCAGATTACTCTGGGCAAGCACTGCAAGAAAAACAACAACAAAAGGATTTTAGAGGTTAGGTAGAATGTGAACACAGCACGAAGATAACCCCCCGCGTACCATGTCATCTTGGCTGTACGCTAGCGTAGGGCCAGTATCCAGCAGAATAGATGAAGCTAAGTATGGCTAGCTGCTCATTAGCAGGCGACCAACTTGGGCTGCTGGCCCGGCGAAATGAGAGGCCCCTCACTAACTATGCTATGCTATTCTTATCCCACTTTTTATTGGGCCAAGAACGTGCCACTAAGTAGCTGACCTGCATGTTGGCTAACAGCTTCTCTCTGCCTTGGAAACGACGTCCCAGTCGGGTTACATTCTTTTAGTTGAGGCTCGTCCACCGTTCACCTTTTCTTCCATTCCTTCTTCTCTTCACCCAATCGCCAACTGAGTCTATTCAGACCACTACATTCCTTTCTCACCCACACAGCCCAGCCGCCTGTCAGCCCATCGCGGCACTCACATTCTTTATAAAACTACCAGTCATTCCTTACCAGGCCTGGTCTCAGTATCGCTGCTTTTCGGACTCATCCATCTCGCTCGCCATTCTTGGATTCTAATTAATACATTTCTTGGCAATATCGCTCAACCAGTTGTTTCAAAATGCGTTCTGCTACCATCTTCGCTTCTGTCCTGGCTTTCGCCGCCTCGGCTCTCGCCCAAGCCGCTACCCCTGGATATGCTGTTATAGCCGCTCCCGGTAACGGCGAGGTTGTTCCCTCTGGCAAGACTTACACCATCAAATGGAGCGCCGGCAAGTTCTCCGGTCCTGCTACCATCTCTCTGATGGGCGGCAACGACCCGACCACTCTCCAGGTCTTGAACCCCATCACCAGTAAGTCCGGCTCAGTACCTGATGAGATAAATCCTTACTGACAAAGATATGTAGCCGGCATTGAGGTCAAGACTGAGTCCTTCGCCTGGGCCGTCCCCTGCTCGCTTGGCGACCAGAAGACTTATGGTCTCAAGATTGCCGACCAGGCTACCAATGGCGCGACTTTCCAGTACTCGTTCCCCTTCCAGATCAAGGGCCCTTCGGTAGGTGAGACCCTATACTTGATTCTCTCTTTTGGTCATCCAAAACTTAGGGTCGCGACTTAATGGGCAATGCTGATTCTGAAATTTGCAGTGCGGTGCTAGCTCCTCCAGCAGTGCTTCAGCCAGCGCTACTTCCTCAGTCACCGTTTCGGCCTCTGGCTACCCTACCCAGGGTCAGAGTGAGACTGCTTCATCGACCAAGGCCTCCAGCTACCCTGTCAGCACCATCAGCAGCACCACCAGCAGCGTTGTCAGCACCAGCACCATTGTGAGCAGCAGCAGTGCCTTCCACAACACCACCACCAAGTCTTACACCTCGCACTCGATCTCTGCCACCACCTTGGCCACTCAGACCACCCCCATCGTCTACGTCACCCAGACTTTTGGTGCCGTTGGCGGCAGCAGCAGCGCTCATGCCACCTCGACCACTCCTTCACTGCCCACCGCCACCGGCGGTGCTAGCCGTGCTGGTGCCGGTCTGGCTTTCGGTCTCTTGGCCGCTGCCCTCGCCCTGTAAATTGTTCAATGACAACGCGCGTCTTTTCCCGGATAGGACCTAATGATGAGTATGACGAGTTTTCGGTCGCGTCTGCTTTGTGAGCTTGTACCAATGGATGATAACTCTTGATTCGGGTGTAAAGAAGGCTTTGAGGCCAGTTGACAATCTAATAGCGATATCAGAAGACAAAGAAATCCAACATTGACTATACCCTGTCTACCGGCTTGTGGGGAGGTCGATGCTCGAAGGATGACAAAGAAAGGAGTTGATTAGGGGTGTATAAGTAATAGATGAGATAGGTGGGCGCGTATTCATTGGATAATTCAACCCATTCTTCAGTTGGAATATTTCAATGGGTTGTCGCCACGTCTTATATAGAGCTTGTATGAAAATTAATGGAATTAATTATATGCAAATTTCGATTCTCTCATCACCGCGTGGACTGCAATAACGACGAGGGAGTGGTTGCGTTACACTTTTCGGGAATTCCCTTCCCGTGAACCAACTTGCGTCGTGGGGGGTAAGTATGAATATGCATTTTCGGGTTCATGGGGTTATCATAAGTCTTCCAGAAACGCGGGCTTTCGGTCAAATATATACCACTCGACGACGGGTCCTCCGTTCGGTCTCACCACTCATTTTTGGCTAGATCTTCTCGTATCGTGTTATTTCGAGAAAATCTCGTATTACACGTAGGTCCGGAAAAATATTATGCGCAACTAGTAGAGTTTCGATTCTCGTCTTGTTGTGGGTTATTTCCGAGGCCTTTCTGCGAGATCGCTTGCTCTGAATGGGCTTGACATGAACTTTTCATGGTCTTTCTCTTCCTCGAGGAATGTGCGTGCTCGTGAAGTAGTACTAGGATAGTCTGGCGGCGATGGATTTAGCTGTCCTTTCTGAATCGTTATATGTTGTTTCGGCTTGCTCAAAACGCTCTGACGAGACCTCGTCCGGAGTAACGGAAATGAGCATCATCTTTATATAACCTGGCCCCTCTGGAATAAGCTGACAAGCAGGTACCGGTGGATGCTGGAGAACACATAAGCATATTAACTCAGATCTTCGAGATCAAGTCGATAGGGCTGAATTGCCACGTGGTTCTATCTCCGTACATATTTCCGTGGCGACGATTATTCGTTGTTTGTTGGCTTCAATAGGTTGATCATTCCTAGGAAAGGAAGGGATCGGCGCGGCTGTAGCCGAACGAACGTTCCTAGCGACTTCGCGTGAGATAGACTTTTACTAAGTTAGTTACTCCATTGTTATGCAACTCTAAGTTCTATAGTTTTTACGTGCGATCTAGATAGCTATTTATGACGGGTAGAGTCGATAACTGGAGTTACGTTAGATTGAGCCGTTGGTGGGTTCTGTCGTTCACTGGATCAGTGTGCAGTACCTTCCACAATCAAGAAAGTATGTGAAAATGTCTGATGGGTTCAATGTTGTACCAGAGACGCAGTGAAATCGATGGCGCCTAGAAAGATAGGTGGGTTGCGAGAAGAGTCTATGTAATGCGCTGCTAACATTAGGGTCTCTTTTGCATTTCTGGAAACATGTGGCAGGAGATCTTTTCATAGCTCATCTGTAGCTTGAGAATGCAACTCCATCAAGACGTTTTAGTCTTCGTCAAACCATGGTCAAGATCCCATTGAGTGGCCAAAATTGGGTATACTTAATCGTTGCGCGAAGGGCCTCAACTCCATTACACCGATATTGCGGCGTATCAACTATCCGTAGAGGTAGTCATAGAGAGCCGTCATTCACGGAGGCTCAATGACCATAGTTGGGGAACAGCGAATTTTAATCAACATGCAGCTTTTATCATTTACCGACTTGACTCGAAGATCTGCTTTTGTATCCTGTATGACCGGCTCCCATTATATACAAACCGCAAAAAGGTTCTTTTCCAAACCTATAACCCTGTAACGCCGGCTGAATTCACGTTGTTGCGTAGAAAGAATGTGCTGACATGTAATTAAAAGATAGTGTATAGCGAACGTAGAAGAAGGATAGCTCATCGGCCGCCAATCTGGCCTCGTGGAACAGGAGGCACCCAGCAGAGGACAAGATTGAGGGCAATGGTGATAACTCCGATGACCCAGAACGCCTTGGCATAGTTCGTGCCGTTATCCATGAAGCGGAAGATGATGCTAAAGATCACCCCGCCAAGATTGCCGGCGGCTCCGGTAGAACCGGAGACGACACCATTGGCGTGAGGGTGGACGTGCGGGATGAGACCGAAGTTGCTGCCGTTGCCCGCTTCCAGGAACAGAGCCATCAATGTAACCAAACCGAGCATGACAGAGAGCTTATGAGGGTCCAACTGCCCGATGACTATCAAGAGGGCGCCTGTTAGCACCCCGCAGACCACAATCCAAATCTTCTTCGCCCAGAGGTTCCGGCCTGTGACCTTGTATAGATAATCTGAGATGAACCCGCCGAGTGGCCGTGACGCGAAGTTTAAGAAACCGAAGATTGCGCTCACATTTGCCGCGTATGTGGAGCTGATGTAGGGGAAATTCTTCACGTAGTAGGCGCTGAGAACGGAGTTGATGGCCAGCTCGCCGCCGAACGAGCAGAGGTATGTGACAAAGTGGAAGATGGTCTGCGGCGATGCGAGGACCCTCAATTGCCCAATGAGTGTGGGCTTCTGAATTGTTTCGCCTTGAGCGATTTCTATCATCTCCCCCTCGGATAGGGTCGCTTCTTTCTCCTGCTTTTCCGGCTCCGAGTCGGAGCATTTGCTTTCCTTTGCTGTGATTTCGCCGGGTACGTCGACAACGTCACCGCCTCGTCCGATAACACCGTGAGACTCGAGGTTTTGTTCGGCGTGGAGAAGTCGCTCGGACCATTTGCCAGTCGGTGTATCTGGACATAGGAGAATCATGGCGATGCCGGTTGCGATGACTACAATCAGTGGTACGATGAATGTCAGACGCCAGGCGGTCCCATCGTCATACCCACGGCCCTTGAGAGAGTCGAATACAGCAGGCATGATAAAATAGGTGATACCACCACCAGCGTTACCCCAACCGCCGGCAATCGCGTTGGCAGAGCCCACTATGTTCTTGTCGAAGAACCCCGTGCACCAAACTAGACATGGAACAAAGGATCCGCCGAGAATGCCGAGGAAGAAGCGAGAGATGTAGAGGCTCGTGGCATCATGCACGAGTGGAGCGAGCCCGAGGGGTATGGCGCCCACGAGGAGTACGCCGGCGAAGACATAGCGGGGACCGAACTGATCACAGAGGGGGCCGGCTAGGTATCGAATGAATAGACTGATCCATCATGTGAGTCTTTTGAATTGGAATAACTGTACCAGTAGTGTGTTGTTGACTTACGTTGCAATAAGGGATACAATATTGGAGTTGGCCACTTGCGCTGGCGTGAGATGAAGGTTGGCCTTGATAACGTGTGTTATCTTGGAAGTGTGAGATGTGAGAAAAAGATATTTATACTGAGAATTGTTACGACGACTTACAAGAGGTGGAAATGTGTACCAGGCCCAGAACGCAACCATGAAACCAAACCACGAGAAGAAGAACACGCGACCATATATGTCGTAGAGGTTGAATATAGGTACCGATCGAGCCTTTCGGTTGACGGGGTTGATCTCTGGGCGAGCCCAGAGATATGATATTTCCATCATATTTGTTTTCAAGATAATAGAGCCCGGAAAATTAGTAGCTTCTTGAAAGATTCAAAGTACACAACGCTAGAATCTCTTCAGCATAGCTCTTGAAGCTTCTAGTCGGTGAAGCATAGGGTTCGACTTGTCGTTTTATAGTATCAGCTCATGATACTCATGCAAGTATGCTGAAGACTACGATGACAACTTTGAGACGGTTTGCGCATCTACGGTGCATCTCCGGATAAGAGGTTCAGAGTGGGCTCAGGTTGTGAGTAACTCACGCTAAGCCCACATAGACCGTCTCCGCGGAGGTCGATGTGTAGATCGCGACTCCAAGTCCCGAGATAAGAGGCGGCGTGGCCTGAATATCTGGTTGGTGGACGGAAGGGCTGAGAGCGGGATGTGGTCCAAACTCTCAATACTCAAGACTGGGTAGCCTTGGTCTAGGTGGCTTTGCTTGGTTCAAGACGGAGAAAAGGATGTAGCAAGTCCTTGAAGAGTGCCTGGACTGGATTATGTCAACAATTTTGATAATTCCAATATGTCAACGGGAACACAAACCGGTCTGTCAACTCTCCGTACTGACAACACGGTATGTCTGAAGAAACACAAAGGGATAGAAACGGTGAGTGAAATGACTGGATGCTGCATATATCACTCGTTTCATAGTTGGCGTTACCTACTTGCTAGGACCATCGACGTCTCACATAGAAGCAGCAGTGCGGCACGTGAGGGGAAGTCCTTGATCTGTTCCGTCCGTTCTCACTTGCATGTCGGGACGACTGGAATCCATGCTATCCGCACCAGCACACAGAGGGCATAGGGCGCTGCCAAGATGAGAGGCTGCGATTGCAATCTCGAAGCCCCCCGGCTCTCCTTATCTCAGGATTGGGGGGGCGCGGGTTACGTAGTCTACGCTCGACCCACCAACACTAGAGATAAGAATGCTGGGCTTACTTGGCCTGGAAGGGTTAGCTACCAGGGAGATGGTGGTTAAAGGTGACAAGGTGCCTGGGAAGGAGGGTATAAAATGTGCTTAACTCGAAAAACTCGGGCAGGTTTTCATGTTCCTAACGCGAGTTGATGGTGACGGGGAGAACCAGCATACTGGTTGGTAAGTAAGTGTAATAATCCATGATATCAAGTAGTTTGACAGCACAGCAGGCGAGTCTGTAAGGTACAGGCTAAAGAGGCAAGGGATGAATTGAAACGCTTCTGTCAGACAACTACAACTACTTATCTGCTCCGTATCTAAGAATAATGAAACTCATGACATGATTATTAAGTTATTAAGACAACAAACGTCGCGTGAAGTTCTCCAGTCTAACTAAGTGGTGCTATGCTGTCTTGGCTAGCTTGGCTTCCTTGGCTTCTGACCAGGTCCCAGACGCTCGGGCTGAAACTCGCTGATAAGAGCCTTGGATCATAGTCATTGGCGAATTGTATTTACCTCATCTCTTATTGGCAGCGCACTTGTCTAACTGACGTAGTAGCTTACACACACTAGGACTGCTATTATTATCTTCTTTAGTTTCTTTTGAAATTTGAGCTATTGTAGATACTAATATTCCCTAACCCAGGTATTATTATCACAATTACGGAATACCCACTAAATTGAAGTTTTATCTTCTATATACAACATGACATAGATTACTTATCGTACTTACATACCAACGGTGCGGGTAGCTATATTAATCCATGCTCCTAAGCCAATTGTCTTTTCCCAAACCATTATTGGCTGATGCCGTCTTAGTATGCAATATAAACATTTTCAACCCTCCTTTTATCCCGGTGCCTTTCTGTTATACTTAGTGGTTCTATAGATTGACAAAGGCGTCCACGCTTTGAGGCCGTGTACAGAATTATAAGCCGCCTGTTGCATGAGCATAACACGTGTGGCTAACTAGAAGATTTCTTCTACCTGTGGCTAAACTCATGAGGGTAGGAGCAAGGCGCTTTGACCCTGTACGAGGCATTGATTTGAGTTGAAGCTCGGGTATTTAATATTACTACTGTCGATAGTGTGCCAGTCCATTTCGACAACGGCAGTCGGTCGGCAGTCGGCAACGAAATTCTGCTACCGTAAATAGCCGTAGACATCGACTAACCATTAGTACTGTTTTCACGCTAGGTAAATGCCCGATTTATGTCATTTACGTAATTAGCAGCCGCCATCTTCTTTTAGAGCGCCGGCTGAGAGCCGGACTTCTAGTGATCATTGTCGCGGCTTTGAGGCGGGCTTGGCGCGTCGGGACGGATCTGGTGGCCCCCGGGGACATGAAACCTAGCTGGGAGGATGCGCTATCTACCGTGGCAATCTTTTTTTTTCTTTTTTTCCGAAGTCGGGAACTCCAGGAACTATCGATCTTGTCTCATGGTCACGAGACGGGGTTGGTTGTCCGTGTAACCAGGCGACCGACATACTCGTAATAAAAGTATGCATCTGTCATAACGCCAGGAATGGTATCGGAGAGGATATTGACTGGGTTATGCTCAAGATCGGACGCTCGACTTCTATGATGGATCGTATACTACACCGACTACAACATTGCGCAAGCCACATGTATATGTCTGTTGCCGCGCTGGCGTTTTCTGACAGTTCGCTGACCGAGCTTGTGTTTCTCAATTGCAGACAAAGACGTGGACGTTTTATCTTGGCTGTCTCGAAAATGACAGACTTAGCAAGCCATTGGACGAGAGATTATTGCTCGGTCAGTCGGCACGGCATCTTGAGAGCGTTGTAAGACCTCGCTCCGATACATCGGCAGTACTAGTGCGGGTGATTAGAAGTCATCTCGATTACGGCTGTGCTCGCTGCTGTTTTGCCGTCATCACAGTCGTATTGGTGTATAAATGCCCAATACGATTGAAGCATGCCGAGACCTCCCATGCCATCTGACGAACTCTGCCACAGCCGTATAGACCACTCGCGCTCGGCTAATGACAAAACACTCATCTCTTACCGCTTCGTCAATGCTTTGGTTCCAGTACACGTAGTCAGTTGGTGCCGCTGTAGAACTTTGCGGTGTGGGAGACGGCTGTCGGGAACACTCCACATGAGTTATCGTCTCGCATGCAGAATCAGGTGTAACGCAGAATGCTTGTCAAGAAACAAATATGAGATAAGCAATAATCAGATTTTGTTTTTTTGTGTTTCTTTTTCATGATTTTCAGAAACATCACAGGAGTGGTTTTGTGAGACGCGCGTGACAGCGTCGGTCTCATTAATTTGTCGGTGCTGCTTCACATTCGTCCAATAGCCGCTAACCAAGAGCCGCAGCCAAGGTTCAACGGCAGGACAGATGAGTTGTCCGTTCATTTAATACATGGTCCGGTCAGTAGATAGGGCTGCTGTCTCCGGTATAGGGGCGGCATAAGGCTGTCGGTATGGGTCCACGATACCGGCCTCCAGGAGATAGGCCAGGCTCCGGCACCCACTTGCCGCTGGTTGGTGGAGCCGCATCATCATGACCATCAAAGGAAGGCAAAACCCTAAGTTGACTCTTTGGCTTCAGAAAACTTTTCACTACCACCATGACGACGGTTCTCGGCCCCTGACCGGGTTGTACCGTGCCCCCTTTGATAAGACACTAAAGTCACTGTAATCGAATTTCTTAGAACCTTCGTAGATAAATAGAGTTGGCCTCTAACATGCTGTCCTGACTTTTCCTACGTGATACTGACACCGTCATTCCTCTACGGAATGCTTACTGCGCGTGGCGATCAACTAAAGTCCTGTGTCAATTCATCACATTATTAGACTCAATGGCAGAAACGCCCTCTGCCATAACAGAGCCTCCGGCACAGACTAGCCAAGAGAAACTGGGAGCAGTCACCTCGTTACCCAACCATGATATTTCAAAAGACCAATCGACCACCTCGCAAATATGGAGCCATATGCTGGAAGACGTTCGTCCCTCAGGCTTTGTCGAGTTTGAGCTTGTTCTTCTGACATTGTAAGTGGATCCCCATCGAACCGAGTTAACGAAACATAAGGCCATGACTACCTAGTCCGGGCTAGGCTATACTGTCAAACCCTTAAGCTTTGAAGTAACGCGCTGCCTCGTCCTTGACAACGCGCTGACAATTAGACACTCACAGTTTCACCGGCATTCAAGACGCCATCTCATTTCCCGACTTCCACTGCTTCGCTTCCAACCAAACCGGCAATACCGTCTTCCTACTCGTCGCCCTAGTCCTACCTTGGCTTGATGGTGATCAGTTCTACGTACCTAACATAGGGGCGGCGCTCGGTTTCTTCCTCCTCGGAGGTTGGATCACCGGCCAGGTTAGCCACATCGTCGGGCCCCGTATGCGGCTGTGGCTGTGGTGTTGCAACCTGATTCAGTCCGCGCTCGTGTTCGTAGCCGCAGCACTGCAGTTCAAATACGGGGTCGTGCCCCAAGGAGGGCAAGCGGTGATGGTCATTAGCTTGCTTGCCTTCTCCTCCGGAAGTCAAGTCGTCCAATCCCGCTCGATGAAGATGACGGAGATCAGCACGGCCATGGCAACGGCGGCGTGGGTGGACCTGATCATCGACCCGAAGCTCTTCCACGTCCGCAACCGACCCCGCACGAGACGCATCATGTTCCTGCTCGCGCTGGCTGGCGGCTCACTCCTGGGAGCTGGTGTCTACCGCACGGTCGGGTCTGCCGCCGCTATCCTAATATCGGCTGCCGGAAAGCTAGTTGTAGCGATTATGTATCTCTTCAACAGTGCAGACAAGCCGAAGAAGACGGATGCTGATGACAACTGTTAGACAAATAGACCACTTACACTTACGAATCACGAATCACGAGAAAAGGGATGGAGATAATGGGTACAATCAGTTGGTTAATTAATAATTCAAGATAATGAATCAAGTATATCTGATCATGAAACCGTTTGGTCTCATTTGCCTTGGTTGGAAGTGAATGAATAAGTAAAAACATTATGGAGGGGGAGAGAGAGTCTAACCGGAATAGTTTAATTGAAAAGTCAGGTGGCGTCGCGTTCCAATGTGTTTTGCAGCAAGCTCTATTCGGCGGGTCCTTATGGCAACGCGGGTCAAAGCTACGCGCCCGCCCAAACATGGCACTAGGCAACCCCATCGACAGCAACCGAGCTCAAAACACGCTACTTCCGAATACCAACGACCAATTGTTCGCAGCTCACACACACACACACGACCCCCATGCGGTCCTGGATCCTGTTCAATGCACATGGAGGTTGACTGGACCGTAGTTCAGATACGTCTTCATGACTCGAAACAACCTCAACGATCAACTGTCGTGGCTATTGACCCATATCAACCTGCTCACACCCAACACAACCGTGCCCGCACCGCCGCCCGCACGCGAGCCCACCGACTCTGAGTCCTCCCCCGTCGACGACACTGCCTTCTTCACGCCCATTGCAGGATTGTCGCCCGCCGCGCGTCCGAATGATTCCGCCCCTGTCGAGCTGTATCCCGTCCTGCCTAGGGAACCGAGCCGCCCCTCTGCCTCGGTCCATGGGGCTGCCGTGTCGAACGGCAGAGTGCGGGAGAACCAACAGGAGGGAGGAGAAGGGTCCGCGGTAGTAGAGAACATGGGTCGCCTCGCATCCAAGCCGAACCCAAGGAGACCAAACTTACTCGTTCGACAAGAACAGCTGCTCTCGCCCGCCTCGACGACGGCAGCACCCACTTTTTCGCTTTCAAGCGAATATTCTGCGTCGTTACCTCATAGTGCAGTGAAGAGTCCAATAGCCACCCAGAATGACCCGTCTGCCCTGTCGGGGCCGCGGGCTGGAAGCTTATTTCCGCCGCCCGGGGATCTTCCCGATATCATTGACTTGACTAGCGATAGCAGACGGACATCTGCGAATTCCACCGCTTTTGGGAATGACACCCAGCTATGGCGAGAGGATGTCGCTTCTCGACCCGAGCCTGTAACCCCCAGCGACAGCTCGGTCGTGTTCGGAAGTACCAAGATGGTATGGCGTGAGGACTACGCAAGCCGACCTGGTCCCGTCTCCCCCGATGAAGAATCTGTCGTGTTTGGGAGCGATGTCATGGTGTGGGAGGAAGAAGCTGCCCGGCGCCCGGAACCTCAATCCATCAAGCGTGGAAAGAAGCGCAAGAGCGATCAGATTAGCCAGCCGCCACCGACTACGTCTCTTGACGATTTCCAGGATATCATGGACATTCTTTCTGATGATGAAAGCCTACGTGTCTCGCCGAGACGGTCTCCAACAAAGTCCCCAGCTAGAAGCAAGCTGAAGACTAGCCCTAGTAAATCGCCCTCTAAGTTATCTAATTTACCAGCTATAACGAGTACCCCCTCGAAGCAAAGAACAAACCCGGTCTTTGATGTACCCTCTATGAAACCTCTGGATATTAAAATGTCTCCGTCGAAGACTCCTAAGAAGAGTGCTATCTTGGATCGATCGGAGATAAAGTCAGACCTGATGCTTTCGGATTCAGATTCCTTATTTGGTAGCGATATAGAGCATACTTCGAAGCATCAGGGAAAAACACCGCGGCAAATGAAAAGAGATGAACGAGTTATACTGGACTCGGACGACGAGCCCATGACTCCACTTACCTATAAGGCGGCTGAAAGCCCGGTTCGGCGGACTGGCAGCCCCACGAAGCGACATCTTGGTTCTCAACGTGATCATTACACCGCCGTTCAAGAAACGCCTTCAAAGACAAGGACGCAACCACTGATTTCGAGCCAAACGGTAACAATAGCACACTCGCCTCAAAAACTGCATCGATCTCAACCATCTCAAAGCCAACCGCTCGAATTCCCTGGACAAGCCAAATCTAACAAACCTGTGGAAGGTCTTCTTAGCAGCCAGGCAAGTGTTTACTATGATGAAGAAAAATTATCGGCTATGGTCCTACTATTTCTCCGCCAACCATCAATCATCGAGATGAAGCGAGTGTCTTTGGAAGAGGATCTACGGCAGAATAGAGAGCATTTCAAAATGTCTCTTCAGGAAGGCTCTCTCGAACCTAGAGAACAGCTTAGACGCGATAAAGAGCGTTTAATGAGACAGCAGGCGTCTTTGGATGTTCTCGCCAAGGAGTACCGGTCTTATGAAGACTTGGCGGCGAAGAAGGATACTCTGATCGCACGTATTGCTGATGCATACGAGCACGATCTAAACACTGATGATGACGAGGCCTATCTGCAAGAGTTAGACATCCAACTTAAGACCCGTCAAGATTCCCTGAAGACACACTTGTTGAATGCGGATATTAAAGATCCAAGTCAGTATGAGAACCAATACACCAACCGATCTGAGTCAATTGTGCAAGCGACGCAAGCTGCTCAGCTCACAGTACCCTTAAGTTTGTCTCGAGAATCCAGCCAGATTTCAGGGATGGGAAACACCCAGGTTATAATGCAGACGCAGTTCCCACGTCCGAGCGAGACACTCAACTCACAAGGGGTTGGTAGCCAGCACTCCGCTTCGTTTTCGCCTCGGCGTGTAACTCGAGAAGAGCAACATTGCTCTGCGGGCCTGAGAGCAACTGGAACTGCAACACCGGGCCCACGTCACGTGCCTGATCCCATGGACTACGAGGATGAAGATATTTTCGAAGCGCGGGACTTTTCACCTAGCCGTGGCGCTCTTAAGACTACACGAAATGTACACCAGTTAAGTGCTTCCAAGAGTCGTAGGAGCCCGAGAAAAGAAGCAGCTCCCCAGATAAAAGGATATGAAAGTGATTATAGTGATGATATAGATATCTCAGAGCTGGCTCAAGAAATTGAATTACAGCAGTCGTCTTCGGAGGCTAGGCCTCGCCCACCCACGCGACCTGTACTCTGCGAGACCTCGGGTAATCTGGGCGCTCGCAAGGAAAAGTCTGCTGCCAGGAAAAGGCTAAGCGCAACCGCTGCTCCTGTTTCAGCTCAACAAAAAAAGTTTCCGTGGTACAAAGACGTCAAGCGAGCCCTCAAAGATCGATTCAGGATGAATGGTTTTCGGCACAATCAGCTTGAAGCGATCAACGCTACACTCGCTGGGAAGGATGCCTTCATTTTAATGCCTACAGGTGGTGGAAAGTCTCTCTGTTATCAGTTACCCGCCGTTGTAACCAGTGGGAAAACCAGCGGTATCACAGTCGTTGTGTCGCCTTTACTAAGTTTGATGCACGATCAAGTCGACCACCTTAGCGCGCTCAATATCGCCGCG
Organism: Xylaria curta; assembly: GCA_022495235.1. Taxonomy (NCBI): domain Eukaryota; kingdom Fungi; phylum Ascomycota; class Sordariomycetes; order Xylariales; family Xylariaceae; genus Xylaria; species Xylaria curta. The sequence continues at coordinate 415,486 of MU375899.1, read as the reverse complement.
GCGACGTTCAATGGCGATACTACGCCTGCAGCGAAGAAGGAGATCATGGATGCATTGAAGCAACCATTCCCAGAACACTACTTTCAGCTTCTCTATGTCACACCTGAGATGATCAACAAGAGCCAAGCCTTCCTAGGTGGATTAGGTTGTCTCTACCGGAATAAGAAACTTGCTCGTCTCGTCATCGACGAGGCACATTGTGTTAGTCAATGGGGCCACGACTTTCGACCGGATTACAAGCAGCTGGGTAACTTCCGGGAACGATTTCCTGATGTCCCACTCATGGCATTAACGGCAACGGCAACCCAAAACGTCATCATGGATGTAAAACACAATCTGGGTATTGATAAGTGTGAACAATTTACGCAAAGTTTCAACCGGCCCAACCTATACTACGAAGTCAGGCGAAAAGAGAAGGATAACACTGCAACTATTGCTGATTTAATCAACTCAAAATACCCGGGGAAAACCGGTATTGTTTATACTCTTTCTCGAAAATCTGCGGAGACCATTGCAGGCAAATTGCGCGATCATGGGATTGCCTCTCATCACTATCATGCTAGCGTGGAGCCTCAAGAAAAGGCACGAATACAACGGGACTGGCAACAGGGAAAAATCAAAGTCGTTGTTGCTACAATTGCCTTCGGAATGGGCATTGACAAGCCAGACGTGCGTTTTGTTATCCACCAATCCATTCCCAAGAGCCTTGAAGGATACTACCAAGAAACCGGACGCGCAGGCCGTGACGGCAAGCCATCTGAATGCTATCTTTACTTTAGCTATGGGGATATCACTCAACTTCGGAAGTTGATCGCCGACGGTGATGGCAGCGAAGAACAGAAAGAGCGGCAGAGGAATATGCTCGGTGTAGTAGCGGCCTTCTGTGATAACCAAAGTGATTGTCGTCGAGTCGAGATTCTCCGTTATTTTGGAGAAACATTCAGTAAAGCCCAATGCAACGCCACCTGTGATAATTGCTTGTCGAAAGACAAGTTTCAACAGAAAGACTTCACCAAGTACGCGCTTGCTGTACTCGAGATTGCGAGGTCGGCAGGAAGGGTCACACTTGCGCAGTGCACTGACTACCTCATTGGTAAGAAGAAGAAATCCGACTTCGAAGTAGAGGAATTCCATGGTATAGCTAGACATATGCCTAAGCATGAAGTTCATCGTATTATCGACAGACTACTTGCCGAGGAAGCGTTGAAGGAGGAAAACGTATTCAAAGCGACGGTGAGGATGGCATTCCAGTATTTCAGGGTAAGCATCTTTTTCAACGACTGATGATCTATTTTGCGTTGACACCATGCTCTAGATTGGACGGACGGCGCAATCTTTCCTAGCCGGGGAACGCCAACTCTGGCTGACTACTCGCGTCAAGAGCGACAGTAGTTTTGTTGGCGCTGTGACGGCCCAGAGACGACTAGACACACCAGCAGCCCCGGCAACCACTAAACGGGGACAGACGGTGCAGTTCCCTTCCACGCTGGTGTCTTCGCCAGCCCGGAAATCTGCTGCCAAGAAAAAGGGCAAAACTGTGGTGAATTATGAGGAAGACAGTGATGAAGATTTCGGCACGCACAGCAATGGGTATGCACGGGATGGTTTTGTAGTTGATGATGGATTTTCGGATGACGATTTCGAAACAATGGCGGCTCCCATGGCCAGACGTCAACGGATAAACCCGGTTGGACCATCCATATCTCGCGATACGCGTCTAAACGAGGAAGATCTCACAGAGGTTCAAAAGGACATCCTTGGAAGCTTCTTCGAGGACGCTAAACAGATGGAAGAGAAGATCAGGGCTTCACACGGCTATCGAAAACCTCTCTTTTCTCAAGTTCAGCTGCGTGAGATGGGTTTCCGGTGGACTACTAGCTTAGATCAAATGCGACGGATCCCGGGGATCGACGAAGACATGGTGACACGGCATGGCAATAAGTTGCTCCCGCTGATTCAACGGTATCATCAACAGTATCAGGAGATCATGGGCCTGCAACCAGAACCACGCGCTATGCCTCAACTAGGCGAAATCGTAGATTTGGTGACGACGGACGATGATGACGACGAAGAAGAAGAAGACCAGGATATGCAAGCCACTGAAGATGACGATGATGACGAGGACGAAGAAGGCGGTGAAACCTCGGGCTACTTCGAACCCTCCGTTACAGAGCAGACTTTCATGCAGAATTTCCGTCGCGCCAACCAACAGGAAGCTCCGTCTTCTAAGTCACGTGGCCGCAGCTCAAGCGCCGGTGCTGGTAGAGGAGGGAAGAGCAATTGGCGTGGCGGCAAGAAACAATATGCCTCTCGACGATCCTCCGGCGGGAAGTTCCCAGGTGTCAAGAAAAAGGGCGCCGCCTCAAAGAGAAACTCAAGCGGTCAGACGGCATCCCGAGGTTCTGGGGCTTCCTCGCAGGGGAGGGCGACGGCAGCGAGGAGTAAGAGCAGCAGATCCCAGGGCGTCGGATTCGACGGCATTGGACTCATGGACCATTAAAGGAGCTAGAGGATTAGCTAAACTAATGAATGCATACTTGCATGGGCCGGGGCGCTTGTGTCCGTGGTTGATTGATTTATGATTTCGCGAAGCTTTATTATACCTGTTCTGTTATTTCTCGCTTCTTCGGCATTTACATGGTGTGGCATGGCTTGGCGTCGTCGTGTTGTGGCTATCATTGTTTGTTTGCTAGTGTTGCAAAGCAAAGCAGAGTAATCAAAACGAGGTAACTTACGCATAGTATATATGTTATGGCATGCTCACGTTAGTATATGTCACGAATGAATTGAGAAATGAGACACTTGTTCGCTTTCTTATATATATATATTAAAAAAAAAGGTGTGTATGCTCTTAGTGCGAGTCACTTGTTTTAGACATCTAGAAACCGCAAGAATAAGAAAAGGTGGCAGAGTCGCCGGAATCCCTCTAGAAAATCGCCAAGTGGGCAAAAAACAGGGAAAACCAAGCACCAAACGTAATTCCTGGATTAAGACACCCAACCACTAAGCAAAAAGCTATTAAAGCGGAAGAAAAGGCACAGTTTTTTAGGGAGACAATCTTCTCAATCCCACCTGACATAGACCTAGAAAACATTAATACTGCCACGTATACAGACGAGATGCCCATGCCCTCGATAACCACCAAAGAGGTAGAACATACAATACAAGCGACACCACCTTTAAAAGCACCGGGTCCCGACGGGATCCCGAATCTGATCTTAAAAAGAGCCCTTTCCCACATCAAGTTTCACCTCGCCAGAATCTTCAACTACAGCCTCACCTTAGGGGCACTATCCGGAGCACTTCCGGATATTTACCACAGTTGTGCTACGTAAACCAAGAAAAAACAACTATACAGTCCCATAATACCGCCCAATAGCTCTCTTAAATACAATAAGCAAGATTATAAACGCGATCATAGCAAAACGGATAAGCTACATAGCCGAAACCTATCAACTTCTACCACATACATATATCGGAGAAAGCAGGCTAAGATCGACCAAACAAGCACTACACATCATCGCAGAAAAAATATACAAAGCCTGGGATACCAGCAAAGGAAAAGTAGCAAGCATTCTCCTCCTCGATGTATCAGGAGCCTTCGACAACGTCTCACACCAACGACTATTACACAACCTACGGAAACGGAGAATAGACGAAAGGGTCGTCCGATGGATCGAAAGTTTCTTAAAAAAGAGGAAAACAAACATCCTAATCGATAGATACAGATCTACACAGCACGAGATTTCCACCGACACCCCGCAGGGTTTACCGCTGTTCCCTATCTTGTACCTGTTCTAAAACGCCGGCCTTATCGACAAATGCAATGAAGACACTTCCACCACGGGATATATAGATGATGCAGCCATCCTAGCAATGGGCGACACCACCGAGGAGACATGTAACAAATCGAAAAGAGCTCTAGATAGTGCAGGACAGTGGGTAACAACACACGCGTCCATATTCGCGCCTGAGAAATTCCAACACACTTCACCAGGGGGAGGAAGAGAATCAACACGGAACAAGTACTCCAAACTCTGTGGGGCGATATACCCCCGAAGCTAACGTGCAAATATATTGGGGAACCAATTGATCAAACAGGACACGGATAGATTTCATAAATAAACTAACAGAAAAACAACATTAAAATCAACGATAATAAGCCAAGGTGGTGAGCAAAAGAGTGGTAAGCGGCTAAGTTGGCCGAGGGTTGCCAAAAATCTCCAAAATCCACACTCCTTACACATCACTTACAATATATACGTACAATACTATCCCTTTTATTGGCTAGACCCTTGAGCCCATAAGTCGCCCGGCTTCAATAGGTAGGTTAAGCAGAGTTGTGTCAGCTCGCACCGCCACTAACAACGACGTAGCCACCAACACGCCGCCATCAACAAGCATAGGTAGGCACATACATACATCCTGAAATAGAAACCTGCGAAAGCCCCCTACATAACGCCATGGGCTGATCAAATTTACCAATCCCCTGCTCTCGACCGCACCGCCTATATTCCCTTCGTCATGTTCAATTTCTGGCCTTTCTCGCGTGATAATGTGCGCGCCCACAATCCATCTAACGACTCCCATGAAGATGACACCGACTGGAATGTTGATGAAAACAACCCTAAAGAGCAGCGCCGAGTACGTTTCTCGGCCTCTTCTACAACTGTCTACGGCCACCCCTCCACCGGCGGCGTACTAGTGTTGAGCCCCTGCAACGCTGTTGACCTTGACTTCCTAGGCCTGGCGCGTCTCGAGCCCGCCAAACGATCCCCAGACGCCGCCGAGGAAGACCGCCACTGCGCGCAAATGAGGAAGTTAGGCGCACGGTGGTTCAAGAGTATGTATGACTACAGCATGATGCCGTATTTTGAGCCCTTGAGGTTCAAGCGGGTGAAGGTCGTGGTCGCCGCGTGGCCGCAGAATGGCCCGGGCGTATGGGTCGTGGCGATGAGGGACAGCGATGAGGCGGGGTGCGAGGGGCTCGGGCGCGTCTGGAACACGGTGAGCATGGATGAGAGATGTGAGGTGATAGAGAAGCTAGGTGGCACGTATTACGCCGACCCAATGCTCTGTCCAGACCTGCACTTACTTGAGGACGACGATACCGCAAACGATGGATATTATCTTAATCGCCGCCGCCAATTAACAATACCGACAATGGCTGATATATTTATGGGTGATTGATTATAAGGTTACCACGGTGTATTTCGGCACTTAATAGCCCGATACTGTATAAATATGCGTATTGATAAATTGACCAGGTGCTATTTCCCCCATATGACATATGCGTAGCTCGAACTTGGCCGAGATCACACGACCACTCATCGACGAGCTGTCTCTTATCGGTGACTTCGCGCGTTAAGCTCAGTAATCAGTTGTGCTCAAATGGCCAGTTCACACAATTTAAAGCCTGTAATCCTCTACGATGGTGCCTCTTAGTATAATTTAATCTGAGGCCGCAATCATTTCAACAGGGTGCGGCTCAGTCTACACCTGTGGTAAGGATCCAGAAACCAAAGATATAAGATAGCCCCCGGAATTCCGCTTTATGAATTGGATATTGATTTAGATTCGCATTTTCTTTCTCCTCCAAAGGTTATTCTGTAGCGGTCCGCGATAAGTCTCGCCTAATCAGGAAGCTAATCATAAGAGTCAGCAACAGTTTCATAGTAAGAGTTCAATAATACATAATTATCATTAGGTTGGTAGAGTGATTCTCAGGCAAGATTAGGTCCTACCCGTCAATCAAGCTGCAACAGATATAGTATAACCGATAATACAGTCGTAATCTACAAAAGAAACTAAGTCTAGTCTTAATAGCATTATATAACGCAGGGGCTTGGGTAGTGCAAGGTCTTGATAGAGTATTCAAATTCCAACCGTTCGCTACTATTCGAAAATATTTATCCAGTTGTCATGCCGCCTTTGAACCGGGTATAATATTGAGCTTGAGTGTAACTATATTTTGGAGCTGTTTTAAAGTGATAAATTGGCCATTCTTCCTTAACTAGCTTTTTTGCTGTGCTGATCCTATGCCGGCGACAAGTAGGCCGTACATCCACTTTTCTTGGATAGCTGAGTGTTTTTTTAACAAGGTGTTCGATATAGTCCTTTGCGTTCGAGGACGCCTGATAATATCTCCAGCACTGTCCACTAACCAGGTGATTAAATTGATCGTATTTGGTCAAAGACGAATAATCACACCACAGGCATTGCTGGAAGTGATGGCTTCTTCTCAAGTGATATACAACTCTGCACGGCGAGTTTGATTCGAGACGAAAGAAGAACATTTATCAAAATCACACATAATGCACAAGTTGATTCCGTTAGCCTCCCGTCAAGATGGGGTTCCAAAGAGATATCAGCTCCACAAACCCATTTTCCGGGCTCCCGCCCATGTAGGTTGAATTGGGGTCAGAAGGCGATTGGTTAAATGTACTCCCATCAATGTTTAAAACATAGGCCCCCCCTGGAATCCATAGCTTCGTAGTCTCTCCATTTTCAAAATGCTTGCTTATATGCTGAGCTCGTTCGCTCCAGGTCTCATCGCCGAAACCACAGAAGTGGCAGATCAGCTCATTAACAGCTATCTCCCTGAATTCTCTGCATTTCTAGAAATCGACGTAAAATCGCTCAATCCCGCTCGATCTGCTTTGAGGTGTACTAGGCGAAGATGCTACATAAATGTATCCTTTCGGTAAAATGTTCGTTCCAGCTCCGGCTTCTCCCAGCATCTCTGGGATCGTTGTGAGCAGTACGAGGACGTACACATCGGGCAGTTGGAGCCGGTAGCTTTCATGTGAAGCATAGTCGGCCAGCATATAAATATAGATTGAGGGACATAAGCAGACTCTTCGTGGCGTTTCCACGTGTAGTTAGATTTTTAGCAGTACTTAATTAGTTAGATACTAATATAAATACATACCGCTTCGCCGGGCCGCTAGTAGTTAGAATACGTTAAATTCGGTCCGTTAATAGCCTGTGTTGCAAATTTGCTAATTCGCGAATTGTAGAATTATCTATTGCGTGGTCTTTTATTTGAAAAGCTCAAAAACGCAGTTATTTCGTATAGGGACAAAGCATTGGGCTTTGACCGCTTTCCTAATTAAGAAATTCTGCCGGCACTGTAGACTATCGCAGACTTCTGGCCCCGACCTCCGTACTTACTTTCGGATAATCTGTAAGAATGAACATTACTGGTCACATCAAGTCAGATTCAATTCCGAGGGAGGAAAAAGAGTCCCTATGTTTCGTCTTGTACTTAGGAGTCCTATATTTGACAATTTCTTCCCCACTGACTTGAGTCTGTCTGTGTATGTATTAGGTCGGTCGCCGCCTTACACAGCAAGCGTGTGTCAAACGCAGACAAGATGCAGTCTTGTCTTTTCAGACTCGCGTCTCTCAAGTTTCCCAGTTCTTTCTGTCCGTCTATGTTACAATATACAACTTCCAGTTTCCCTCTCGGTTTCTTTCCGGCCTTTTGTCTCTTTCACACGCAGAAAAAATTTTGCCCTTGATCAAAGTGCCTTGGAGGTATCATTGGAATGTTATTAAAAAAAGAGCAGGAAAAAGATTGTCCCTTGAAAACCAGGCAAAAAGTGGAACAAAAATCAAAGAGCGAAACGCCTACCCCCTTTCCCCTTCTCCAGGATGAGGTACGCCGGTGCTATATGCTCCTAAGTTTGCCCAGTCCATTTAGGAAAACAAGCAGACCGATGAGAGAGACTATGACGAGTAATAAGAACGTGTCGTGTGATGGCGAGAGCGCCTGATGTGCGCAGCAGCTGTATGACCACAGCCCACAGCTAAGAGATGTGCATTGTTGGCAATGCACTATGTGATGAATTGAGAAACTCTAGCCTGGCTTGCAAGCTCTTGACATATAGAATGAAGGGTAGAGAGTGGATGTCGTGTGTTCGGCGATGTTGCACAGTATACTCAACAGCTCAATATCGCCAACGAGGTCGGTTATCTTCCACCCCATTGTTGCTCATGCGTGAACTAGCTGCACTTACACGGCCGGTAGAAGTATTACTTGTCTTGGGGAGTGGAAGTAGGCTGGTGCGTCTCGACGTCGCCATTGAACTAGCTGATCTCTGTTTGGTATCAAGAGGCCCACCTTGTGCCCTAGGTGGCTGGAACGAAGCTCTTCGGTTATCGAGGGTGCTTGTAGATGCCTTCGTTGTCAGTCTTTGTTTCGGTGCCATTAATGTCTGTGGGGCATGTGGGCCAGGAGTAGTGGCCGCGATTCGCTCTCGGAAAGAAAGCCGCGAGTGAGTGTTTGGCTTAGATGGACCACTGCCGGGGACGGGCGAGGCAGACATTCCTCTTGATAGGGAACTTCGTAGAGGCAACTTCGATTCCTGTGATCCCGGAGTGTTGGTCAAGGGAGAGCGCACAGGAGTGGGCGATCTTTTTGTATATGGGCTTGGCGTAGTAAGAGTCAATGGTTTGAAATTATGACCAACATCAGAGTCTCGAGTGTTTGTAGATATGTTCCACCGCGGCCGATTGTCTGCCACATTAGAGGTCGACTTTTGAAAGCGGCTCCCGAGAGGCGTCGCTGAGCCACTTCGAGCGGGCGGCGATAGGTTGGATGTATGAGAGAGTAATGAGAGTCTTGATCCTGGGGGGCGTCGTGAAGGAGGTGCGAGTGTCGAACTACTCCTCCTTGATGAGGAAGGTTGAGGAATGCCGCTGGTGCTAGCAGAGCGGCTCTTGCTCTTAGGGACAGGGGTCGTAGGTTCGAGCCCAAGGCTAGACATGACGACAGATGAGGGAGGGGAGCTGCCTGGAGTTTCGTTACCGCTGCCGATGGTAGACTTGTCGTTAGAAAGTATACTCGATATCGAGTCTCGCAGTTGTTGGCTCCGTTTGTCTGCCTGAATCTCTTCTAAAATGCCGTCTATGTCCTTCATCTGCCGCTTCAAATCCTCCCACCGGGATTGTATCTCTGTATGGAATCGTAGAATTTCACCATTAACCGTGAGTCTATCTTTGACCCCTTTGTCGATGATGGAAAGAACGCGCTCAATGGCCGGCCCGTAATGCATTTTCTTAGCCTCATAGTTCTCAATCTTCTTGCCCATTACTGGCGGATTGGAAAATTGGAGGCCCTGGTCGACACTTTCACGTAGCTTCATCATACTGCGGTCGACCGACTCGACCAGTTTCTGGGCCTGTCTGCCAGCGCCACGGAAGACGAGAACCCACTTATCCTCGCCCAGTTCTTTTCTTAGAGAGTCCGCGTCCTTCTCGAGTTTCTTGTAGCTAGCTTCAAGACCCACTCTCCTCGCCTCGAGCTCTTCGCATGCAGACGGAAAAGCGCTTGACGCTCTTGCCTCAAAGACGGAAAGTCTCATCGGTAGAAAGTCTAATGAGGCCCGCAGTGGCTGCATACGGGCAAACAAGGCGAGCAGGCTCGAATCATCCTGTGTTAAAGCCGGCGTACCTGGAGAGCTCGGACTAAGAGGAAATACTGGCATGCTATAGCGGTTGTTACGGACCACAGCGGGTGGCGTCTCCTCAACAATAGTTTCAAGGTCACCGATATCAACCCCGTCGCTACCCGAAACTGCCATGATAGATTTGTGCCGCCTTTCTTCCATTTCGAAGACAAGCCGACTGAGGTCATCCATCTCGTTCTGAATATCGCCCAGGACCATATTCCAGAGCTCTTCCCATTCCATAGCTGTCTCGACCTGGCCCTTGGCATTGTTTAATGTTCTGCGAATCTTAGTCCAATCAGTCATGATCAATTCCATTTGCGTCACAGCATCCTGGAGGTCTTCGTTTGAAACTTGAGCGATGTCATCACGACCCTGCATGGCCTCAATGGCGGTAACATAGACATTGATCAACCCTTCGAATCTGGTGATAGCACTTTCAACCTCTTCGTAGCCTTCCCTGCCACCAGCCGCTGCCCACTCCACATCATCTTCACTATCAAGCCCTTCAATGACCTCTGACGCTTTCGCTATCCAGCTTCGAATCTGCTCAGCAGCGCCAATCAAGGCCTTTGCGGCTGCCTGTGCGGTGGGGATGGCAGCAACTTTACTGGACAAAAGGTCGGCATCGGGCAATTGCAGAGCGGTCAACTGGGCAAGCTGGTTGGCAAATGAGGCGCGAGATATTGTGTAGATAGAGCCTGGTCGCTGCAGGCCGAGAGGGTTAAAGTAGGGAAGATTCTGCGGGAACTCAGCCGAAGGCGTGCCTCCAGGCGGCGTGTCTTTCGGTGGAGGCGGTGGTGGCGGCGGCAGATATTGCTCTTCAAGCCGCGGTGCGCTTACGTCTCGCTCGATGTGATTGCGCCGCGTCTCTAATGTTGCCTTGGTACCATTTCCATTGGTGTGGTCGGGCAAGATGTACTTCTGGGTGTCCATTTCGAGCGGCGCCGTCTGGCTGATCTCGGGAAGAAGTTCAGGTTTTGCCAAGCTACTTGGCTGCACGGGAGATATCGCCTTGTCCTCGTCGCCTCGCTTGCGAAGAGAGTCGCGACTCGATTTGGACCTCAATAACTGCAGATGGGCGCCTGCACCCTTCCACGGACGGCCGCGGCGCTCGACAACAAGGCCCGCAGAGTTGAGCTGATGATTGAGGTCGAGGGAGCGTAGCTGGTCTTCGGGAAGTCGGCCAACGGACTCCAGCTGCGAGGGGTTAAGCAACGGGTCAGGGGCGTCTTTTGTCCCGGAACCAAAGCCTAAAGCCTTTAGACGCGCTGCTAAGCCAGGGCTTGGTTTCCGACGCTGGGAAGCGGAGGGTTTGACGGGTGGTAGATTACAATTGTCGTCGGTCGACGCACTAACGTTGTTAGTGGTCCGATCGTTGAGGCTTTGGGAGCCGGGAGGGTCGAGCTGGAGCAGATCTGACGATAAGTCTGAGAAAGTCAGGATGGCCTCTGGGGGAGCATCGGCGACATGGTGTCGATCTGGCGCGTAGGGATGCGCTAGCGATCCCGGGTCGTCTTTCTCGGCGACAGGAGCTTGGCGGCTATCGTAGTCTTGGAAGAAGAGGCTCGGATGGGAGGGTGAGTGGAATTGGGGATGGAGGTGGGAAGGGGAATGAGGCGATGGAGCCGGCGAGGTGGATAGACCTGTCATTTACACCTCTCGCTATCCATATAACCCAATACGTGGAGGTTGGTAGGGGATCCGCCAATCAAGTGCCAATTGCTCGGTCGAGCAGCAGACAAATGAGCACGTCGCGTCTCGAATGTGCCCGGGCGATGAATTGCCGTTACTACCTCGTCAGGACCAAAGAGAAGCGATGCAGCATCGTCGGCAATATAATCACCAAGGGACTGGGACTGGGACGTCTTAGGTAATTGGTAATTCCGGAACGGTAACCAGACGAGCGAGTAATGGGAGAGACTGAGAGTGATGATTACTGTAGACTGGCTGGTTTGATTCTTAGGTCAAGGTCGCTCAAGCTACCTATGAGCCACTACCTACTTACCTACCTACCTTAGCACAGCTGTAAGTCTAGGTAGGTAATGCTCTGGGCACCTGCAGTTCCGGTCATGAAAATATTGTGGGGAGGGGTTCCAAGTTTAGGGAGAGGCACCACACGTTGCCACGTTTCGTAATGGCGCTCGTGGGGGGATTGGAGACTCTGTTCTAAATCTTCTTTCCTTTCTTTCCATTGTAAGTAAGTAGATTACCGGCGACTCGTCAAAGAAAGATAAGATTCTGGATGTTGGATGTTGGCGGATCAGGGGCTTCCTCACTCACCACAATAGTATAGGTAATAAGTAGGTATACTGTATGCAGCACATGCAGATACCTAGGTAGGGCAGTGACTTGCCTATTTTGGCACCTTACCAACTCAAGCGTAGTAGGTGTGTAAGTCGATAGCAATATAATAAAGTCCTCCTTTAATTTGAACTTGCACCACCGTCGTAGCTCTCAAGATTTTCCGTGCGCCTCTCCTCGGGATCGAAGGTATCACGTCCTTGAGTGTCAGAAGTGTTTCGATCTTGCGGTTTGGTTGGTGAATCCGGGCAGTTTATTCATGCGACCTTTTAGTTGAACATCTCGAATGTAGTGTCGTTAGTTATGTACGAATCACTGAGGGACAAATCGTGCAAGGGGAAATTGTGAGGTAGTATCCTTGTTTCAGAGTTTGGGGAAGGGAGAAAACAGCTATACTAGATCCCTTGCTGGCATATTGCTTTGACACTATATGTCGTTAATACTGGTTACCTCTTGCAGGGTTGTTAGAACATTCAATGTTCATCTCACCATCTCCGTAGTCGATAATTGCTTCGCACGAAAAATTTACACACTATTGATTCTGTCAACACTCTGCCCAATCTTATTATTCCGTGGTTCAGGTAATTTTATACCAGTTACTGGCTGATCTTGTGACATGGCGGGCCAATCGGATGTGATACCACCAAGTATTATTGAAGAAAGTAGTTTTTGCTGTTGATATGGTCATTCCGTTTCACGCATACCATGATGGTGACAGGAATCTATAATGCAGTAGCCGTTGTGTTGGCGATGGCATGATGGTGATAGAGCAATGCATCGCCCTGCTTATTTTCCGTTTTTCTTATTGGGCTGCTTATATGACACAGTAGCATTTTGCCTGGCTCTTGCCGTTCATGATCAAACGACGCCTCGGCTTGTCGTATACCTACCTCAAGCATACTTAACCTACCTGGTAGGTATATATCTAGACATAACACAGGTATAATAGCAATTGCGGGGTGGCCTGCGTAACCTTGCTTATTGAGAAGACGAATTGCGGGAGATCAGCATTATAAGAATACTATTATTATAATTTTGTTATCGCATTGACGACAGAGACCATGTCTGAATAGTAGCTTGTCCAAGGACTCATCGGAGACTTTCCCACATGTCACTCCATGCCGGACTGTCGGGATGACACTGTCGTATTCTTTCACTCGTCATGTCAAATAAGTGGTTGAAACGCCTGCCACGTAGCTTACTATTCGTATAATTGCTCTTGATAGAGCGGATTTCCACGGAGGATTGGAATTGCCGTACGAGTTCAAGCCAATGATAACTACATCGTGACTCTATAAAACATGCTCTTGCTTTCCCAAGGTACTTGCGGTTGATATCTCGTTCGCAAGAGCGATACAGAATAGTGCAACAATGGATACTAATACTAGAAGCAGCGCACAAGAAGCCTTGGCCGGAATGCTAAGTATGACTGTAGAGTGGATAAAACGTTGAATGGTGCTGCGTGAACATTCTAGAAAATGTCATCAAATCTTGTTGCCCGGACAAGTCGGAGCGCCTTAATTTACTCTAAATGCCGAGATTGTTTACTTTGAGAGAAGTGACGAAAGAACCAGCTCCTTAAGTCCGATAGCTTCTGCTGCAATTTTCCTTCAAAAATGATAGCATTGCGATCCAAGCTCGGTGTAACACTTCTTTTATAGCCCACCATCAGCCGATCATCACCACCATCACGAATGTGTGTGTGGTTGCACATTGTTCGTAACACGGTATGTCTTCCCACCAAGAAGAACTAACCTACGCGTCTCCATACAATACCCGACGCGAACAACATGGCCGGCAACACCGTAGTAAGGTAGTGTAAGCTAATAATAAATTGCAGGTGAATCTGGGTACACTACACTGAATAATCCTTGTCTGGCTCTCGGCCCAGGGCTGCGTGATACCGGTAGCTGCTACTAAATCGGGTCCCTCCACCAGCAACGGGAAAGCAAGCCAAGCTCAAAGGGGCAACGACCCCTTATTGTTTTGTGCGATGCCATGCCATCATTGTTCCCTCTCGGTACCCTTTAATCACTTATTAATTGTTCTCCGATCGTTGGATCACCTTTGACACCTTGGTGCCTGCCTAACACAATACCTTGTTTTAGTTGTACCCGGTCGTGCCGCGCGCATGATAAAGCTTCTCATTCTCCCACCCTGGTTGAGATACGTCGTATTCATTCATTTTATACCTGAAGCTGAGGCTGCGGAGCAGACTTCAAACTCGATCTTTTCGACAGCGTTACATTTCTCCGTTCTTGTCGGATCTTTCTGGCAGTATATCTTTTTATCTTCGAGCATTCCTTCTATCTCAAGCTTCCTGAGCGCTCCTTAAACCAGCGAACCCGGACAGTGGCACCCGCGCGACCTCGATCCATAATAGTTCTCTCATATAGATAGGCGGCAACATGGCGACCAGCCACGATGAACCACCCACGCTGCGCTGCGACTCGCCCTCGCCCCAGTCGACTCCCACGCGGCCCCGCGAATCAAGATCACTCATGCCGCGCTGCTTGTCAACCGGCTCTACCGTCTCACGGGCCTCGAGTACAGATGGATCCTACAGAGACTCCTTGGGTAGCGAACCGTACTCTCGCAAATCATCCTCGAGCTACCGCTCGCGGATATCCGATATCAGCTCGGCTTCATCTCGTCAATCTACTATTAGTCTGGACAAGCCACTAAAGCGACGCGGCTATTCAAGGCCACAGGGCACCGACTTTGCCGCAAGTGCAAGACATAGGGATAGCGTGCTGAGCTTGGGTAGTATATCACATCTTCAGTATTATTTTGCTCGGACAGGTCTTTTGGATGGGAAAGGTGGGCAGCTGGCTAGGAAACGGCACCCAAAGGCCACCTTGGATTTGTCATCATTGGAAAACTCCTCTCTGCTGAGCCCCAGGCTGGTACCTGACGGGGATTCCTCGTACGCTTCTATGGCCAGCAGCCCGGATCTGGCCGCGCAGACTTTTGGCGAAGAGCCTTTGGTCGAGTCACCTACTTTTCACAACCCGTTCGATTCGGACGAATACGAAGAGGCGGATCTCGACGTTCTGCCACCAACGACAAGCACCTACATGCACAGGGAAAAGCCAATTCCCAAACCACCCACGATCGAGGAGCTCAAAACTGACCTCAACCAAGCATTGGATGCTGGGGCTAGAGTTCTGGCCGAAATAACAACAGGAACTCCTCCATCACCGCTATCTACTACTGCGTCTCTTAGGGGTGGACAGGGCTGGTATGAACTCCAGGGCATGCAAGTCCTGGATGTAATGACGCTAGCGATCCGGGCCGCCAAGATGTACTACACGGCACATGAGCATCCAGATCGCTTAGATACTATCAAATCCGAGAAAGAAATTCGTTCTGAGCTACTCGCGGTTATGGAAGTACTGAAGCACACGGCGACTAGGAATTTCGCCGGCGGATACCGCGAGGATGAACGCAAGGTGATGACCTCATGGATTGATAACATTCGCACGATGTTGAAGAGAGACGAAGAGATAGAGGCGGCTGAAAAGGCAGAGAGGCAAGGTTGGACGTGGCTGAAGGGCGACTGGACAGGCCGCGAAATAGAACGTGAGCTCGCGTTCCTGGAATCCATGGACAACGAAGCGGATCCTTTACCGCCTTGGACATCCATCGAGTCAGCAACTGAACTGCCAACCCCGTTCCTGGAGAGCATGCAGAATGGGGTCCGGCTCGTGAGATTGCACAACGCCTCGGTCAAGAAGTCGCGACGGCGCTTTGGCGCTATCGGAAAATTTCACACAGATACACAGAAACCATACCGATGCGCCGACAACCTACGATTCTGGATCAAGGCCGCCGAGCTGCGGTGGGAGGTCATGCTCAAGGTCGATGTCAAGGGTGTCGTGTATAACAATCCTGAGGCCTGGAAAGACTTCCAGGCGGCCATCTGGCAGTGGTGCCGCAAGGTGAGGGAGGAGATCACGGCCGAGTGGGAGGAGAACTAGTGCCGGTTGCCTACATTCTTCAGGACTTTTACGATCATGATAATGATGCGGATTGCGATAGAATAGAGATGGATCATATCTTACGTTGATACGTACAAGAAAGAGTGGGAGTATATCTTATGCACGATTCATGGGTGGACTAACTCGATTACCTTTACTTTCTTTTGTATACCTCATCTTGTTGCGCGTTGCATAAGATATACCCAGGTTATCCCTACATAAGCAATGGGGGCGCCTATCTACACTAGCTTTCAGAATACCTCAATAGTCGCTCTCAGAATGATAATATTAACACATTGCATTCAATGAGTTTTCTATACCTGGCCAGATTTGCCGACAGTGTTCATCAATGCTATTATTATTAACCTTTCGATACTATCCGTTCGATCAGGCGGGCATAATTGATGTGTATGTAAAACATAGAGTACAGTGTATGTGCTCTTAATTACCTGCTGTGACACAGTGTAGACAATTAGTTATCACAAGCACCAAGCAGCCAAAAAATGGGTCCAGCCTTGCAGGCACCCCAAGCTGTTCGTCACCAACTTCGAGCCTGCCGTCGTCGCCTTACAGTTTGATCATTCACATTCATCATTCCTCAAAGCCAAACAAACATTCCGACTCCACTCCGTCTCCCCAAAAACCCGGACTCATATCTCTTCTGAGAAAACCTTTTGACTCCCTCCCACAACATTCATACCGAATCATCCCGCGCCACTCGGACTACAAGCCAGCAACATGGCTTCCGACCAAGAAAGGGAGCTCGCCCTGCAAGCTCTCCGGTCCAAGCTCATCGAATCGCGGGAATGGGAATCCAAGCTGAAAGCGCTCCGATTAGAGATCAAGGGTCTGGAAAAGGACTATAATCAGACGGAAGAGAACATAAAGGCGCTGCAAAGCGTCGGTCAGATTATTGGCGAGGTCTTGAAGCAATTAGACGATGAGAGATGTGAGCGCCATATCTCCGATTGATGGGACAGATGGTGCATGCATGCTAATTGAATCACCCCTTCTTTAGTTATCGTGAAGGCGTCCTCCGGCCCTCGGTATGTCGTCGGTTGCAGGTCGAAGGTAGATAAGGCAAAAATGAAGCAAGGTACACGTGTGGCGCTCGATATGACAACGCTCACCATCATGCGCATGTTGCCGCGCGAAGTCGACCCCCTGGTCTACAACATGTCGTTAGAGGATCCCGGCCAGGTCAGCTTTGCGGGTATCGGCGGTCTCAATGATCAGATCCGCGAGCTACGAGAGGTTATCGAGCTCCCTTTAAAGAACCCGGAGCTTTTCTTAAGAGTCGGTATCAAGCCGCCGAAGGGCGTGCTATTGTACGGTCCTCCGGGTACGGGGAAGACCCTACTGGCGAGAGCTGTCGCGAGTAGTTTAGAGACAAATTTCTTAAAGGGTATGATAGTTCTATTTTTCGATACTTCACCTTCGCAACTATTAGACAGGTTACTGACACGTTGTCTCGGCATATAGTGGTATCTTCAGCTATTGTAGATAAGTATATTGGCGAGTCTGCGCGCTTAATTCGTGAGATGTTCGGATACGCAAAGGAGCACGAGCCTTGTATCATCTTCATGGACGAGATAGACGCAATTGGCGGACGCCGGTTCTCGGAGGGTACCAGTGCCGATCGTGAGATCCAACGGACACTGATGGAGCTCCTGAACCAGCTAGATGGTTTCGATTACCTGGGCAAGACGAAGATCATCATGGCCACCAACCGGCCCGACACCCTCGACCCCGCGCTGCTACGTGCCGGACGTCTCGACCGAAAGATTGAGATCCCCTTACCCAACGAAGTCGGCCGCCTCGAGATTCTCAAGATTCACGCCCAGAGTGTGGTCACCGAGGGCGAGATCGACTTTGAGAGCGTCGTTAAGATGAGTGATGGATTAAACGGTGCGGATTTGCGCAACGTAGTTACTGAAGCGTACGTATTATTCAACCTTATTTCTTCACTTGACTTTTCCGTCACATGAAACATCGCTAATTTTTGCTCACAGTGGTCTGTTCGCCATCAAGGCATACCGGGATGCCGTCAACCAGGACGACTTCAACAAGGCGGTGCGGAAATTAGCCGAGGCCAAGAAACTAGAAGGCAAGCTCGAGTACCAGAAGCTGTGAGAGCCATCATGCTAGGGTCCGAAAGAGACCTGCAGGAAAACCAAAACATGGGTGCAAGGTCCGGACGATATCGAGGACGCACAGCCTTAACCCTGATAGAAACTAGCCAACATCCATCCCTCTCGAGCGGAGAAGAGCAGGCGTCGTGGTGCGGTGTAATACTACTTGTGTATGTATGTGTGTACCTACATCTCTTCCTGCGCGGACGAGACTCGACCAGATCGTCTTCTTCTCGTCTAGGTATTCATTCGCAGAATCAACGCACTTAGAAGGAAACATTTGATTGTGATCTTCTGTTTATTTCTTGACTTGACTGTTATGACCTCTCTGTAGTCCTTGTTACCTCACTATATGACTTTTCGGACCTTGTCGCTCTGGTGTAGGTCGCTTTCTGTGCCTTTTTGTGATTTATGTGAATAAGTAGGAGGATCGATGCATCTGGCCTGTTACTTCAAAGGTAGGAGGGTATACCTATACTACGAGAAATTAATCGTCGGGGGAAGAGATCAAGTAGGTGATATCTGATTGCTAGTGACATACTAGTGAATGAGTGTCTTGTCAGTGATGAAGATCTATTGTTCTTAGCTATGAGTGTCGTCGGGCTTGGTGTCTTAGGTTTATCTATCCTCTTGCCTCCCCTTTTATATTATGCGATGCTGTACTATTTCGGTACCTTGCTTTCGTTCGGCTGCTTCGTAACGTGGTTATTTATATGGTGACTCTAAACCTGGTGTAACACCTGCGAGCATCTTGGATTCCGAATACTTTATTTAGGTATTCACTGTTTTTGGTTTGTGGTTTGTAGAAGATCGTACGCAAGCATGTTCATCGTTGGATTTAGATGAGTTTGAATCTATGTACTCGAGCTTTTCTAACCAGGGAAGACTCTTTGGGATTGGTATCATGATATAGTTTAAGTTTTTATATAATCAGATACGAAAGAACACGAATCAATAAGCTCAGACCAAAGAGCTAGTGATTATTGCCGTATACCGCACAGCAGTTGGCTTGCAGAGAGGTGGAGCGAGCTGAGACGCAGCTGATGAAGCCAGAGTTGGGCTATAAATTCCTGCCATGTAATTGTTTTGAAAATGGGGCAGAATTCACCTTACCTGAAAATCCGCTTGAACGAGATCTGTATATGTCAAATATTGTCCACGAACCAAATCGAGATCTTGCGACACGTGGGGGTACGAGCAGAGGTTGGGGATGAGGCTGATAATTCGCTTTCTGACTACACTGCAGTTTGGCGTTAACGCCCAACCCCAGGAAAGCTTGGGCAGCCGTCACGCGCATAACTTTAACTATGAAAGCACTATCTAAATTTATCATAGCGATGGCCAAATCTGAATAGTTCGTGACCGAATAATTCCTAGTATAACTAGTTGGGCCTTTTTGCGTTCATGTGCTCGCAATGATGGTGGCATACTATTCTTGGATCCGGTCTATCTCCGCTATTGTGGCTAACAGCTACCGACAGCTCTTTTTTCTCACGAGCCGGTCTAAGCTGGTTACGAATGGCCAACAGTTCAGCGGCCGTCCTTTGATCTGCGGGTCTGGACTGGGGTCTCGTGGCGATGACCGTTTTGCCGAACCCCACTCCGGGAGCACTTGAATGTTGAACCGGCATCAACTTGGCAAGCCCGGTCATAGAAGGAATGTGATATAACTTTGATTTCAGTTAAGGCTGTTTCCTTTCTCTCGAGAAGCTACGAGGTAGAAGTCGAGGAAGTTATCAAATATTTCTATCCTTCCAGATGTCAGCATGGACGCTGTGGACCATTAGTGCTCTCAGAGGTTGACCTGGATTTAAGTAGTATTTTAAGGGTCTAGTTGTCACATCGTCAAGCGTTTTTGGGATCGCAGTACTGACCGATGGCGTTAAAACGACACCAGAAGCACACGAGTTCTGCTGATTCGGTCGCAGGATTGTCCCCTAAGGAGACCCTTATTGAAGGCAAGCGCTGGTATTGGTGGGATACCGATGACGGATTAAGATCTGAGGTAAGATCTCGTCTCGTCTCGTCCGCCAGGGCAACGGTGCACGATAAGGATCTCCTAGATGCCAAAGAGGAAAAAGCATACGAGCAAGGGAGGGAGGGAGGCTGGCAAGGCTGGGCTGATCGGAACCCGGACTACTCAAACGCGGCCTTAGGAGATTTGAAAGTAGGTATTACAGATGTTCTCGTATGACGACATTTCGGGATAGCAGGGGAGGTCAATGCTAGACAAATGGCATTCGCCCTTGTCGGATCTTGTGATGTATAACACCAAAGGCACCCCTTTTCTGAAATGGCGTCACTTGCTCGTGTTCGAATGTTGATCTCCGGGTTCGTTGAACGGAATTGGCAATAATCAATAATCGATGGTTGTAGCTTCGATCAAATAGCGTAGACGACAAGGCTCGTAGCGTAGCATTGGCAACGCTGTTGCGGGTTCCTGAACCAAGGATCTATGCGTACTGATAGACTGGCGCATTAGTTCAGGTACAGCCCCAACAACAAGGACAGACCCCGGCTCGGACTACCAAATGGTGGAGGCTTTGCCTGGGTTCGTCTAGCTTTGTCTAGCTCCGTCAGGGTTGCCCACAACGTCAACTGAACACGAAGTTGCAGCCAGTATTGGCGATGTCGATGGCTCCAATTTGCATGACATGGGATTTGCGCTACGTGAGAGACAGAACCGGTCGACTCAAGCATCCACGGTATCCCCGACGACGGGTATGCGGGAGATGCTGTTAGTCTCGACGCTAAGCTGCCCCCGATAACACCCTGGAGGCTCGTATGAAGAGTTTGCCAATTCTCATGACATATTGGTAGCCTATCTTATGGCGGTACTGTTGTAAGTACCGTCCCTTACTTGGGTGTGCTGGGTTGCCCAGATCGAGACCAAGACCAAGCGGAGAGGGCGATAGCATCAACAAACATTGCGCAGTGGGCAGCGATGTGAAACCATTCGGTGGTCTACGTGGCTGCGACATGATGAAACATAAGCTACCCGCTTGATGCATGAGCTAGGAATGAAGGAGGTCGTCCGTCGTACGTAAATCGTTGTATTCTATCAAGGCTAGTATCGATACCTGACGAAGGTCTCTCTGTATTAGTGGTGTAAGGGAGGGAGGGCGGGGGGATTGTTGCCCCTCCACAGTTAGTTGCGCTAATCCGTCTCGTTCTCCCAAGGTGTCACCGCTCACTTCAAGAGTCCTACATGTAGGTAGTTACAGTGAGCGATTCGTATAAGATACTTCACGCACAGCGCCCTAGCTATGGCTGCAGCTAGGGCACACATAAGCAGCCCTTGTACCTCTGTACGTGGCATAACCTCAGCCCACCTGGCCTACCGCTCTCAACCCGCCTATCTAGGTACTTAGACAACCCTGGACAGTGAACAAAGAGAACCCCGCCGCAACGCCTTTGTGTACCTCTGTCAAAGCATCTGATTTGTCCGGGTCGGGCCTCCACACCACCACCATCGCCGTCATCAGCAAAGCGCCCGATTCACCGTGGGCTCCAGCTGCTGCATAGCAACGGTACAGCTCTGCCAATTCTCATCCTCGGGTTTTAGGTATAATATTCTACGTAGATAAAGGGTCCTTCAGCCCCAGCTCTCGTCCTTCCAGTTTGTGTTCATACTTTGGTCTCTTTCTCCTCTCGTTCAACTGTCCATCTCCGTCTCCTTCCCCCTCCTCCCCTCGAGTCCGCCTACCACCAACCAGTATTGTCCACTACTGTACCTGAAACCGACCTCTGTTTGTTTCTGATAATTGCGTAAGAGAGAAAGAGACTGTTCACATCCCCGAAAGCACCATGTGGTATGTTTTGACCGACTTTTCAACCCCCCCGAGTTCACCAATCCCTCAATGGTTCAGCACAAACGCCACTTCCCCCCTCTCCCCTCACCGACTCTGCGAAATCGCGACGATATGGGTTGGAAGCACTTTCAGAGGCCTCGAACTAGACGAAATTGTTGTCCTGGTTCCCTTATTCATATCTGGGCTACCAGAGCACTATACACAATTACCTACCACCAATTGGTCGTACCTGTACTGACTCGTGTCAACCAATCAGTGGAATTTTCGGTTACATCAACTACCTGGTCGAGAAGGACAGAAAGTTCATTCTCGACACACTAGTCAACGGTAAGATCTGTACCCCTTGAATGGGTCCGCCAGAGTCGTAGATTTGGAAACTGATGCCGAATTGTCGTACGCAGGCCTCTCCCGTCTCGAGTACCGTGGCTATGATTCGGCCGGTTTAGCGGTCGATGGTGACAAGAAGAACGAGGTCCTTGCATTCAAGGAGGTTGGCAAGGTCGCCAAGCTCAAGCAGCTCATCGACGAGTCCAAACCCGACCTCACCAAGATTTTCGACTCCCATGCCGGTATCGCTCACACCCGGTGGGCGACTCACGGCCCTCCCTCTCGGCTGAACTGCCATCCCCACCGGTAAATACATCCAGACGGTAACGCTTACGAGTCCCTATACTAATTGTGTGCGTGTTTGTGTGTGTTGCGTAGATCTGACCCCACATGGGAATTTTCCGTCGTGCACAATGGCATCATCACAAACTACAAGGAACTGAAGACGTTGCTCCAATCGAAGGGCTTCAAGTTTGAGACCGAGACCGATACGGAGTGCATTGCGAAGCTTGCCAAGTATCTCTACGACCAGCACCCTCGCATCGATTTCGTCGATCTCGCCAAAGCTGTCATTCACGAGCTTGAGGGTGCCTATGGTTTGTTGATCAAGTCGGTGCACTATCCTCATGAGGTGGTCGCTGCCCGCAAGGGTTCGCCCCTAGTGATCGGTGTCAAGACCCAGAAGCGCATGAAGGTTGACTTTGTCGATGTTGAGTACTCGGACGACAACGGCGCTCTGCCCGCCGAGGCTGCCTCGCAAAATGTGGCTCTCAAGAAGCAGTCTGGTGGTCTTCTGACCCCGAGCGCAGCTCTGCTCGGCGCTCCTGACAAGTCACTCCTGCATCGCTCACAATCACGAGCCTTCATGACGGATGATGGCCTGCCCATGCCTGCTGAATTCTTCCTTTCTTCAGATCCGTCTGCTATCGTGGAGCACACGAAGAAGGTCATGTACCTGGAGGATGACGATATCGCCCACATTCACGAGGGCTCGTTGAACATCCACCGTCTTAAGAAGGCTGACGGCACATCTAATGTACGCAACATCCAGACCCTGGAGCTCGAGCTCCAGGAGATCATGAAGGGCAAGTTTGATCACTTCATGCAGAAGGAGATTTTTGAACAGCCCGAATCTGTCGTCAACACCATGCGAGGTCGCCTTGATGTGGAAAACAAGACCGTTACTCTCGGTGGACTGCGGTCGTATATTGCCACAATTCGACGGTGCCGACGCATCATTTTCATTGCCTGCGGAACTAGTTATCACTCTTGCATGGCTGTGCGAGGTATCTTCGAGGAACTTGCCGAGATCCCCATCGCCGTGGAGCTGGCTTCCGACTTCCTCGACAGAGAGGCTCCGGTATTCCGTGATGACACCTGCGTCTTCGTTTCACAGTCCGGTGAGACGGCCGACTCCTTGATGGCCCTCCGATACTGCTTGGAGCGTGGTGCTCTGACTGTTGGTATCGTTAATGTCGTCGGCTCTTCCATCTCTCTCCTGACTCACTGCGGTGTCCACGTCAATGCTGGTCCCGAAATTGGTGTTGCCTCTACCAAGGCTTACACATCCCAATTCGTTGCTATGGTGATGTTTGCTTTGTCGCTTAGCGAGGACCGAGCATCCAAGATCAAGAGACGAGAGGAGATCATTGATGGCCTGTCCAAGATTTCCGATCAGATCAAGGAGATCCTGAAGCTTGACCAGCCCATCAAGCAACTCTGTGCCAAGTTTAAGGATCAAAAGTCTTTGCTGCTGCTCGGCCGTGGTAGCCAATACTCCACTGCCCTCGAGGGTGCTCTGAAGATCAAGGAGATTTCGTATCTCCACTGTGAAGCTGTCATGTCTGGCGAGCTGAAGCACGGTGTCTTGGCCCTCGTCGACGAGTCGCTCCCTATCATCATGATCCTGACACGCGATGATTTGTTCAAGAAGTCGCTGAATGCCTATCAGCAAGGTATGTGAGCTCCTCTTACTTTAATATTCAGCTGCTAACCATGTCATAGTTGCTGCCCGTGGTGGTAAGCCCATTGTGATTTGCAATCCTGGAGATGAGGAGTTCCAAGCCAGCCAGGCCGAGAAGATAGAAGTCCCTAGAACTGTCGACTGTCTTCAAGGCCTCCTAAACGTCATTCCTCTCCAGTTGATAGCATACTGGCTGGCTGTCATGGAGGGTTTGAACGTCGATTTCCCTCGAAATCTGGCCAAATCCGTCACTGTCGAGTAAATTTGTTCGCCGATTCGCACAGATTTATAGACGCAACTTCTAGTTGCAGGTTTTCGACGTTCACCGCGGCGTTGGCTTCAAAACGGGCTTTATTTCACGGTTGGCGGGTGGGTTGGGATAGCACATAAGCGTTCTTGTTGTTTGCTATGATTTGCGAAACAATCAAGATGAAGCACGATTGCCATTTCGCTCCATCTCATATTAATGTGAGAACATAGGCATGGCAAGGCTGACATAGGAGCCCCGTGCTGGATGCATATGATGCAAGGGAAAAAAGGGCAGGCGGGCACACTACCCAAAAATGATACATGTAGTCAAGTGATGATGACGACTAGATACTAATAGATGGCCATATGAAGAACATTTCGTGTAGCGGCTTCGAATATCGTGCTCGTATGCTCTAGTGGCTCTACTAATCATATGAGCAAGTCACATCGTAAACATTCATTATAAACATGCAATGGAAGAAATGTGATCGTTTCACAGTCATATCCGTAGACAGTAACCGAATCTAATGTTACATGATATCTCACGGTTCTGCTTGTCTCTATGAGAGGGTTGTGTTCTTCTTTCCGCCTCGTGTTCAGAGACGATGACTGAGATCTTGGGGGTGTACGACATCACAGAATCCTAGGCTACGGACGTTCTGCGATGAAAACCCGGACTCTAGCTCCCAGGATTTTGTACCGATCCCCATCTAAGGCTTAACTATGACTGATATACGTCGTTTCTGCCATTCTAGAAACCGGCTAATCTATCTACAGATTCTATACCGTCTGCGTGCCATACCCCTTGATGCGGTCCGCGAAGGCCCAGCTCTGGTTCTCGAGCTTCTCGTTCTGGTGCAGCTCGACGCCGTCCTTGGTCACAACGGCGAGCGAGTACGAGTCCAGGGACCGCGCATCGCGGTAGAAGAGGACCTTCATGCACTCGCGAACGCACTCGACGGCCTGCTCGCGCGTGATGGAGGCGACGGAGGCCTCGTCGGGCACGAGACGCCGCATGATGGGCTGGGCCAGCATGCTGCCGAAGCCGGTGGCCAGGGAAGGAGAGGAGAAAGCGGTGCCGAGCAGGTCGGCGGCCGCGAGGAAGGGGGCGCCCGACTCGTCAAGGCCGGCAACCAGCAGCGAGTTCCAGAGCGGGTCGAACTTGGAGCGGCGGCGGTAGAGGAGCTTCTGCAGGTACTTGTGGAGGTTGCGGGCGTTGAGGGTGGGCTGGGCGCTGTTGGTCGTCGTGCTGCTTGCGTACGCCTCGTCGATGGCCAGCTCGGTCAGGTGCCGGTCTAGGTACTGCATGTCCGATACGTCGCCGCCGAACCCGACTACCGAGGACTCGGCGAACGTGCGTAGCCTCTTGACGTCTGTGAACCGTGCTAGAGAGCCGTAGGAGGCTGTGTGGTTGGGACGGAGGACGGTTAGCCTTTTTGACCGGCGTAGTTGCGTAGGTAGGTGGATATGTCGATGGAGGGGATCATCATGTAGGCGGCGACATACCCAGGTTATCGGCGGCTATCACCACGCCGTCCTTGAACTTCATGCCCAGCACCGATGTACCGGTGACGATGGGTGACTGGGTGTGTTGATTGGGCCCGTTTACCTGCATGTACGAAGGATCGTAGGCGCCATAAACGTCGTCCCTGGGCTATTGCGTTGGCAGGTTTGGTGTTAGCGGCGGTATCTAGATGAAGTCACTGGGGTTCTTTCTAGCTTACACGGCCCCATGCTTGCGGTCTGTGATCCATTGTCGGTCAATGCGGCTGAGGCGTGCTAGGCGGGTTGTGGGTTGTATTATGGTGTTGGCTGAGTTGTGGTTGTGGGATTTTGTGTAAATGTGGTTGAGGTGGTGAGGTGGGATGTAGGTGAATGAAGCTCTGGGCTGAGGTCAACCGCCGCCTGCTGGAGCTCTCTCGATAGTACATACAGTTGAGGTAGCTGCGCGTCAGTTCGTCTGCCTTGTAGCGCTCTATATACGTACCTACGGTAGGTACGTAGCTTGCCTGCGCTGGGATGGTCGGCGAGCGTCCACAGCTGGTGGCGGGTGTGGTAACTGTACTTCGACCCACTTAACTTTCACCAAGCATCTTCATTCATCTCGCCGCCCTATTATCACTATCACTGCCTGCTTTTAAGAGATATGATCCATTTTTTAAACCAATTCTCGGGTTATTAGTCACTTCGTAGCAACCATTACAGAAATTGACCCTCTTATTTGCTCATATCGAGTTCTTGTGTCAGTCCATCATGGCTGGACTCGTGGCTTACGAGAGTAGCGATGAGGACGAAGAGGTGAAGCCGCAGCCCGCACCAGAGGTATGATGAGTAAATGTCATGTATAATCTGGACTTGGATCCAGCCGGCGCGAAGGGCAGTACTGATTGTGGTGAGACCAGCCACTACGGAAGACTGAGTCGGTCACAGCTGACGCAAACAGCACATCAAGTGAGTTCACTTTCCACTTCTATCTCATGCTCATCTCTAAGCATCCATTCTAACTAGAATCTAGGCATTTCCCAAAAGGAACTTCCAAAAAGTCCACAACCAAAACAAGCGGTAGATGAGGGACCAGCTGTTTACGGACCCCAAATGGGTCCTTCATCGGGACCCAGCTTCCCGCCATTAGAAGAAGATCCAGCAGGCACAGAAGCAGAATTACCGCTGCCGCTACCTCCAGGATCACCCTATACGGCGACGCGCGCGCTCCTGCGCGACTTAACGCTACCCGCGGTGCCGGACATGGACATCCCGCCCTCGCCCCCCGGTTCACCACCCTCGGCAGCCACGAGTAAGAAGTTAGAGAACTTCCTTGAGTTGAAGAAGAAAGGGGTGCACTTCAATGCACGGCTAGCCGACACGGCATCCATGAAGAATCCGGCGCTCGCCGACAAGCTGATGGCGTTTGCCGAGCTCGACCACCGTGATCAGTATCGCACAACTCTCCCTGCGGATCTCCTGTGGGACCCGGACGCGTTCCCTCGGCACGCGTACAAAGAGCAGCTGCGGCAGAGCCAGAGCGACATCGCGCAGGCGAGGACAAGGCCTACCGGTGAACCCGTCAAGTTCGTGGCGGCAGAAGGATCGTTAACAGCTGCGGAGGAGAGTAGGACAGGTCAGGCGCCTGGCATGGGGAAGCGGAAGACGAGGTTTGATACATGAGGAATGGGGGCAGGGTCTATGGCAATATTGTGTCTTGAAATACGGCGACTGGCTGGTGACTACGGGACTGGACATGGATAGCGTATCACCTCGATCAAATAGGTGTGGGTTGGGTTACGTGCATTCGAATTCGATCCTCAGAACGACGTGTGTGCAGGAAATAACTAATAGGAAGGCCGATATCCAAGGAATTACACATAGTGTGCAATTTAGATTCACGTCAATCGCATTGACTTTAAGTCGCCAAATTTGGTAGACATATGAAATTGTTAATCATGGGCCGTGATGTTGGCCAGCCGAGGATATATAAATGTTGTGTTGATACAAAGAGCGTGGTTGTTCCTCCAATCCCAATTCATCCCAATCGCGCTAACTCATCATTTCCCCAAACGCCGAAATAACAAAATAGCACTCGTAGTACTCAGACCGTAACCCCATATCTCCCTTGAGCTCGGTCACATTCTTCCAAGAACCGATAGACACCCTCTAAGCCTTCGAACCTTTCGGAGCATTGCTCACCCGAGCTCGGGGGCGACATAGTTTCGTAACCCTCTAGATCAGAAGCTGACAGCCATGGGTTCTCGTCGATTTCCTCGAAGCCCCCAAACAGCTCATGTTCAGCGGGAAAGCTATCCTCGGACCGGAGCGACCCTCCAGGGGATGTCAATGTCAGTAGACCTCTGCCGTCGGCAGCCATTTCAGGTGCGTAGGGAAACCTCAATGCCATTGGCACACCCATCTCGGAATCAAAGCCAGGGTCTTCGCGAATAATACCCTTCGTGAGACCCAGATCATCACACAGGGATTCTACAGTATCCGCATCGACGCCGGGGAAGCGTACACGCAATATGTAGCCTTCTTCTAGCTGAATCGGGAGATCTCCCAAGGTCGAGAGCTTCTTTATATCAGCAAGTGTGGAAGTAAGGTCCTTCAGCGCTCGCGCGAAGTCGACGGACAGTACGTCGAGGAAACCCTCGGTGTTGAGGGTGGTGGCGTCAAGCACGGGGGCCTTGAAGCCAGCAGATGGGTAAGGGAAAGCGCCGGCCAAAGGGCTGAGCGAGGTGATGACAGGGTTCAGCCGGAAGTCGACGTAGGAGCCCGCGGCATGGTGGGGCACGGCCGCCATCTTGCGGGAGGCCTCGTCTTGCAGAGCCGAGACGGCGCGGTAGCATTTCTCTCCGCGGTGGTTCAGGCCGTCGAACTGCGCCTTCTGGCCCGAGATCCAGAATGCTCGCACTGCTTGAGACACGTTCTGGAATACCTGCGCCTGTGATGCTGGGCCGTGCGAGAAGAACCGGGCCCCGCCGATGCGTCCGGATCCGAGGCCGTAGCCACCGGCTGTGCGGGGGAGGGCACCTCCTGTGAGGTTCGGTCGTAGAGTGCTCGCGAAAGGAGCACGGCCCGTGATTTGGGAAACTGCTCGGCCGGTCTGGGTGTTGAGGAACTTGGTGCGGTCGATCCGGGGAATTTCACCAATTCGGCCAGTGCTCATGAAGCGGCGCACAGCGGCGTTGATGTTCTTGTAGGTGGAGTTCGTCGAATGCCATCGTCGGTTCTTCTGTTGTCGCAGGAAGGCGGCCGGATGGACTGGGTGACGAGGTTGCGTGCGGACGAAGACGGGTTCGAGTGCGGTGTTGACTGGTCGAGTGACGTTGGCTAGTTTGCTCCGGATGAGCTTCGTCGCCTTGTAGGCGGTACTACGGGCAAGCCGCAGGGCCAGCGGCGCCCATATACCACCTATTGAGGCGGACATCTTGTTTGTGTTGTATTGCAGTCCAACTGCACTGCAAAGACAGGTTGGTTCAGGTAGAGGAAGAGCACCAGCAAGTCGGTGACTGACGCACCTCTTAAAGCCGGCTCGGCCGTGATCGAGTCCGATAGCAATCGAGCCCGTTAAGTGGCGGCCCAGTGGCTGTGCGCCAAGCTTTCGCCACACAAAGGGGTCGTCCCCCACCCCTCCTCCAAGCCGGGACTAGAGTGTGGGGCAGCCAATCGGACCCATTCGAGCTACTATTTTTTTCTCAGATCGCATTTCTAAATGCAAACTTCCTTCACGCTTCACACTTTTCTTCCTCAGCACCAATCGGCCACACGGAGCTCGGTTGCTTCAGCTGTAAGCTGCAGTTGGAGCAAGGTTGATTATATCGCCATTTGTTTCTCTGACTGTCTTGGTTGCCGACCTGTAAGTCGCTTATTCTTCCTGACATTCTGCCCTACGCCATGGAGATTTGCTATGATTACGACATACAATCTTGAACAATCCAAATCTTACAAGACCATGGGGACATCTAAGCAATTAGAAAACCATGAGCAAATTGCTTCCTCGCATTATTTGATTGGGACCAAAACCGCATCATCTGCTAACGACGCGTGGATAGGGCTGCTTTCTCCATCTAGTTAGATGGTTGAGCCAACCGAGCTGGTCGCAGCATTTATAATATTAAAAGGTACGCTCAAATAAATCGTGCTGCTTTCCTCTCACCCCTTCGAGGGATGATGAAAATTCGACAAACCTAGGAATTCCTCTTTCCGAATATATCATGTCGATTTTGTTTTTAGTTTCAGCCTTGTCTGACCTCAATTACCGTGTCTTCATACGCTTTCAATCTCTTGTCGAATTGTTGGGCTAACTGTCGCGGTTTCTAGGTATGCTGCTTTGTTCTCTATCAACATCATATTCACATGAGGATACTTTGAACGAACGGGCGGACATAAACGAACCCTCGTCCCTTCTCTCGTCAAAACAAGGCCGTACAACCCTTGGAGAGAAGGTCGGCGTGGACTTCTTGTTGATACTTCGTCAACTGATTGTGCTCCATCGCTACTATTACGTCACTAATCTTATGCTGTATACTCCGCTAACAGCCATTGACAGGTAAACATCTTGTCCTTTGTCTCGGTATCCAATTCTCTATTATGATGAGCACTATTCACACTGTTTGATCCTATCTACTGGATACGGAAATGAACAATTCTTTACAAAAATCTGATTTAATGAGGTTTGTCGCGATCTGTACTCATAACTAAGGAATCATGCTAATAGGGAACCAGCCTGACATACTTTCCAAAAGCCGTGTCCCTGTCTGTCCGGTTAACGCTTTAACTGACCTTTGGCCTGCGCTAGGTGATACGCGTACGAGAAACTGATCGATGCTGTGAGCTCAAGAGTATGTCTATCCCCCCTCCTATATGATCCAAAGCAGTTTGAGATGAGCGTCGCTTGCGTCATGCAAGACATTCATTTCTATGTCTACAAAGGAGGCTGGTTTACTAATTGTGCCTTAGGAAAGTGTGCGCACACACGACACAGATTCGCCTGACTGCGAGTACAATACTCGAGTAGCTGTTGCATATAGTATAAAATGATTCTCAAGTTAATCCATAATTCCCGTCTCATGCATGATTGTTGTTAATATGCACCACCTGCTTGACTGCGCTGAACCATAGCATACTTAAGTAATCAGGAACGGCCGCGTTTGTGTGACGTATATTCCCATGGAGCTTTGGACCCCTAAACTGTCAACGACCTGTCGATCCCATGCCTTGTTCACAGTATTAAGTCCGATCCGAGAGCTCAGCCTCATTGTTTTAGATACGGCACGCTGTTTGTTCTTGTAGTATTTCTTTCAGAATTGTGTGGGGTGATCTCAGACATACTAATATGAAAGCGTGATCGGTATGTTCACCTTGTTGCGGCCCGATGTTGGTCAATTCGTCATGTCGATCTGCTCGCGTCTATCTACCAGAAAGTATCGAGAGTTCTCGATCCACGTAGCGGTGTATACAGTATGGCGGAGATGTGTGTAGGTAAGAGGGGCGATCGCAATGCTCGCTCTGATCCGGCCGTTCAACGAAGATCAATGCGGGGTAAGCGCGACCTTAAACAACATACGTTTTTCAATATCCGGATGACGGTGAAGCAACGAACTGTGTACTTGGACCATGGCGTTCGATCAATTAGCAACGGAAGTAGCCTTTTCCCCAAACTGGGACCAGGTCTCCGATTTCGAATCAGAGTTCGACGCTTACCGGGATCAACCCCTTGCCATCCGCTCATTGGTGAAGTCATCACTGGGCCATTTTTGCTGACCAACTGGACCAACTGACGTCCTCTCGTCTATCCATTGTACTACCTTAGGCTTGCTCTCAGTCATGCTATACGTCACAGTAGATGTTTCGCGACGATCAACTGTGTCAGCTAGCCCTTTGTTGGGGAAGCTTGGAGGTGCGGGTGTTCCGGTTAGGTAGATACCTACTGTACTGTAGTATGAGGGAGGAGGAGGAGGTTGCTTTGTACCAAAAGCTTTGGAAGTAGGTAGTGCTGTCTTTATTTAATAGGGAAGCTCTTCCCCGCTTCGTATGGTTTGATGTGTATACTCGCTTCTTCGTCTTCTATGAATCAATGACAGACAGACTGCTTGTGAATTAAAAGCAGTCAACAAGAATCCTAAAACTAAACATATCTACCTAAGCATACACAGATTGAACGTCGTGCCGAAACGTTCTCTCAGGATGGATACCTCCAAGTCACCCACCACGCAGCAGCAGGACACGACCACGCGTCGTCGAAGGGTGAGTTGTCCGTCTTGTTTCTTCTTCCCATCCGTCGTTCGAATCCGGAATTAATCCTTTGAGTCTCACTCACGTTGATATGATAGCTATATACCCATAAACAATAACATAGCTGACATGTCTCTACAACAGAGCTCCGGCCCCTCCTACGAGAGCCTGATGAACTACAAGCGCTCCAACGACCCCAGCTCGATCGCCCGCCGCGCCAGTCTGAGCGAGCAGAAGCCTCAAGCGGGCTTCTTCGGTTCGATGTGGCAAAAGTAGGCCCATCTCCATACATCTGCACTTCTATTCTATCTCAATCTTGACCTATGCCGTCCCGAGGTAGTTAAAACCTGCAAAGCTAACTAAATAACAGTTTCACTCGCGGTCCCTCGAGCCAGAACAAGTAAAAAAAAAGGCAAAAAAATAAAAAAAAAATAAAAAGCGCTACCCTCAAGTCGATATTCTTGTTGCTCCGCAAGGGGTAAAACCTAGGGCACAGGAGGTAGGGCACAGGAGGATAGGCATCTAAAACTCCACTACCTGCAAGATTAGGGAATATCGGCTCGGTCTTCATGATGTTAATGACCAGATGGAGCAAATCGGGCGTTGCGGCGGTCTGTTGTATAGCATCTTGTGTATGATTACTTGCGCTACTAGTTTCGGTATTAAATTTTATGGCGCAATTCCACCCAACATCGCATCTCTTTATATGTGTGACAGTTATACTTTGTCAAGTAGGCATTATTTCTCGATCGATTCATCTCGAGCAGGGGTCGTCTTCCAACCATTCTACCGCTATCATATCTGAAGCTCTTCTGTGATATATGGAGTCATTGTAACAGAGGAGCAGCTAACTTGCATCGGCAATATCACTCTAAAAATGACATCATTCACACGATGCATCAAAACAGAAACAGGTGGAAAGCAAGGACTGGCTTGAATTTGCGACTACCCAGCTATATACAAGTAGGGATCTAACGGCACCCCCAACATGAATAAGAAACCCCCCACCAGTGGCCCTCCATTGCCTTAAATAATTGTTATTTTTGTTTGGGCATCTGCCTGTCGTTACCGCGAGGGAACGATGCGAACAGTAAAGACCCCGGAAAAAGAGAATTTTTAATCGAGTCGAGGGCCTTTGAGACAGCAACGGGCGAACCCAAACTGTCTGCAGGGAGACGCGACCAGCCCGGCCCCAAGGTCGCGTTGTTCAAAACTGGTGAACAAGTGTACGACCCTTTTTCATCGCCACATATCTTTTCCCCACGCCTCCGGGGCGGTCTTTTCACATCGTCACCGCAATGGCCCACTCATGTGAAAAGTGGCAGAACGCTAGTCGACGTGGGGATGGGTTCTCCTCGGCCTAGTCCGAGACGCTGGCTCCAGAGCAAAGTAGCTTCTGCCGCGCGTGAGAGAAACATGAAGACCTGACCCTTTCAAAAAGGAGGGAATGTTCTCGCTCTCCGGCATATTGCCCTTACTATCGCGCTTATCTCCTTCAGAAAGAACCCAAGATATCGTGGTCACCGCGACGTGTGAAAAGCTAGCTATGAGTGAAGCCTCGCCCCTAAGATAGGGGAACTAGTAGTGGCTCACAACAAGACCCGCTAACGCCGCCCGAGATGTAGTCTAAACTAACCACACCTAGGTTGTGCAATACGGCTCGATTGCCAATACATACAAGCCAATAAACAAATGTTACCCGGGAGAAATATCGTAACCATGTAACGGTCAATCCCCCCAGGAGGCTTAAAAAACAATTATACTATCATGGCTGTCTCGCTCATGATCTAACGCATAAAAGTCTCTCTGCAACCGTATTATACAGAGAGACCTTTGTCATCTGAGCAGATATCCGAAAATAAGGAATCCAGATCATTACTTCCAGGTCGTATGGAGTAAAGGGCAGTTTGTTGTCGTTACCCGGGACGTCAGCCGTAACGCCTATTCGTGAACTGAAGTTATGTTAACATGTTGTTCGAGAGCACAGCATGATTCCGCACTGACCTTGAGTGGTCTATCAAGTGCCCAGACCATCAACGCCGGGGTCGGCTGTGAGCACGACCATGAGAGTATTACCATTCCAACCATGATCCATTGAGGCATCTCATTCAAACCGAAGATATGTTGTCGAGCCACTTCTCTTTGCCGTGAAAGTGGCACAAATTATGAAGCTCGGTGCGAAAAGTATTACCGTACCAAAATCATATACAGCCGAGGCATCTCACTCATACTCAATACGACTCGAATTACAGGGTTATCCGAGGTCGCAAACCTGCAAAGTGTGAATGTCAGCTTCTCGTGCAATTTAGCGGCAGGGCCCAAAAGAACATACCACAAGGCATCAAGCATACCAAACGCCCAGAACCATATGCGTGTCTATGCTTTTGAATACCAACTTGACTCAGTGTCGACTACCATGTCTCTTGAAAATGTACATGAAACAAGGAACCGTTTCGTTCATGCCGTCATTAACATGTTCATCCTCCAATAGGCCTTTTATATGTCTTGCCCAGGACAACGCTCGTCACTTCATGACTCAAGGAGGCCTTTCTTTGTTCTTATGTCATGCCCAGGACATATCATGCCGGGTGCCTCTAACCTAGACTCCGCGACCCCATAGGCAGTTTAACGGTCCTACCCAGGACCATAATGTCATGTATCTATCCAGATTCCACGACCCATCGAGGCCTTTTACCGTCACTGCCCAGGACTGCGTAACCTCGCATCACCGACGACCAGCATAGTGAAGTCCGAACGAGTATTGCGAATACTTCGACCCTATCCGACTACAGTGAAACAAACATGTTAGCTAAATTCAGACACATCCTAGTGTGTGGTTGGCCATACCAACAGGCTAAGCTCGATCACTGAGATGGTGTAGGGGCCCGATAGGTGTGTGGTCGGGTCCCAGTTGGCTGATTATTGGAAATATCTCGGCGGCCACGGTAAAGCTATCGCGCATACACGGAGACATGAAATTACATGGCAGAGGCGGAGACGAAGAAGTGTAAACCCTCCAGCATCAGTGCAGGTTCAGGTTGATGCAGGAGGGTTTGCAAGAGAACAGTCATGGTGGCATGATTTCGGAGGTGATGGTGAGATATATGATTAGGAGGGAGAACAGAAGCGCTATTCCTAAGAGTAGGATGATTCGCTCATTTTGAGGTGTTCCGGCAACAGGCTACCCTGAGACTGCATATCTATCAGTGAGGGGCGCATCAAGCTCACGAACGACGATGATGATGGGGGAAGGAATGGGAATGTCCCTATCTGAGTTAGGTATCGACTTGCCTATGCTAGGTAGTGGAGACGCAATCTCGGATATCGGGATCATCCGGTTCCGATAATTACGTACTATGTACAACTGAAATCCCCAACTGGAACAGATTCGTAATTCTCTTTGGGTCTACAGATTGTAAAGGGTTCTTGGTCTCTACTTATACGCAAAGATTTCGAGGATCGGCCGTTTGCTACTTCTCCGGTTAACCTCCGATTCTTTCCCTTACAGCCTCCCTGTGATCTCGTCGACCAATTACTGCTGTGCCCTGCCGTGTAACAGTAATGGCTTCGCTATTATTGCTGGCCCGGTATTTCTCCGTAGGATGATGATCAAGCAAACACGATAACAGCAAACATAATACCTAATAGCAAACACGATAACGACATTAGGTACGGGTAGCCGAATATACGAATATCTAGAGGCTATTATAATTACGATAATCATTTGGTTGAGTATATCCTACTAGAAAACATCAAAGCAAGAAAAGAAAGAAGAAAAAAGAATTTTCTGTTGAGCTCAAAGAGATGCTACAATTTCTAATTCAAAGGAGGGTATCCAGTGCTGCTTTAATCCCATTAACTCCAAAGTACTGGTATCAATTTCATGACATCCTATCAACAAAAAAAAGAAAAGTGTTGCAGCCTCACCATCCCTCGCATCGGAAGCACCCCACCGTCCGAGCCCCCAGTAACACCCAACCTAACAGAGCCAACTCTCAAGACTTACCCCGTGTCTTATTCATTTCTATTTTGCTTTAGAAGGTAGTTCGACATTATTCTCGCTCGGAAGAGTAGAATCTGATATCGATGATAGTGGGCCAGCTCGATAGAAAGATTCTCTGAATGTTTCAGCTGCCCTCGAGGCTGACTCCGAGGTTGATGCCTCTGGTTTGCGTGGTGAGTACAAGTTATATGATCGCTCTGGCTTCTTTCCTTTGTCTCGAGATTTCTTGGGACTCAGTGGCTTTGACGGCAAGTCTACTTCTGAGGAACTGCTATCGAATACCGAATCACCTTTCTTTTCAGTATTGCCTGAGATTGCATATTAGTTACTTCGAAGAGGAATGGGTTCTTGCCAATCAGCAGTCGTGAGAACGTACGCTCAGTGCTTGTACCCAGGACTGTTGGGAATTAGTAAATGTGCCGAACAGCGAATACAGGAACGACGCACCTCGAATAGCAAACCTCCGGAATATCTCCTCCTCTGATTCGATATTATGGCTGTCGCCATCGAAATGATTAAATGCAAGCCCATCCCGGAACGGGTGCGAGGTAAAGATGATAGGTCCATCTTGTTTAAGCTTCTTCTTGCATTTGACTAGGCTGCAGCGGAGAACGTAGACACCAAAGTAGTTATCAAAGTTGAAAACGCATTCTCCCTCTTTCACATCCCGAATGTCCATACTTTTCTTAATAGGCATTCGAAACCCAGTGCTTCCGTTTTGAGTCTAAGAGTGTGAGTGGGCAGGCAACGTGAGAGTCACTTTAAGTTTGATGTACTTACCTGAGGGGTCTTCTTAGACTTCTTCGAGATAGGAGTGATTGCTGGCTCTTCAGGATCCAGTGCCCTTTTGTTAGATGGTTCATCAGCCAAATCAAGCACTGAGTTCTCTGCCTCATTAATTGTACTTGGCTTTTCGGCCTCCTTGATATTGGTTGTACTTGGCGCTACTGTAACGGATCGGGCACGATTAGTGGTAGGGCTAGCCTTCATGGATACGCCTGCTGCCTGAGTGGGAATTGGTTCAAAGGTGTAGTTCTCGACGTGTTGTGTTTCTTTTGCCACTGGTAGAGGGCTTGATGCAAGGTTGAGGGGGCTGGTAGGGAAACCTGCTGCCTCTTGAAATTCTGGCTGGAGGCTGCTGAAGAGTTTGTCCAATGTCGTGGGTAGCTCGCTTCGTAGGGTTTGGAGTGTACTATCCCATTTTTTCTCTAAGTCGCGGACATATGGTTGACTTAATAGTCGCATAGTCTCAGAGTCGTCAGGGCGATCTGACAACAACAACACGTTTCTCAAGCGTATGAAACGGTGAAGATACTCCTCTCGAAGTCTTTCTGCAACGATAGTCTTTATGTCGGCCATTATAACGGCTCCTACCCCTTCGAGCGATTCAACGTCGTTGCCCATTGTGGTTGGTCACGCGATCCTATACAGAAGTGACTTATCCAGTGAGTGCTCAAGTGAGAAATAAAATAGTTGGGTATGTACAGAGTGGATGAGAGACTGCATTGTGCGATTGAGTAGGTGGGCGGTTATGGAATTCATACTTATACTCAGAGAACGAGTAACGCTTGTGAGTATCAATCAAAATTTAGAATGCCAACAAGCTATAGGTTTGGATCTACAGCAGGGTTCCTTATAATAACCCCCCTGGATAGGCGAATTACACCATTGAGTAAATATGCCTAACAGGAACATCACAATAAGGCCAAGGCCATGTCATTGCAAATTCTATTGAACGATGCTGCGAGGTGGCCTCACAGAAGGTTGTTGTTGGTTCCAGTAGTGCTGCGCCGCATTGCATATGTTTCGAAATGGGTTGAATGAAGGTGTGCTGACACCTGGGCTGCATTGTTTTAGGCCCTAAGCGCTTAAAGGTCTTAACGAAAAGTTTCCCGACCTAACACACGATTTAAATAATGGAGAGTGTTACGTGACAAGTTGCGCATGTTCAAAACTGGGAATTGATGGCTGGTGCATTGAATGGTATCGATGGATCGGAACCCTGTAACTAGATGCCTGATTTGTTGAGATTGGAAACCAGCAATCAGTTGAACAAGAACATACAGACGCAAAATTTTCAAAGACGAACAACCTCGTGAAATATAAGTAACATAAGTGAAATTGCGAGCGCGGATCAGTGAGCCCATGTATGAGTCACAACCTCTGAATACTGATAGCGACGTAGGGGTAAGTCTTGGATACTTGTTGTCGCACAAGGAGCTCCAACTACTACATCTACAGGCTAGAGATCTATATACAAAATGCCCTTTTTGTTCTGTTACTCTAGGGAAGCGGTATGCAGCTGTAGGTATCGCGAGAGTCTGACAAGTATATATAGTGCGAGTATCACTCACGAATTACTCGTGGCTACTTTATGAAATCCTAAGTGCATTGGCATGATGCTGAAAGAAATAGATAAGAGCACTCGATTCTACTTTCTTCTAATATTCATCTGCCCAATAATCCCTGTTCATTTCATTTTGCGAGTGTAGATCATTCTTCCCCTTCGCTTTTGTGCTGGCAATGTGCTTCTACTAGAGGTCTATGTGGCTGTGTATCGCGTTATTTCCTGAAGATATTGCCAGCCCAGTAGGTAACTGGCGTATTGTTGCAATAGATCTTAGGATATGGATGATAAGAAATATTCAGATAATAACTCAGAAGTTACATCATGATAAAAAAAAGATCTATTTTCTTCCATTCTCATACGTATGATACTGGGACACTTTTAGGGTTAGACTGAGTACCTCCTCCGCGGACCTTTCACTACCTACATGACCTCAAGACACTAAATCATGGGTCATCTTGTTCATTTATCCTAGCTGCTTTAGTCTTATGTCTGAAAGGGCCTTCACTAGTTTGCTGTCTGGGAGTGCTATTGTATGTGTTCATCTTGTACTATGTCTTCTAGTTGATAGGTCTCGGTAGCTGTGACTTGTTCTGTCAGGATAATCGAGTTATCATGGATCTGTGGATCTCCTTTGCCTTTGCCTGCTCTTAGAATGATATCAGACCCTCTATTCGTGGTATTAGTAAGCATCGGGGACGTGGCGGATGAATCTTTTTGTTCATTTCTGTCCTCGATTTGTGCCATGCTTAGTTTGGATCGCTTGTAGGCTAGACCTGAAATAAAATATGTTGCTGAGGCTCCTACGAAGTTTCGAATAGATGTTCCCCGTGACTTGAAGCCGCGTCTTAGCTTTTTGAGTTCCAGTTGTTTCAATACTTTTGGTATGCAAGGTCCGCATGAAGCTGTAGGGCCGCTGGCCATTTCGGCCAGAGACCAAAATCCCACGCTAGAGAAAGTGTAGGTTATATCCCAAGATCCATTGTACTACGGGGACGAGTATAACCGAAAGGCCGCTACGATGCAGGCACTAACAGGCACATATTAGCGATTTCATCAAGAAATATAGCTATTCTCCAGATAATTCCTTACAGGATACCGACAGCGAATACGAAAGAGGTCCCTATCTTCGCCCAAAAACGCATCTGTAGAACCCAGATCACTTTCTGGGGCAGTAAGAGGATGATCACATCGAAGACGAGGTTGGCTATTGGGGCACCAACAGTTATGGCGATAACATTTATGCATTTTCCGGGGAGAAGAAGATTCCAATTCTTTTCGAATGGGTAGTATGCAGCTAATTCGACTACTATATATGAAATACTTAACAAAATATGTATCGTCATGATTATGCAGCTGGACCAGAAAAAGAGGTTACGAGTCTTTGCTGGACAGAATATCGATATCCAATCAAGGAGAATAGCCGGTTTAATGATCAGGCTGATGCTGAAATACAATATCGTGTTTTGAAAGAAAAGCTACGTCTTGTTAGACATCATTCGCGCATTCGGGAGTTCTTAGAAAGATTACCTGGTTGACTGCTGGAAAGTCTTTTAGTCGTACATCCCACATGTGAACAAACAAGCCGTAGGTGTCGGTCAATCTAAAGTTAATAGAAATGAATGCTATTTGAAGAGCCTATCATCTGGTCATTAACGTATAGGTTTCAGAGAATCATTGCTCGTACGAATGCCACAAGGATAAGAACTATGTTTCATTAGAAAGCCTTACTACTAATAACACATAGATAGTTGGATAACGTACTGGTAGGGAGGTCAACCCTCCTTAAGACCACTCGGGAGTACACTCGTAGAAAAACGACTATCGACGTGATGACTAAGATAACAATGAGTACCGCGCGGACAAGATTGTTGAGGTTCGGCGGATTATCGAAGTTCGGCATGAGGCCTGGAGGAGGAGCTATAGATGGCCCATCGGGGTCGCCTTTAAGAGGGTGTTTTGGGTTCTGGTTAGTGGGAGCCATCGTGATTGATGAAGTATCATACAAGCCGTAAATAAGTCTGTCTATGATACGGCTGACTTTCTACTCGCATTCTTATAGCAACACGCCTTCAGATCTGAAGAAAGCGAATTGCTAGACATTACACACAAGATTGAAGTCTTTACGATTTAGCTCCTTTTTCTGAGTCTTGGGTGAGTCCCCTGGTCGAAGACTGGGAGGATTCTGCCCCGCTCGCCGCCGTGTAAGTCCTCTCTTGCCCGGTATCACCACAACATCGCACTTCCGATGAAGAAGGATTGAATGAGCAAGCATAAGTGAATGGCTTTTCGGCTAAGGTAACGGTGTGGCGATAACTAGTCTACTATCAGATGGTGATCGAGGATTTACCCGTTCCTTAGGAGGATTGATCGTTGGCCGCCTGAGGTTCCGTCTATGAACCAGAGTAAAGTATGATGCAGCCTCATGGATCTATAGGTCTGGACTGCAGCTGTGCTTCCAAACGAACAGCTAGCTAGAAGATGCAACGTGTAGCATATGGCACAAACCAATAATATTATAGCCGAGGCACCGAGAGCCTGCCTTACTTATCTCTTGGATGCTACTTCGTGTGCCTCTAATAACTCCTATAGCCGTTAGAGTCGCAGTCATATTCGTCATGTTACTAGGTATAATGCGTGTTTTTGGCGATTCATTCGCTTATGGGGGCGGCTTCGTCCGCTGCAAGACTGTGGCGTAAGAGTCACGCATTTACATAGTAGCATGCTAGTGCGCCGGCAATGCAACAAGCCATCCCAGAATGCTAACATTCCAATATAGGCCACCCGTAATCTATTTGTTTGTGTGAGAATACCATCGATGCCTCGATCGGTTAAGGAATCATCCGAGCTCAATCTCCTGAATTAACCCAATCAGTTCCGCCAGCTCAATGGTGGGCCGCCGCATTGTTACAATAAGTTTTTAAAAGTCTTCGCGTGCTACCGTACTGCTGACAGCGACAACAGAGGACCTGAATCACGAGGTGCTGAATACTCGTAATACTTTAATGGTATATTTGCGAGCGATCGCTTGTCCTTCGTTATCAAGCATATATGTTATAGTATTACAAGGGATCAACCACCGCTTTGTCACCAACTGAAATAGTAGGGCATTGCGCCTCGCTCGTGCTAGGAGCTACTGTGGGTATGTGACACATATGGACTCCAAAAAACACCTTACCATGAAAACGTCGCGTTTTCGCCAAAGTTATGAAAGGCTCCGCGCTTTTCACGGCTGTTTCTTGATTGATACAGACCATATGACACCTTCGGCACGCACCTAACGTCTTGAAGTCGTACGCACCTATTCTAACCCTTTTCCAATGATCCTCTGAATAAGCGTACTTCTCGTGATTGGAAGGCGATTTTGACGACAATCCAAGCACGATGTTGGCACGAAATGCTTCCGCAGGTATTGACATTCCTCCATTCTTTATTATATTCTGATTCAGGACGGCGAGACTGGACATGTTGATGGCAAGGATAGGGCTCTCGTTGGATAACAGTATTCGGCGCCGCTCTGACTCCGAATCTGAGTCTGGAGGTGTATGAATGCCATTGAGTTGACTCTGGGTATCATTTTGCAAAATCGACTGGGGCTGACGACTCTGGAGGTGGGCTTTCGCATGACGCATACTCTTCCCTGATCCCCCTGGGGGAAATCGAGCTAGCGCGCATGGTATGCCTAAAATATCGGAGAAGAAATCGGTAATATCCTTTGACTTGTATATCATCATCGATATCCCCTCGCCACAAACGCGAGATTCCTTCGTTCTGGACCCGTCTATTAAGTTTGGATTTACTGCTAGGGGGACTGAAATTTCTGTCCTTTTGGTACGTGGGAGTAACCCTTGATAGGATACTGTAAGTTGGCTGGTTGAGAGATCGATTAAAGGTCGAATGAGAGCCATGCGAGGATACCGCTTCTGACTAAGTGCAAGCCCAGTTCCATGATGCACTAGACACCACTCCCGATCCCAAGCCAACCCTTCAGGCCTCACTTCCCAAGAAGCATTAGCAGGAACACGAAAGCCGGCACAGCTTTTGATTGGATACACCATGATGGCATCAACGAACAGATCCGGTGTATCATCCTCAGTAATTGACTCCATGCTAGATATCGGTGGAGGGCTATGATTTTCTCGATAAAACTCCTCGATGAAAGCAATAAATCTGTTCACGTCAGAAAGAGTGCTCATTGCCCCCAGACTGACCCGAATAACCCCAGTCGGCTTGCCATTTATTATGTCATTTTCGTTTCCGCACCGAAAACCGGCGGAAAAATTCTGTCTAATTTCCCAAGGCTCAAGTCCTAAGGCAGCAGCAACACCCCCTGGATTGCAATGTCCCCCAGTGCGTACGTGAATCGTTTTAAGGACTGCCAGCTTTTCAAATTCGGCTAGGCTGATCCAAGCGCCCGAGTGGCTTCGCAAATTAAAAGCCACTATAGGACCATTTCCGATAACCGTTTTCGCGTCATCTGTGGGAATCGAGTACATTACGCAGACTGGCTCGCCGTTGCTGTGTCGAAGCTTTTCTAAACCTCTATTCAGCTTACCGGCTAGAAAAGAGGTATGTGAAGCAACGTCCGTCATAGAGCCATACAACTTGTGATGCACTTCTAGTGCTGAGCCGAGCGCAATGATATTATGGATAGGCAGAGTGCCGTCTTCAAGGGCTTCATGTAAGCTTTCGGTTTTGGGAGCATGCCACTGTTCCTTTGCGCAAACAACCATGTCGACCGTTCCACCGCCAAAATAGCGACGCTGCTTGAGCATTGATGCAGTGTCACGCTTCACGATGAGCCCACCCAAGTCGGGAAACCCAAATATCTTGTAAAAGCTCAGCACGGTGAAATCCGGTGCGCTTGCAGCATCGCTGAGGTCCAGTGGCGACGTGGCTACATATGCGGCGGCGTCAAGCAGCGTATATAAACGGTGGTCCGTACGTGAACTTGCTTTGCGTAGTCCTTGACACCATGAGAGAGGATATCTCCGCCCATCCATGTTAGATTGGGCTGGATATGCAAACAGTGTTGCTCGAGAACGAGAGGCTATGTCTGATTCGAAACGGCCTGCTATCCACTCGTCAACGTCCTCGCTGTCTAGACAAAGGCTATTCCTAGCCTCCTGTCGAACACCAACAAGGCTAGTATGACTTGCTTGATGATAATAATAATCGAACCCTTCGGGGCACCCCCGGAATGCGTCGCTAACGAGTTTGATACCAGCCGTGGCGTTGGCAACAAAAACGAGGTCAAATTCAGCGGGATCAGCATTGAAGAACCGCAAGACCCTGTGTCGAATGTTTTCGATTCCAGACATGGTGCACCGAGAGGAAGCTGAAGCCGAATGAGGGTTTCCAAATATATTCTTCATCATCTCTGCAGCAAAACTATCCATCAAGGACTTTGAGTAGAGTGTCGTGCCAGCATGGTCGAGATAGATACCGTCTGGTACCAAAGGTTAACTCAATACGTATCTCAAGTATTATTCAGCTCATTTACCATGAAGCATAGGAAATTCTTCTTTCCTAATGGCCTCAATACGGTCATTATATGCTATAGCCCTGTCCTCCTTCATCTCGACGGTGTTGGTGATGGAACGTCAGGCATTAAACCAGACGCTCTGGGTTATGACCGTCCGTCTGAGATAAATGTGACGAGTCGTGATATGCCGATGATGCCTAGCAGCATGATGCAGCCAGAATGACCTGTGAAGATGTGATATAGACTTACATCCCATGGGATTACCCAATGGTGAATTTGGAAGGCATGTGGCGATGTTAGGTATATGCTTACAAAGACATGCTCCAAGCAGCCAGTCACGGGATTCGGCGGTAATGGGTGCTAAGCTGTTGGTTCAGGGCAAGTCAATCGGAGGTCGCCGTCCAACTTACTTCTCTACCTAGTAAGTACATGATTGCCCACTAGACCAGATTCGGACAAGACGCGCTTGATGTGGGGCTACTGTAGCTGCTCCGCGGCGCGCTGGAAACACTTAATTTAATGGGTTGAGTGGGGAACCACTTTACGCGTTCCCGTCGCGTCTTTGCAGTCCGCGCTAAATTGATTAATTGTGCATGTCTAAAACAGCAATCATGCTCTCCCTGTCCACTTCCACCTCAGGTACACTTGTAATCTGTTCTTGCTGTTGTAAATACGCTCAACTCCTCCATTTCAAAACTCAGTTCATCATCGGAAAAAGACTATAGGAAGGAAGAAAACATGCCGGCAAGTGCGCTAGGAAAGCGAGCCCAGTGTGCGGCAGACGACGGTATGTGCGACGGAATTGGTGTTTTCGATATGAAGCTGCAACTGACATCTTCACTAGAGCTCACTGGCTCGCCAGCCAAGCGGACAAGACGCCAAACACGCAGCTCCCATCTGAATGACGAGAATGTAGATCCAGCAGCAGTCACGATCCGAGACGACACCGATGGCAGCGACACAACTACTACTACTACCTTACACGAGATCACCGAGGAGTCCTTTCCCAGCACCCCTTCGAAACGCGCAAGCCGCGCAAATAACAGCAAGCAAGGTGTGTATCTTCGTAACTAACTTCCACTGAGAAAAACACCTTCTCACAAGCAATTGTTCCAGTTTTTAAGCCTGTTACCCCGAGTACG
This sequence comes from Xylaria curta, assembly GCA_022495235.1. NCBI lineage: Eukaryota > Fungi > Ascomycota > Sordariomycetes > Xylariales > Xylariaceae > Xylaria > Xylaria curta. Next base: position 370,565 of record MU375899.1, on the reverse strand, counting down.
CCGCGTTTCCGTGATGCAACAAGGGTCCCCGTCACTCCACGTCACCGGGTGATGTCTGCGGGAAGGATCTCCAAGAGACAGACACCGCAGACGCCATTTACGCCTACCTCTATACAAACGGTATATCACCACGCTAGGCAATTATTCTCCCGAAGCGCCGATCCGGGCCAGTTGATTGGACGGGACGACGAACGGCAACACCTCACACAATTCCTACAACGATGCACAACCTCCACGCCTAGTGGTTGCATTTATGTTAGCGGCCCACCGGGAACTGGTAAGAGCGCCATGGTCAACGAAGTTACCGAGACTCTGGCCCAATCAGCATCTGTTAAGAAGGCGTATATCAACTGTATGAGTATCAAATCGTCGAAAGATCTCTATGAGATCCTATTGGAGCAAATTTCAGACTCATCCAGCATCCTCGAGGGAGATGCGGCCGCAGCCGTGGAGAAGCTGCTGATGTCACGAAAAAAGTCTACGGGCGTGTATCTGGTTGTCTTGGATGAAATCGACCATATCCTCACCCTTGATCTGGAAAGCTTGTACAAAATGTTCGAGTGGTCTTTGCAGAAAACATCGCGCCTCTTACTCGTTGGCATCGCAAATGCCCTGGACCTTACGGATCGCTTTCTACCACGGCTTAAGTCGCGGAACCTCAAACCAGAGCTGCTTCCTTTCTTGCCGTATTCAGCAGTACAGATCAAAACGATCATTACTGGCCGTTTGAAGAGCCTTGTACCCGAGGGAAGCAATATCCCTTTCTTTCATCCTGCTGCTATTGAATTGTGCTCCCGTAAAGTGTCCAGCCAGACTGGAGATCTGCGGAAAGCCTTTGAAATCTGCCGACGGGCCATTGACCTGGTAGAGATGGAAACTAAGCAGAAGCATGAGGCAGAAGTGAGAGAGAATATGCTACTTGCCACACCCTCCCGACGACCCTTAGGAGAGAAGGCAAACCTCTCCTCGCCGTCTAAGGATAGACCCGAGAAAGATTTCTCATCACTGCTGGCAAGCTCGTTGAAGACCTTGACGGTGGAGAGCGCGCCACGCGTTAGCATTGCACACCTTAGCAAGATCACGGCGGCGGCGTTTAGTAACGGGACGAGCCAGCGACTCAAAACTCTAAATCTCCAACAAAAGGCGGCCCTCTGTTCACTTATGGCTCTCGAAAAGCGGAACAGGGCAACGCGGCTTCTGTTCATCTCCCCATCGCCCGCTAAATCACAGACTGCCGCACCGACAATCAAGTTGCTGTACGAGACGTACAATTTACTTTGCACGCGTGACTCGATTCTTCATCCTCTCTCCGGGTCCGAATTCCGAGAGGTTATTGGTAGCCTCGAGACGCTGTCACTAGTCTCTGAGGTAGATGGGAAGACGGGCTCTTTGGCCATACTATCAACACCAAGTAAAAGGGTAAAGCGGAATGGTTTTGCCGCTGGTGTTGGATTAGCAGACGAAAGAAGAGTGGCAAGCTGTGTAGGCGAGAAAGAGCTGGAGCAGGCCATCGAGGGGCTTGGTGCAGATATTTTACAGAGCATTCTGAGTGGCGATGCATTGGATTAGGCGCAAGACATTGTTCGCATTACATTATAGGCGTTATTGCATTGCCTGGCGTTGTTGGCACTTCATCTTGTAGACGCATTATAGGTTAGGAGTAACCATGTTTCTGGGATGATGAAGACGATAATCTTGGGCTGTTGAGAACGGGCAGGTGTTAGATAACGTTGCAGGCCAAACTACAGTACAGCTGTCCCATAATAAACGAGATCGTAATACATAGAAATGATACTCCTAGCATGTGCTTTATATGTGTGTACTAACTTATCTAACGTAAACGTGATAGCAACTCCAACCTCTCTCGAATGGTAGTCTACCTCGATGACTTTCAGAATTTTTGATACAGTAGCTTTTCACGTAACTTAGGTACCTAGGTAGTTACATTACGATATACATATGCCAACCTTGTCTACTTAGTTCCACACCAAAGTTTCCGCAATTATATCGTCGAATCTAGCCGTGCGTGACTTTAGTTGGATTAATTTCACCTCATTTAGTTGAAAATATACCACTGGCAAGCAGATGTCAGTTGCTTGGCATTTATCCTGGTGGTATACTTCTTCTCATTACCTCGGTGAGCATAGTTAAGCCTTAAATCATTTGACTATAGAATGAAACCTGAACGCCGCCGTAACTCGTGCAACTTTGTGTCGAATTTAATGCTCTCTTGGAAGTAAGCCCATTGTAATGCGATACGTATACGGTACGTATAGCGCAATGGATAGCTTGCTTACACGTGGTTGAGGGCTTGGAAAAGGTTGGTAATGAAGGTGATTGGAGAATTGTGCAAGCTAAGCTTTAAGGACAAGACCGGCGATCTTTCCAATATCAGGGGAATCCCTATCTAGGTCATAAAAGCTTAGTATGACAAATTTAGGAGCACGCTGATGCCGGCCGCCGCATCGATGCAGCTTTAGACTTGCGTCGGTACTCCACAATGGGTGCAGGCGGATATGCTGCGCTTACCTCCTCCTAGCAGGCTGCTACACCACAATACAGCAGTCTACTGTACATCATCTACCTAAGTCAGCATAGAGCCCGAGGTAGACTACTGTACTTACACCACCGTGGATATGGGTCTTCTTCCCACTTCGAGCATCAAACTTGTTACTACCTGGAAGCGAGGTGTTGGTGCGTTGTCAGGCACCACATAATGTCAGATCGCTCTGCGTCCAAATATGACATTGCATGATATGATGAAGAAGAATTCCCGCTCCATGGCAAATATGTGCGATACGGTGGTATCCGGGCCGCCCGCGGCAGCAGTCTCGACGCGTCTGTCGGAGTAGGTTGGGGAATCAGATGGGCGCATGCCCACGTTGCCTTGTATATCTGCGCGGGTGGCCTCTGATCTCTGATCTCCAATCCCGGAACTCGGCAACCGTGATTCAAGGTCTGCAGGTGAGATGTGAGATACAACTACACAGCACAGCATATACCCTATCATCGCCATCACCACCTCACCACCTGGCCACCTTGCCACCACATGGCATTCTGGGCGGACGAACTAAAGTCGAAGTGGCCCTGCTACCCATCAGAGTATCCACGGGGGCGGGGTTTCCTGGTGTCTCGGTCAATGGCCCGCATTGTTGTTGTAGTGTTGAAAGTTCCATGCAGTAACCGTATAATTGACCCCCGAGGCCGACCATCATCTGTGCATTTATTTCACCGCTTCCTCTGATAAGTTGCCGGGATCTAATCTAATCAGGGCCGGCAGAAGGTTTCCGTGGTTTTGGCTCATTGTTTCGTCGGCCATCATGTCTTACAAAGGGCACTATCCCGGGTTAATCAACGCCGAAGATACTTGCCGCACCTAAGCCTATACCTTATTCTACAACAACTCCGGCAATTTTTTCTGTGACCTAGTCTTCGATATCTGACAGACTGACAGGATAGCACTTTGAAGTTATCTATTATTAGGCTCAAGCTCGTGTTGTACAGAGAGCTAAACCCTTCATTCATCCTTCGTCAAGAGACTCTCGTTGGACTGGCAATAACCGTGCCCCACCATGATTCTATTGTCATATTGATTGTATGCGCAGCCAGGTCTCGTGATAGATACTTGCAATGGATAGATCATAAGTAGGTAGGCTATCTGAATTGTCTTGCTGCCCAACCGTTGAAACTCATGCACGTTAATAAATGGGGGCTTGACAGGTTAGAGCTGATTTGAGCAGGACTCGGATCGACTGATTCGGTCAACTGGAGATTGTCTGTCCCTTACCTGATCCATTGATTACGTGCAGATGCAACCTTTATGCCTCTTTCTCTCTCGCCTCTCACGTTGTGAATTCAACGTCAGCTGTTGCTCCTTTATACCGCTAGTAGGACAAGATATTCTAATGCCATCTCACAGGACCTAAGTATCTGTCTGTCTGCTCAGGCACCCAGATAGGTACTCTACATATAGATTATCGGATTATCTGGACATAAGCGACGCTGCATGAGCCACGGGATTACGTATCCCGCCCACAGGATGACCCTAGTTAGCTCTCTTGCCAGCCGGTCGAAACGTCGCGCCCAGGGGTCTTCAGCCCCGCATATCCAGCAGGTATTATAAGCGCAGGCGGTTTTCTCCAGCACCCAGCACCCAGCGTCCAGAGTCTGGTCTCTCTTGTACTGCGTACATCCTACTATAATAAGCGTCGAATCTCTTGGCACCCGCCTCCAAGAACCTTAACCAAGACCTCCTCTGCTTGGCATGCAACGCCCAAGAGCTGTCAGAAACCGTCCACTACTTACCTTACTTGCTCTCTGCACCCTTCGCGACGGCGCCCGACCGCACTGCTGGGACGACCGGAGCACTGGGATTTCGCTTGGATACTATTTGTCACCAAGTTCCCGACAACCCCGACCGTCGTCGAGCCGGCTGGCCCGTTGCACTCCTTGTCTCGACGCCCTCTCCGCCGCACCGCCGTCCTGGTCGTCGCGCACGCGCGCTTCCCGCTCGCGAAGTCCACGTCACGTCGTCGAGTTCCCCGGCCATTCGCGCCGCTCGTGCCATGCGAGGCACGCATATGCTGCCCCCGACTCGTCTATGGTGCTGACTAAATGGGTTCCAACCTCGACAATGTCGCCAACCTGCCGCTCAACGACCCGCCCCCCAAGTCCTCTTTTTTCTCCCGCCTCACCGCCCCTATTCGCTCCCGCTCCCGCAATCTCGCCGACTTCCACATCCGTCTGAAGGAGCCGCATCGCCAATATTCTGCCGGTGACCACGTCCATGGCTTTGTTATTCTCTCCGTCGTGAAGCCCATCCGAGTAACGCACCTGACTGTCACATTGCACGGTTATGTCCGCGCTTTTAAGAATGCCAGCGCTGCTGCCCAACTCGCCTCGGTCAATCCTGCAGTCATATCACATGGGGGTCGTAATGGTCGCTATCATGGAAATGGGCATGCATCCCTTTTCCAAGACGAGATCGTTCTGTGCGGCGAAGGGAGACTGGAGGCTTCACGATGGGAATTTGAGTTTGATCTCCAGTTCCCCGACTTGGAATTGCCGAGTAGCATCGATGTATGGGCGTCCCGTTGCAATTGGCTCATCGCATCAAAGTGACTAACTAATCGCTTGGATAGTTTGAAAGAGGCACCATAGGTTATTTTGTGACGGCGACATTGACTCGCCCGACAGCTATAGCCCCTACTTCCAGTTGTGAGGCCAGAGTCTCCTTGGTAGAGAAGGTTGATGTGGGATTAGTTGGTCCGCCAAGGGAACGCAAGGTCTTCTTACAGACCATGAAAAGGCGAGCGAAAAAAGGCAAGGCGGTGGCTGCAGCGGTAACATCAGCAGCAAAAGGTCACCCGCCCTGGACCGAGTTGGCGGAACCGTCATCGGACCGAGAATCGACAAGGGCTACAGAAAGTCCAAACGATAGTGCTATGAATCTAAGTAGCCCAACACCAGCAGGTGTCGAGGACACACCGCATAACGCGGTTTCGGCCGAGGTGCAAAGCGAGATTAGTGGCGAGAGTGTTCCGAGCAATCACAGCGCGTCTTATAGCGTACGAGGTGCAGATGCCAGTGGTGAATCCACCGCGGGGAGCAAACATTCGGGTCACGACGAGAGAGAAATTACCGCCACAGTCGAGCTACTCAAAGGCGGATGTCTACCGGGAGATTTGGTACCAGTAAAAATCAGGGTTGAACACAATCGTTACATGAAGAGCTTACATGGCATTATTGTGACGCTCTATAGACAGGGCCGTGTGGATTATGCTCCTCCAATATCCTCTTTTACAGGGCTTTCCGAGGAGGACGCGAAAAAACTAGAGCGAGACGAATATTATCCTCGGTCAAAGACCGGACTTGGTGGCCTGTCCTTATCTTCCGCAGGTTCGTGCAGTGTCTTTCGGAAAGACCTCTCGCAAGCCGTAGCTCCGCTTATTGTCGACCCATCCACGCTCACTGCAAACATCACGACTGCGGTCAGAGTCCCTGAGGATGCTTTCCCTAGTATCAGAAATGTACCAGGGGGGCTGATCACTTTCAAATATCACGTTGAGGTCATCGTTGATCTTGGTGGCAAACTGGTTGGTCCCTCAAGTGGCGCCACGCCGTCACAGCAACCCAACCGGATAGCCTCTTCTACTTCAGTACGTGGAACGTACGGCATCGATATGAACCTAATGACAAATTGGAACGGCGCCATTGTAGATACCGATCATATCAGACGACAGAAGGGAGTTATTTCCGTCTCCTTTGAAGTTGTTGTTGGGACCACAGACAGCTCGAGATCCCGGGGAAAGGCTGCTGTACGCCCTCCTCCGCTGGCTCAAACCCCCTCTCAAGTTGATCCCTCCAACGGGCAGGAAGTATACGATTACGATTGGCAGAACGGCGAGAATGGCGACGTTGATGGCCAGGAGGAATATGATTCCAACGGGTTTCAACCGCTACAGTCTCAGTATTATTCCCCTGTGACATCACCACAGACAGCGCATTATGATTTTCAAACCCATGAAACTCAAGTTCCCATTTACGTCCCACCTCCAGAAGTCGCCAATGATGGCAATCTTACAGATAAAGAACGTGCACGGCGGGCCGAGCACCGACTGTTTCCAAGCCAGCCTTCTCCACAACCCCCCGAGGCAGTGGCCGGCCCTTCGCAACCTTCAGCTCCTGATCAGGCACCGTATCTAACAGTCTACAACCCTTCTCCTTCTGGCTTAAGGCCAGCGCCTGGTGTAAATGGCGAAGAGGGTGGTGGGCCGTCAGCCCCTACATTAGAAGACCTAGGAGCTAGCTCTTCTGGGCATACTAGTGACAAGCAAGAGCTGGAGCGTCAAAGACTACTGGCAGAAGCAAGTGCACCCCCCGACATACCTGATGATTACGACGGCGAGGATTCTCCCACTCCCAATCTCAATCGGACCGCGTTACCCCTGCGATCTCATGAGCCGTCGGCGCCAATCTTAGATGAAGACAATGGTCATAACACTGGGGACCATTATGATAGCATGATAGGGACGTCAAACTCAATGAGCGCCTCAGAGCCGTTACCTAAATATGAACGGTGATACTATGGGGATGATGGGTCAGAGTGGCGCAACGCTAGACCTTGAAAACATATTTTGGGTTAAATGGGAGGCGCCAATGATTATTTATATCCCCTTGGAAAAAGTAGCATCTGCATTGTCTGGGCGGCATTCTCGTTAAGTATATATCTGTGCTGTATATTAGTAGTGATCGACTTAGTCATATTTCTAGTTAGGATAAACGATGGAATGAGATGAATGAACAGATCAAAAGACGGCCAATTTGACATTCCGACTCCTTTTGTCTCCTGCTCTACTCTTAACCTCCCGGTCATGGAATCCTGAAATCGTAGTCTAAGAAACTTCGACAGCAGTTCTTTGCTTCATTTGAATAGGTCGGCCATAGTTGAATATCAGTAAAAGTTTGTAGACAACTATCATAGACTTGATTCATTCTGATAACGGACTCAGCGAATGTGTGAATGACCCGAATCTATCAAACAAAGCCTTTTGATATGCACTTTCCTTTCTCCGAATACCACGAGTGTATGACAAATATTCAAATAGCAACATTGTTTTTAACAATGACTTATACTCAGGCTACATAAAGAAGTGAGCCCTTCACAAAACGCCACAATCGTTTCAATACCTAGGTCTTAGTGCGGACGCGTTTACCATAAAGTGACTGCCGCGGCTTGTCGAGGAAGCATTAGAGTACAGCCCTATATTATTACACACTACCATAACAACTGAAGCCATGGCAACATCTGGAAACCGCCTAGAAATTTTCGCAGCCGTAAATTTCGTTGAGAGTCATTTCTCAGATAGCCAGGCTCATAAAACACATTCTTGGAGAATGTCTAATGCTGCACACTCACACTCACACCCACACCCACTTCCACACCCACCGCCACAGGGCCCTCCTCCGGGCGTCCCGGCAGATCAATATTTTAGCGACCTCCCGGATCACCCTCCGCCGGGCCTCGTTCGAGCCTTACCCACGACTCCAGCCCCTGTTCGTCTAATTACCAACGAGAACGCCTCCCTCTTCGGTGATTTCGCTCGATATCTCGATAACGGTGTCGACGCCGACGGTAATCCCCTGGTTTTAGATTTAACCTGTCCGATCTGCATGGAAAGTAAGCTTCTGGTCTCCAATTCTCAAGCAGCTAACAGTTCTTGTGATTCAACACCTTATGAAGATCTTAGTGTTATGCCCTGCGGTCATTTCATGGGCTACAACTGCCTTTACAATTGGCTGCTAACCACAGAGAATAGTATTCCAACCTGTCCTCTGTGTCGTTTCGAGCTCGTGTATCGCTGTGGACATGATATCGAGCCTAGGGAGTACACCTCCTTGATGTCCAGGAGAGAGCAAGTGCCGTTGACGTTGCCTGAGGGGGGGATGGTCCCTAACTCGTGCGACTCTTGTTACGAACGTTGTATTATGCAGGCCCTTGAAAGGTTACGGCATCTACTTTTCCCTGACGACATTTTGGAAGGCGATTTGCAGTATGAGAACTCGGCGGAGATACTAAGTAGCACGTCGGCGCACTTTAGACGCAGGGTGTTAAACTACTTATTCATGAACGAGCATTACATTCGTTGGTAACCCCTTATTATGTTGACTCTCTTTACTTTATACTCTACTATGAATTTACATTGAATTGATAATAGGCTATTAGAAAAGGTTCCTATTGGCATAGATGACAATAAAAACAAGGATTGCTATAATTATTCAGAACCTTCAACTTGAAGTCCTTTCTGTGTTTTTGAAGTTCTAAATTTTTTAATGATGCTTTACTCAATGATAACAGATTCAACATACTGAAAACATTAAAAATCTCGTAGGCTCTCCTAACAATTCTACCTCTTGTTCTTAAATCTTAAGATATCCAGGAGTGTACATTCATTAATAGCAAATATAGCAACCCTTGATCCTGATATCTCAGCTAAATACCCCGCCTACTTATCATGTTATCGAGAACAACTTCTTAAAACTCTCCTGGGGGTATCGGTCACATTTAGTAATAACATATCGTGCTGGGCGAGGTATAAACGAATGAGTTCTCCCTCGCTCTCCCCTTTTCCATGAAAACTAACAATTTATTGACAAGTATTCAACCATAATTAGTCGCGTTACTTCAATATGCATGCATCCACATCAAAACTTTAGCCACTGCTGAGTTTGTAGCCTGTCCGAGGAGAATTGGAAAAGAAAGCTGACCTTGCTCTTAGACTATTTCTTAGAAGGGTTTCAAGTAAAAAGAACTAGATGTGTCCGAAAGAGGCTAGTTTTACTATAATAAGTTACACTATCTACCTACCCTGCCGATGTCCACCTTGATGAGTAGCGAAGTGGATATTTGGTGTTGTAGTGGACTACATCGAATCCATCGTGAGGGGTAGTTCCATTATATGGCCTGATAGACATGGTCGAGGGATATGCTTGAGTTTTACTATGTTTCGCAAGAGTATTTTATCTAGCCCTCGTTGCTTCTTTCTAGAAGTCTGGAACTGTTCAAGGAGACACCTTTGAGATGCTTTTAAAAGATCAAATCCGCATCTTGCACCTGTTGCCCCCCACGCAAAACGACGTTGAGTCGCCAGTCGTCTGTGAGATCAGCGTAGCGTCACGCTCAGATAACCCGGACTATGAAGCGCTGTCGTACGCGTGGGATGACCGCGCCCCATTGACCATTCAACTGTCTGGCAGCGAAGTGAAAGTTACCCCACGGTTGTACAATGCACTGCGCCAACTGCGACTGCGCGACCGTGTCAGGAACCTGTGGGTTGATCAGCTGTGCATCAATCAGTGGGATCTAGATGAAAAAGCGCTGCAGGTTCAGCTTATGCGTAGTACTTACACTCGCTGCAGTCGATGTCTGGTGTGGCTAGGAATGCCACCCGCTGGTGTCACTGCCGCTGACGCGAAAAATGCCTTCGACATCATTCGCTATCTGGCTGCAGTTTCGTCGGCTGATGCCATGGAAAGCCTGCCCTTGCCCCCCGCCTTAGCAGACAATCGCCCGGCTTTCGATCGCGCTATGAATGCCCTACGTGCCGTTGTCCATGGACATAACCCCTGGTGGAATCGTGTCTGGACAGTGCAAGAAGCAGCGCTCCCTGACGAGGTCCTCCTTCTTTTTGGAAACATGACGATAACTTGGGACATCATTATGGCGGCGGTCAACACCTGGACTAGAAGAGGTATTCCGTGGCGATTGGGGCAATGGCTCTCGAAAGAGCATCATCGTTATCTCAGCGAACTCATGGTTCATTCAGTATGGGTCAATGTAGCTAAGGAACGATATGATAACCCCCTTGAAACTGTCAACAGATGGCGTTTTCGTTTGGCAACAGACCTCAGAGACAAGGCCTTTGCTTTATTTGGTCTTTTCCCGGCGGGAAGTCGTAAGCGATCTATAGAGCCATTTTCTTCCTGTTTTAACTGCTTGTCAGGACAACGAATGTATCTCAGGAACATGCAAACTCCCGAAATTTGTATCCCTTTTTACCTGAAAGGTTAATTACTAACTCCAACGAACCACAGTGCCTCGATCCGAAGAGTGTAGGTATGACATCCCTGTTGCGGATGTGTTTAGCTGCATGACAGTTGAAATGATCGTGAATGAGAAGGGTCTGCGACCTCTGGTAGGCAATCCCCGACTTGAAGCCTACAAGGCGACACCTGGCATCCCTCGATGGGCTATAGATCTTTCAGGATGGCCAGATCACGACCTTGATTGGTTTTACCAATGCTACGGATACGATGTTTATGACGCGGACAAGGGACTTGAGCCAATTGATTTAGATGCTGTTTCACTATGCGTCTCGGAAAAAACGTTGAAGCTGAAGGGTGTTCGTATTGGGTCAGTCAAATGCGTCCAGGAGGGAATTCGAGGCTTCCGCCGCGGGTGGAGCGAAGACATCTCACTAAAAGAAACGATGCAAAAGTGGCTTGACACTGTGGAGGGCAAGGTGACAGCAGCTGTCGTTCCTGACCCATACCCTGCGGGCTATTCTCGGTCGGAAGCTTTCACAAGATTGATGCTTGGTGATGTAATCAGAGACAGGAACCAAGTACCTGAGGATCGTGAGGTCGATGAGCATTTCGCAGACGTTCGGGCCTTGATGGATTCTCAAGATGTTGACAGCGACGTTCATTTGACAGTGTTTGGCATGCTAGCCAACCAAGCACTTGTCATAACGCAGACGGGTTTGATAGGATCGGCGCTTATTGATACGCAACTGGAGGACGAGATCTGGATATTCAGAGGAGGAAAAGTTCCTTTCACACTACGTCCTCGCGATAGTGAGAACGGCGCGGAATACGACTTCGTAGGCAAGTGCTACATTCAAGGCATTATGCAAGGCGAAGCATTTGCTAATAATAGTCCTTCACAAACAATATCTGAGCAGACGGTTATTATTCATTAGAAAGCAGCCCTGAAGCATAAGATAAAGCTTTTCCCAGCCATATTTGGGCATATTTGCAATATTAAAACCTTGGTATGATTGCCTCTGCTGACTGATTGTGGTGATAGTTCTGCCGTTCATTTTTGACCCGCCATTATGTAAGACAGAGCCTAAATATTTTATAGTAATTTTGCTCCTTCTACAGATGTACATTTGATTAAGACTCGAACCCTGCGAAGAGTACCGGGTCGCGTGAGATTTCAACTGGGAGTCATCAACACACACATAATTTTTGGATGGCCCAAGTGCAGCGCTTAGCTCAGAAATCTGAAAAGAGTATCGACAACAAACTTCCACATTGCGCACGTAAAAACTTGATATTATATCTTAGAAGCAGGATTATACTTAGAAAAGAAGCTGAAGGCCATGAAACTAGACTATCTACATTGATTCATAGACACGGCTGGTTTAGGGGGCGCACAAGGTAGAGTATTTGTTATTATCTGAGTGATGCTATTTATACGATAGGAGGCAAGACGAGATATACAACTCCGTCCGTGGATAAATGTTTGGGTTATTGTACGATTTTATCTAGAGTTTCCATTGATAGTAATTGTCATTACAAAGGGTCTATTCAGGGTGCACATAATGGCGGTCTACCTTTATCGCGAGCAAATACATAAGGCCTGACTGTATTGACATCTGTAATATCGCAGAAACCCTTAGATGCCCATCCGCCTCGCAGCCCATCGAGACCACTCCCATGGATGCTCGTAACCACCAGGCTGAGCATCATAGTACTCAAAGCCACCAACACCGCCAAAGTCAGCATATTTCTTTACCAGTTTCTCAATAGTCGGCCCAGTCTCATTAAGCCCGATCCAGCTCGACCGCGGCAGTGGGTATGTGAAGTCTGAGCTCGTAGTGATAGTCGTCACGATGCGCTCCGGTTTCCATCTCCCTTCATTAATGCATCGCTCGTAATATTCCGGGCCCTTGAGACCCGCCCATGAGCCCCCGTAGAACTGCGCGTTGTACCAACTAATATTAGATGCGGCACGCTGCTCTAGAGCGCGGTAGCTGAAGCAGCTTACTGAGCCCTCATCTAGAAGCGCGTTGGAAACGGGTGCTAGTGTGATAATGAAATCTGGACCGAAGTCGGCACGGAGCCGGCTGATGAGGTGATCGGTATCGTTGAGATTCATGGATTTGCCACTGCAGGAGCTTTCGCTATCCTCGATGTCTAAATCGATGCCGTTCAAGCTGTGATTTGTGATCGTCTGGCGTACTAGATCGTAGTATGTATCGAATGCAGGGTTGTCCTCTTTGAGGAACTCGTAGCCTTCGCGGAACCACATGGATACCTTGACACCTGCATCTTGCACCGTCTTTATCTCATCCCAAAACCAGTCATTGGCTGGCTCGTCGGGATTGCCACCGTTCAGGCGCATAGTCTTGTTTGAGATACCAAACTCGCCCATTAGAACATTCGTGGCGTAGGTCTTGTTGTCTGCATTGTTGACAAGCAGGTCAATGTGAAACTTTGCACCTTGGTCGTTGGTTTGTTGACCATAGTACTGGACAACCCGCTTAGTCCCTGGCTGGGAAGCAAACACTTGGGAACTAAGCGTTAAGAGAAAAGGTAGAACCTTGGTGAACAAATTCTTCATCTTGAACAAAATGATCTTGGTGTGAGTATGAGATGTCTTCGGTCAAGATACAAAGCTCTCCCACATTCTGAGAAGCCATTTTATAGTTTTCTGTTCCTTGTAATCTTGCACTTTGTCTTGCTGACACATTTCCGTCATATTGTTGTGCCCGTCAACAGAATCTTGCCCTGATATTTCAACTTAACAAGAATAGGTACCGATCCCCCGGCCCCTGTCCCGGAGATCCAAACGGTATGGAACCCACAACTTTGGAGAGCGCCGTGACGTCAATTAGGAGGCGGCGCATAGCCTGGTTTCTAATTCGAGCTTCTTCCTCCACACCCCCGAGTCCCGACCGTCTGCGGCAGTGAGACCGACTTCCGGGCCGACCCTCCAAATGGATCACCTTGCCGATCCTGGATCACGAATGGCTTCAATTACGTTCAAGCCCTGTGCTTATATCAGCTTATCGCCGTACACCACGTCAATCATAAAGCAATGCTGGGCCTATTATACCCAATGCCTTAAGAAAACTGCATCGCCCCTTCCCTATCGTAAGCTCCTCATCACGATCCATGCCACGCGACCTACATATACTTACTTATCTATTGTTTGAGGAGACAACCTTTGCCACCATCGATGTTGCATACTTCAATCCTTAGGTTTTCCGCGGTCATCACCTATAATGGAGTTGAGCGCTGCAGAATGGGTTGAGTCTTACCTCATACCCTGATATCCAAGCAAGCGCGAGGCTATTCGTGTATATAGACCTAGGTTCGCCGCGAGGGCTCAAGAAGAAAGCTAGACCTGTATGGCCTCCTTGATGCCTAAGAAAAATAATATTGAAGACCCCTTCCAAGCCCTAGATACCTAGCCCTTGTTACACTTGTCTTCCCGCACACACTTGGTTTACAACTTTATATCGCCTACAGCAGCACACAAGTTATCTGGGCTCTGGGAGCTGACACTGTCATGGAACGTTACGAAGTGTCCTCAGAAAACTAAGCCTATAGGGCCAGGGCTAGAGACCTGTATGTATATACACTAGATAGAATCTTTCCTCCTTTTTCAATAACAATAAGCCAATACTAGAGCTACCGGCAATGTAAACTGTGATAAACATCGCACTCAAATACTTAGGCTGAGTTTCATCCTTTCCCACCATAGCTAGTACTTGATTGCGTGTCTCTATAAGCTCCGTCGGCGGTGGTATCAGGAGACAGGTATGTGCATCGACTCCGTGATCATTTATACGTAGGACGTGATATTATAGAACTCCTGGTGGCTTTTCCTCGGCATACCATGGGAGTTTTGCTTTCAGCCGCTCCATATCCTTTCGCCTCCTCTGCGTTGGTTGCGATATAATGTACCTATACCAAAGAACATTTACCAACACGGTAATAGGGATGGTTATCACCCAATAGATCCAGAACTTCCCCGAGACGACACCACCATCACCAAAATCAAAGAAACTCGTGCTGAAAACAGTAGATATAAAGGTTGGCGGCAAGAACACGAGCGTAATAAAGGCGATGGCAATCATAGCCTGGCTATCTTTTCTAGTTGCTTCAGCTAGCCCGGCAGCCGTCAGGTTGTAAGCTAATTGGATCTCATTCTGGATTCGTTCCTGGTAGCAGATGCTGCGGCGATGCGTGGAGTAGGTAAATCGCGAAGCCCAGAGAAGCTTCTGGCGTGTTTGCCTGTGTACTATAGACTTCGCCATTTTGAGTCCATCAATGACGCTGTCGTGGCATTCGATGATGCTGTCGAGTGTTTGTTTGTCGACATTCAGAATCTCAACAAGAGAAGCAACACGACGGGCAGTGATATGTAGTTCGGAGTAGTCGTGAAAATAATTCACGTCGTTCTGGTTTTTGTTGTGCTCTTCTGGCTGCGCGTACTTGTGCTCTTGCCCACCGACGTCGCCGTCAACTTGGCCTGACTCCCAACCGAAACGATCGATTAATCGTTCGTACAGGAGAGGATAAAACCACAAAGGATCACTTAAGGACCTACATAATACGACGTTTTTCAGGTCGTCTGAGAGCTGTGATGAAATCTCTTTTAGATCTGAGACGATTAGGATTCTCGACTGATCTGAAGTTCGATCCCAGTGCGTAAAAACCCAGGTATCCCGCCACTTGACATTGTTCGGCTCGAATAATGTTTGCGAGAGACGTTTAAGCCACGTTTCTGAATAAATTAGTCAAACTGAACTTCGGGTTTCACTTAAACTCTTGTTCTATCACGACTTACTCGTAACTATGATCTCATCTTGGTCATTGTAGTCATGCTCATAGCCAAAAAAGCCATTCGAATGAATAAAGGTGGGGTTGGTAGAAGCGCGCTTGAAAAATTCGAACGAGTCGGTAGCAAGTTTATTAAAGTGAGGATCTCTGGATATTTGCTTCATTTCGATTGCCATCCTGTGCCACCGTGAGATAGATCCTAGCGTATTCTAGTGTATCTTAGACGCACAGTATTGTCACTTTAGAAGTTTTGAAAAGACTACAAATGCCATTTCGCGACTGGGCATCGAACTCGGATGTCTGATCAAAGACGTTGAAACCCCTGGTCTCCGATCCTGGAAACTCAGTTGCAGGATTGGCAAGGAATTCTCGAAAAACTTACCTTTTGGCAGGTCAAACACCCGCAGGACTTCACCTGCTCTAAAAGCTTTTTCGTCCATCATGATATTTGGATGGCCCTGTTCCCGCAATACAAGATGTGAGAAACAGAAAACAGGTTCAGCTTTTGGGGTAAGCCTTAATCATACATACCTAAGAGGTCAACTATTCCTATCTTGGAAGACTGCATGGTGCTAAATATAGCCTGCTGTAGTCCTAGGCACAATGCGGACGCCCCTATAGTTACTATGGGATTTGCTTTTTCCACATACGCAAACGCTCATCTATTTCCCTCTGCCTCATACGGAGTACCTATCTCAGTTTTTCCCTTTTGCTTAGATAATGCTCCCTTATGCTGACAATGCTATCTGTGTTAAAACTTTAGAATTGTCTATTGTCTGTATTCCGTTTTCGCAT
Source organism: Xylaria curta (assembly GCA_022495235.1). NCBI lineage: Eukaryota > Fungi > Ascomycota > Sordariomycetes > Xylariales > Xylariaceae > Xylaria > Xylaria curta. The sequence continues at coordinate 354,413 of MU375899.1, read as the reverse complement.
CCTTCGTTTCGCCTCTTGATCTTGTTTGACTTTTATTTTCTTTCCGGTAATTATATCACTTCTTTGTTTAATACGCCGTTCATCTCATTTCTAGACGTCTAATCCTTCGTTCAAATGCTTAGCTAATGCTCCTAAGCTGAACTCTAGCAATATATAATCTAGGGACTGAGCTTTCTTATATTATTCTTCTCGTTCAGTGATTCGTTAAGAATTAGAATACCCTAAGGTTAGTTATAACTTAGTATCCAGTTAAGCCTTTCCACTGTTTTGCTGGATTAAGATTGGAGACATCTATATCTCTAACCAATTTTGAAGCTTTGATTAAAAATACTGAATCACATAACTCTAACTATACTCCGAAATCTTTAAACGACGGCCCTTTCTGTTTGACCCGATCCGTATGTTCCCACGCTCAAGGTGGCGTGATCTCGTCCAGTCTCTTCATCCAGTATCCGAGGTTACTGATGTCCTGCTCATCTTCATCCTCTAATGTTGATTGCCATCGTACCCCTATTTCTTCAGCTTTCAGTTTGTCTTTTTCGGTAAGTTGAATCGCCTCTATATTAGCTAATATACGATTCATTCTTGGAGACTACTCTGTAGTCGTGTAAGTCTGTACTCGTGTCCGTCTTGGCTTTTGAAGCTGCTGTAAGCGATTTGAAAATCTTAAGGAGAAGCTCTAAAAGACCTAATTTCTCCCGATATTCGTCTTCGATTTCCATAATATCTTCGTTAGACTATTCATACTATTTCCATGGTATTTGGCAACAGGTATGTCGTAACTCCAACGCCTCGAATGTAAAATATCATAAGGCTAACCTGGTGACCCTATCCTATTTGGATAAGTCTAATACTAAGTAGCTGAGAAAATTTGACATCTTCTCGGCTATCTTATGAAATGACAAGTTCTTTTTCGCTATATTCAGCTTATCGCCATTCTGTCTACCTATGACAATGCGCCATACCTTATTAAAGAAGGTTTTCATCGTATGGGATCCTGCTTCAATGCATCGGTAACGGAATTCATCGTGTCTACAGGCGCCACAAGCGAAACAAGTTGGCTATAAGACTCTACCTCGAAACGCGGAAGATCGGCCGAGATACACTTGCTGTCAGAGTAGATTAGTTCCCGATACAGAATGAACTAAGCTACTATATATGTTTTGTAGCTATATGCGTGATGACTTTTTGTTTCTCGTACCGGGTACGGCCGCAAATATTTACGCCATGCTCAATAAGCCAAAGCGTATACGATGGTCGCCCGCGGCCATCGTATATAGGAATGACAACGGGCAATGCCCGTAATAGGCGAATATTAGCATATTATATTTAAGGGTTATGCCTTGCCTCACGTGACTTGAAAATGCATCTTCACGTAGGAGTAGGGGGTGGAAAGTGGCTATGTCGACGATATGAAGCGCTTACGTTTTATCGTCACTCTCTGCACACCTTATCACGACAAACTCGCTAAATTATTTAGTAGCGACGTTCAAAAGCTTCTCAAGTCATTGGATAAACGAGATCATAATGGCGGCGGCATTTGGTATCGCCGCCTCGGTTTCGGGTACCGTATTATCACTTGGGCTGGAACTCTCCACACTGATAATTAACTATGTCGATGCCGTCCGGCGCTATGATGAGGAGGTTAATGCCGTTCAACGGTAAACCAAAAAGATTCAAAGCTCCCTTGACATACTGAAGAATGCAAATCCGTTTCTGCAATATGGAGGTAATTAGGCGTGTGACAACAGGCGCGCCGTCTACAGTGCCCCGTCGGGTATGCATTGCAGGTACACATAACCAATTTGATGATAACCTTACCGTAGTCAAGAGTCGTAACTCATGTACTATACTATATGCACCTAATATTTATTCCAAGCTTTACGCTACTTTTATATATAATGCTGTTATTTCTACATAAAGTATTTGAATGGGTTCTATTACACCCATGATGGTCTAAATCACTAGGCCTAGCTAACCTCTTCCCTCTCCAGCTTACTGCTGTGCTCTAAGCTGGATACCTTGCTACATAGCTTGTAGCTAACTGCAACACAATTCTGGTAGGAGTCTACAATCCGTTCACTATATTACCCATGCCAGTGAGCTGGTGAGCAATTAGACCAATCGAACTGGCTCATGAGCCTAAAAGCAGACACCAGTGCGACAAAACTATCAGCGGCAACAGTTGCAGGCTTCTTTCGCTTGCTGGAGTTAATAACTACGCGTCGAATCTCAATTTTCATAACAGCCTGTTAGAAGACAACCCATATTGTCGCAGGTCTAACACCATTTGTAGTAATTCGAACTCCCCTTATTACAGTGTTATGAGGCACAATGCTCAAAGATGTGGAACAAACAAATCCCTCGTATATAACTAGGTATTAGCGCCCACCAAGACTCTCAGAATCCTTCGCCCAACAACGATCTCAAGTACAGAGTCCCGAGAAAGAGAAATGATTGAAAACTACGTTCACTCATCTGATAGACTAGATTTCTATGATGCGATTGTAAGCTGCCTCTGGGCTTTGGGAGAGGGAGGCAAGTATCAGCGCGAACGTTTCTGCCAGGGGCAATCAGTTGACTGTGGTTGCACTCAGGCTATCAAGTCATTATAGCGAAAGATATCCGAAGTCATTGATTAATTACAAGGTATGTGAGAACAATACTCAAGTATCCAGTCTAATCCTATCAATCAGTGATACCAAGTGGAATTGTGCTGCCTGTTTGACCCTTGGTGGGAGGACAATACAATGACGCGGCGTCTCCACTCGACGGATTCTTTCGAGTCACACATTTCTGCCTGCCAACAATCTTTCTCGCCCCTTCTCCCCGCATTTCAATCACCGTCGTGCAAGCCGTCGGACTGGTGTCGAGGACGCGCGGCTTATCCGGCCAATCTAAGCAGTCCGCCGCAAATACATTTGGTCGTTCGACTACTTGGTGGACTGTTTCAGCTATGACAATGTGCACCGCATACGTAGGCAGTTTGCCTTCGGGTGACGCGAAAGCATCAGTCCGCTTAGATAGGTGACTGCAGTAAGTAATTAGATTAACCGTAACTTGTGTAGTGTGTAGATTACAGGCAAGTATATATATATATATATGTGCATGGCATCCTCGAAACTCTAGAGTCGAAACTTCAACCATCACCTTCTTCCACACAATGGACAACAGCAACAGAAACCAGAATAACAACGATCCTGCAGCTCCCTTCTGGGACTTTCTTCGATCGTTTGAGACCAATAGACGGGCATGGCCTGGATATGGAGTGGATAACATGGGGTCAGGATCCCATGATCGTTTCTTTGATGCCGCCGGTTCTGCGCCGTCGTTCGGATTCGGAGCATGGCCTCCGTCCTGGGGAAGACATATGATGGGCGACCACCACAGATGGGGTGACCATGCCGGTCGTCATCACCACCATAACAGACGTGACGAATCTGGTGACAAAGAGTCTAACGCAGAGGAGACAGATGCCTCCTCCGATACCTGTGGCGGACATCCGACGCCCCCTCCACCACCTCCACAAGATCCCTTTCACCCGCCTCCACCTCCGCACGGCCACCACCCTCGCGGCCCTCCACCGCCCTTTGGACCGCCACGTGGCCGAGGAGGCCGATGCGGCCGCGGTGGACGCCGTCATCACCCGCTGCATCCCGGCAATAACGGTCTCGCTGACCTCCGTGCTCTACTAAGCGCCTTGCCCACGAACCTATTTACTCGCAACTTTGCCGATCAGTATCGCAGTGGTGCTGCGAGCGCCACCCCGAATCAAGACGATGTGTTCATGCCTCCCGTCGACATCTTCAGCGCCGAAAAGGTGTATATCCTACACGTCACGCTCCCGGGCGCCGCTAAGGAGGACATTAGTGTGAGTTGGGATGGCGACAAGGTCAATATCACAGGTGTCGTGCACCGGCCCGGAAACGAGGAGCTCCTCGGAACTTTGGTCTCGAGCGAGCGGAAGGTCGGCATGTTCGAGCGAAGCATCAAGCTGCCGCCGCCCGGCAGCAGCGAGAACGAGGATGTCGATGGGTATGGGATCACTGCGAAGATGGAGAACGGCATCTTGATTGTTACTGTGCCGAAGGCTGAGAAGGATTGGACCGAGGTCCACAAGGTCGAGATTGAGTAAGGGAACCGCAGTGGTGGGTAGGTTGGTATCCGGTATTTCAATTTAATGCCATGATTGCGATCTGCAGTCAACATACAACAGATCAACAGGGAAGCAACGCACTGAATCAAGATTGGAGAAGAAAACACCCAGTTTTAAGTAGTTAGTGACTTAGCACTCAGCTTCATAAATGAGTTTACGAAATAGCAAGACTGCAATAAAATATTCAAAGACCAACTTATGGAAGCCTCAACATCGCCATATCTAGGCCCAGCTTGTATTGATAGCTCTAATTTGCGGGCTTATTCTTGGTCCACTAGTGGTTAAATCCCACACCTTCTTATGATTAGCGAGGTTGGCCGTGATGGGTACTTGTTGTTGTGCAATGAGTTAGACTATCTGTGCTGACAAATCTGCCACAGAAGGTATAGCCTTAAGCCTAATCATGATACTTTTGCGAGCTGATATTGATAACAAGTTACACCAAATATAATCTACGATATGTCTTGTTAGCACTGGCAACCGATCAATAATATGAAACTTGGTTTTTGACAAAAAACTTCAAACTTTTTCCTCACCACTGATAACTCCGTGATATTTAAGTTTGGAGCCCATACTTTGGTCGAAACTGTATTTATGCTGTAACTCCCCGCGACTAGATCAGACGATTGGGATACTTATTAAATTCGAAACATTGAACTGCACAAAACAAAAGTTGTCACGAACCCTGTACTTGCGGTACGTAAAAAACACATGTTGTTGCGCGAAGGCCACTAGAATGTGCGATATCCGTTTCAGGTAGCATTACCGGTAACTCGAGCTGATTCTCGGGAATCTATCTTGCCCGAAGTCTCGAAAAGCAGGTCAGGGGATGTGGGACCGACATTACTGGCATTTATTTCCCAGGTACTAAGAAATATTAATCTGTAACACTGGCTCTTTCACGGAGTCTTGACGTCCCCCTTAAAGCCCAAGATCACCAAACTCCAAATCAATTACATTTTCAACCACCTTCCTTCCCAGTTCAATCCTTCGCATAGATTAACTTGATTTACGGCTTCCAGCCCCCAGTTCTATTTTTGAAGAACTCGTCAGGGTCGTACTTAGCAGACACCTGTTGGGCGAATGCCCTACTCTCGGGGCGTATTCGGCCCCAGTAATCCTGCCGATAAAACCCGTAGTTCATAAACACCGGCAGGTAGATATTTGACAGGATTCCTTCTTCCTGCCACCCACTCACGCGCTCCCGGATGCCAGTATACGTCGCCTCGAGAGTATTAGCCATCTTGGTGTAGTCCCATTGCGGGATGAAGCTGTAATTCAACTCTAAAATCAGTCGGTCCGCATCATCGTCTGCATCGATCAAGTCCGGCGCTCGGGCTTTTGCTTGCCGAGCAATGGATCGTGGAAATGGCTGATATGCAATCGAGGCGATGCCACCGGGCTCGAGGAGTGTCGCGGCCGACACGTCGCGCCAGTGTGCGTGGATGCCTTCCATCACCGTCTGGGAATCCTGGCTCGAGGGCATTGGTATAGTCTCTGTCCCTATGGTGACGACAGACCCTTTCACGACAACCCAGTTGCTGCCACCAATAAGCTCGGAGTAAGTACGTGTTTTGGCAAGGTTGAGGATTGGCACACCAGCCTCTGTGAAGTTCTTGAAGAGGTCTGCCGGCGGTGTTGGTCCGTCGTAGAATAAGAACAGAATCCAGGTATCGAGAAGCTCGATGTCGATCAGTTCCGGAATTACGAGCCCGGTACTGCGCTCTGCTGTCACGATGACGGCTGCACGGTCATCCGTGTTGTATTCCGTGAAGTCGCGGACGGCGCGAAGCAAGTTTGAAGCCACCTTGTCGTTATGTAGGAATATCACATTGCCACCCCAGATATTGCCTTGGCGATATGTTTGAAGTGTGTATGTTGTCACAATACCAACTTAGGATGCTCTTTGTCAGCGCGCGTTCCATGAATCAATACTCGGAAAGGACCAAAGCGTTTCACACTCACAATTATTGCCTCCACCTCTAAGGGCTTTAGCCAGATCAGCGTTCTCCTTATCCGAGGCGGTTATGATGGTGCCATTTGCCAACACGACCTCGTATTCGAGCGCCGACGAAGCTGCCCATCCATACTGCGCACTCACTGTATAACACTAGCGTCAATAATGTTTATATATGGTAAGATGTTTCGTGAGCTTGCAAGAGTGTAAGATTTGCCTGTCAAGGCAATTTGTGTCTCCGGGACACGATAAATAAAAGGGGGAATAAAAGAATTCAGCGAACTGACTATATGATAAACCGCCACCAAGAATTAGCCCACCGGTCCCAGTGTTTCCAATCCTTCCACCAACAAATGTCCATCCAGAACCTTGGAGCTTTGCTGCGATACTATCCGAGATCAGGAGTTAGTATTTATCGTAAAGACATAAATTGTTCGTAGTATGAAGGGTGGATAGGGATAGTGCTAATAGGAAGGAGAATTAAAGGGGAGAAAGAACCATGATTGCATACTCATCTAGTCGATTGCCAGGTCCCATGCGCAGGACGCCGGTATTAGAATCGAGAATTGCTTCGTTCAACCGCGCAGTGGAAATCAGCGGTCCACCATCTACACTAGAGAAGTAGTTATTTGGGTTGTGACCTCCGGACTTAATAGCAAAGCTCTCATCGCCTTGATTTATAGTCTGAATTATGACGGAGACCTCGGCTGCTGAGGTTGGGAAGAGGATACAGGAGGGCTTCAAGGCTATACATGAGGACGACCAGTACTCCTGTTGCTCGGAGATATAGTCAAGGGAGAGAGGGTATGCGACCTCAATCTTCGTGTTCTTTGCTAGCGTAGAGCACGTGTCTGCAACACAGAGGGTAATGTGAAGCAGCAAAAGAAGCAGTGCTGCCCCCATTGCTGGGGTGCGCTCTCGAAGCTCCGGCATTCTCTTCGCTTGCTAATATGTCGCTTAGTCGCTAATACGATGCGATGATTTCCTACTCATGATATGTTTCTTTTGGGGATTCGGCCCTATAATATGTTCGTTTGCCCCCCTTGCTGACTTCGCAGTATTGCTCTCTGTTGTCGCCATGGTCTTGATCTCAGATGATAGCTTCTTTGGGCTCCGTCACTAACTTGCAATTTTAGTTTTTGAAGGATTGCGGGATCATGCATGATGCTGCAACCTTAGATCCGCAAAAAAAGTCATTCGACCCAGGTGACGTGTGTCAAGAGGTGGTACTGTTAAGAATTTCTTGCTTGTGTGCTCGAGCCTTCCATGGTCCCAACCTAGTGATAGAAGAGGCATATTAACTAGGAAACACGATGATCGTTTCCTACTTGGTGCCATTGTAAGACCTCAAAAGTCGGTCCGGGACTGGCCAGAATCTCGACGCAAGAGATTACGGAAAACATGATTCGACTGCACTACTGCATAAGCTCTTCACGTTGCATCAGATGCCCCCTGTTTTGTATATCATAGAATACAACACTACACTTGAGACAACTTCGTATTAAATTAACGATTAGATTGTTTGGCTATGCCATAATAATAGCAGACCTCACAGACGGTTACATAATACGTAAACCAACAGCTGTTCCGGGCAGCCGAGCCAATGGTTCCACGAGCAGCTGGACTATCGGTAGTATCGGTGGCTAGACTGTTGCATTTAGGTAAGGAGTGCATTGGCAAAGAGCCATGTGATGGCTAAATTAGCAGTTGTCAGCTCAAGACTCGACTATAATTTATGCCTATTTCAGAGCTAAAAGTGGTTTCCTGGCATCGGTTGACTGCGTCAGCCAGCGGGCTGTAGTATTTTCGGGTGCTCCCCTAGTCCCCCTGCGATCTAGTTCCCGGTTGTCAGGTTCCACATTGCCCTGATTGTCGTTCCATCTCGGTTGTGACGTGTCATGAGAATGGGATTGTTGGGTCGGTGGTGATAGATAGTGCAGTGAGCGATGGCACGACGGAACCGGTATATCTAGCGCCAAGGATGCAGATTCGCTTGCAGCTGCTCCAAACGACTTCAGCCTATAGCACACGAATGCGGCAATAAGGCACCTGCATCTGCGTCTGACCGCGTACCGTTCCGGGGAAAAGTGCCACGCTAAAGTTCGCTTACCACAGCTGCGTGCTCATTATCTATAGGCCTACAGAGCGATGACCTGCATTGCACATTGAATAGTCGAGGAGATACTTACACTATCTGTTACCGAAAAACGTCATCTAACATAAGCGAAGCCATGATTTCGATCCAGCAATTTTCCTAAGCGAGATGCAGTCTCCAAGCGATCCCAAGATGTGGTAGACGTTGATTTAAAATACTTTTCCTGCGTCTCCTTTCTGGGTAGGCATGCGTGGGATAACAGCTGAAGGACTGAATCATGGGTGGGCGGAAAGTCAGTCAACTAACAAGTCACGTACTCGAGAAGGATATTCTATGTATAAGAGACATTCTATAGAATGATATGAGGGTCTGATGGCGTCATTATCGATATGATTTTGCGTATCTTGAAGCTGCTAAATAATCGTTGGTCGGTGAGCCGTCCGGTGAGCTAGTTGAGCTATGTAAGCGTGTGGAGGTTGCCGTTTTAGATGTCGGCAATTTCTTCCGACAGTGCTACTATGCGATCTTATAAGTGCTCTTGGCATGCTAGGTAAATTCGTGGACCGTTATACCAAACATTGTGGCGCGCAACTAATTGAGATTAGCGCACGCGCCGCTTTTGCTCAGGCTCCGCTCACCTGGATTTCTATTTATGCATAAATTATGCAGAGTAACACCAGGTTTTCAAACGGTTTGTAGCAAGGTTATGAAGCCAAGATGCTTGAGTAATTGTATTTGCATCCCTTGGTATTTTTGCTCTTGTGTTATTTCGAGAGCTTGATGATAGGACTGGGTAGACTGTTCAGAGTCTGCTATAGCCTTAGTACCCATGAATCACTATATTGGGCCAGAGTGCGTCGTTTTCCGTTGTCTTTTTTCCAAGAACATCTTCTCCAAGTTGAATACATTGATTCAGATCTGCTATGGCTCCTATTTTTCAGAAGCGGTGGTGGCATCCTATTGCAAGGCTGTGAATTTAATAACCTTGTTCGGGGTGCTCATCTGGTGTGTTCCTGAGTGATTCGTGGCCAATCTGGATACATTGATCCAGACAATGCAGAGTTCCTATTTTAACAAATCCTCACAGGTATGCTTCTGCAAGTGTTTGAAACCAATACGGATAGTTGGGGTGAGTTTCTGGTGCTATTTTCAAGTTTTCTTCGCGTAAGTAATGCTGTGACAGAAAAACGACGCCGTTAATTCCTGTCGGAATTAACGGTGTAGATGTACCCGCGACAAATGCATGCCAAAGCTCCAGTGTTCATGAAATGGTCGTTGTACAGAGACGCAAAGTCTTGTTGGAGAAAGACCGGCTCAGAGGGATTTTACGTCTTCTTTTAGCTTTCTGAAGTCACGACTCGCTGTATTAAGTTGTAGCACTTGGAAATATGAAGCAAATGAAAGGAATGGCAGCAAACTGCGCTGCGACCCACTTAGAAATTTTTACCCAAAAAGTTATATATCAGCCTTATGGCTAACAATAGTTTTGCTTTTATAGGGTCTAGCACAACGCTAAAGGAACGTCATCTTGTCGATCTATAGGCCTTGTATATGAGTGTCGCAAGATCCTTCTGTCGTTAGATCTAATGCATTGTGTGGCGTCGCAAGGTCTGCAATTGGCGCGCGTTGAATGGATTTTTGGAATTTGGGGGCCAAGAAAGGACCATGATTCTATAAGAAGTAAAAGATTTAGTAGGGAGTAAGCTGGTCTGAACAACCCTTGACTGGAATCAGGGGACTATTTGACAATATTAAAGGGGAGTGTAAGAAAGTTTAGTTTTCTTCCCGAGGGATAGATGTCGAGGATAAAATCATGAAAAAGTGCGGAGGATCGTGCCCGTGAAAGAACTGAAGCAGCTGCCAGGACGTTCGACATTATGTATCGCTTCTCCTATGCACTCCAAAGGGATTACCCTTACAAGTGGCTCACCCCCCTCGTGGCAGCAGGGGGGCTCGTCGCGATCGTAATCGTCCTGTTCGTCAACATCGAAACGCAAAGTTACGAACTCGTCGCTACCCCAACCAACGACATCAGCGCATCGCAAGCCAACAATCCAAACTCTAGCCTCTTGCCTAGGCTTTTGACCCGGGACTCGAATATGGCATGCGACTACGCCAAGCTTCCGGTCAACAGCGAGATTTTCACAAAGAATTATGCGCTGTCCTATACCATCAGAAGTGTCTGGAAGCAGTCCGCTGATGGGACGAAAGAGAACCAGGACGCCCTATCATACCGCGAACACGCCCTAAATAACTGCAATGTAACGAGCGTCAGGATCTACGTCAACGGGAAATATAGTCAGCCCATAGTCCTCTCTGCCCGCTCACGGGTAGGGCTCATTATCAAAACACAAGTGACGTGCGCCATCGAGGTCGACAAGTTGAAGAATTAGGAGACCTACTTTAATCTTGAGTCCACATACAACTACATAGACAACAATATCCCGCAATTCCTGCTCAAAAACGCGACATCGTCATCGAGCCTATTCTGGGGCCAGTCTTTGCTGTCATTGTACTACCTCATTACTAGCCACGCGTATTTCAATGCCTCGCGCGGCGAATCTTGGGGTGAAACTGGCACGTACTCGGCGTTTATTGATCTAAAGCGATAGTCCACTGCGAGCATTGGTGGCCCGGACGAGGTTCTGAGCGATGACTTCTTCCACATATATTGTACTACCGAGGCTAACGTCTGTGTTAATGTGACAAGGGCTATACTAAAGGGCTTGGAACAATATGATGCTCTATTCAACTAATAATTCTCTTTGGGTCTAAAGGGTCCTTAAGGTCTAAGTTTCCTTTTCGCGGGCACGCGCCTTTCGCAATTACTTATACCCAGGAATCTAGGGATGAATATGTTTACCGCCTGACCTAATCTAGACTGCGGTATCGGCGGTGGCGTTGCCATGTCTTGCCAGATCCGTGGCAGTTGTAGCCGTGTGACAGTTAACAACACGATCCCGTCATTGTCCCAGGGCAACGGCACCGGCGCAGGACAGTTTGGGTCACCGTACCCGACTATATGGCCCGCGGTGAACATCCTGGGCAAGGCAATGTGGTTCACGGTGATGACGGATCTCGGGCAGAAGAACATCACTGTCCCCAATATGCTCGCGGACGCAAATCTGCTAGCGAACCTCACGAGCAACGTGACAAACGAGGTAAATGCATGGCTTGAGTTGCAAAATTCGAAAGTCGAACGTGGCAGCCCGTTAGAGCTTGACATGAGCCTAGCCCACAAGAGCTTTGATCCCTCTGTTATACCAGCGCCCGCACTTGGCGTCAACACTAGTTATTTGTCGACAACCTACATCTGCCAGAAGGCAATGCTTAAACCGCTGGGCACGCGCTTCATTGCGATTCTGTCATCTTCGCTGATCTTTTTGCACACCATCTGGAATTTCTTCTGGCTTGTCTTCAACTGGATCGTTCTGAGAAGGCTACAGGAAGAGGCGATTCATGGCGTCGGAATTCATATTGCGGGGGATACGAGTTCGGGGGATCTAGAAGAGAATGCGTGACAGAAAGCCAATAACTATACACAAGTGAATCAAGCGGAGCGCCTTCTGGACTGATAAATTATGTTTTTCGAGTGATACTTAAAGTGAGCGATGTCGAGAAATACAATGAGATGGACAAATGTAAAATGGGTGACAGCTACCCGCGAGGATAGATGCAAATAGTCTCGAAAGATGCCAGTTGTTGCGGTCTTGGCTGCGAGTGTACGTTATCACTTGTTTAGAGGAGAGTAGGCTGTGAGCTGCATGGTTGATATGGCCATAACAATATCAGCCAGTTTAGGCCTGTCTAGATACGAAATCGGAGTATAGATGTTCTCTAAAATTGGTTATTAAGGTTGTTATGATAGCTGCGGTGCAAAGCTGTATGCAACGCCTCGTGCAGGAGAAAAGTAGGAATGGAAATGGAAGCAAGGCAATTGAATGGAGCGCTAGCCCTCGAAGCCCCTTCGGAAAAAAAAAAAGAAAAAAAAAACTCTGGAAAGAATTGGAACATAGGTAACAGAACAATAATCATATTCAGAGACTTGCCGTCAGGAGTTCCGTCAAGTGTTATAGAGTGTGGCCGGACTGATATTGGTTACCGATCTGGCGAGGAAGATCTTGAGGAATATCTTCTATTCAGAGAAGAGATACATACTGTACGCAAAGTTTGTTTGATGTACTGTATGGTTAAACCTACATGTTAGATCTTGGGTCGGACCTTTTCCAATCTGCTGTATGTACAGGTCGACAGGGTGATAAATATTAGCGCGGCGCTAAGTCCTAGAAGGGTAGTAGTACTGTTAATCCGCAAGGCTGTAATACATAAGTTAATCCCCCTGATCACGGCCCACCTGCCACCCCAAACCACCACTTGTGATTGAAGCCAAATATATCAACGAATTCGATCGTGATACCCATCATTTAGTGTTTTGTACTATAATACAGTTCTTCTGCTTCCGATTCAACTGACTGGTAGGTGGCTTCTTGCGTATTTGAATGCTCTGGCACCTGGCAATCGCTGGCTTCATCCTCATAGACCCGTATATCGCACATCCGTACGAACCTTTGTCCTGGCGTTATCTTAACGCTCTGCCGGTGCCTTTTTAGTCCTTTTAGCCAATTGAAAAACATAGGCGCTATACCCAGTTTCCCGGCAACAGCTTACAGTGTAGAGTGGCCGACAGTCTGGCAGGGCGTTGACTACCTACCTGCTAACGGAGCGATCAGACAAACTGAGGGTAGCCCCCCATGCTTACCTGAGGTTATCCGTGCGCCCAGTACAAAAGTTAAGTAGATGCGATCTAACGCCAAACATTTTATAGCTACCAAGAAATGGCGAGCCTCGTGAGCCTGTAGGGCGACGGCGCGAAGCGCATGCCCCCCGGAGGTTAAAGAATTAAAAAAGAATAGCAAAATTGTGGTTGTTCGCGGCACAGCCGCCTAGCACAGAAGGTGACTTTGAATATATATATAGAATTACTGGGTGGCTTTGTACCAATCCACTTGACGTAAGTACTGGCGCACGGATAACCTCAGGTAAGCATGGGGGCACCCTCAGTTGATCTGTAGACTCCTGCTAACGCCTGTGGCTGCTTTACAGACCGTCAGCGGCCCGAGATACTCACTATGAGCCGTTGCCATTGTTTGCTTCTTAGCAATGCCAAGGACCCGACGCGCTTAGTTAAGACATATAGATGAGGGCACAGCGATTATTGGACCAGCCGAGGATGTAAGGGAGAGACAATCGGACTGCCAGTCCTCGAATCTTCGTGTATAAGTAGAAGGCAAAGAACGCGGTCGTATCCTTGATTGAACACCCATTCCATCTTCCATCGTTGATCATTCATCACCCGTTCCATCTTCCATTGTCAATTCCGTCTTCCCTCACCCATTCCATCTTCTATCGTTGATCATTCATCACCTATTATTACGACATGGACTCACAAGTGATTGCAGAGTGGCTAGCCCACCTGGACTCGAGTTCACCACCCGAATCAGAGCTGGTAGTGTGGCCGCCAACACCACGGACCCTGGGTTATCACTGGCAACAGATTTGGGAAGCAAAGAGGCGAGAACAAGAACGAGATTGCGCAGTGGCAGCGATCATGTCTCCCACCAAGGAAAAGGCAGCATCAGAACTAGATGATGGACAGCAACGAGACGACCGCAGGGGTCGCAAAGGCAACTCAATCCAGATTGCGGCGCGCGAGGCGCGGGCCCGGCATCGTGCTGAGATGGCATCTGCTTCGGGCGATTCTGAAGTCGAGCGGCAGACGCGCGCTGGCACAGACGGACAGGCCGAGCAGCAACAGGTCGGGGTCGACAACGAGCTGACCTTCCCCGACAGGAGCCGGGTGGCTCCTACTTCTTCATCTGATATTTCTACGCCCCCTACAACTCAATCACGACTCCAATTCCCTTTTCTACGACTTAGTCCTCCTAGTCATTCCGACCCTGAGTCCCCTCAATTACCATCAGCCAAGGACCCGTCAACCAAGGGCCAAGGCCCCACGCGCCCGAAATGCCATATGAAGGGTGTCAAAGATCTTCTCAAGCTAGACAGACCAGTACATTAGGTATATATGGCCCCAAATAAATTATGAACCAAGATGAATAACAGTGGGTCGGCGAACTTATACCGGTCAATCAAGGACACACTTAACAAAGGGTTCATGCCCGCAGAGCTACATAGCATTCTCAATGCCGAGCTAAATCTACAGGGTAAGACGGCTTCTCTATTTGCGAAACAACCGGTTAGGCCGGTTACCAAGTCCGATTTATACAAGAAAAAGTTGAACCAAGGGTTATCGCAACCGGTTCAACAAAACGAGATACCTGGATTAACGGCTAACATCCATATAAATCGGCTTATATCAGAGTTGGACGTCCTCTGTACTATCCGAGACAGATCACTTTACCATATCAAGTACGAACTAGTAGAAGCAAGCTGGAACAGGGACATACATACGCCTTTGCTTCATCTCGCTACTCTGTATACCCCGTCTGTTATTGCCGCTAATATTACTTGCGCTACTATTATAACAGAATATAAACCAAAAGTATCAGCTTATGCTTATGCCCTACCTATTCCTGCTAACAGCAAAATGATCGATTTTGCTATAGTCCTACAACCTGAAAAAGACAACAAAATAACCGAATTACGTATTGCTCATTTTCTAAATACTCTCGATCATCCAACCTTTAACCAATCTAACACGGCTCCGTTAGTAAGCATGCCAGCAGGTGTGTTTATCGAGACCATAACGTCGGGTAGAAGTCTAAACGAAGCGAAAACACAACTCGGTATATGGCTAGCTTCATAGTTTGATCATATCTCTAGGTTTCCATGGAACAATGAAGCCAACCTTGAGCAATTGCCCTCGCCTGCCATTCCTCTTATTATAATTCATGGCGCGAGCTAGGAACTATGGTTCGCATTCAATAAGCGGTCGGAATATAAGATCTGTGGCCCTATCAATTTGGGAAATACAACTCAGCTTCTGAACCTATATCGGATCTTGGCAGTGCTGCGCGTCTTGGCTCAATAGATGGCAACGGACTTTCGTACATGGGTTAACGAGTGTTTAAAGTCAGCTGGGGTTTGATGTAATCATGAAGTCAAGATGGTATCAATTGGGGTAGGATGAGGAGGAGTTAGGCAGGTCAGCTTCCAGGAACATGTCCCTGTTCTTACACAAGACTGTTCCTTGTCCTTCCCTTAGCTGTATCGTTTGCCGATGTGAAATTTCAAGGGCTACACCGAGGTGGCGCTCGACGAATGAGTTTCTCAGCCTCCTTATACTTTGCCTGATCGTATTTTACGTGAATCGTACAGGTTTCAAGGATGATGATCGTGTAGCGCCGCGCCAAGTGCTCGAAAGGCAAGAGCACTGTCAATCATGAGGCTGTCGTGTAATTTTTGGTAAAAGAATCACTGTTGATCAGTCTCGATCCCCTCTTGCTACCCAGCACCCCTGTTTGGCAAAGTAGATGTAGCTGAACGTCCAGCCCCTGCCTGCACGATCATCAACCTAGAGACCTGCAGGTAGATCTGCTACCTGCGCTGATGGGCACGTACATCGCCGGACCCTACCGCCTATCGAATGACTCTGTTTCTATTCGTGCTTTCGTAATACGAGTCGTAGTGAAAATGGGGCTGCTGCTATTCATACCCGTTATAAAAGTAACGCTCGTCATAACAGGACAATACAATGTGACGCCCATGTTAGCAACCGTTCTTTATAGTGACTATGTCTATGATGAGGGGGAACCTAGAGAAAGCGGTGGCACCAGAGCCACATCATGGGCACGAACGAAACGAACACGAGGGTGTCGAGGATGACATGACGAGGATGAGGATGCGATAACCATCGCTTCCGCAACGGAGAACCCTCTCTCTGGATCTCCTTCCTGGCCCATTCTGAAAACTCATCTCCTCTCCCTCGTCTCGCATGTCCCCGTCGACCGAGGGTTCGGGCCTTCAACAATCTCTGCGTGCTAGAAAAAAACCAGCGACATGGGAGGGTCGTATCCCCCGTGAATGAAGTACACGCTAGGCTATGGAATTTCGAAGCGTCAGGTTTTCTACTTCTAGAGCTACGTAGACTGGATGTTCTAGTGATCTAAACGGGACGTATGCGAGGCGACCGTTAGGCCGCTCACGAAAGTCTAGTCACGTCAGGTCTCGTCACGAGGCGCCACGTCTGGATCGCCTCATTGTCGGTCAGCCTCCACACAATATCGGAGTCAAGGCTAGATGTCAGTGAACCCAACAACAATATATATATATATATCCCTACTGCCACCACCACTCACACCACTTATTCTATCGCCTTTGAAAGCTCGAACTTGGTGTTTTCGAGCTTAAAATTCGAGTAAATTAATAACAAGTTGATTTTTTTATAATTACTTGAATACACTTGGTATATTTAAATTTATTGAGATCAATAACGTAGGCCATTCAGTGGCGAAGGGGGTTGTTAGGTTCACTGACCTCTAGCCTCGGTAGTTGGTAGCCCTCCATACCGGATAGACTATGGAGTTTCGTCAACCTGCGAAGCTAAAGTATACCTAAAGGAGTAGTAACTAGGTGTGATCCCTGGCAGAATACGCAGACCAAGTAGTCTGCAGGTCTTATACCTGTCAACACCTGTCACTTGGTACTACAAATACTAAGGTTAGAGAGGATCTATGTATGCAAGTGAGCGTGAGCTATATGTAGGTAGTTTACGCACCGAAGCTAATTATAGTAATTTTACTCTGACTACCTAAGGTAGCTTATACTGCCCAAAGCTCAAAAAAATACAAAAACAAAGTAAAGAAGCAAACTGTTTACCTATCTGCGTAACATGGTGCGCAGAGAATTTCGCGTTGGTAATGCTTTTAGTCCGTTTTGCGTATGTTACGGTGCTTTGACAACTCCCCCCCTAATACATATGATCTGTACGGTACCTAGAACTGTTTTGCATAAATTATACATAAGTGTGCAGCTGAGGTCCTCAGCCACCTGACTGACATTGCCAAGCCTGAGCAAAAGCGGCGGGCACGCTAAGCCCGGTTTGTCGCACTCTTGGCATTTGGTAAAACTTAAGTAGAACCGGCTCGTACCAGTATACGGAAAAATCCTCTATAGCGGGTCCCGAGTAGCGAGACATCGGGTTAACTTGCTGGGTTAGGTATCTATCTGGGGTACGTACCTCTTCCGACTATCCGTATTCCGAAGTTGCCAATACTGCACCCATGTAAATAACGACCAAACGAACTATTCCACCGGTACCTAAATTTTGTCCAATCCTCGAGACAAAATGTTCGAGCAGCTTCTCAAAGCAGCTCGGGATATAGATGATGCAGGCTTACTTCCAGACGCCCCGCAGCTTCTGTTGCAAGGTGACCGGCGGGACATTCTACGTTGTCCAGTTCACACACGCTAATGAGATCTCGCAGCTGTCCCAGATGAGTTGTCTCTCAATGATATTAGGCGCCTAGCTGCAGAACCCCATCATGGATCGGTTAGTTTCATGCTAGACATTTGCCTATTCCAGTTTTCGGGCTTGGACTGCATAAGCTGAGCCTTCCTTGCCTTAGGATACGACCACCTTGCTGTGGGCCGTTTATGCGGCCTTGAAGTCCAAGAAGTTGCGGATGCAACATGACGATGATGGAGAATACAAGGTCGCAATCGAGGAGATCGCTCTCAAGATTAGCCAGGTGATGGAACCAGTCTGCGCCGGTGCTGCCTTTGATGAAGGTACGTCCTTTTGTTTTTCAATATCACATGCTCATTGAAGTAGTCTTTACTGACAGGCACTCTAAGACCTTACCGACTATCAATTATTGTCACGCAACGGCCTACTAAGTCTGCATATCCTGAGTCTTCTCGTTGCTCTTGCACCTCGGGGCAGCCTCGTCCTCCCTTCTAGGACACTTCTCTCCGTCATCGCATTTACTAATCGCGATGACCCTTGGACCTCAAGCTCCGGCGCTAAACTCGCGCGATCTTTGCTCTCAGATTATTTCCAACATGCCTCACCACCGCAAGCCGTGAATCCAGCTTCTTTCTCGAATCTTCGCTCAATACGAGACGCTGAGACAGAAAGAAAACCCAGTGAGACGGGTCCCAAAACAGAGCGGGCACGCTTCATCACCGAAGATGTCTTGACAGATTTCTTACGTCCCTTGTTCGCGAAGTCCCGCCCAGCCACCGTGACGGTGTCTGGGCGACCTGCTGCTTTTCCGGAGCCGCCCCCACGCTATGGTCAAGGCGAGGGTTTCGAGGGAGGTGAAAACATCATCAACGCGAAGCCATGGAAGTATAGACGACAATACGCAGTGACCGTGTTCGAATGGGCAGTGGGAAATACAGATGTAAGCGAAAACTCTAATTGACTTCATAGAAGCTTGGTATGCCGACTAATCGCAACACTAGACCGACCTCTTGCAGCAGAACTGGCCCCTCTACACCCCTATCCTCCTAACGCTGCTCGACGAGTCGCAGCCAACCTCTTTAAAGCTCCGCTCTCTGTCTATCTTCAGGGGCTTCTGGAAACGATGTCCTGATGGTCTTCTCTCGAGAACCGGCTTGGCCGATGTTTTCGAGCAAGCCGTATTCCCGACAGTGCTTAGCCTACCGAGCCTCACACCTGAAGCTGAGTCTCGCGCACTACTGGGTGCTGCATACCCCGCGCTATTTGACATGGCGGGTATCGAATACCCGAGCTCAGCGGATAATGAGAATAAAGATGAGGATGTTAGCAGCAGAGGCACGAATGACCAAACAGCAAGTGATGAACGGGGCCTTCGAAGCAAGGGCTTCTCTGAGACGCAACGGAAACTGCTCGACAAGATTGTCAGAAAAGGCATCATGACTGGGTATCACCATGCGAAAGAACATATTCAACTAGTCAAATTTTTCTGTCAAACGCTGTGCCGCCTCGTGGACGGGATGGGTATATTATCAGTCAAGTATCTTAAGGTATGTTGCTCCTTTACTCTGCCATTCTTATTAAGAAAATCGCTTGTCTACTCCCGTACGCCCACAACAACATATTATACGGCCGCTTCGCCGCCTCTCTCGATGGACCCTCGAATCGCTTTCAAATAACGAAAAGTGAGTCGTAGCGCTTATAATTATCGTAGGACATTATTCCCATGATTTCAGAGATCCTCGTCGATCCCTTTGGCACTCAATACCCGCCAGCACTTCTCTCCGCCATTTATCTGCTTCAGGCAGTCTTGCGAACATGCTGGCCCCGAGTCCCACATTACTGCAATGAGATTATCAAGATCACGATGCTTGCGTGGCTGAATATCGACGAGGATGATTCCCTCTCGACCAAAGAGCCGACCAAGACAGAACTGAAGCGACAGCTAAGCAAAACTGTTGAAATACTCTCCGCGATCACGACAGCGGCAAAACTCGACATGTCTGATCGAGTGCGCCCACTTGTCGCGAAAGATCCACAACTCCGCCATCTTTTCACTAGTTGCGAGGCAAGTTGAAGAGGTAGATGCTAACAACCCAGGAAGAGGGGGCAATCCTGACTTCAACCTAAGGCGACTTGAGGTTGTCTCCGAATACATCGCTAGAAGGCGTCGTAACTGCAGCGGAAGATGCCTAATCGACCGGCTGCTGTTTGAACAAGGACTTGCCACGAAGCCACTTCTTATATGCCTTATACCGTTTCTTGGGCAGATCCTCCTCGGTGACGGTTAGCGGGTTATCGCCGACGCGCAGCAACTCGTAGTATGCAGCAATATCTTCCTCTGTACCACTAGGTGCGAGGCCGTCCGTCTGCCAGCTGCCGTTTAGGTATTCCTGGTACTCGGACGAGTCGATGTCTGTCGGCGCTTCGTTCGAGACCACGAGGGGAAGACTCTGCGGGTGGCTGACATACCGCGTGTAATCCTCCTCTTCTTGCGCACTCACAGACGGGTTCAGAGACTCGTGGACCACCTTTGTGAACGTCCACTGGGCGGCCTTCGACTTCTCCTGTGGTGTCTGCTTGGGCTTGGTGCCGTCGATAGGGGTCTCTAGTGTTTCCTTCATGATACTATGGGGGACCGTCGGTGCCTTGTCGGCAGGGATCGGCTGCAGCCAGCGGTGGATAGAAATCCCTTTCGCGCTAACCTTTTCCGCTGTCTGGTCCGTGGTGACAGAAGAAGTATCATTATCCGTGGGTTTGATCGAATCGTGGGGGTCTACAATGGTGACGCCTTTCTTGCCCACGGGCTTTTTCTTCTCGTGGGTTTCCTGATCACCCTCCGTGCGGACTCGAAAGGGGCTGAGATCATACTTTCCCTCTTGTGTCGATCTGAAAGGTATGTACTTGATGGTAGAATTCATCTTGTACGAAAACATCTTCGGGAATGATGAGAGCGTAGCTGGCCGATAATATTCAAGCCAGTAATCGTCAAAGAACGACACTGGTTTATCACGGAGATCCCCCCTCAGTGGCACGGAGACTGGCAGAGTCATCTTCTCGAGGAAAGCAGGGTTGAACCAATGGATATAATCGTGATGATGCTTCTCGGACCATGTTCGAGGACTCTCGTGATGTAGATAATAGTCCGTCGAAAGATCCCACAACATTGGCTGTCCTTGAGCAAAGATATAGTTGCCCAGAAAAAGATTGTAGGCTTCTTGTCTTTGACTATCGAGGAACGAGTTGTTGTAGTAACGCTTGAAACTCTCGATCATATCACGCGAGTGACTCGTCCATTGATTGATCTTACGGTATGTCTCCATAGTGTTCACGAGCTGGGAACCACCATATTGCACCGCTATTGTATCGCCGTGGTCGTGATACATGTGGGTAAAGAGGTTAACCGCGTCGGTGTCGTATTCGATCGATGTATCTTCGAGGATGCCAAGAGCATGTAGCTGATGCCCAAGAGCTCGCTTACCGATGACGAACTGGGCCGCGTTGGTGCGGTCCAGGCAGTCGATGCAATTGGTTCTGGCTACTCCGTTCTGAACTCGCCCCAGCGTTATGTCTCCATCGCCATTCTGGAAGAAGCCCGTGGTCGTCACAACAGACTCGGCAATGCTTTCAAGAGTACCAATCACGTCCTGGTCCCGGCTCTTGGCGGCCCTGCTCATATCCCAAGCTTTGTGGATGATCTTGTGCTCTTCGGGAAGAAACTGGTTGAGATAATTAATGGCATTAGTGTACTCTTCGAGGAGCTTGGATTCTCGAGGCGTTCTTTCTCTGGCCTTCACCAAGTTCAAAACGTAAATAGGGGAGCCATAGCGTTCGAACAGGTTATTGAAATGCAACGCAGCAGCTGTATAAAACGGGTCGACGAGGTTCAGCTCAATAGGTGGCTTGGGGGTCACACCGATGTTGTCTTGTGTCCAGTAGAGTGGGATGCTACCTCTGTGTTGCACATATGAGGTAAACTGAGGGTTAGAAAAAAGTTTAGGGGCAGGTGAATGAAAGGAGGTGGTCAGTGATTCCGAGACTATCTGTTCTGTCTCGACGTCATTCGCAACATAACCCAGATCATTGGCGCCGCGCTTCAGGAAACGAGCACCGGCGAAAAACCGTGAGCGGCGGGCTATGATAGTAATGTGCGCGGTTCTCCCGTAAACGGATATGGCAGCTTGATCTATGTATCCGTGGATGATCGGACGGCACCAGTCAAAGGGGTTAGAGAGGGAACTTGAAGCAGGTTGCAGGAGATGACTGTTCCAAATAAACATCTCGTTATAGTCGTGATACGTGGCGCCCGGCAACCCTCCCATCATGGCCTTGCGCTCTCTACTGATATTATGTTGCAAGGTCCTCGTGATGTCATAGGAGTAGCTATAGTAAAACGATCTCGTCAAATCTAGATGGTTAAGGATGCCAAGAAAGCGAGATTCTTCGGGGTTTCGTGTGTCCGTTTTGTATTTGGCCGGTGTCAGCGGAATGAGTTCGGTCCCGTCTACCTGGTACACGTAATGACCGCCTATCATAGCCACCGTGCTCTTCTTCGTTATCAATACCATATAATATGGCCCAGTAAATTTGATGAAGCCGAGCAGCCCCCACGTCGTGCACCGTTGCTTGATGCCGCCCGTTGCTTTGTTCCCGTGGTCGATGGTATCGAGGAGCGAGTTCATCTCCTTTCGGCCATAGATGGTCTTGTCTTCCGTGATGCTCAAGTTAGGATCATCATGCGTATTACGCTCGATCTTCAAGACGCGGAAGCGCTTCTCGGTGACATCGCCGCCCACGATGTAGTAGCGACTGGCCGTCTCGTACAAGGTAAACTTGTGCATCTTGTAGACCAGCGGGACGGGGGTCCGCTCATCATCAGGCGGAGTTATCTCTCGCTGCAAGGCCTCGGGGCTGTGGGTGCGGATGAAAGGCCGGGCCACCGACGGCTCTTCGTCGTTGTCATACTCGGCTGCGCTCTTAGATGCCTTGACATCCTGCAAGAGTGTCTCGCTGCTAGCGTTGTTCTGCAAAAGAGGAAAGGAAGGCTCATCGTCCTGGACATCGTTGCATAAGGTAGAGCTGCGTGCGACCGATGCCTCATAAGGCTCGACGTTTGCGGTAGTGCTCGATGGCTGGCTTGGCTGAGGCTGCAACTCGGCGTTGGCTTTGACGCTGTTGGGTTCGATTGCGTCTGCCATGTCCGTGTCTGTAGCCAACATAGGTGGGGAATGGTCTCTCCTCAGCCCTATTTAAGCATGCCTGACATATTTTAACTATCTAGATTCTCCGCCATGAGCGCCTTGTGACATCTATGTCAAAGGAATGTTCCGAGATGTGGGAAGCTACTTGGTATATACTTAACGTTGTGGTTGAGGGAACCCTGCGGGTAGCTCCGGTTTGTCTTAAGTAAGTAAGTACCTATGTCATCGGGTCGGGCACACTTCCACACTGCCCCACTAACTAAATAAATGGACCCTTGCCAAGATCGTTTTTCGGAACCCCTGCTCAAGACAACTAACAAAACACCCCTAGCAATACAGATGTAGCCAATAACCCTTTGACCGGAAGTGTTTCGGAACGATTCAAAGCCAGTGTTATACGCATGAGCGATGATACCATCTGGGCGCGAGCGATTTCTACCAATCCTCTTCTGCATGTTTTCCGGGCTTGATAACTGCAACTACCTAGACTTGCATTGTTGGGTAACACAAACGACAATATTGGACCAGTAAGTACTTAGACATCGGCTGAATTTCCGATTAACCTGTCCTGCCCGTATTCATCCTACCAAGATTGTCTACATGATCATCGGATCTAAAGGCTTGACGCGGTTAATGAAATCAAAACTCCCAGGTTCTTGTAGAAACAATAGTTGAATGTGGAACTTGAGAGCTCCTTTCATACCTTATTCTTATAACACGTTCGTCACCTAGGGTAGAAGAACCTCTATTATCGATGAACCCTTGAGTCATTCGAAGATCTTGCAAGTTCTTAAATGCCATGCAGCACTCATTTATCTCAGTGGGTTTTCGCATGACTGAAAATGCTCATTACTCATACTACGTACTTGTATATAGTTCCCTCATCTAAAGGGAGACATTGAGCGCATACCAAAGCAGAGAGTTACCTAGGCGACGATCCAACGCCTCTATATATTCACATGGCTGCTGTTTACCAACTACTACCCTAACCCAACTTCCGACCTTGAACCCGTTGTCTTCAAGATATGCCTGTCGAAACTGACTCTTCAAACCTTGCCCCTGGTCAGCAGGCGGATAGTCTAGCGGCCCTGCACCAAAGCGTAGCCGAATTGACTGCCACCGTTCAGGGTTTCACTAAAGACATGCGGGCTATGACTAAACTAAAGGTTTACAGGCTATGGAGACTCGGTTGACTGCCAGTTTCGATGAGGCTATCAGGGAGGAACAGCGCGACTGGGCCAAACGCGTGACTCGCCATTGCGATCGTACCATCCAGGAACTGAGATACGCCAATTGCGAAATATTACTACGCACAAAAAATTGATCTACCTAAAACACGACAAGAACTGGCAAAGCTTCGAGGTAGCTCTCGTATACGTTTCCTTATTGGTTTCCTTGCACTTAACCATCCAAATACTTTAATACGCTGATTGCAATATAACCTCGTATCCGAGGTTACTGCGATTCTAAGAGCACTTGGTCAGCAGCCTGATGGCCGCTCGGATGATCGATTGGGCCAGCTCAGAGATTTCGTCGGCCTTCCCTTTTGAGCGCGGCGGAGATCTTCTCAAAGGGGCTGAATACCGGAGGGGTGAGTGGGCATGCATTGGTCGACATGAGTCGAGGTTATTCAATTCTGTTGTCTTGACGTCCGGCGATCCTTTATTAGTAAATGTGAAGCCAGTCGTTCTTGTGATGCCCAAGTAGTAGGATACAAACCAATATATTCTACTACCCCCCTGTAGGACTAGACCTGATAAGTTAGCGCTGGGTACGGCTTTCAGTAATAGCGTTCAGTAAAGAGAAGTGGAAGCATCCAGAATTGTATATCCCTTTCAGTAACAGCAGAACGCGATACAGGGACCACCAGTAGGTGACGTGGCAGCATTTCACACAGAACAGTGGAGGAAGTGTCCCGATTATCACCAATAGATATTAATAGTTCCCGACTTCATTAAACCGACAGCAGTTAATTAAAAGGCCGAGACGGCGTGTTCTAATGGATCCCTTTGCACCTCCCATGCAAGCCAGTCCGACCGTGTTGTTCTATGTGTTGTCAGCATGTCTAAGTCCGACGGAATGATTGTATGAGATAGGTCGTACGGCAAGAGCCCCATCCCATTGACCTTCCAAATGCCCACTGCGAGCGCAACCAACTGCATAACGATGTAGGCTAGTTTGACCTGTAGTATCTTTGCCTTGTTGGTATCGGACTCGAATCGCTCAAAGGCCTGGTTTGTTCCGACCAGTCCCACGATAGGGTTCTTGAAGGCCATGTAGACCATCATAATGCTGAAGATCTGAAGAGAGTTCCCCGACATGTACATCATGAAGAATGTCATAGGTAAGCTTTTTATTGGGGCTAGGGCCACTTCCCAAGCCTTCTTCAATTTGAGAGTATCCATCTCCTCGGGTGTCGGCTGCTTTCGGGGCTGGACTTTGGACTCTTTGGATTCCTTGGCGGCTTGTTTCTGCGGGACGGTAAGTGACAAGAACTCAGCTATGAGGTTGAGGTCATACCCTGGATAAGGCGCCGGACTGTGAGGGATAGCCATGAGGGTCGGGTATGCCACCGTTCTTGGACTTGTAGGCTGGCGGGGAGCTGAGGTCAGAGACCCATTGAGGAATTGGTGACGCGTCGGCCGACATGACACCCTCGACACGTAGGGACCGACTGATACGAAAAGTAAACAGATAGGGTGTTATAGGTAGTATAAGACTGTGGCTAGCGAAAGTACAAGACGACTGCGGTGATGTGGAACCGAGTAGGAGAGGTCTAATCGAGGGTTGAGGCTAGCGAGAAGTTCAGGATGCGACGATCTAGAACGCAACGACGGGAGTATAATTAGGTAAGCATGGCGCCCCACTACATATAGATGCGCAGGTACCTAAATACCTATTTTTTTAGAAACAGCCCCACAGCCGTTCTAGTATGAGATATCGGAGCAGGAGCCGGAACTTAACAACTACATAGGTACCTAACCTACCTGTGCGTAATGCCTACCTAATGTATAGTACAGATCTACTGTGAACAATCGCTGGGAGTTGAGGTACATGTATCAGTAATCACAGAACTATAAGTACCTCGGCAGCTTATGGCGACAACGTTCAAATTCCAATCATGCAACTCACCTTGTCAAAATTCAAGTTATGGTTAGTTAACGCTTGAGCTAAAAGCGGCAAGGCCATCATCTGATACTGTATGTACTTACAATGGTACCTAGATACTCAGGTAGGTAACAGCTCCCCGCGCGCCAATCGACCGGAATCCACTCTTATTCGAGGAATGCGACAAACTGAGGGTAACCCCCCAAATTTTAACAGAGGGTTACTCCACTTTTAATTTATTCTTTTAACTGCTTTTCGTTATTACTATATAAAAGTGCAATTATTAGATTTGCTTATAGCCCCGTATTACATCTTTTCTTTACCTTTTATGTATTAAAGCTAAAAGAACCTAAGTAGTACTTAGCGCCACAATAACGCTATACTACGCCACGCTGTAAATACAGCAAACATAATGATAAAAATTGCAAAAGGGCCGGCTGGGGCGAGGACCGGACCGTGAGGGACGGCGGCCGAGTTCCCAGAGGTCCAACCCTCCTGGGCGGAGCCCTCTGGGTTGTTTGAATTTGGAGTAGTCATGTACTTTTAATGTATTATGTGATATACAACTAAAAAGTGGGTAACCCTCCGCTGAAATTTTGGGGGTACCCTCAGTTGATCTATATACTCCTCTTATTCTACCTTAAGGTTAGTAGGTTTATGTACCCGCTGTCTAGTGAAGGGGTCAAGCTTTCGTTATTGGGGTGATGCCAGGGGTTCCCCTAATTGAGAAATCAATAGAGGCAAAACTTCAAGCAAACTGTATATGACCTGCTATTGTGGACGGTTTTACCTTGGGTAATTGTATATGACGACGCCTATGAGCAAACGTTACCAGGTCTAGACGTTGCTCCAATTCCTAATCCAACTACGGAACACCCCCGAATCAATCGCCATCCTCGTCGTAGATTCGGCTCTCTCGGCCAATTGGGCTCATCCAACCACACCTACGATCCTCGATCGAGACGACGATTGACAAACCCGACGAAACGGGCTAAAGTCGGTGATGGTGCGCATGTGACAAGTATTGGAACAACCCCGACAACCCCCCCCTTCAGCTGCTACATCCATCCTGCCGTCACTATTGGGCCACCGCACGTTTTAGGCGCATGCGACATCTTTCATCCATCCCTCGTCCAGCCCGCGCCGCCGCCAGCAGGTAGTTCGGCGCATCGAAGTCACCAAAAAGAACGAACGCACGCCGGAACTCCCATATACGGTCCCTCCGCACCCACCCCGCCGCCGCTGCTGCTGCTCTCCCTCCCTTCTTTGTCAACATGTCGTCGAGTACCCAGACCGGGGACTCGAAGCTCTTCGCTCGAGTAAGCGCATTGTCTCGATCCTTTCCTACTGTTCTCATCCCTACCTAGACACACACCCTTCTCGTCCATACAATACAAATTGCCTGGTTATTCCCATCCCTATTCGCGCCTTTTCCTTTGCACCCCCAGTCCTCCCGCCTGCGCTTGCGTGATGTTCAACCACTCACCGGCCGCCCACATCACACTGCCCACCTCGAAAGCGCGCTGTCATCGTTACGGACATGAAGCTCAATGCTGCAGAGCATTCGTCGCCTCATTAGAACTACTTCGGGACGTCGACAGCAATTGCCTTGTGCAATGCGGATATATCGAACGAGCCGTCCCAATTCCGCCCTGAACCCGATTCTCCCACTGCACATGACCATGCGATTTCCCTTGAGACCTGCCCAGCATGGCGATGTTCCTCGCATATATACCTCCGGACTATGGCTTACATCGAATGACTATGCAGGGTAAGGTCGCCGAGCTGCGGGCCGAGTTGAACAGCGGCAGCAGGAAAGACAAGAACTTCACACAAAAGAAGATCGCCTTGAAGAAGATAGTAGCCAACATGACCATGAGCAACAACGAGATGGTCTCCCTATTTCCCGATGTCATAAACTGCATGCAAATCCAGAGCCTAGAAATCAAGAAAATGTAGGGCTCCGCATCAGAAACTGTCTGGGAGAGCTTGAATTCTCGCTTACAACAAAGGACAGGTGCTTCTTATTCTTGGTGAACTACTCGAGAATGCGCGCCGAGATCGCGATAAAGGCGATCCCAGTCCTGCAACAGGCAAGCTTCATCATGCCCACTTCGATGCGGCAGCAGAGGTGAAAAGGGCGAGTCTAACGGCAAAATAGGATATGGAGGATCCGAATCCCCTAGTCAGAGCTCTGGCACTCCGGACCATGTCTTATGTCCACGTTAGGGAGTTCGTCGAGTCGACTGTCCCGCTTGTAAAACGACTACTCCGAGATGCTGATCCTTATGTTCGAAAGACGGCGGCCTATTGTGTTGCGAAGCTGTATGACCATGATAAGTTGATGGTGGAACAGTCCGACCTGATAGATAGATTAAACCAACTGCTGAGAGACGACAACCCTACCGTCGTCGCCAGCGCATTAGCGAGTCTAATGGATATTTGGGAGCGTAGTGAGACTATCAAACTCACATTAGACTACAGTAACGCTTCCAAGATGGTACAGATCTTACCTGATTGTTCCGAGTGCGTATATTTCCCCGGACTTGATCTCCCACCAGGATATGAATGCCAAGGCTGACCCTCTTCCAGATGGGGTCAAACATATATACTCGAGGCTCTCATGTCGTACGTACCTCAGGAGTCTGGAGAAGCGACGATTCTCGCAGAGCGCATAGCGCCGCGTCTCTCACACACCAACTCGGCGGTAGTCCTGACGTGCATACGGGTTATATTATACCTCATGAACTACATTGCCGACGAAAAGCAGATCTCAGCATTATGTCGAAAGTTATCTCCCCCACTTGTCACATTGTTAGCAAAAGGATCGGAAGTCCAATACCTTGCGCTGCGAAACGCCTTGCTCATCCTTCAACGACGTCCTGATGTCCTGCGCAACGACATCCGTGTATTCTTCTGCAAATACAATGATCCCATCTACGTCAAAGTCACGAAGCTCGAGCTCATCTTCATGTTAGCGAACGAGAAGAACATCGATGAAGTACTGACCGAGCTACGCGAGTACGCGACGGAAGTCGACGTTCATTTTGTACGCAAAGCCGTGCGTGCTATCGGGAAGCTGGCCATTAAGATTGAGCCGGCTGCTCGACGGTGCATCAACCTCCTGCTGGAGCTGGTGGCGACGAAAGTCCCTTACATCGTGCAAGAGGCGACCGTCGTCATCCGCAACATCTTCCGGAAATACCCCAACCAATACGAGTCCATCATCGGCGTGCTCTGCGAGCATCTGGACTCCCTCGATGAACCCGAGGCCAAGGCGGCCATGGTGTGGGTCATCGGGCAGTACGCCGACCGCATCGAAAACAGCGACGCACTCCTCGAAGACTTCCTGTATTCGTTCGCCGAGGAGCCAGTCGAGGTACAGCTCGCTCTGCTCACGGCCACCGTCAAGCTGTTCATCCAACGACCCACAAAGGGCCAGGATCTCGTTCCGCGCGTCCTCAAATGGGCCACGGAAGAGACCGACAACCCGGACCTCCGGGATCGGGCGTACATGTACTGGCGGTTGCTGAGCACCGACGTCAACCTAGCGAAGCAGATCGTGATGGGCGAGAAGCCGCCCATCACGGCCGAGTCGGAGAAGCTGGACCCCCAGACCCTCGAGGAGATGTGCCTCAACGTCGGCACGCTCGCCACCATCTACCTGAAGCCCGTGCAGACCGTCTTCCGCAGCGCGCGCCCTCGCCGCCTCGCCGACTCGCCGGCCTTGCAGAAACACTCCTTGCCTACGTCCCAGAATCTGCCCGCCTTCGACGCCAACAAGTCCCTCTCTATGTTCGGCATGGGCGGACAAGCAGCCGTTGTCCGGCCCGGTAACAATGCGGCCTCGACAAATCCCGCAGGCGGGCTCGGGACACCGGGCTCTGATAATATGGCCGGGGCTGTTAATGACGCAGACGCGTACTTCGCTGGCGTCGGCAGTCAGCACATGGCAGCGATGGGAATCCATGATGACGGCTTCGGTGGCGGCACCGGTAATGAGGCTGGATATGTTGTCAACCAGTTCGCACCTCAACAAGTCCTTCAACCTGCACAAGGGGTTGGTAGCAATGGTGATCTCCTGATGTTATAGTTGACGCCGGTGACCAACGTCTTGCCGGTATATCAATGCCCGGGCAATTGTTAGCATTGAGCCGTGGAATGCGGGAAATTGCAGCAGTATTGTACAGATTGTGGTAATGTGAATATGGGTTAGATGTGATATAATGTAATGCATACAGAACTAGAGATAGGTTTCGAAATTGTATTTGCACACCATGAGTCTCTTGGCATATTTATATCTCTTAGTATGCGCATTGAATTAAGTGATCAGTCTCTAGCATACATCTTCCCACCTCGGATTACCTAGCATAAGCAACAGATTATGTGTAATTTCTCTCGGAAACCTCTCAGCCGGAACTTAGCATGCAAGCAGCTATGCGTTACGCTGTGCACTGTACATGCTCAAACCTCCAAAATCCAGATCTTTTCTTAGACCGCCATCATTTTCTAGCTCGATGATTTCCATACAATTGACATCAGAAAACAACCACCCATGGGAGCTTTTAGTACAGAGTTCTGACCTCGTACGATCCGGTATGAGTGAGGCTACCTGGTCAAAACCTCTCCCATTGCTTAGATCGCTATAATGATGTTTGCGAAAGATGCAAAGAAAAACACAACACAGATCATAAAGGGGTTAAGCTGGACAGAGGGGACACCCGCAGCTGTGACGGGGACTGGGGTAGCGATAGGGTTTGCTGAGACCGATGTCTCAAATGACCAGACGGTGTGCTGAGATGAGGTACTGCTTCCTACGGCCAGCGTAGCCGCTGATGTAGTTGTAATTGGCGCAGAGGAGGTGGAAATGACATTTGTGTAAATACCTGTAGTGGTGCAAGTGGATGAATGCGGATTCAGGCTGGTGTTGCCAGGACCAGTATTTCCAGGACCAGTGTTGCCGGGACCAGTCTGCAGAGAGTTAGGAACAGTGACAGTAGTTCCAGGTACTGTCGCCCAACCCGGAACATTTGGAGTTGTAGCCCAGCCCGGAACATTAGGTGTCGGAGCTGAACCTGGGATATTTGGTGTTCCCGTCCAACCCGGAGTATTCGGCGCTGATGTCCCGCCTGGCACGTTGGGAGTCGTTGCCTCACCTGGGATATTTGAAGCCGTCGGTGAACCTGATATAACAGGCGGCAGAGGGTTTCCGGGAGGAGTGGGGGTCGAAGGTTGTCCCTGACCGCCCGGTACGGTAACGACAACAGTGTTTGGTGGATTGGAGATAGGTGCTGGACCACCGCCTGGAACTGTGACAAATGTAGTAGGCAGAACTGGTGGGTTTGGCGCAGATAGGGGCCCCCAAGGATTAGTATCCGACTCACACGGCGATGATGGAGCGTTGCTGGGTTGGATGGTAACGAATGTAGTAGGCAAAAACTGTGTAGTAAGTCCGCAGGCACCCGTGTCTGGGTTGCACAAGGTCGAGACTGGGCTGTTACCCGGAGCAGACGCCAAGTTAACGGTTACCGTTTCGACTGTAGTCCCAACCAAAGGGACTGTTGTGACAAGAATCTCCGGGTTCGTGGCAGTGGGGTTGGGGGGTTGCTGGCCCGCAGGATTGGGAGATTGTTGTCCCGCCGGGTTAGGAGACTGTCCTCCATTAGGATTCGAAGGTTGTCCTCCATTGGGATTCGAAGGTTGGCCTCCTGTGGGGTATGGTGGCTGTTGTCCTTCAGTATAAGGAGGCTGTTGTCCTTCAGTATAAGGAGGCTGTTGTCCCGCCGGGTTAGGAGACTGTCCTCCATTGGGATTCGAAGGTTGTCCTCCTGTAGGGTTTGGAGACTCTCCTCCATTAGGATTCGAAGATTGTCCCCCATTGGGATTTGAAGATTGTCCGGTAGGGTTCGGGGGCTGTTGCACTTCCGTATTGGAGGGCTGTTGGCCTGCAGGGTTTGGAGATTGCTGAGCTGTTGGGTTTGGAGATTGTTGTCCTCCAGGATTTGGTGATTGTTGGCCCGTTGGGTTGGAAGGTTGCTGTCCAGCTGTATTAGGAGGCATACCATAAGCTCCGCTGGGCAGATTGGGCTGTCCACCATTTCCAGAACCGTTATCAGGGCCACTCCCAGAGCCACCGTTAGCCGGGCCACTTCCAGGACTGTTTCCAGGACTATTTCCAGGTCCGTTTCCAGGTCCTGAGCCACTTCCAGGACCACTACCAGTAGGGTTGTTGCCAGTGCCGCTCCCGGGACCGGAGCCACCGCCATTGCTAGGGCCACTTCCTGTGCCACCACTAGGGTTACTTCCTGGTCCATTTCCTGGGCCGCTACCTGGGCTGCTTCCAGGACCAGTGCCGGTATCGCTACCACCGTAAGCACCGGCCGGACCAGATGTTGGACCAGTGATCTCATCTCCAAGAGCTGTGACTTGAGCGGAGGGATCTTGAGGTGAGAGTATGGTTGATAGAGCCGGGGGGACAGTAGCAACAACAACAGTAGCCTCAACGTCATCATTGACACCATACATAGGGGGATCCCGCTTCTCAATTGCCAGTCCATCATTGGGGGACAAGGTGGCTGAAGGACTGACGACGACATAAACCATACCGGAATGAGTGAAGGTGGAGGTAAGGGCAGAGTCAATAGCTGATGTAGTCACAGGAGAGTCATTGGCCGCTGAGTGATCCGCGTCAGCCTGGAAGGCCATAACAGACTGGCACAAGGCCAAGAGTGCCACGGAGAGCATGGTTGCAAAGGCTTATACCGCTAGGGAGAAGGACCTTTTTGAGAAGTGTTCCTAAGGATGATAATTGGGAATTAAAAGAGAGACTGAGAAGATTAAGTATTTTCGTGGGAACGAGTGATAGTCCAGGCTAGCTGACGAGAGTAGATGAAGACCCGATATGTGAAGAGGAGGATGAGGTTAAGGGTGGATGGATGGATGGAGGAGTGGACGGAGAGAGTAAGTGGAAGAAGAGTAAGGCAAAAGAGAGACAAGCTACCCAGATGGTGATTGCGCGAGTAGCAATTCTGAGACGCGAGTAATCTAAGGCAGGTGCCGGTTTTCTCCCGTTGCGAAGTAGGTATGTTCCAAGTGGAAAGAGCTGGGCTATAAGTGGAAGGCGGAACGAACCTTCTGTATCATAGGACCTGACATCAAGGAGTACCTAACGGAAGGTTGGAATACACCTTCTCTGCATACTCACGCAGAGTTCCTTTTGATCAGCAATGATCATTTATTGAAATTGGAATCATCTATTATGATTTAACAGCCTTAGTGCGTTTGTCGAACATAGGATATTCCCTTGTATATGACCATCACAAGAGATTTTTCGGAAGGGAAGGCGCAGAAGTGCTACAGGAAGACGAAACCTTTAGTTGAAATCATTTAGCTAGCTGTTTCCTCAGCAGATGTTCAGATCTCAGGCAGGAGCTGCTACCCGCTATCCACGTAACTCCTACCCATACGTATACAAATAGGTAAGCTACATGTTGGCGAGAACAGAGACTTCCAAACAAAATTGTCTGAAACATTACCTGGGTATTGAACTGCTGATAAAAATGAAGCGCAATTCATGTCTGGACTTCGTTTTCAATGTAATTATAATACGTCTCTACCTGTAGTTTTTTACAAAGGATCGCATTTTCATGTCCATAGTAATAATGCACAATGGTAAGTTTGAGTATTTATTCAACTGCTATTAGAAATGACCCTATTGATTTTGCTGGGTCAAGTATTTTCCATGTCTATACCTAATATCATTTACACATTCAGAAGTACTATAAAATTTAACAACGCCTGTTATTACGCCAGTCTTCTACCCTCCAAGTAGCTAGCTCTAGACGGCATACAAGTTGCTTGATCAATATGGAAAGCGGAATTATGCTGCAACAGATCAAAACTTAGTCTAATGCAAATAAGATTTATAGTTATTGCCTTGTTCTCATCCCTTTCCCCTTACTTTCAGTAATTATATATCCAGGGGCTCAGGGTCTGTTGAGCTTTCATACTCATATTGACAACATGTACCCAAGAACCTAAATTTACGACTAAGAGGCTTTAATGATACCTCGCTCAATCTACAGAATTCGACTTTTAGGAAATTCAAGATAAACTGTCTACAGATCTTAATATAAATCCGAAGAAATGAGTGAGGGTTACGGAACAAAAGGTTGTGGGTTCTGTCTATGAGACGAGCATTTAATAGTTCCATTTGACTGCTGAGTCAAGACTGGGGAAGAATTGCTCGAAGGGCACGTTAAACCCATATAATTACATGGCGTAAGTTAGATATGTATAATATGACGATACAGTCTGCGTTTTTATAGTTTGAGGTCAGCATGAGATTTCTGGCCTTTGCCTATTCCCTGTATTATCATGATACGGCTATACGAGGGGCCCCGATCCAGTTACTCGAAAGTGAGTAGATGTCTCATGTTCGGAGCGTGGGAGGAAGCACCCGGGCTGCGTGACCCATCTGAAGTTGCAGTGTTACTAATCACCTCCCGCGTTGTGGATGGCGCTGTGGATGCGGAACGGTCGGGTCAGCTGCGTGGCAGAAGCGGAGCTCCGTTGCATCACAGCCATTGAGCCTGGAACCTCTTCCGACCAGTCTTAAATCATGTTGTCGAAATTGGGTTACAACCGTCCATGGGCTGTGGGTATTCCCTAGGTGCATTATTTCCGGCATCGCTTCGGTTTTTGAAAGGTCATCCGCCGGTCGGCGCCTTTGGTGTTGATGCAGGGCACTCAGTTACTGTAATGTGATAGGCTGCTCAAGTCGAAGTGGCGAACTCACAAGGGTATCTCGGTAGACTCACGGAATGACTACGTTAGAAGAGTGGCATGACGAGGGGTATTGACTTAGTGTTAACCTGAACCAAACTTACATCTCCTTTGGTGTACAAGCGAGAAGCAATGACTATATTTTATCTTATTTAGTATTCAGCGGACATTGTCATCTTCAAGCTGGACCAAGATGACGTTGTCCATAACATTCATTGTATTAGATAGGAACAGGCGGTTTTCTTCCAATAGTCTTTCGGTCCAATCAATGACAAGCCCTAGTGGCAAGCTGCATCCCGCTATTGAGACTTAGTGATCGCTTGTCGCTCCCCGGATCGTAGGTAGGACTAGCAGCTTCGGGCTACCTACAGTAGGTAGATGGGCAATTTACATGCTGCGTGGTAAAGACTGCCAGTGTAGACTTTGCCTCATTACTATAACTCTTGATGGGTAAGCCTGGGTCCCTGATAAATGCCTTGGTCTCCCAGGGTTGGACTCAATTGGAACACTGTACAGTAAGACGTTGAAGGTTATATCCTATGTAAGTACATTCATTACATGCTGTGTGTTGCAGAATCCTTCGTAACTCCTGTACCCATCATTATCCCTCACCTCTTCACGGGACCTTGTTTCCGAATATGCCCCCGATCAACTGTACATAGTATAAGAAACTCTTCTGTTACTAGCGAGTTTGTGGTACATACCCCGTGTTACGTTGGTCGGAACACTTAGGATGGTTGAGTATCAGAATTGGCCATGGCGACATCAAGCCCTTATACAGTAAATAGCCTTGAGCAACTTGAACAACCCTAGGTATTCTAAGGATGAATTATTTCCCGTGTAAACCATATATGAGAATCTGAATACCTCAGGTTAATATAAAGAAGTGTATTGTTCATCCTGGACAATAAATACCTAGTGAATTAGTGAGGCATGTGAAAGCTGGGGGAGATGCGGGCGACGTCTTGGCGAGAGTAACGATATGCCTAGCTGCTCGGCTGCCCCCAACATCCCCAGACCGCATCCCAGAAAAGGCAGCCCACATCCCATGACTGTCACTGACAGGGCAGGCTTTACAAAGATTAGGGGCGGGCGATCACTGGTTGATCAGGCCAATGGGCAAACATGGACCTCAGGCTCCGAGATGCGCTATCAGCGGGCAGCAAGTGCTACCAGCGCAGGTGGGCAGTGCCAGCAATTACACTATCTTGACTACTAACGTAGTTGCCCTCTTCGTTACACCCATTGGAAGTTACTAATGTGCTAAGTATGCCCACTGTACCCCTGCCAGAGCGGGCGCCCCGTTGCCCTTCCTTGTATCTGTAGATAGAAGCCGGCACGGTGCCTAGGTATGCTTAAGCCAGCCTTAGCCCCGAAACATCATCATCCGTCTGTCATCCACCCATCCCATTTCCCGCTACCTATTGAACCGCCAATCCAGCCCATTCAACCCATCCAACAACCCGGCCATCTTTAC
This sequence comes from Xylaria curta, assembly GCA_022495235.1. Classification (NCBI taxonomy): domain Eukaryota; kingdom Fungi; phylum Ascomycota; class Sordariomycetes; order Xylariales; family Xylariaceae; genus Xylaria; species Xylaria curta. The sequence goes on along the minus strand of MU375899.1, from coordinate 318,211 downwards.
TGATATTCTTTTGGTTGCAGCGATTTTTCCCTTGTCGTGAATAAGAGCCACCGGGGCAATTCCTCATCAGGATTCTCTTCTTACACTATTTCATTTGTCTTATCATCGCCGTCCAGTGTCTGCGCTGTGTCCTCCTTTCCCTCCTTTATTGCCGCTCAGAAGACCCGATCCCGATAGTTGCATGTCTCAGTTGTGTAGCCAATAATCTGCCTGCACCGCATTCAGTTGAGACTTTTGTGCCCATCGACGCGCTAGTTCGACTATTTTCTCTCTTTCGTTAGCAGTCTCGTGACGGCGCCGCCGCCACTCGAACTGGTGTTCGGCCTCAACGTGCCTTGCTCTGTACGGTTACAGGCTGACCGACCGTGACCATCATGGCTGACACCGCTTCAGCCTCTGCCGGCGGAGACAGTGGCGTCAGGGAGGGAGCGTTGTCGATGCACCAACCTGCCGGTGACGTCGAGATGGAAGACCTCACCAAACCTCACCCTGATCCCGCAAATCCCGAAGCGAACGCATCACAAAGTCACCCTGACGAGACGAGACCAATACCAGTTCCCGATAAGGACGCAAAGGACTCGGCGAATGCGGAGGCACCGTCGTCGTCGTCAGCTCAGCATAATGGCCCAGCGTCGCCCGAACACGAAGACTTGACGATAGACCCAGTCGATTCTCAGCCAAACAGTGGTGCACTCACCGTCAACATAATGCTTCAACTTACGAATGGTGCCAGACACCCGTTCCGGATTGACGAAAAATACCTTACTAAGCGTAATGTGACTGTCACCGGCAAGACGGAAGACGGCAACATGGATCCTGCGAGCATCACCGTCTACACTCTGAAAGAGCTCATATTAAGGGACTGGCGGAGGGAATGGGAAGAGCCACCTAGGGAACCATCAAGCATAAGATTGATTCATTTTGGTAAATTGCTCGAAGATAGGAATCAATTGAGCCGTGAGTGTATACCCAGAGGCTTCATCTGCAACATCTGATGGCCGGATGCCATGTACTGACGAGACACACGTTCTGTCTAGACTATCACTTCAGTACCACAAGTAAGAATTGGGTACACATGACTGTCAAACCACAGGACCTGCTGGATGAGGAAGAAGCGGCCAAGAAGGTCAGGGTGTCTAGTTCGCATTCCGGCAGGAGTGGCTGTTGCGTCATCTTATAATCGGTGATAAAAAGTCTGGAGGATAGGTCGTAATCTTTCTATATCGACATCGCGATTCGTCTAGATCGATCTTGTGCGGCAGGACAAGGTAGCTGTGGGCCGTGGGCGAGCACTATCATCATTGGTAACTCGTGAGCGAGGATTTTTCTGTTTTGTTCTGTTTCCGGGTTTCTTCACTTGGACGTTGAGGCATCGGGCGGCGTTAAAAAGGGGTGATTTTCATACGACCGGGGCTGCGGAGCTTGCCCATGGCGACCAGCGATTGTATTTTAATGTGGGAAGATAGATAGATATTATTCTCTGGTGAAATCGCCGAGTCTATAAAGTGAAGCGGTCACACACACACACACACACACACACACACACACACACACATGCCCTGCTGTTTCTTTTGGGATCTGGAGTGAGAGTAAGTGATTCGGTAAGGATGTCCGAACGGTCCTTGACCGAGGATGACGCCACACGAGGCGGACTAGAGCGAGCCTATGAATAACCAAATCGGATCAAAAGCCGCTGGACGTGCCTTTCAAGCCTGTTATTGGTACAAGCAGAGAATAAGATGCCTCACAGTTTAGAGCAAAGATTATTATTCAGCTAGATTCATTGTTACGACGTCATAAGTTTGGGCAAATCTGGAAATGCTTTCTGGTGTCAGATATGAGGTCTGTTTCTAATACTAGGTCCCAAGCATCGTACAGCATGCTGAGAAGCCGTCTATGCCATGCTCCCGTCCTTAACTGCGATACTGAACGACGATAAACATCTCGGTAAGAAGGTTCCGTCGACGTCGGACCCCAAACGCCATGATGTGAATTTCATCCCACGGCGGAAGCTCACGTTTCTTGCCCGTCCTCACGCAAAACATCGGAGAAGTGAGTCGTCGGGGCCGACCATCAATAATACTACTACCCACCACTCATGATGAGAGCACATTTCATCCCTGCCACAACTCGTCCCGTCAAAGATCAGATCAGACCAGGTCCTCAAATCTTCAGTTTCCGCTCCATCTCCTCATGGACGCCGAGGGCGCCGCGCTGCTCCTCGCCAGTGAACACATCCTCCCAATCGCAGGAGGCCTCGCGACCCATGAGCACATCCTCGTGGACGCTGGCGCTGCCGACACCGGTGGAACCAGGGCCGCCGCCCAGACAGGCGGGCCGCCACGAGCCCTCTCGCGTGATCTTCAGCTCCATGCCCCGCCGGATGGGCTCCGCCATGCCGAACGTCTTGCGCAGCGACTCCATGCGCAGGTTCTCCTGCGTCGCCTCCCAGGCCTTGAGGCGGGACTCGAGAGGGTGCCTGGACACGGGCGCGGCTGGGGTGGAGGATGACGCCGTCGATAGGGTGGCTGAAGGGTTCAGGCCTTGTCGGAGCACGTCGTAGACGCCTGGTGCTGAGGGTGCCGAGCTTGAGGGCGGCAGGTGCGTGAATGTGCTGCTGTGCTGAGCGGGGGGCACGATACGCATCGACTGTGGAAAGGTCAGCTCTGACTTTCGAATGACGATGAGGGCCCATGTTTGGTACGGGTTGGGATATTTGCTTACCATCTTGGCGGTTGTGTATGAATTGATGAAATTTCCCTGGTATTCTGTGTTCTCTACGAGGTTCAAGGATTGTCCGACCTATAGTTATGGATGGACGGTCGAGGAAATGTAAGACGGTTGTCTATCTATGGGTACTTAAGTACGTAGTTGAAGCTTAAAAGGTGAATGCAGGTGGATGTTCGACAGGCTCCAGAGAGATGTCGTGTTTGTACCTATGTATTCGCAGCCTTGGAGCCTTGCCAAGAAATAGGATTCAGAGCCAGCTTGCAGGGTGGATCAGCCCCGGCCACGCTAGTGTAGCTTGTCCCGACCCGGGGCTTGGCAGACACCCGGAACTTAGACCTATCGTCATATATCCGATTATCGGATTGAATTTAGAAGCTCTCGTCCAGCCAATTACCATGCTATGCCAATGGGAAGCTAAACACGAGATGATGAGGTGCCAATTCTAACTATCAGACCATGCGACCTCCTCCTGTTCGTGCCCCGGTGATAAACATCGCGAACGGCACCTTCTACCGGCACCATCCCAATGCCAATTCAATACATCCGAATCCTGCACTCTTCAAGAACCTCAGTTTCACATTACCATCCACTACCGACCCTGCAACACACTGGTACGTGGTCGGTCCATCGTTGAGCGGTAAAACCAGCTTTTTGCAAATTCTCGGGGGATCTCACCTCTGTATACCGCCAGCGGCACGCACGTATCCCTACCTGTCATCAGATGCAGTTCCTCACAAGCTGCGAGTGCCTAGCAGGGCAATTCGCTACGTGGGCTTCAACAACGATAGTTCGACGTCTGGTGTCACTACGTCGGCCTACCTCTCTGCTCGGTACGAGTCCAAGCGCGAGAACACCGACTTCTCGCTACGGGACTTCTTGCTCGGCAACACGAACCTGAACGTCCTAGAGCGGAACCTCGAGGACGAGCCGAATCCTGCGCTTCTGGATCGGGTCGTCAGAGACTTGAAGCTCTCGCAGCTTCTTGATCTGCCCGTAGCGTTCTTGAGCAATGGACAGGGACGCAGGGCGCGGATAGCGCGAGCCTTGCTCACGGCCCCTGAGGTCTTACTCTTAGATGAGCCGTTTATGGGCCTTGATCCGCCGACGGTTGCTGGGTTGAGCCCGCTCCTCCACGCCCTAGCGGGCAAGGCGAGTCCGAGACTCGTGCTCAGTGCTAGGCCACAAGATCCCATTCCTGATTGGATAACACATCTGGTCTACTTGAGAGCAGATTGCCAGGTCGGCGTCATGGGCGAAAAGGAGACTGTCCTCGACAGTCTTCGGAAGTATGTCCGTGGAGTGTGGAACGGCGCTCTTGTAGAAGATGAGAAATTGGCGGTACATAATGTGGTTCAAATGGGGAAGACGCTCACTGCGAAGGGGATTCAGGGGGAAGCCTTGATGGGAGACGAGGTTGTCAACGATGAAGTTAAAACACAAATCGCCAACAGAGATATCGACACACCGAGGACTATCGGAGAACCACTCGTCGAGATGGACGGGTGTCAAGTGCAATATCGAGGTCAGATTGCGTTAGGCAACTGGAAAGAGCAGGTCAATGGTAGGGAACGCGAAGGCCTGACATGGACCATTCGGAGAGGGGAGAGATGGGGCGTTTTTGGGCCGAACGGCTCCGGCAAAACTACCAGTGAGTGACAGAGTTTTTGCTTTCTTTGGCTTGAGATCTTCGCCAGTTTAGAAGATGGAGGCTCTTTTTCAGGCTAGAATTGCGCCTCGGAAGCTTCTCACTCTCCAGAAACACCCGTATGTATGCTCAAAATGGAGCTTGCTGACTCTAGGCGTTGCAGTTGTATCTCTCATCTGTTCAGACCATCCACAGACCTATTCGATGCCCATCAAGCTATTCGGGCGCAGCCGGCTACCACAACCCGGTTCCGGTATTGTTCCCCTCACATTTTGGGATATCCAAGCCCGGATTGGACACTCGAGTCCCGAGATTCATCAGCACATGCCGCGGAGTCTTACCGTCCGCCAGGTCATCGAAAACGCCTGGGCCGACACCTTTCGCACTAAAGCGAAGCTCAACAAACAAGCGACAGCGAAAGTAGAAGCCTGCCTGCGATGGTTTGAAGCAGAGCTCAACCCGGCTTACACAGCGCCGTCTCAGACCGAACCTCAAGACGAAGAAGGTCGAAGTCTTCAATGGGCAGATCACTACATGTTTGGCGAGCTCTCCTTCTCCGCGCAGCGCGTGGCACTATTCCTGAGGGCCATCATCAAGGGTCCGGATATCGTGGTCCTCGACGAGGCCTGCAGTGGCATGGATGACGGCGTCCGGAACCGATGCCTATTGTTCCTCGAGGCTGGCCAGACGAAGCAATATGCAAAATTGAGCGACGGCTCAGAAACTATCGTTGAGAGCGAGGCCTCGAAGGCGGGCAATGTCAAGATCGGAGGCTTGACAGACGACCAGGCCCTGATTTGTATTAGCCATATTCGAGAGGAGATCCCGAACTGTGTCAGGGAATGGATCTGCCTCCCAGAGGCGAACACGGGCAAGCCTGCCAGGTTTGGCGTAGCTGAGGCACCCTTGGGCTGCGACGAGAAGAGTTGGAAAGCAATCTGGGGAATGGAGGATGCTTAGCACTTGTATCGATGGATAGGGACTACACCATCTGCAAAATCTCATCGTTCGTCGTTGTACGAAAATCTGTTGGAATTTAGAATCTAGATATCTGTTACGAGTTGCGTAATTATATGAATGATACCTCAGTCGGTGCTCAATTTATGGTAAGTACAAATAACGAGAGCAACTAGGAATGAATTCTCGTAAGGATGCGTTGAAATAATTGCGTTATACGGAGACTATGTATGTGACTTAGATTGCTGTTGCTACAAGCCAGCCAGGAGTTGCCACATGCATCCTGGCCTCGTGTAAGGAAGCAAGAAGTCCAGGGACTAGTATTATTACTTCGATAGCTCCCTAGGCAGGTTCATACGTTCACGATCATAAAAAGTAATGATTTACTACTATGATTGGAAAGACGATACTGTGCAACAGATATAGTCGAATCTACGAAATGGCCAGCCAGTCCTTACTTACTCCAACTACCCTTATGTTGCTAAGGTTCACGGCAACACGGCGGCGTATCACAGGTGTATACTTCTAGGCTATTCTTGTCGCTGAAGAAAGTCTTGTACCACAAAAGTATTCACTTACTTCTATTACCACTAGGGCCTTTAGGAGGGTCGCGAACAAGCAACCTCACTTTACCATCCCCAATTTCGACACCCTGGCTGAGTATGTCCACCTCTTCTTTGGCCTCGACCCCTTCCTTCGATTCATCTCTCGCCAACGATTTATCCCAACTTCTTGCGTCGATGCCAAGGATGCCCCCCATACTGTTGCGGTCGCCAGGCACCGAAAACTCTCGGTAGGCGTACCGCCATTCGTTTAGGAAATTTCTAATAGCCTTGCCAACCTTGTCTTTGCCGTTCTTACTGTGATGACCAGTTCCTGTAATTGCATACACGGGCTTGCTCTCTTTGCTGTTGTCAAGCAGGACCCTCTCTAAATACTCGACAGCTTCTTCGGGATGTAATCCATGCAGGTCTACGTAGATCTCCGGGCTACCCGCGTTCCCTTTGTTTCGACCCTCGTATAGCTCCCGTGCGGCGTCTCGATGTGCCTTCCTCATCAGATCATTTTCGCTTTGGCCCCGAAGACTGAGGGCTTTGGCCGCCCGAGCGTCGTTGCGATTCCATGCTTGTGCGGCGCTGAACATAGTGTTAGAATGTAATCACTGCGGAACGTGGGTTTGAACATACCTTTGAAGAAATTTATTACGCAGGCCACCGTGTTTGATAGCCTCTTGGCGAGACTTCAGGTAGGCCTTGTTCGCTTTTTCTCCAGTCTCCAGCCACGGTATTTGCTTTGGCATTGGAATCGCCTGAGCGGCAGCGCTATTTTCCCCGTTCTTAAGGTTCGTGGCGCTTCCATTTCGCCCAATCTTTTTCGCTTCCAGCCGATTTGGGACCGGGCTGGGCGACGGTGACATCTTCACAATATCAGCCAGTGAACTGGGAGTATAATTCTCCTTGTGTCCGTGACCGTGCCCACCACGTTTCCCATGGTGCTTCTTGCTAGGCTTAGCGGAAGCAGAACTTAGTGAAGGGAAAGCGTCATTGTCGTCCATCGATGGGGCGACAGTGCCATCTTTGGTCTGAGGCCGGCTTCCCGGACGAGAACGCGAACGGGCCCCGTCGTTAACGGCGAAAGTGTGCACAGGTTTCAGACCTGGAGGCGGAGTCAACGCGGCGCCTGTGTAGTTGAAGCTGGGGGCGTAAGGATTTAGTTCCGGAGTGGTTGGGCGCAGCGCCGGAAAAGCGTTGTGGTCTTGCACTTGGAGGTTCTGAGACTTCTGAGGTGGCGTGCTGCTACCATCTACGTTCAGTCGATTCAACAGATGAGCTGGGTCGTGAGAGAAGATGCACGTGTCCCCTGCCAGACAATTTCCCATGATCCAGTACCTGTATTCAAGTTAGCGATTTTGATCATAAGAACAAGGAGAGCGAGCAAGTCACGAACTTGCAGATATGGTTGCTCAAATCATGGCTGAACCGGCAATCTGCCCTCAAACATTGGCCCGTAGACAGATAGAACTTGCAGATGATGCCAGTCTTCTGCTGGGTAGACGGTGTACTGGGTCGGATGTCGGGCGTCGTGGACTTTCCAATGAGTATGCTCTTGGACTCTGGCGAGAGGGCCGTCGCGTCCGTGGATTCCGAACCCTGCGATTCCATCATGGCCGTGATCGTGGCACTGAGATCGTAGCCGTGCAACGCGAGAGCAGTCTCAATCTCTTCATCAGTCTTGGACTGGCCTAGGATGGAACGAAGCATGTCATAGGGGGTCATGTCGGACTGCTGCGACGAAACGTATTCTGGCGCGGCGGCGTTCAAGCCGCTCGCATTTCCTACGGAAGACGACACACTAAGCGCATCGTCACTGACGAGCCAATCGACATTCTCGGTCTGGAATTCACCGAATATCTCTTGCGCGGGACTCGTGTCGCTAGCAAACACATACGCATTTAGGTTTGGACTATTAGGAATCACTGGCGCCGCAAAAGCGAGACGGGGAGATGGCCTGGGCGACGAAAAGGGCGACACGGTGGAGGACTTTGTTCTACTGAGGCTGGTTGGTATGAACCCTGGGGGTGCCAGGGGGCTCACGCCCAAGCGAGGCGAGCCGGACGCTGGCGTGGCAGAGCCTCGCCACGAGGCTGGCGACGGACGGCGGAGGATCGTTTGTCGAATGGGGGGTGGCGAGGTTGCGCTGCCGCCCGTTTCACGGTGGCGCCACAACACATCCAGGATCGTGTGCTCTAGAGAGGAGCCGGCCAGGGTGGTCTCCCTCTTGAGCATCTCCTCGAGTTTGTCCGTCTTGTCCTCATCCTCGATACTCGGATCCTGCAGTATGGGGAGGCACAGCTCGTACGTCTCGTCCGAGACCATGATGACGCGGCTCCGGAAGGGCGGATGTCGGCTTGGATGGAAAGAGGAAGATGATTACAAGCTAAAAAGGGAGAGCTGCTGTAGGGTGTTTGCTTAGCAGCGCATAACATATCAAGGGATCATAGACGGAGCAGAACAGGTAGCGACCAAATAAAGCATACATTCGAAACGAGAGAAGAGAAGAAGGCAGTGCGGCTTTGCGCACGATGAGGCAGGATGCTAACTAATAAAAGTCGAGTGCCACGGACAATAGGCGATCACTCGCATTATGCAGATGGGCTACCAATGCTGTAAGACGTAAGGCTACCAAGAGTCCGGACGGAAACGAGAGGAAGCGCTGACACACTGGCGAGAACAGGCGGGTATGCGAGCCAAAATATGAGGATAAATAATAAAAAAAGAAAGAAGGGGAGAGGGAGAGCAAGAGAAGAAGTGAAGTGAGTGAAGGCCTCGTTGTTGGGGGGGGGGGGGGCTCAAGTTGCAAGACGAGTGGTCGAGTTGGTGCTGTGCTATCCTCGCCGAAGTGCACGTCAGGATCGTCGGGTGCTGATAACAGCAAGCTGCAGAGCAGTATGAGTAGGTAAGTAGTAGGCAGGTAGGTAGGGTAGGCTACTACTACAAGGTTATGTATTATTATATGACCGGAGGAGCAGTTGGCGGTAAGCTGCTGCTGTACGCTGTGGACTCCCGAGTAACAAACAACAAACAAGGTTATATGAACAACCAATGTGAGGGAGGGAAAGGAGAGATGTGAAGTGGGGCCGAGACCTGAACTCCTTTACTTCAGGTCCTTAGAGTTAGTTCTATTAGTTACCTAGTGCACAACCACAAACACGACCAATACCTACACAACCACACCGAGATATAGTACCTTGTCATAGGCCTCTGATGGAGCTTACAGTGGGGAGCTCTCGCAACAAAGTACACTATTTACTCCTAAACATCTACCTTGGTCGTATACTAAAAGGCCCGCTCATTAAAAAGGTCTCATAAAATATACTGGGTAGTCCTGGGTAACTAGTCCTGGTCCTCCAATAATGGGGTTTCAGGGCAGCTTGTGCCTGGAGAATGTGGAAACAAGGGGCTTGTGGCAGCGAGACCAAATCCACTCTCATGACCTGCATGTACGTCGCCTACTTGCACTACCGTCCGGTTTGTCTTGAAGTGCTACTCCGGTCCAATATTTTTAGATAGAGCCTTACGGAGGGCAACTTGTTTGTTCTTTCGGACTGCTTCAGCCTAACTCACCAATCCCAATTCCCGAGCGCCATCAATCACGCATTTCCGCAAACAACCGAGCACCGCCAGCCACATGCCAGCTGCATTATAGTAGTATATAGTGTAATCTGCATGATATTGTGTGGAACGAGATAGATAGAGCTACCTGACTTCCTGCTCGGCGCTCACGTCGTTGCTCGGTATAGCAAGTAAGGTAATTTAGTCTCGGACTTTCATACATTGTAGATATCGGGGTAGAGTAACGCCACCAAGGCCGGTTTGATGCGCAGCCACGATTCGCAGTCGCAGTAACAGAAGTCGTCAAAGACTAGTCTAATTTCATTATGACAATCAAGGAGAATTATGTCGTGCAATGACTTTTAAGCCCGATCAGATTACACCACCAGCCTATCCGTTTTAAACCCCCTCCCGAGATGGACCCCTATTCGTACACTATGCGTAGGTGTTTTACACCTAAAGCTCTTAGATTTATCACAAAGCAAAATACTCCCAACATTTTATTTGCCGTTTCTTCACTTGGCGAAATGGAGATCGTACCCCAGCCACTTTCGTCGAAGAACCTCTTCCGCGCTGAGACCCGGGTAGCCGTAGGTCAGGGGTAGGAAAAAGTACCAGCCAGCAAGGACGATTGTAAGGATTACGCCACATGCTATCCATGCCGGCACCATGCTTTGACCGGCGAAACGCTCACGCGCAGTGACGTGGCGTTGGGGTCCGACCACCTTCTTGCCGGATTTCACATCCTCGTAACTAGGCTCCTCGGCCGAAGGCTCTGCGTTGAAGACAAACTCTACCAGAGCTCCCACGATCAGACACGACGCGAGATGGGCAGGCAGATAGTGGTGCAAAAAGAGCTGACGCCCCATTAGATAGAAGGGGAAGTAGTGCGTAGCCCAAGCCAGGAAGAAGAAGCCTGTCGAGTTGTACAGCCTCGAACGAGTGCCTGTGATATATGTGTTAGCATTCATCAATCAATACGGTGAGAGAGGTGACTATAACGTACGATGATCCAAAGCATCAATGCCACGGCGGAGGGAGACCTGGTCAGCGCCGATGATGCCGGCATACACGGCAATCAGACTGCTGGCAATCCACCAACCAAGCGGGTTGCCGAGGAAGTAGATCTGTTGGCGCGTGTCGTTCTGGGTCCAGAAGCTCACGCCCCGGAGAAGGAACGGCCACTGGTACGGCTGGCTGGCATATGGATGGCTGCTGGTCAGTTGGCTGTTGTGCCAGAACATCGAGCGTTGCAGCTCGAACCATTTCTGTAGGAAAGGCAGCGTCTTGACCTTGCGCTCTTCCTTGACGCGTCGAGGCGAGTCCGCGGGGACCGAAGGAACATCCTCAACAAGCCATACATTGGAACTGGGCGCAATCTGCTTGTTTCCGTTGATTTCCTGTTGCTTATGTCCCCATTCAGGTAGTGGCTTCGTGTGTGTCCACATGGCCACCTTGCTTGGGTTGTGTATGAATTTGAAATGGCTCGCGACGCTCTTGAATTCTTGGTTCTGTTTTCCACCCTCAATTCGAACTTCAAACAGCGTATCCGCCGCACGAGTTCCATAGGCATCACCCAGAGAGACGGTCGTGAACTCCTGGTTCGTGGGATAATAAGGCGACGCTACGTCATGGGATAAAAGAATCGTATCTGTCACGATGTGGCGAAGCCTGACGAGCTCGTGATTCTTGACATGATGGCCCATGACGTGATTGTCTTCGACCGGCAGGATCTGCCAGTAGTTGTTGGTATCGTTGTACGGATAACCGGTGACCTGTTGGCCCTGGCTCGAAACGCGGCCATCGTCATATCGAAGAGGATATTTCGCATCGTGGCTGTGAAGGAAAGCTTTGGTCTCCTTGTGACGGATCGTGATGGTATCGTAGTAGTCAATGGTGATGGCGTTGGCAGTGAGAACATTGTCGGAGAGAGTCTCCTGGAACTCGGGTGTCATAAAGTCATCGCCGGGTCCCGAGCGTGTCAGGATAGCAAAGTGGACCTGGAACCAGAACAAGTAGAACAGGAAGGGCAGGATGATCAAGCCCACCGCTCGGGCTGCAAAGTGATAACCGAAATCCTTGAGACTCAACGCACCGCCTGGCCGCTTCACGTCCAAGAGATCCCAGAGATCAATAATCACTGCGGAGCCGATTGTGACGAAAGCAAACAAACCAACGTACTTGGTGGAAATATCGCACGACAGGGCAAACCCGGTGAGGATCAGCCACTTCCACCACTTACGACTAAAGGCCGCGTGTCGCAGCTTGTAGAACTTGATGTAGCACAGGAGACTGCAGGCCATGGCCAACACCAGGGTGGCATCGAGCAGTATGAGTCGGGTCTGGCCGATGTGGGCATTGTCGAGAAGAACGAGGCCGGCGGCGACGAGACAGGCCGGAAGACTGTAGGCGGATTCCCACATGATCAGGAAGACGACGGAGACGGTCAGGGAGCCGAGAAGGGCGGGCATGGCGCGAAAAGCCACGTAGGGGACCTTGTTCGAGATGTACGAGTCTCCGATGTTCTCAAAGTGGAAGTGGCCATCGTATCCCACGAGCCATCCCATCAGGGCGAAGAGAAGCTTTCCAAAGGGGGGGTGGACATCGAAGAAGTACGTCTTCTCGAGGTAATACGAGGCGAACTAGACAGCGAGAAGAAAGAAATGTGGTTAGATAGGCGTTCCTAATCCTCGTCTGCCACATCTACACCCGATAGAGGCCAACTCACCTTGCCAAAGTGCACCTCGTCGAACACGACCTCGTTGGGATGGCTGATACCCCAGAAACGGGTCAGAAAGGCCAGGGCGGTGATGCCGGCAAAGGCGATGCGGTAGTTCAGCTCGGAATTGGACCCGGCGGATTTCTGAATCGGCCTGGCGACAGCGTCGACATCCGTGTCGGCGCCAGCAGCAGAGCCGGCCTTCTTCTTGGAAGAACCGGGCACGTTGCGCTGGCGCAGACTTCCCTGCGGAGTCGCCGTCGACGTCGACATGGAGGTGGGAGGAGGGAGGAGGCAATGATGGTCTGGTTGGTTGTCGTCACCCGAGATTTGGAGAACTACCTGGATTAAGGTTGTTGAGGTTCATACATCAGCCCGGGCGAAATATACGACTTGCATATTATATTATTTTAATACCACGTAACAGTGCTCGGCACTGTCATCTCTTCTCTGAGCTGAAAGTACTGTAAGGCCACATATACCACGCCTACTCCACTTAACTTGCACCTCCTGAATTTTTGCGTAACCTGGACTAACAAACCCGAACCTTAATTGCAACGTCTTAGACGAAGAACTCTGATTGGTTCATCGTAATCAGGGCCAGCACCTTACTTATATTCAGGAAATCAAGGGGCAGTGAAGTTAATAGCTTGAGGCTGTCCGTATTGACTTTTTTTTATATCAATGCCTGCCAGGGAAAACTAGCTCTCCTAGCCAGAATCCTAGCTACCAAAGAAGCTAACCCGTAACTACTGATAGCTAACCTCTTCTGTCCCGTTCGCTCGGGTTGCATACCAGCGCTAAGTGCACAAGGTAAGTCGGTTTCGAGAAGGGAGTCCAATCTCTACATTCTCAGAAATATATATACATATTGAACAGATTCGGTTGAGTGCCGGACGATTTCTAGTCCAGATCGAAACCGAAGCTGAAGCCACCGCCTCCACTTGACTCTTCATTCTTCATTCCCACGGCTTCCTCCCATTTCCTCTTTTTCTTCAGACTTCTCCGATTGACGTCGTCGAGCGCCTCGCTCAGGAGCTCAGGGTAGTTCTGTTCCAGTCGTTCCACAAACAACTCAAAGGGACTATCGATCGCCCGCTTGAAGCCAGTCACCTGGTCGGGTTTGTTCTTGAGGAAGGAAAGGACGTCGGCTAGGTGGGATTTAGGAACAAAGTTCTGTGTGAGGGCTATCCCAGCTTCAAGGTTGACAACTAGATGCCACCAACCGCTAGGCACATGCAAGATCTCTCCGGCTTTGCATACCCCTTCGATACAACCGGGCAGCTTTCGAGCCTCTGCATGGAATTCGAGAAGCCACTCGGCTATGCTAAGCGGACTGGTCACCTCACTGCTATCCTCCGATACGAAAACACCGGGCACCTGCGAAGATGGGGGAAACATGATCCAATATTTCGAACCTTGCACTACAGCCCTAAAGTCAATAATAATATCATTTAGAGGATAAGAACAAGGTATTTTCAGGGGCGTGCAATGACCAGACCCGGCTCGGTCCGATACGAGTCATCAAACACCTAGTCATGATGGGTTGGTTGCACCAAGGAGAGAGAGAACTTGAGTAGTAGTGACTCACCAACAGCATTCCATGCGCTTGTCGCATTCGGATCTTTGTGGAAAGTCGAGCCGCTACGTGCTGGGCCGACGATAAGCCATCGATGCGCTGGCCGTTCTGCACCGAGCACCTCGAACAGATCAGGACCGAAGCAACTGGGCGGCCAGTAGACCGAGCCATTTGGAGATCCGATATCGACCTTCATTTTCTCCGCGAACCATCGGTCAAACAGGTACAGGGGGCTTTCGTCGTCATTATTGGACATGTATTCATAATACGTAGAGAACGGCCAGTCAACTGCTTCGGCTCGAAAGCTTGTATCGGAAAATTGACGATGAAGTAGCTGGATAGTCCACTCATGGCAAACCGGCCACGTTTGTATGCAATCCGTCAGAATAAAGGGAGTATCGCTCCAATTCTGTGCGAAATCATCATACGCAAGGTCTTGTAAGCGAGATATCTCGTTCAAGGCCGGTATAGTCGACGCATACTTCTTCAATGCAATATGCGAACAAGCAAACGGCCTGTGCAAGACATCAGAAAAGATGTTGCCGCAGTCGATTTTGCTTCGTGCTTCAGCTGGTATAGCAAGATAGGTAGCTTTCCAAGTACCTTTCCATGCCAGCCTCTTGCCCTCGTCGGGGGAGTTTCGTGACCTACAGACAATCTATCAGCATGTCACTAGGACGCGGGCCCGAAAAAAAATACCGCCTCGCGCCACCAAGGTTTTTGAAAATTTAGTTTGAGATACAATACTAAATCGCGCCGTTGGGAATAACGCCGCAGACTCACGCGCCCGATAAGCCGCTTCTCTAACCATCTCTAGTCAAGAGGCAAAGAATAGATCCAAACGTTCACTCTCGAAATAGCTTCCTTCCTTCCTTCCTCCTTCCACAGAACAGGGCAGTGACTCAATGGCTGACTCACTCTAGAAACAGACTTTTCCACAGATCGTCCAGCTGACCAAAGGCATACAGAAAGCGGCAGGTGGAAGCAAGCTGTCTTAGTGACTCTGCGTCAAGATACTCGAGAAGATGTAATATCATCTCATCTGGTAATTGACCAACGGCACCCGTATATTGCCGGGCATTGGGGCCGTTTGCAAAATACTGGTTCCCAAGTGGCTTGATGCCCATAGGATGGATAGGAATTGAGTCGACGCCACTCAATTCGTCGCGGTCCAAAACGCTACTCCCTCCACGGCCCTGTTCCTCTGTAAGCAACATTTGGATGATTCACTCATATGGCAAAACATAAATCTTAAAAAAAATAGCAACGTGAGATCACAATGTGAGTCACAAAATCTTTATGAGATGAACACTTTGAACGTGTAGCCTGTAACATCTAAATGCTGGGGTGGGCAACTTGGCGCTTGAAAGGTTTTGCCCTACATGCAGTAAGGTTGATAAAACTACCTAATCTAAATATTTCACCACGGTGACCCACCACACAACTTACCATCTACATCACGCAGCGCTTCTGACTCAAAATTCGCAGGTAGTGGGTAGGCAGTAGATCGTTAGATAGTTTTGTTGTATTGTTTATTTATTTGTTTTGTTATTTCTTTTTAGTTTAAGACAGGTATCATCGTCTGCGTTAGCATACCAAAAAGCAACCTTGCCGCAGACTAGCCCTTACAGCTCACGCTACAACACAGGTACGTACCCCTTAGCTGCACTTGTAGATTCACGTACCTTTGTAGAAATTCACCGCAGAATCACTGACTTCAGGTACCTAACGAGCCGCTGTTTACATCTCGGTACCTGCCTAAACAAGGCACGTTGACATCAGGGCCAGGCATTAGCCAACAGGTGCAATAAATCAACCCCTCAACCCCTCTCTTTGTTCACCTGTGAGTTGATGGCCGTAAGTACCTGACAGCCAAGCTCTAGCTACCTCATAGCAAACAAAGTCTTTCGATAGTGAATGCTTGTGCCCCACGCATCAAGGTTGTATCGAATCGGAAACCAAAAAGTACCTTTTTTTTTGCCCAACTGAAATCTCTCCGGAGTTTTGCCCCCACTCAAATTTTTTTTTCTTGCCTACCAGTACTACTATTGAAGAGTTGCTTTGGGCTTTTCCCTCTCTTTCCCTTCCCATCCCAAACCATCTCAGGTTCAATCCAGCCAAACAACAAACGTACAAAAAGGACATCTTCTCCTGGACCGTATCGCTCTCATTTTTGTTGAGAGCATTACGTCCATTCGATTCTCACATTTCGTTTCTTCGCTGACTTTATTGCCTCTGTGCAAAAGTCCGCGCCTTTTTGTAACCGACCCCACCACCGCTCGCAGCCCTCTCTCTTCTTGAATTTCAAGCTGTGCTTGGAATTCGAGAAGTAGCATATACCTTAATCCGCAATCATGGCTACCGACAAGGGGCTCGAGGATATCGAGCAATCCCAGATCGAGTCTAACTATGACGAGACCGTCGACTCGTTCGATGAAATGAACCTGCGCTCGGAGCTTCTTCGAGGTAAGATGCGCCGCCACTACCACCACCACCACCACAAAATTGAACCCCGCCGTCGCGGGCGCAACTCTATGTCGGAGGCTAACATGCGTTCCATCGCAGGTGTCTATGCGTACGGTTTCGAGCGCCCGTCTGCTATTCAGCAGCGCGCTATCATGCCAGTTATCAAGGGTACGTGTTCATCTATACAGCCATCATGGTCGCATTTGGTTCTGACACACCGGCAGGCCACGATGTCATTGCGCAGGCCCAGTCCGGTACTGGCAAGACCGCTACATTCTCCATCTCTGTACTCCAGAAGATTGACCCGAACGTGAAGCAATGCCAGGCTCTCATTCTAGCCCCTACTCGTGAACTGGCGCAGCAGATCCAAAAGGTCGTCGTTGCCATTGGTGACTTTATGAGCATCGAGTGCCATGCTTGCATTGGTGGCACCAGCGTCCGTGAGGATATGAAGGCCCTGCAGGACGGCCCTCAGGTCGTCGTTGGCACGCCCGGCCGTGTCCACGACATGATCCAGCGACGCTTCCTCAAGACGGACGGCATGAAGATGTTCGTCCTTGACGAGGCCGACGAAATGCTCTCGGTTTGTTTCTCCCATTACTACCTACCTACGGGGATAAACGATCTCATGACTAACTCTCTCGTAGCGTGGTTTCACCGAGCAAATTTACGACATCTTCCAACTGCTCCCTCAGTCCACCCAGGTCGTCCTTCTCTCCGCCACCATGCCCCAGGATGTCCTCGAGGTTACGACCAAGTTCATGCGCGACCCTGTCCGCATTCTAGTGAAGAAGGACGAGCTCACCCTAGAAGGTATCAAGCAGTTCTACATCGCCGTGGAGAAGGAAGAGTGGAAGCTCGACACCCTCTCCGATCTGTACGAGACCGTCACTATCACCCAGGCCGTCATTTTCTGCAACACCCGCAGAAAGGTCGACTGGCTTACCGACAAGCTGACTGCCCGTGACTTCACCGTTTCAGCCATGCACGGTGACATGGACCAGGCCCAGCGTGACCTAATCATGAAGGAGTTCCGCTCCGGCTCTTCTCGTGTTCTCATCGCTACGGACCTTCTCGCCCGTGGTATCGATGTCCAACAAGTCTCTTTGGTCATTAACTATGATCTGCCCGCTAACCGCGAGAACTACATTCACCGCATTGGTCGTGGCGGCCGATTCGGCCGAAAGGGTGTTGCCATTAACTTCGTCACCGCTGAGGACGTCCGCATGATGAGAGAAATCGAGCAGTTCTACAGCACTCAAATCGAGGAGATGCCGATGAACGTTGCTGATCTTATCTAAAGACGTTGGCAGCGTCGTGCGGGACAACATATCTACTTTAAATCGTATTTGGTAGACAGTGTTGTCCTTCAATAAACTCCTGTTTTTACCCCCATTTCTCTCTCTGCATACATTACGTGTCTCTCGACGTTGGTGGCCAAGGGTATCATTCCAGGGTTAGATAGACGTAGGGGGGTGATTTCTGCTGCAGCTGATGCTACGGTTGTTGATATGGGCAATCAAGTTGCATTCCTCTGGCGGTGGTAGAAAAGTAATTGATGCATCTGGGCATTTTCGGCTATGTATGGGCACCTAATCTCAGGCGGGTTGCACGCTGCCTGGCGGGAGGAGTCGTTGGTGTTTCTTCGTTTGCTCGTTTCGCGTACGTTTGTACCTAGGCCACCAGATGCTTTCTTCTCTTAACGAAAATGCTTGACTAAATGAAAGATGGACTGAGAATATCGTGATTCGTCTCCTGCTAAGTTATCGCTAATTTTTCACTGGCTCTGTTTGTCTCGAGAGTATTCTGGTGTCTCCCTCCCAGACCACAAACTTAGGGGATTGTCTGTCTACACTTTGAGGGCCCTTCGCGATCCCGCTGTTCCGTTCTCTAGTTTATTCGCTTTCGTCTCCAAGTACCCTAACATCACAGATCCCATAAGCGTCTGTTATGGAAACGTAAAGCAATGCTACATGCATCCGACCTACGTGTGTCTATACTAATTACTGAATTAGGACGGTATGGTCAGCGGCCTAGACAGGTTGGTGGCACTTGCTTATTTGCTTCAATGTTGGTCTGTCGGGACCTTGGATCGAGCAGGAGCCCCTGGACGAAGAGGCGTTTTCGAAGCGCACTTGCCTTAGTTCTAGAAAGAGTGCCGTTTCGGTTTACAAATATCGCCCGGTTCGTCTCACCCTTGATACTGACAGTCATTTTCCAAAACCGACATCGTGGCCTAATTCCGATCTCTGCCAACTCACACACACCGCGCACCGCCATATTATCCGACGTAATTCCACCCTGTACTGTTGAAATCGATGTTCTGAAACCCGTAAACTGAACATATGCCTCCCGTCCAACAGCCCGGCACCGAGACTGCCGGCAAAGTATCCGTCCTTCGAGGGCTGCTTCAACAACCGAGTAGCAAACAGACAGTCACACCCTTCGTTGCGGCTGTCATGGCTCGAGATGTCGATATCCACGAAAGAATGCTCACGGATTTGAGAGATAAAGTGCAACAGATGGAAGGAAGCCTCGGTAACGAGTCTAAGCATACTTCTCGGCTCCTAGAACGAATGAATCGCATCGAACAGGATGCAAATAGTCTACAAGAGCTTGTCAAAGGAGACAGAGAAAAAGACATAGATGCCAGATTTGATCCCGATCAGCTGAAGATTGTCTTATCCGAAGTCATAAATCAGCATTTTACCGAGATAACCACCGTCGGAAAACATCTTCAGACCATACAGGAAGCAATAGAAGAGCAGGGGCGGATTACCAACCGAGTCAAGGAAACCTTGGATACCTTCGGGCAACGCACCGAAAGCTTGCAGTGGAATATTAGTGGGCTCAAGGACGGCCTTGAAAAGGTGCTTCTCCCCGCGCCCATCATAGAGCGGATTGCGAAGATCGAGGAGAGGATGGTGAAGTATCTTGACCGGAGCTCTAAAGATGCTGAGTTTATCAAGCGTTCCCTAGCAGCCGTTGAAACGAACCAAGACCCCCAGGGTGAGTTGGAACATACAACTTGCCAGCCCGCCGACGATAACCAACCACTCAGCGACTGCCTATCAGACCAGCGCAAGCACAATATAGGTGAACCGAGCCCAAAACAACCTGACCTTGAGGAGTGGCCTGCTATCGCGGACTTCGTCACGGTCTATCAAAAATTTCTCGAAAGTTACAAATCCAAAAAGCCCGAAGATGATTTGAAGTTCATCGAAGCCTTCCTAGATGAGATCACCGAAGTAAACGTCCACGTTAGCTGCGCTCTGCAACGTTACCTTCTGGAGATGTACCCGAAAAAGATCGCATTGATCTCCTCAGAAGTCAGTCAACAGCGCCCGAACATCTTTATCAAACTGGTTCGTATGAGATGGAACGACGTAAGACGTGCTATATCTGTTAAAGACTTGAGAACCTTTCAGTGGGCTTCAAACGATGATATATCGGGACCGTCGCCAACTACGAAATAAGTGAAAAAGTAGAGAACGGGAAGTCTTTCGATAAATCACCAAACATATATTACAAAATTGGCTCTATCAAACTGCATTATACGAGACGAAACTGTGTCTCGCCTATTAGTAGACCAGCTTTCCATGAATTTAACCGAAGAAAATCCCAGAGAATGAAATAGACGGTTGCATTTCGAGAGCTTCTATGGTTGAGCCACTCCTGGGCAAGTTTGGCAAAGAGTACAAAGCCGTGAACTTGCTATGGCTCATTCTCGATGTAAGATGAAAGTTGAAAGTAACTTGTCTAGGTCAAAATTTAAACAGAGGCATACTGTAGGACAGATATCACCTAATATTTCAATAATGCTAGCTATGGTTCGACTAGGATTGAGGTAAAAAAGTTCAAAATTTGGCACAATATCCAGTATTGATTGTTCACTTCTACTAAACAATAAGTTTTCTTGGTTTTCTTTTTCTTTTTTTCCCCTTTTTCTTGCCACATAGAGTAGCTCTAGGGAATCTAGCAGAATGACTCAACTCATAACATATCCTATAGAGATTTTAGTCTTGTAACAATGTAAGATAATATCCGTGGCCTCGTGATGATTTGACAAACACCACTATGAAGACCTTGGTTAATAGGATAATAGTATTACTAATTGTATTAAGCAACTGGTGTTTGAGTCATCTTGGTAACACATGTATTATCGTCAAGCTTCTCGGCGACTCCTATTTTCTCCTCAAGTTAAGGGGCATTACAGCGAGATCTCTGGAATAAAGTTGGAAGTATTTATGATTGCCACTTCTTGATCATACTAGGGTTTATTTACGGCTGAGTTGGACGTCTGTTACGGTACGTATATAACAGCTGCAGACGGTCAACAGGAAAAGGTTCTATTTTTTGATAGTGTTGTGGTTTAGTGTAGCAGTTCTATTCCGTGACAGCGTTGGTCACGATATAGGTTAGTGGAGTTTCCTGCTTAATTTAGTCTTCGACTTATGAAAAGCACCAATTAATGTTGCCTTAATTAATTGATCCTCTTCTTCAGGGCTAAAAATGCAGTGCTGTTGCACGCACCCCAGTTTGCAGAATATTCTATGCATAACGACACGTGGAATTTCCCCTTCTTCGGGGCTAAAGTTGCAGTGAAAGGAGCTGGATTGGATGAGTTCCGTTTGTAAGGCTGAGATCCAGCGAGTGCAAAGACTACCTTTAATTCACACCTAGTTGACGACTTAAGCGCGATAGCGATGACGTTATTCGGTGCACTTAAATGTGCACTTTAATTCCATATATAAATTTATGATTTGACTTGGTTTTCACAGGAAACCCCTTCTTGAGTTAGAACAACAGAGCTCGGAAAACATGCCTACCAACCCAGGTAGGTAGACTTTGCATAGATAAGACAAGGTTGGAGGCCCTTATCTCCGAGTGGAACTATACAAGATGTAAAAGAGCTGTAGAAAGAGTTGTCGGATAGTAACACAACCTCTACACGATAAGAGCGACTTTCTTCGACATCAACTACGAGAAACCCCACCCGCTCGCTCGCTCCTACGTCGTCTCGTAGATAGAAACCACGAGACGTAAGACGGGACCGCAACTTCTTCAGTCGCTATATCCCTTTCCCTAGCCGTACATACTACCTACCTCCTATATGGGCGTATCTCTCGATACGCTTCAATTACGCCTGTAGTATGTGTTTCCGGCAAGTTGTCTTACATAGCGACCTCATCAACCACCCAACCCATTCTCGATTCGGCCTGACCAAGATCGAGTCTTACGGCCCGTGTGTGAATAAAGATACCATAATATTCTGAAAAGAGCAGCAACAACAAAGTCTGTACAATCTCGTCATAGAACGCAAACAGACATGACAGACGCCGACATGCCCACAAACCAGGAGCCAATCCCGGTTCCCGTCATGGGAATGACGGCAACAGAGTACCAGACAGCCTTGTAAGCAAGCGTATCGCTCGGTCTGCGTCACATAATGATCTAGCAACCTTGACCCCTTTTCGATATTTCACACCTTTCATCAAGTCTGCAACAATCCAAACCGACTAGTCTACCCAAACCCACTTACTTCCCCGACGTTTCCAACAACATATACAATACATACTAACGTCCCACGCATCACGCAGCGCATATCTCGACCACATCAACTTCGCGCGCGAGATCGAAGAGTACAAGGAGCAGCGGCGCAGGGGCTCCATGGCCAAGATAGTAGAGCGCATCCCATTCTACAAGCGCTTCGAGTTCTGGGCCTTGATTTTAGGTGTCGCTTCGTTCATTCATGCTCTGTGCGCGACATGGGTGTTGCCTATAATGCACCGCAAGGACATATCACTGGCTCTCGAGGAGAAGGCTGAATAATAGCGCTAGGGAAAAAAAGGTGGCATACAACACACCACCATCACTTCGGAACTCGAACTTGATAGTATGAGGGATTATGAGAAAGCTCGGTATTAGTAGTGCGGATCGAGAATCATGAGAAGTAGGAGCCGGTAAAAGCAAGACTAGTGTTACAGCACTTTTTAACCACCCCCGAGCGCCACGTACCATCGATTCGACACAGAAGTAATACTTATCGGAGGCTAATGTCTTCAACATCAGACGACAACCCCGTTGTATCTAACCCAGTGTACTTATTTATCCAGCCTAGCACCTCCTTATGCCACACGAGTGAATTCTCCGGCTTCAAGACCCACTACAATGAGAACAAGTTAGTATACGAGGGACCATCGTGTTATCTACTCTGCCTGTTCTAGCTCTCTCCATTCTGAATCGAAGAAAAGGTAGAATGTGAAGAAAGAGTTATGGGGATGATAGGGGGTTTTCACTCACATGGTTTTCATCTGGAAACATGAGGAACCTCGAAGGCACACCGCGGGTCTGCAGGGCGTTGAACGCAGCGAGTCCCTCAGAAATGGGGAGGCGATAGTCGAGTTCACTATGAATGATAAGTTGTGGTGTAGCCCACTCGCCAACGAATGCGGCAGGATCCCATTTCTCAAAAAGATCACGGTTCTCCCAAGGCGTTCCGCCCATGTCGTGCATGATGAAGAATAGCTCCTCAGTCGCCCAGTCCCCTAATGTATTGAAAATTCCATCATGGCACACGAGTGCTTTGAATTTGCGACCTAGCGGGTGGCCCTGGATCCAGTCTGAAGCGAGAAGATATGCCGTTAGTATGCCACATTCAAGTTAGGTAAGTCAATCGTGCTTGATGTATGTAGTCGGAAAGAGATGGGGTTACAAGGAGCTAGGATAGGGAAAAGGTAGAATTTCTCACTGATCATGTAACCACCATAGGAGGCACCCAGCGCTACGGCATTATCGGTGTCAACATAAGGAAGGTGCTCAGCAATATGCTCAAAACAGTTGACAAGATCGTTGTATGGTCGCCCGCCCTGTTCAAGCATCAGAAGTCAGTGATTATCAGCCATAGCTAGGAATGTATGGGTTATTCGTAGCTTGTATCAAGAGAGAAAGAGTTGGAAGTCCCTAATCACTAACTCTTCGCCCATAACACTCTGAGGTGTATCAAGAACCAAGAACGCTTACCCAGTCCAGAGCGATATCGTCGATGTACTGCTGGCCGTACCCAGTGCTGCCAGTTGGGTTTGGCATAACGGCAACGTAGCCCTGCTCGGAAAATATGGCAGGGTTCCAGCGAGTCGACCATGAGTCTCCCCAGGCACCTTGCGGTCCACCGTGGATTAGGAAAGCCAACGGGTATTTCTTGGCGGGATCGAAATTCGAGGGCTTCATCACAAGCGCATGACTCTGGTAATCACCGGCGCCTTTGAACCAAAATTCGTCAAACTGGCTCCTTGACAGTCCTAATGTCTTGCCTTCCTTAGAGACCGACGAGATGAGGACTCTATCTTTGCTCGAGCCTGGGTCCAGGATCGAGTATGAGGAGTTGTCGACCAGTGAAGTAGACGATAGAAACAATCGACCATCATTGCTAGACAGGTTTAGGATGCTCGTGACCGATCCTTCCTTGGTTAACGGGTGTGGTAGTTCTTTCGCATCAAGGGGGGAAGAAGGAAGCTTGAAGACCAACTGTCGCCCCTCCTTCTCTGCTGTCACGTACAACTCGGTGTCGTCGTTGCTCCAGACGATAGCATCTGGCCGCAGATCCCAACCGCCTTTTCCGTCATCAGTCTTGTAAAACTCTTGCACATTGCTTAGATCCTCGATGTTTGGTATGAGCATGAGCCGCGTCTTATCAGACTCGTATTGCTGGTGCCGCATACGCGTGAAGGCGAGCCTGCCGCCATCATGAGAGAATGTGGGTGACGCACTATAGCCCCGAAGCTCTCCTGTCTTAACGATTTGGGGAAAGGGAGGCTTCTCCTCGGTGAAGGTCTTCAGGGGTACATAATAGACGTCGGTTTTCGTCCACATTGCGGGGTTGATCTCAGGATCTTTTGAAAGGAAAACAAGCCCCTTTTTGCTGATGTCAAAGTCCCCTGCGCCACCGAAGGACGGGACTGGGCACTCCAGTTTTGAACCCGCCAATGCGTTGACGAGACCAGATCCCTGAAGCTTGTATTTACCGGACTTCTTATCTTTCTGTAATGCGCCATAGAACACAGCATTCTTGTGCTTCGACACGTACGTGTCCCAATGTCTGACGAAGAGGCTCGAATAAACACGCGCTGATGACTGCGGCTTCTCCTCGTTCAGAGCATCGTGCATTTTGCCGGAGGCGGACGTGGGTGCCGTTAAGGCCAAGGCAATGGTACCGTTGCCGATATCCTTAGCCTTCAAGTTCGATATCGAGCACTTGAAACTCTCGATGACCTGAGCGTCCGAGCCGGGGTCCGAAGCGTCAGCTAGCATGAGGTACGAAACCGCATTCTGATCATTGGAGTTGTTGACGAAGATAAACTCGTGCTCGGAGATCCATGTTGGCTCGCTATAGGCAGGATTGTCGAAGAGCTCAGTAGAGTGGCCAGACGAGATCTCTAGCAGCTTGAAGGCGGTTTTCTTTGAATGGGTCTCGAAAGAGTATTGTGACACTGCAAGACTCAGTCTCCTCCCGATACACCTAGACCATGCGTCTCCCAGCTGGGTTTACCTGTGTAGAGAGCGAGATTCCCCGTAGGGTTGGGAATGGCAGGGCTCCGGCGTGGGGCCGAGAGGAGCACCTCAGGCGTGAATTTGGTTGCCAAGATAGTCATTGCCGAAGATGAGAGCGAGAACGAGGGAACGAGGGGTGTTTTTGATCTCAATGACGCCGGCGAGACTCACGGAAAAAAGGTAGCGTCTTCCCAGTAAGGGAAGGGAGGAGAAGAGCAGGTATCAGTCAGTAATACAGGTATTAAGGAGGTAGGTAGTAGGAGCTTCAACCGATCGCCACCCCGCAGTGGGACTGGGACGAGACAGCTCTAACCCCAGAGGCCGGAACCCCATCTCCACCAGTCGGCACTCCGCCCGCGTACCTAGGGTAGTATGCACATTGGCAGCGAGGCATACCATTGGATGTGCAGTTTGCACGGATGTGTTCACACCTCTGATGCCGAGTCTGTAGAGAAGTATATTTTTTTTTTTTGAGATATGGCTTCGCTACCTCGCTGTGTCATGCAAATTTGAAAAATTCATAGAAATGTCCCCATACCTAATCATGCATGCATATCAACAGTCCAGGCTGAGTAGCCAAGGGGTATCATAGGTTCAACTACACAACCAACCAACTGCCATTCCGTTCTCTACCAATGCAACCCACTGAGGTGTGGAGAGGGAGAGCCATGACGCCTCAGAACGCTGTACGCCGTGAAATGCACCAAATCAACAAGAAATGTAGACCAAGGGGACGCGTCGCTGTTCGCCTCACTTTCGCGATCCGAAGTGTGTACGAATCTTCTTGACCTCGCGCGTGTCCATCTCACTATCCTCGGCGTCGGCTTCTTTCTTCGTTTTCTTCTTCTTGTTGCCTCCCTTTTTGTCTGTCGCCGAGGTAGGCGTGGGGTGATTCGAACCACTGTCTTTATCTTTGGCGAACGTGGTGGAGAGAGGTGTTGGCGCAGCTGGTGTCGATGCTGCGGATTGGGCATCTGCGTGGTCAGGCTGCGGAAACGCGTCAGTTTCTCTCTTCTTGGCTGCACCTTTGTCACCCGTTCTCGAGCGTGCAATCGTGTTGAAATGGGAATCAGGGCATACGTGGGTGGGATTGTGCGATATGGAGGACCGCGAGAAAATGCGGTTCTGGTCGGTCAAGCCGGTCCGTTTGCGCTGAGCCGTAGCATTCGTGCTGCCTTTGATATAGCCGTCGAAGCCGGTGATGATATTGCCGTACGGCGTGCTCTCGAGGTACTCGGTTTCCTTCTGTAAAATGGACTGTTCTTGCGCGACCTGTTGGGGGGGTGCGCTTTAGTCCGAGTCCAACACCCGTAGATGGGCGTTATCCGAATCAAGCGCAGGCGTTAACTTACGAGCTGGCGTTCGATGAGCTTTCTGTTCTGGAGAAGCTCTTTGAGGTACTGCCGCTGTTTCTCATAATGCGCCAAACCGGGTTGATCACCGTTGGTGCCGGCGCTCGAACCCGTGGCCGGCTGCACGTTCTCTGACATGATGAAGTCGAACGAACGTAAAGGATAGTCGGTGGTTGTCGACAAATGCAGAAAGAAGTTCAATTAAATTGAGCCCGCGTCCGAGTTAGCAGAGCTATTACGCCTAACTAGCGCCAGACCCACTGTGGGCAGAACTTCAGGTATGTACATCTGTACTCTTGTACCAGTGGGTCAGCAAGTCCAATGGTACATGTACCACCTAGCTGCACTGTGCTGGGGATGAAACCATTTGCAAGGCATGGGCCAGAAATGGGAAGCTCGACAATCATCTTATTGACATCCAAGGAGTGAGACTATACGGCACGCATGATAATTCTAATTTGACTACGATATATAGTGTAATAGGCAAGGCGTACCCGTCTTCCGTGGAATTATTCAGTAATAACGCGCATGGGATCCAGATAGTCTCATAATTTTCTGTTAAGACTACTTGTGAACGAAACTAGATGAATGATAACATGACTAACCTCGACCAGATACCGTGCGTGAGTCCATGCTGGGACGGCTGATGCATTACTGGGATACTGAATCTGCATCTCTCGTAATATTAGCGTCACCTGCCAACTGTGTCGCTATTCGAGGTTCTTCTCATCTTCATGATCCTGTCTTTTAGAAGCTTCTCTTTTAGTTCGGTGGCCCGCTGTTCTAGAGTCTTGGTCTGACGACAAAGAGTCAGCTCTTGACACGGGGAATAGTCAGAAACGCAGTCCCTATCAAGAAGAACGAACCTCCTCGGCCGCCGAGGCCGCTTGATGTTTAGGTGGTCGGGGTCTGTCTTCATCTTCCGAAATATCAGCGGGTCTGTTGTTACGGGATCGGGGGGAGCCGGAGTGTTTCCGGTTTTTCGAGGGACCAGGCCTATCAGGAGATGCGCTGGCATCTCTGCCCCTGCTCCTACTCTTTGTTGGGCTTCTTCTGCGTCGAGACCGCTTGCGTGTCTCTGGCGACTCCGATCGGCTGAGACTCCGTGAGAAGGACCGCCTCAGCCGTCCGCGACGGTTAGGAGACGGGCTGCGACTGATCAATTCGCGGACCGATCGTCTCCTTGGACTGCGGGATCGTGATCGTGATCGTGATGACGAGAATGATCGAGATCGGCTCAAGCGACGGCTATCTCTGCGCGTTGAGGACCTTGAACGACTCGGTGAATTAGAATATCTGCGTCTTTTCGGGGCAGGCGAGCGTGATCTGGTACTGCTTTCCGAATCGGAATAAGGATCGGGAGAGGATGTGTTGTGCCGGCTCCGATTGCCGCGGCCTCGGAGATTCCTATTTCGACCCGTGGATCGCTCTCGTTTCCTGTAGCGTGGCGGAGACCGGTTGGCGGGCCGATGTCGTGGTGGACTTGTAGACCGTAGACTGCCTCGCCGAGTACGTCTATTTGTATTGCTCAGTGACCGTGACCGAGAGGAACTCCGCGAGTCTGTAGATGCTGAACGGGTAGGGGAACGTCCTCGCCGAAAGTCTTCCCGGCCCGCGCGACGTCCTTCGGGCACATAGCGATCACGGTTTCCTTGATATGAATCGCGATCCCTCCGGGGAGGGGATCCCCCTCGACCTGCACCGCGCCCGAGTCCTCTGCGATCATCAAAAGCTCTGTCTCCACCGCGTCTGCCGCCACGCCAGTTGTCCCCTCTACCTCCACGGAAGCCACGGTCTCGTCGTTCTCGATCTCGGATGTCGGCCAGCTCGCGATCTCGACGCTCCTGTGTTTCGCGACGGACACGAGCCTCCTCGGCTGCTTTATCTGCATCGATCTGATTTGGTTAGTTGTCGGCAGCAGATGGCTCGTCACAGATGATATCGTACTTTTTCCTGGATGAGCTCAAGCTTTTTAGCTTCCAGAAGCTCTTTCGGAACGCCCTGTGGACTAGACTGGGCGCTCAAGCAGAGCTTCCAGAGCTCTTTGCAGAAAGGTGCCGTGTCCTTGTCCAGGAAGCCTGTGAGTTGGATTTGCAAAGATTTTATGTCCGGCTACAACAGGCAAGTCAATCTTCCCATATCACTTCGGCAGGTAAACAGAATACGAGGTGGGCGTACAAAGCGAGGGCCGTCAATCAAGTTGAAGCATAGCTCTATCACTACGTCGTCTTCGGAGCCTAAGATCTCGGATATTCTGCTGGCAATCCATCTGTGGAGCAGGGGGTTAGCTGTGATGGCCGCGTGACAGGGCCAAGGGAGTAGGTATGATCTGCCTACTTTTTCATAACCTGGAGATTGACTTTTTGCATGTCAACCTTCTGGTTAAACTCGGGAGGGAACTTAGTTGCTCTCAAGAGCTTTGCGTCCACGCTTGCCGCCATCCAGACCGTGTCTTCGGACGTCGCAAAGACGTATCCTGTCAGAATAGGTAATCGTGCAACAGTATCTGGGTTGAACAATGTGAATGTGGAGTGAGAAAAGGTGACGTCTGCGGACTTCTTGTGTTGGGAAGTTTTAAGTATGTACAGTGCTTTCCGGACGCGTCTTATCTAGCGGCTTGTCTTGGCAATCTTTGTCAGCTGCCAAATGCCTAAGTATGTTGTTCAAACCACCACTACCCCGTAATTTATTTTGCGGTACAGATTATTCTGAATAGAAAACCTAATGTTGGAATATCGTAAATAAGGTCCCGGGTGTGAAGCAATACCTGTTCATATAGCAAGTAGGTACGATGGAAAGTGCCTCTCTACGCAGTACATTAAGTAAGTAGGTACATAGTCCGAAATAGGTAGGCTAATCAAATGCCAGATTGATCTGAACGCTTTCAATTGGCCATAGCCTTTTAATACAAGTAGCTGCTAAACCCTGCTACGAGAACACCTAGCTGCAGGCAGCCATACTATCCTTATGCTACAAGTCGGCGCTATCATTTTCGCCTTGCACAGCTTCCAGCACCTTTTCAGCCATTTGTATTGGTAACCCTCAAATCCCATGATCATGTCACTACTGATGTCACTACTGACTGCGTGGGATACAGATGGACAGCAGTCCCTCTTAGACTCGTCCACATTGAGGTGGGCTATCTCTGGATAGTCAATCTCCTGTCTTGGTAGTGAAAAAGATGGATCATAAGCTGAAGATGTTGGGAGCTGGTTTTGATTCCCACTTCACCTGGGGATCAAGAAAGGGCAAATAGGGCAAACGGACGCCATATAATCCAAGCTCTTCACACAACAACCCGCCAAATCGGAGAGCCAGATGCTCAAAGAGGACTCGTTGACTTGATCCACTAAAGAGTTTTCCGATCAGAGATCCGAGTATATCACGCCCTTCTCATGCGTGTTTGAAATCGCCTCGGCCATTTTCTTATTAAATTTCGACACGGATCCCTTAATAAATCCCAGATGTGGCCATCTTGCTTGTGGGATGCGTTAACCCTTTATTACCAGAACTATGTTGTAACCCTCTTTTTCTGAAAATAGTTTTTCCTTTCTAAAATAATCTTCAGCATTATTTCGTAGACCAACCCCCCCTCCCCCCGCCCCGCTACGGTGCTCGTTCTTAGTTCTTATCATTGGTACCTATAGGCAGTGCGTAATAGGGAATTTTAAGTTTCGGAACGTTGATAAAGCGTAAATGAATGTTTTGGCTAAGCTACCCCGCAGCTACGGTAGCAAACAAAAGCGCGCTTTGGAGGGGCATTTGACAAACGTCCAACATTGTATTTTTTGTGTAGATAAACGGGCATAGACTGTCACACCATCATGTCATTCCTTACTGTCGCTGCGGCGACTTTGCCTAGTGTCCCATTAGACTTCGAGGGCAATAGAGACAGGATACTAGAATCTATCAAGATTGCAAAGGGCATGGGAGCTCGAGTTCGCACTGGGCCAGAGGTGAGAAGTGCATCATGACCTCTTTCTCAGATATATACTAACATTTTTATAGCTTGAAATTCCCGGTTACGGCTGTTTAGATCGTAAGGAAATGGAATGATACTTCGTTGATCATACTCTAACCCTGATTATCTGATACTCAGATCACCTGGGTACGCTGCTTTGCATCGGCATGTCCCTCAAGACGTGCTAATGGACATACAGAGGGAGATACGTTTGCCCACTCCTGGGAAGTGCTGGCCCAGATTATCAGCGATGAAGCCTGCAAAGACATGCTCGTTGATCTCGGCATGGGCTGCCGTCACAGAAATGTCCGATACAATTGGTAGGCCTATTATTCTGGCCCCATATATAGCAACTCGTGCTAACTACTCCAATCCGTGTAGTCGTGTTCTCTGCACCTACAAGAAGGTGCTATTCATTCGGTAAATGCCTCGAACTTCGAGAATTGTACGGATACTCATTTGTCACCAGGCCCAAAATGTCCCTTGCAAATGACGGTCTCTACAGGTAGGTTCTATGAGTTGTTTCCATTTATCTACTCATATACACCCTCCCGAAACACCTTAACACTTAGCATTAGCAGTGATTACTGACTTCCAATCGATAGAGAGGCTCGACACTTTACTGCTTGGGTCAAGCCCATGCAGACAGAAACATATTATCTTGAAGAAGTGATTGAGAAGGTCACCGGGCAGCGGACCGTCCCCATTGGCGATGCTATCCTCTCCACGAGAGATACTGCTATCGGATGCGAAACGTGTGAAGAACTGTTCACTCCCCGCAATCCATCGACGGTAGGTCATCATTGACTAGACGAAATGAGTCTACGATTTATGCTTACATGGTATAGTACATGTCGTTGAATGGCTGCGAAATCATCTTGAATGTGGGTATCCAGGACATCTACGAAATCTCACGCAACTAACAAAGCCGCTAGAGCTCAGCATCACATGCGGAGCTTCGGAAACTAAGGACCAGGCTTGACCTCATTGCAAACTCGACGTAGGTACCTCAGATCCGATCTAAGCAGGAGAACGAGTGTCGGGGAGCTGACCTGCATGCGTAGGAGAAAGACTGGCGGATGCTATGTGTACGCGAATGCAACTGGAGTCGACGGGGTGAGTGGAAATGAGTTACGCGGAAGTTGTCTAGTTCAGCTATCTACCGGGTAGAAGTCATTTTCTTTCTAGCTTAGCAGATTCCAGGTCCTGTTTTGGTCTGAAATGTGTCATGACGCTTTCTGTGCTCTGCAAGGACGTACAGACTTTGTTTCGGGATGGCAATTACTGACTACAAGTGTTTAGGAAGCCCGAATGATGTTTGACGGTTCCTCAATGATACTGGTATGACAGCATTTAGAGATCCGCGCCTATTTGATATTAAACATCAGGTCATGGCTAATTCATTTTAGTTGAACGGGAAAGTCCTAGAACAAGGAAATCAGTTCTCTCTAGAACCTGTCGAAGTTATTACTGCGACGATCAATCTCGAAGAGATACGCAGCTTCCGTTCCAGCATATCCCGTAACGTCCAAGCAGCCGTGCAGGCGGATTATCCCCGGGTTGAATTCGACATTAGGCTATCGTGTTCAGCTGAAGACATCTATTTGTCGGATTCTCTTAAATTTTCGAGCGAGAAGGACCTCCACATCCTGGACCCAATGCCTGAAATTTGGATGTCCACCTCTGTCTAGTAAGTAGTCGCATCTCCTTAAAATCTTCTTGGAGAATCACTTGCTTACTCTGAAGTAAATAATAGTCTTTGGCAGTGTAAGTTATCATCATAACCTACCCCTTTTACCCGTATTAAGTTAACATGGGGGTTATAACTTGGAAATATTAACTTGGCTATAGATCTCATCCGGACATCGTCTGCGGGATTCTTCCTCAGTTTATCAGGCGGTATGCAGCCTGATACGTAACCTGTATTGGATATACGATTGATTGTTTCCTAGGGTTGGATAGCTCAACTGTTGCACTCTTTGTCGTATGTTTTTTCTTTCTTATAGGGGTTGCTCAGACATGTCCAGCACCATTAGGAGAACAGGATAAAGACTAACGTCAGCGATAATAGTACGGTATGGCGAAGGTTGTGCTTAGCTCTATTGAATCAGGGTCGAAATCTACGTTGGCGGACTTGAGACGTGTGACTGGCCTGAAGGACTTAGTCCCGAAGACACCTGAAGAGATTGTGAATCTCTTACTGACGACATGCTACATGGGGACTGTCAACTCATCCGAAGAAACTCGCTCGCGGTAAGTTATTCTTGGGGTCATTTCTTTTATATTCGAATTTAGGGATGCACAAGGTTCCTGTTAGTGAAATGCAGACTGTATCAGAACTGTTATTCTAGTTCAATAAGTACAAACTGACCTCGAGCAGTGCAGAAATTCTTAGCAAAAGAATAGGCGCTTATCATATGTCTATCCAGATTGATACTGCAGTTCAGGCCAACTTAAGCATAATCAAGGATGCGCTTCATTTCGAACCAAGATATACAGTTGAGGGTGGCACGCAAGCTGAGAACCTGGCGCTGCAAGTACGGAAACTCTTACTCTACCACTCATTTTTGGCTTCATTGACCCAAATAGAACATCCAAGCTCGCTCCCGGCTAGTCACTCAGTATATGTTGGCTCAACTTGCCACTACGGCACGCGATACTCCGAGGAGGGGCTCTGCCTTACTTGTATTGACTAGTGGAAATGTGGTAAGTATGGCCTTCATGTTCTTCTATGAACAAGGCTCTACTTTGATCTCTAGATTTGGAATGTCATGCTAACCTGAATAAAGGACGAAAATCTAAGGGGATACGTATGTGCTAATCATTTCTACTCTTTAAGCTACTTGGGATATCTAATTATTTCTGGGATTGCAAAACTGGTTGAAAGAGTAATCACTAACCTCAGCACTCATAGTACACGAAATACGATGCTGTTTGTCTTCTCTGCTCCAATGCTAACTCTACTTAACTGATTTTCATAGTCCTCAGGTGATCTCGCACCTCTCGGATCTATAGGTGTGTATAAAACCCTTACTTGGCATGATTCCTAAGCATCTCTGTTTTGGTGTAATTTCATATATTGACCTACTAACCATTGTCATAGTAAGTCTGCCATTGTTGATCTGACAGTGTAGCGACTTGGATAATTCTAGCAAGAATGCCTTTGGAACTAACACGCCTTTTTAATCTAGTCGGTATGTACGAAACGGAGCTTGCCTGATTCCTAATCTTCTATCTCGAGAAACATTGTATATGTTAACTTATTAACCTTCGTTATAGTAAGCAACTCTTCTTTTCCGAGTTGGTGTCGTAGCCGAATATTTTCTGAAGGGATAGCTTTGAAAACTAATATGATACGTTTGTAACACGCAGGAAGAACGATGCGAAACTTTTCCAGAGGTCGGTTTCCACAAGAAATCCTGCGTTTGAATTCTTTAATGACTTTTCATAGATGGGTAATTGACGCCTGGAATCTCCCCATAATGAATTCTTTCATTGAGGCCACGCCGACAGCAGAGCTCCTGCCTCTTACCGCTGGAGTGCAAGAGGATGAAGGTACGATCTCGGTGTCTTTTCATCACTGGGTTTGCGTAAAATACTGTTTATCTGCTCTTACATGTTCTCTGAACAATTCAGACTATGCAGAAGACTTACTAAAAGCAACAAGTGCTAACTCTCAGATCTTTGTAGTTGAAATGGGCTTAACCTATGCCGAGCTGTCTACGTTCGGTCTTTTGCGCCGCGTGGCACGCTTGGGTCCCTGGTCATGCTATCTCCAATTGCTAGGTTCTTGGAAAGGAAAATTGAAGCCGCAGCAAATCGCCGAGAAGACAATGGTTTTCTTCAGGAACTATGCAATTAATAGTATGATACCCGCAGGCATTTCCTTCCCCTTTCAGTTTAAATGCTGCCCACTTGCTCCCGCCTGCTCTCAAAACACTCCAGTTTAAGCCGAAATTCTGTCACAAGCGATAATCACTGACTTAACTCTGATTCCAGGACACAAGGCAGTTATACTTACTCCTTCGGTTCACCTATCGGCTTACAGTACGTTAATCATTCTACTAAACATCGCAACTTTGACCGTTGATGCTAACATGATTACAGATCCCGATGATAATAGGTATGACTACTGGAATCTTTCAATTTGAAAGCAATCAACTAACTCCGAGAATAGACACGATCTTCGGCCCTTCCTTTGTCAGTCCTTCTCCCTGTTTGAGATGCTGCCTCTTTGCTTTGAATTGTCTCTCAAAACACTCCAGCATAAGCCTAAAATTTCGAGAGCAGTGATTACTGACTGGCCTTAGATGTTATAAATTGGCCATTCCAATTCAAGAAGATCCAGGCCCATGCCACGCACCTCGAGGAAATGATGAAGAACAAGGAATAGGTTGCTCTGGCAGAGAGACTTCAGAAGCTCGCAGAGATCACTCCCATACACCCTGCTCAGCTGCCTCTCTCTGCATGCTTTTCAAGTTCTCGAAATAGATCAAGAGTATCCCAGTCCACGATCAACCAATCCGGGCTTTCTGAAAGTTAGTAGCCCGACGAAACGATTTAGCCGCCTTCAAAAACAAAGGGGTTCAGGACAGGATAGGAGCTTCTTTCCCTACGATTTGATTATTGACGAGCCTCATGACTCTGGAAACCACACGAAGGTATTCGCGTACGGAAGGCTGGACATTGAAGATTTTATAGAGTCTGATATGTCCCCGACAACGCCAGGGATACTTTTATACCTACACGTCAATAATGATGCGCGCGCTACTGGCCTTGTATTACGAGCACAAGCTTACGATAATACTCGAAACTCTCACGTTTGGACAAGAATTGGTATCGCAACACTATTCTTTGACCAGTCAGACAAACCAATCTTCAATGATGCCTTTCGTCGCGAGCATACTCCCCAAGTGGTTGTATTGACCTAACAAGGAAACACAATGTTTATCCTGCCACGTAGACCAAACATCAAATGTGTGCCTAGGATACGCTAGCAAGAAATGAATGACTTTAGGTTCGGTAGCGTTTACACAGGGATTATTTCCAGCCTTTTAAAACTTCGTAGAACGTAGCATAAAGTAGTTTATATTATTAACCGCAAGCTGTCAACAAGTATGCAATCCATTACTCTCGCAGAATGACACAGTCGGGTCGGTTATAGATGTATAGATAAGCTAGTTTATAAATTTGAAGAAGATCGTCGTAAATTGAACACCCCCTAATTCAATTCTGAGCTCGCTGGTTATCAATTCTATCGCTGAGGCTGTGGTCCGTCGGAGTATCCCAATCTATCTCTTTCTTAAAGTGCCATCTAACTCCTTGTCGCACTTTCCCCATTCTCGAATCATAAAACCTAAGGCAAATTCGTTCGTATCACTAATGAATTCGTATTTTAAAAACTCCTGTATGTCGACCAGCTTCTCCTCGGCTTACGCTGGCGATAAGGCCTCGAGGCTAGCGAAGTGATACGCACGTTACCGAGATACTACCGATGGGTAGCAAGTTCAACAGCGGCTTTGAATACTTTACGACATCGATTGCATTGATTCTCAGTTACTATGCTCTCTAGGATGAATAAGTTTGTCGGCATGTTGATTCAGGCTCAGGTGGGACAGGTCAGAGATCTGCCTCGTGTGACCTTATGGCAATTTCTCTTGATCAAAGGACAAGAAAGCCTTCTGACTACGGAGCCCTCGTTATGCCAGACGAGTCTCAACTTCTTAGTACCTGTGGAATAAATGCCAGTAATGTCGGCCCCACATCCCCTGACTTGCTTTTCGAGACTTCGGGCAAGATAGATTCTCGAGAATCAGCTCAACAACAAATCGCCTTGTGAAATCAAACGCTGTGAGCTTAATTGAAATACCTTGGCTAGCCTTCCTAACAAGACGCGGGATCTGATTACGAGTCTTCAACTTATCAATGAATTGGTACCTCATATGATCCAGAAACAAGTCGCAACTGCTTGAAACGAAGACGTTTGTATCTTTCGGCAGTATATTATGAGGTCGTTACTCCCGATGCTACGAGAATCTATGTGGAAGGTGAAGGGAGTGTGTAAAAAGGGCTAGTGATCTAGGGCTTGGAGGTATCTGATATTATAGGAATCTACTGGGGCGTCAAGAAGTACATACGGTCTGGTCTTCCCTTCTAACCCTGCCGGTGATCTGAGTTTAAGTATTCGTTCGTTTGGCCTCGCTGGTCCAGGTGACAACGACTCCATCCTAGGTATAATATCCTGGAAATGAGTAGTTGGTAGCTAAGTAGTATTATTGATCCGGCCGTTAAATTCTGTTTCGTTGCTACCATTATCGCTCTCCTTTTTCCTCTACTTTTTTGGTTTATATCTAACGATAGTATTCATCAAGTAATGATACTTGTCTTTTGGTCTGAGTATATTGAGATTTGGTTCTTGAATCCCAAAGCTACCGTTTGTAGGCTTCTATACCTATTCTCAATGATTTCTTGTAGAAGCTTTCCACTTTTTCTTACAATGTCTCGTTTACTTGTAGCATCAGTTTCTCTCTAAGGTCTTTTGATTCGAAACACGGTTTTCATTATAACATCATATCACCTCACCAGCTCAGGTCCCTAACCTAGGCTTTTTTATAAGTAATTTCCATAATTACTCGATGGAATTTTTGTTATAGGCCAGCACAATTTCTTTTCAATTTGCTAGCGATTTGGTCGATTTGTAACCACGGGTTATGGATCTTGTTGTGCCAGGATAGGGTTGAGGACTTATCCCGTTGTTAAATCTTTCTCTATATTCCTTTTTCAAGATTTACCCAAGCATGACAGGTGCATTGTAGGTACGGTCTATAGCTATCATTTACTTCCCAAGGAGTGCCACCCATTCCTCCGCGTCCATCACCGATGCTTGTTTCGAGAGCACTTTCTGCACCAGGAGATCGTGCACATCAGCTTGGGAGTCCGCACATAAGTCGGCAAGGACCGTGATCCCGTAGTCCATATCAAAGGCTTGGCGAACAGTAGACAAGACGGCGCCGCTTGTGGCGAGGCCGGCGACCACGATCTTCTCAATCCCCGAGGATCGCAGCACGATGTCTAGGTCGTTACCATAGAGGGCCGAAATCCGCCGTTTTTTGATGTGGATATCGTCAACCGCCGCCTCGGCAATTGCTGGATGCAATTGTACAGACGGATCCGTATCCTTAAATTGCCCAGAGGCCCTCACGCGCTCTGTCATCTGGTTTCGTGGCGAGGCGTCAGCATAGCTTGGCCGAAATGACGCTATATGCATCCAAGAGTCAGAATAAAAATGCTAACAAGAGTGAAGATTCAATGAAGGCGCCCCTGCATCAGGTACTTACTTGTCACTTGAACAACGGGAATTCCAGCTTTGCGGGCTGCTGCTAAGGTTGAAGAGACTTTGGCAAGATATTGATCTGTAGGAATGGCGTCTTTCACCATCCCGACAATTCCAGTCTGGATGTCGAGGAGGACGAATGCAGTCTTTTCCATGGTGAATAGACCAAGAGAGGGAGTTTCGAGTCAATATACTAACGTTAACGCGAGAACCTGAGTAAACATTTAATACGCGGATACAACATATTATATATCTTTTCGTGTGCTTATATACCCCACCTCTTTCTGTTTGTCTTCCATGTTCTTTTGGGGGAGATCTATACTGAAATCCCGGATCGGATGCGAGGACTAGGCTTGATTGGGTCTACCAACTCAGATACCCACCAGTTCCGGAGCCGATTCGCATAAGTTGTCTCTCGTGTGTTAATAGAGACAATAAAATAGAAGTAGTAGCGTAACCTTGGACGCCATATTGCTATACATACGAGCGACTCTATCATGTATAATACATATATTCATATATAGGTATATTGTACCCCTGTGCTAAAAGGACTACCCAGCAACATTTGCCCAGACTCTCTACGCAAAGTTCAAGACAATTGCAAATTCACAGCGTAAGTCGCAACACACGTGTGCCTCCCTTTACTTTTTTCTTCTTAAGTATAGTGAAGTGGGTTAGCTAACCCAATATACTGCGCAGCATCGTCAATAATCAGCTGTGAAAATGCATTCGTCGTGGAAGTCGTCGTAGGTGCGCCGTTATTTCCAGTTTTGGCTACAAGGGGCTACTGTGGCTGAAGCTTGGGGTTGGATGTATCGTCTGTATTGATATATATAAATACGCGAGATGGCGTATCGCAAAACTGTGAACGCACCACACACATCCATTTTAGTCCTGGTATCGTATATTCGTATCCCATCCCCTCATTACCATTAATATCGTGAAAACTCCAAATACAACGCAGATTTCCCAGCACGCTAAACCAGCAAGAGCAAGATCCCATTAGACTAATGCCAAGTCCCCTCGCGAAGTCGTGAACCGTCAAAGTCCCAGCACCGTGAGTGCATTTCCGTAAAGCCCAATTCTCCCATCACGTACGTAACCCGGATAGCGCCGCTCGCCGCGAAATTCATCAATTTTGAAAGCCCCTGAGATAGACCTAAGTTCTCCCGGGGTAAAGTATCCTGGGTGGCTCGCTCCGGTCTCGCTGATGAGCGAACGCCGCCTTCTTCTGTTCTACCGCTGATGCCGTCTGCTGCTTTTGTTTCGCCGCTAGCGCATTGATTTTTTCGCGCGCCTTGATCAAACTGCTATTGTCTTGTTCCTTCAGCTTTGCGCGAATTTCGTACAGAGAGAGCAAGGTGGAAGCCCTGTCGACGTCCGAGTCCGTGGCCTGAAGATCGATCAGTATGCCGAAATGGTGTGAGGTAATGTAACGCGACGCACCTGTTCGCCACGAGGAGTTCCGGGTATAGTTGAAGGTGTCGCGGAATTTGTTCTGGAAAGAGGCGGCGAGAAAATGCGACGGCCATATTTGTCGGTCAGGCGACCAACAGCGGGAGGAGAGGTTATGCGACCCTCGGTGGCGCTTCGTCGATGATGTGGTTGGGTTTGGGGTTGGTCCTGAGAATCGATGGTCTTGTTGGCGGAGACGAGGGCCTTCGCGGCGGTTTGATCCTGCTGTGATTAGACGGAGCGAAGTTAGCTAACCCTGCAGTAGCAGCGGCGAGGGCGGAGATGAGGGACATGCGAGGGAGGTGGCATACAGCAGCTTGGAGATCATTCAGATCGGCCAGCATTTGGGCCAACTGGAGAGCCTCCATGATAAAATATGCAAGCGAGAATGCCTAGTGTTCTAGATAGTGTGGTCGCTATATTCCGAATGCGAGGGGAAAAAAGAACTGTTACATGCAGGAGAGCAATATGTTTGGCTATAGGTGAACCTAGGTTTGATGAGGTGTAGTTGGTGTTCGTGATGGAAAGGTGGGAGGGAAATTCTTATCGGTCATTGTTTACGTTATCACCGACCGCGGTTCGTGGGAAAACCCAAATCCTACAGTAAGTAGTCTGTAGGTATTTTGCCTTCACCCCGCGCCCGCCTATAACAGCTCACACGCTCTAGAACTAATGTGCCTGAAGACAACTACACTAGGTACAACTTACGTAGTATTGAGAGGTTAGAAGAAGAGATTTTGTTCTAGATTATGGGCCATAACCCCGCTATCCGATAATGCGGATGTTCCTAAAATACTTGCATTACAGCAGAAAGAGGCATGCGATTATTTACCCCATATGTCCTAGCTCCCGCCTAGCCCGCCGTCAAAAGTACCTGATGATTACGTAGGCAATTCATTGTTCCTAGTAGGGATTTACTCGCGGTTGACCTCGGGACTTTCACGGAAGCGTCCTAGTGCCTTGTCGCCGACTTTGCCGGTTTTATATTTACCACCGTGGATCGGTGCCAATTCTTCCCGGCATTGTACGGATTCTATAATCAACTTACCGGTAGTTGACCCGAGCAGAAAAATAAACCCGCATTGACGAATCATCAAGTTCTGCGCAACACCTGCGACGCGCACTCTCCTCCAATTCGGTCCCCCGCATTCTTAACGGACCTGCATAAGACTGTTTGTTGGTGTCGCTTTTGATAAAGCCCCGTTCACCAATAGTATATATAATAACGCGAGGAGACGGCTTGCGGCTATCTCCAAAATTTCGTCATCATGAACGTCTTTCGTCGCGGTTTCGCTATGGCTTCATCTCCAGCCTTCAGTCTGAGACAAGCTCGTAAAGTTGTGTGTATTGGACGCAATTATGCGTACGTATGAATTAAACTGTACGTTTGTCATGGGATTTTGCACGTGATTAACAGCTTGTTGTCAGGGACCATATCGCCGAGCTCAACAGCGCCCGGCCTAAGCAGCCCTTCTATTTCTTGAAGCCCACGTCTTCCATTCTGCTCCCTGGAGAAGGCCCAGTAAAACGACCCAAGGGTGTCGAGCTTAGCTATGAGGTCGAGCTTGCCTTGATCATGGGAAAGACGCTAAAGGACTTTCCAGCTGAGGATGAAGCTGGTGCCCTCGATGCCATTGAGAGTAAGCACCTCCCCCCCCCTTTTCCCCTCTCACACTATATGTCTCTTACAGTTTGTTGTAGGTTATGCCTTGGGCATCGATATGACCGCCAGAAATGTCCAGTGGGAGGCTAAGAAGAAGGGGCTGCCTTGGTCTATCAACAAGGGTTTCGACACCTTTTTACCTATGAGCAATATTATTCCAAAGTCGGCTATTCCCAACCCTCATTCTGTAGAGCTGTACCTGTCCGTCAATAACGAGGTTAGGCAGAACGACTCAACCAACCTTTTCCTCTTCAAGGTTCCCCAGATATTGAGCGCCATCTCTCAAGTCATGACCCTAGAGAAGGGTGATATTGTCCTAACAGGAACTCCAAAGGGCGTTGGGCCCGTACTTCCCGGGGAGGTCATGCGCGCCGGCATCAAAGTTGATGGCAAAGAGATCGAGGAGTCGAAGATTGAGGTCGCCGTGGAAGAGTCAGCAGGCGCCTATGCATATAGTGAGACATGAAAAGGCTCGTTGGAAGATAATCAGTTCATCTAGTCTGAACCGCTCAAACAATCTCAGGCCCTTTGCCGCTACGAGAGCTCCGAACAATATATACCCATAGTCCTCGTTTATTGCTCTTCATTTAGCTGCAAGCCCCCCCAAAAGAAACCCTGATTGCTTCACCTCAGCGAGATCGACAAACGCCCCACGCGCATGGATTCGGAAAAGTCCCAAGACTACGCAAGAAATTAGAGAGACGAAGAGTCTAGTAACCAAAATATCTCATTGAATATAGAGTTCTGCCAGATCATTCTCCCAAGAAAGTCCCAGAATTTTGTATTGCCCGTTCCGTTACACACAACATCCAAGCGAAGTCTACAGAGTTAGAAGAAGAAGTTGAACCATTTTAAGCACCTGGCATTCCATATCGAATATTCATGTACTGGCTCGTCGGATAACGTAGATTGTTCGGCGTGCTGTCAAGCCAGTCCAAGCTACGCGACATAGTCTTGACGAGACTTCCGCGATCGGCCCGGTCGCCGCTCGCTTCCCAAAAGAACGCACCACCAAGTCGTCTATTACGGACATATTGGGCCTTGAAGGCGGTGCTTTGGATGTTATCGTACGAAACCAACTCGCGGCGCACCCGGTCATAGCTATATGTCGCCTTAGCCACCTCATCGAAATCTTCACGGGCGCCTGCCTTTGGAAGATCCTTGTAGTACCAGACGCCGGGCTGCGGCCCCCCAGTACCGATGGACGTGTAATTCTGTCCCAGTCCTGACGTCCCGTTGAATGACCGCCCGTACAGCGGCAGGCCGATCACGATCTTCTGCCCGCTAATACCTTGCGATTCGTAGTGCCGCACTGCGTCGTCTGTATTAAGGGGTGTGGATGCTACGTTGGCCTTGTTTACGAACACGTTTGCTTGGTGCCCGCTTCTTGGGTTCCAGCTTCCGGTGTAATCGTATGACATGAGGTGCCTGGTAGAGGGGTGTCAGCGGCAATGGTCCATTAATACAGCCTGTGGATGCCTAGCTGAACAACTTGACTGCCGAGCAAAAGAAGAAAGGAAGGGAAATGAAAAGAAAGCTCACCAGATGTCAACGTATCGGTCCATTTGCGGCAAATCCACGAATTTCCAATTAGTAGGGCCCGCGGGGCTTGCGACCGTGACCAGGAACCGATAGTGCAGGCGATTGTAGAACGAATATCGATCGAAGGCCTCGCGACACGCAGCCACCAGCTTGACGAGATTATCCCTTTCCGCCTCGTTGATCGGATACTCCCAATCGATATCTACGCCGTCGAACCCCCAGTCGGTGACGATCTTGACCGCGGACTGGGCGAAGGTCTGTCGGCGCATCTCCGTCGATGTCGCAGCTGCGAACTTAGGCGAGAACTCTCCGCCACCGATCGATAGCAGAACCTTTAGTTGGCGGTTCCACTTCTTGTGGACGTACAATTGCTTCACAGCCCCGTAGACGTTGCGACCCGGTTCCCAATGAGCGTCATCAGGATATTTCTGATCTAGATCCGCCTTTGGGTTTGCGGGTAAAACCGTGCCATTAGGAGCAATGTCGGCAAAGGCGTAGAGAACATGGCTCAAATCATCTACAGGGAGTTTCTGAGGTATGTATTGCGATTGGGCGATTCCCCTAACTGCATATTAGCCATTGGCCGCATCCGAGTCGAGACCACACGCACCAACTCGTAAAGTACACGGTATTCTTGAACCCCCTGAAAGGACCTGGAGGTGGAGGCGGCGGCGGTGGCGGTAGACCCCCAATGCTGGTAGGTGTCGGGAATTGGGTGCTCGTGGGAACAGAGCTCCCTGTTGTAATGCTACTATTGCTCCGACTTGTAGGCGTGATGCTGATACTGGTCAGGCTTGTCGAAGACACCGTTGTACTGAAATCGGAACTACTCGTGGGAACTGTGGATGTACTCGTGGAGATGCCGACGTCCGTGGTCCCATCACTTGAACTGGTTGATATTCCTATTGTTATTGATGAAGATGATGTGACGGCACAAGAATCGCCTTCGCGGCTACTCGTTATGTTCGGAATCGAAACATAGATCGTCGTAGGCAAGTATATCGTCGTTGTTGCGAGGGCACACTCGCTTGAGCTCTCTATTGCAGACACGATCCCGACTAGGAAAAGGCTTTGGGCTAGAGCCCAAGAACGGCCTCTCCCCATTTTGACTTCCTACCCCTTTTTTAACGTTGTGTTCAAACTCTTTTTATGATGGCCACTATGAAAGACTCCCGGTTTCTCATTCTCTGGTACACCGATGCTTTTATTGACTTACCCACGAATGTCTGAAGGCACCATGAAAGCACAAGTCTTTGACGCCATTCCAGTGTGCCCGAAAGCTCTACTTGTATATATGTATATACTACTACTCGT
The DNA here is from genome assembly GCA_022495235.1 of Xylaria curta. Classification (NCBI taxonomy): domain Eukaryota; kingdom Fungi; phylum Ascomycota; class Sordariomycetes; order Xylariales; family Xylariaceae; genus Xylaria; species Xylaria curta. The sequence goes on along the minus strand of MU375899.1, from coordinate 274,833 downwards.
TGATGCGTACACTAGTCCAGTCTCAAGTTAACGAGCAGGACAAACCGAATGACGCGGCAGCTCATTGTGGCCTTATGGATGGCGAGCCATCGCTCATCGCGCAAGCAATATATCATGCAAGAACTTTATTAGCCTGTGCAGGGCGACGTTGTAGATTCACCATAAGGCGACATTACGGGATGCAACTCTAGGTTCCAGCAATGGCTGCACTTGGTAGCTGGGTTCTCTTGGAAAGGGCCGAGAAACGAAGGAAAGAAGTAGAAAATCAAGATTGGCGAGTCCGAGGACGATCAGAGCTCTCTTTTCGGAAAAATTGGTGCTGGTGCCTCGGGACGCAAGTCGTCGGTAAAATGAAAAGGCAGTATCGGGCTTCATGCCGGTTGGTTCCCAGCTAATAACAGCTATGTACTATGCATATCTGGCCAGGGGCAGAAGTCTGGCCAACAGAGCCGGGTCTCTTCAACTATGCGTTTAGGTAGAAGCTCAGGGATTACGATGGCTTGGCTATGTTGCTCTGACCATTCACCTGATTTTGTTTGGTCTGTTGAATAAGAAATATTGAATTGTGCTGGTCTGGCATCTCCGCCGTCAGCCTAGAACATGCTGTACACATCTAGCCAGCCACTCATAGCAAGGCGAACCGCTTATCGATTGATAACTACGTTGTTTAAATGGATGTAACATTGCCCATGCTAAACCTGTTCTATGGTTTCCTATATCGCCGTTGGAGTTCGAATTTGACCGGGTGGGGGATTGGGGTAGACATTAAAGCTTGGCTAGACGAATTGGAATCACGCTGAACAAGGTGGGTTCCATAGACAGGGGAGCGATTAATTCCATAGATCAAAGGCTCTCAATACACTAGCAGATCCATTCCATTGAATAACCTGGATCTGGATCATTTTGATAACGCCATTCTACTCTGGCGTCATGTAAGCATGCGGCGCTATGGGCCGACTTGAAGCTCTAGATCGCTTCTACCCCGTCTAGTTATTGACTCCGCGGCAGCACTACCCCCTTTTCCACGAGTGCTTGCAGCAGCTTAAAATAGTTACGTTAAAGATATTTTCCGTCTTCACCCTTGTTCTAAGCTTAGCCTTAGGGCATCAAGTCGCACACTTTGATGTTATAATATGAAATGGCCATACCGGAATTATCTAAGAAGAAAATATTTTAGAGTGACTCAAGTTATTATACATGTTCTCCTCTAATACGAGTCAACTATATGCATGCGTAAATATGTACTAGATGGTGGTTTGGCGTCGTTTGGTCATTTGATGCCAATGATGTTTCGAGAGTGCATGTAGGTGGAGAACCATCATAGCAAGAGGTAAATGGTGGCTATGTAGTATGGTACCGTCATCATCTGCTACTGTCCCGTTTTTCGTTTCACAGCACAAAGCCAACCTCTACCGTAATGAGAGGACTGAGAATACAACAGTAAGTCAACCCGCCGAGAACTTAGGCCTTCAGAAAGAGATACACGCCTCATTGGAAGAATAATGGTTTCTTAGCACTGGTGTGTCCAAGCTAGAATCACGACCGGCGTCGTGGACACGATATTGATATTTTACATTGCGATCTTTTCTTTTTACGTATTAAAAGTTTTATAAAATGTTGTATCCCAGGGAGCCTTCATAACCGTAATGGAACCGAAATCAGCCTCCCGAATGAAAAATTGTGGCGATACGGCTGAGCCACCGGTTTCTAATCTGCCTTGGCTGCCTTCTCGAATATCTATTAGGATCACGAATCACATGTTCGTATTGGGATGGAGATTGTAATGAGGTAGTTCCTTAAGCTTTTTATAATTTCTACTCTATCGCGCTGAGGTGACTGGGCGCAGGATAGTTTGCCTTTTACTACACTCAAAAAACATTCCTCGCCATTACCCAATGGACCCGCTGGGTATCTTAGGGATAGCGGCTGGTGTTGTCCAGTTTATCGACTTTGGATCCCGCCTGCTATCAAAAACGAGGACGGGTTATATTTCAACGTCTAACCAAGCGCAGGAGGTTGTCTCAATTTCCGTCATCATTAATGATCTGGAACATTTCGGCGAGATGTTGGCCAATGGAATTGGACTCCTGAGTCCTGGCATACCGTTGAGAGATTCGGAGCGCGACGTCCTACTCCAAATCTGCAATGATTGTGCCAATGCGAAATTCGAATGGACTACAGCAATAAAAGGGCTTGACTATAGCCATTCTCATCGGTTTCCCTTCAAACTTCCATGACTAATGATGGCAATGACAAGAACAATTTTGTCGCCATGCTCTTAAAAGCGCGCGCTCTCGATATTGAGAAGTGGCGTCACAGGTTAGAAGATCTTAGGGCAAGGTTGGCGATAACGTTACTTGCCGTATTGTGGTATGTTTTTAAGTCACATACAAGCCACGTTCTCACAATTCCAACTAAAATTTCAAAGGAATTAATCATCCAATAGCTCTCGAGAGCTTGAAAGAATCTCAAGTCAGCAATCGGTCCTAGCTCAAACACTAGCTAGGCTAGAAAGCTATACTAAGGAGCTAAATCAATCTGTGGTGAAGATCGCCAATGATGACATACCGGATCCTGATCCAAAGCGCCAAACAATGATCGACTCCATACGATCTTTTTCATGGTCTCACGATTCCTCTGACAATCAGGAGTCACCTAATGGACTTCCCTATTGCCATGCCATCGTTGATAGTCTTACATTTACAGGCCTTAGCCACAGGGAAGAACCTATTCCTCAAGCACACCAGGAGACCTGCAAGTGGATTTTCACAGAGCCTCGAGTCTCAGCTGATGATAGCGAATGCTGGTCAAGTTTCTATACGTGGCTTTTAAGCTCCGAGCAAGAAATATACTGGATCACTAGCAAGATAGGTGTTGGAAAATCAACGTTGATGAAATTCATTGTTTCGCATCAAAAAACCAAACAGCTATTACAGCAATGATCTGGTTCAAAACCCTTGGTTATATGTTCATTCTATTTCTGGAACCCTGGAAACGAACTACAGAGGACCAAAAGTGGCCTGATGAGGACAAATTTACAACAAATTTTACGTGATATTCCGAGTCTAGCACCGAAGATTTGCCCTCGTCGATGAGCATTACTCCGCATTTGTGGCCTTGTAACCTCCTCTGTCATGCCTAACTGGGCGTGGGCTGAGCTTATGGAGAACATCTTGTTGATCGCTCCGCACATTGGGAAACTGTTTAATCTGGCTCTTTCCATCGATGGGCTTGACGAGTTTGACGGTAACCACCAAGAGCTAGTTGACATATTCCAGTTGTTGGGCAAACATGAAGGGTCTAAGATCTGCGTCAGCAGTCGGCCATGGAATATTTTTAGTGATGCTTTTGTCTCTAATCCTAGTTTGAGAATGGAAGACCTGGCCGCTAAAGATATTGAGATATTTGTGCGTGGTCAGTTCAACGGAACACGGGCATTTAAGGAATTGGACATAGCCAATCCAATAGCAACTGAGCAGCTCGTGCGATTGATTACTAAGAAGGCAAAGGGGGTCTTCCTGTGGGTATCGGTGGTAGCTCGTGGTTTATGTGAAGGGTTATCTGACGGCGATAAGTTCTCTGATCTTCTGGCTGAGCTGGAACACCTTCCCGATGAGATGTCGGAGTTATACACAAGCATCTAGTCTAGAATTAAACCGAAACACTTGAAAAATTCGTCAGAGTTATTTCAGCTGCAACAAGTAGCACCGGCACACGCGCTAGATACATTAACGTGGTGATCAGCTGACAATGAGAACGCATTGGACGAAGATATAAACGAGATACGAAATGATCCGAAGACAATGGATCATATCGCTCAAGCAATACGACGACGGCTAAGCAGTAGGACGCGGGGACTTTTGGAAGTTACAAGCGATGGCCTCGTGGACTATGTGCACAAGAGCGTTCGGGATTGGCAGCTCAACAAGTTGCCGGGAATCCGGATTGCGGCGCCAGAATTTGACGTTCATCTCGCTCTCCTCGGAGCTTTTACAGTTCAAATGTCTGAGAGAAAACTCTGGGAAACTCGTGAAGCCGGTACCGCGATGAAGTTCTGGACTAAGGTTTGCACGTGCTTCTACCAGCGCCGATCGGCGTTTTGATTGGAGCGCCGCCACCTAGCACCAAGGCAAGAAGGTAATGACGATTGAAGGGGTTTGTTTGTGTTCAAGGTCTTGGGACAATTCTTAGTCTTAATTTTAATAAATGGCGATAAATGGCATCAAGGCCCGTTGCCCTTCTTGAAAGCAAGGGGCGAGCCGAGGACTGTCTGTACCCTGAATACCTTTTACCTTCGTTTCTCATTTGAGATTGAGGTCTCAGACTCGCCTGAAGTTAAGTACAAGCTGAAAAGTAGATTTCGGGTGAGTGACTGCTCTATAGAGGCGTGATGATGATGGATGTCTACGAATTACAAGTGTCTTTGACTAATTGATACACAGACATAAACTTTAGATAAAGCGGATTCTCATCTATTGTATGCATAGATATATGGTTATTATATAGAAGTTGGCGACAAAACGGAGGTTTGATTTAGGAACACCACGTTTTTCATACCGTCATATTTAATTTTCGATCCATTTGTTTTTGAACTAAATTTATATCAACACTGGTCACAAAGTTATCAGGGGTTGATACGTATAACCTGCTGTTAATGGGACTAGGGCCTAGGATGCGAACAAAATACGGAAAAGAAAAGAATAATAGTTAGCACATAGCTAGAGTAACTCATTGCTCTCGTAACTGGTCCAGGTATGACCTAGATCTCGAAATAAATCAATGAACACATTCTCTTCCCTTACTACCGCTGCCATCGCTGGCCTACAATGGCGTTGACGTTGGACCTGTGGCCCGCTAAAAAAGTGCGCACTCCTCTTCACCAATGCTGGAATGAACTATTACAATCCAATTTTCCTCGGAACTGTTGAACCGCATTCGGGCTTCGGCCAGCTAAAGCGCAAAAATGCATCCGTGCGGACAAAAAGCACGACCTCGATGATGTCGGCAAGAACAGCTATCACCACCCTTTCTCCAAGATGCTGGGGAACTGGCCTTTCGGCGATTAATTCAAGAAAGAAGCCCTTACATACTCGTAGTAGCTGCGAGCTCGCTGAAATCATCATCTCGACACTAACTAAGAAGGAATTCATTCAGCGCTTTAGCAAAGTGACTAAGGACATGCAGAAAGATCCAAGTCGACGCCACCGCATGGTTAAGATGCACCTCGAGCCGGACAAGGCCAGCACCTCATTTGTCACCAGAGTCGCCATCGACTAGTCAGGCCACGCTGTCAGTAATGGGATCAAATATGTTCTATTCAAACATGGGGGAAAAGCCTACACTTTATCGGTTGTCGATGGTGTCGATATTGAGGCTGCCCATGGATGTTATGTAGCTCCTTTGCCGCTATGAAATCGACCCCACTGAGTGTGGGCGGCACGGGTCGCTAACGCAATAGTTTACACTAAACTTGCTTGAGCATTCATTGTTAGCCTCCTTGCAACTACCTTGACTACTATGTATAAGAATCAGAGTACAGATCTGTAAGATTCATAATTTCACATCCTACTACCTAGGTAGTATAGGTACGAGGTAGAGATCTCGTTCATACCATACTTAGATCCTGGCCTTAGGTGGGTGATTAGCTGAGACTTTCTTAGCCTATTCTGGAATTGCATGGAATGATAATAGACAGACTGTTAGAGCAGTTAAAGTACAACCAAGAATGGGTGCAAAGCCATACGAAATAATGAGGTGACAGGGATTGCTATGCCTTGGTTATCACATCAGATGTTCAAATGAGAGTTCAAACCATGTTATAACATCCTTTGAGTTCGAAAAAAAAATCGATCCATGGAACCCAAAGGTAACTAGCTGCCAAGATATTCCAGGGTTGGTTCAGACCGTTTTCGGCACGAAACTGCAGACACATCCGAGCTCCTCTACTTTCGCCATCCGATTGGATTCAATTAATGCGTACAAGTTCAGATTGTATTGAACACTATGCACTCAGTTTATGCATTCAAGCTGTAAATAAGCTATGCTATTCAGGATATTGGGTCTGAGGCTATATACCGTAGTCTCTCACCGAACGTGCCTTTGACCAGGAATATACAGATTACAGTCAGTGCTAATCTCGATATAGACGAAAGTCAGGGGGTTGGGTGGCCGCAGCAATCAGATCCTCTCACCGCCAGAGTCCCCAGCCCAAACTCGCTGGTCGTATAATTTATCCGCCCCAAAGCAAAAAGCAACTTAAATGAACTCAGGAACCAGAAGAGCCACCAGAAAACAAAGCTCGAAGCAGTGCATAGATTCCACCATGGCACCCGATTCATTCCATCGGTTTGCTTTCCTCCCATTTGAACTTCGCTGCATGATATATCTTTTCGCATCACCACCCCGCTTCGTTCACGTCCAGGAGCATCACGAAGACCGTGAAGATTTTGTGGAGAGATTTGGAACAACTATTGTTCAGATAAAACTCCACCCATCGATAGCATATTTTGCACATAATTGGAGAGATCGCATCCCATGGCCCCCCAGACCTTGGAGGCCGTACTACCGACGCCGCCAGTCGACCCTTGACACGTTTGGGTTCAATTGCCCTCGCCCAAAACATCAGCCCTGGGAGTCGACTAAGGAGGTGCCGGCCATCCCTCACCACTTTCTATCAGAGAATCCCGAGGTAGCATGGGAATTTCTGCGAAGCGGATCGTTTTACAGTACCGCGCCAATACCAACACTGTTACATGTGACGAGGGAGTCCCGTCAATTCCTAATAGACCAAGGGTATGAGCTGGCATTCCGAACGCGGACTTGCGGCCCCCGTGTTTGGTTCAACTTCAAAACGGATATACTGTATATCGGTCGATACTATGACGACTGGCCTGGCTTTTCAGTGCATTCCTTACTTAGTGGAAACGAATTATGGGATATTGGGCAATTTGACCCTTTGGATTTTAAAAAGGTTAGGCGGCTCGCTCTCCAATCTTCGGGCGATGTTGTAAGCCCCAGTCGTCAAGGTGGCGTCGAAGATATTTCTAGGGTGCTAGAGCTCTTCACCGGCGTAGAAGAACTGTTTCTCGAGGAACACGGCCTGTATGAAGAGAGTTCTCACCGCCCCTGGAGTAAGCAACTTAACGGTAGATCACTCTGGTCTTATACGCCCGTTGCGGAGGTCGATATTTTATCGAGCCCTTTAGAACATCATGGCATGATGTATTCTACCGGACCTGGTCACAGAGATCTGAAGGCATACAAAGAAGATAACATGGGTGACGGGTCCAGATACTTCATCGACTTAGCTCATGGGTTTGAGAGGAAGTTAGCGTCGAGGAGGGATGAGCTCTTAAATCACAAATCGCTAACTTGGTGGAGGATTCCGAAAGTCAATATTGTATACATTGGTCACCAATCGATGTGCGAAAGCCTGTTTAAGTGGAGATGGGATTCGTGGAATCGTTTCCAAGCCTTGAAGGAAGCGCGATCCCGATCAAACGCCGCCGAAGAGGCGCAGCGTTCCATTGATGTCCCAAAAAGGCCACTTTATCATCGCAACGAGGACTCACCACCATCTCCGTTCACTGAGCGATTTAAAGACGACATGGAAGCGCTTGAACAGATTATCGCCATGGAGGCTCAAATGTATTATTACGACGATTATGGAGAACAAAGACGGCACGATTGGATCTTTAATGTAACTGTAGCTGCACCAGAGATGTGACAATTGACGTTAGTGTCATACAAACTCTTGTCATAGAATCTTCTAGATACCAGCCCTTCTGTATTCAGATCATGAAAATTGTATTTCTGGTCGCATAATTTTGTATGAAATGGGTTCATAGCCTGTCAGAGGCATAATTCTTGTCTAACATTCATGTACGTTATCATACATTCATGGTTAAGAGCATTTACTTTATACAATGGAAATCATAGAATTTGATCTGTTTAAATATAGAATGACTAGTGTGTCTCATATCTTTAGATGATTCATATCTCAATACAATTAGTCTACGTATAACTAGTTGAGGATCATAAGTAGTCTCCTAAGTCGAAGTTTCTTATTGTCTCATCACCATGGTAGGAGCTTATGTAAATATTAGAGGGTTTTGAAAGCATATCCGTATTTAGCTTCTCTTGTAGACTTGTTGATAAATTTGCAGGGCCATCTTCAGGAGTGTTGGTAATTAGTCACATGATGTTGTATCTTAACATGGAGCTTAGATTAACGGATAGTTACCTAGCTTTCAACCATATTTTGTAATTAGGTTAGTAATATAGACGTTATATGAACCTACTTATTATTTGGCACAAATAGACCAAAATAATCGCGCTAACAAATTAGAGTGAGGAAGCTAGTACTCATATCTAGTTAGAATCAGGAATTGTTCCGAAACCAATACATAGATAATTCCGCCATATTAAACTTTGTAGTAACTAGAATGTCCAATGCCAAGTACCTGATTACATTTAATAGACTGCTTCTGAGGTACGACGTATTTTACTTTCGTGCTGAACACGATGCCCCTGTTGCAGTTAAAATGCTCGTCTGGGAATTCTACAAAATAGCCATCCAGAGGTGATTGAAAGCATCTCGAATTCTAGTTCAAAGAATTGACCACCTATATGATGGCCAAGCGTACCAATTCATAATTCATGGGATTTCCTTGGCTATTTGAGAGCATATTAATATGCCTTATTTGTTTCAACCAACCCAAACAACTGGTGCAGGGGCAACGAAGTTATCGGCGGAATAGTTGTTTGCAAGAGCGTATCCATAAACATCAAAGTAAACGTCTATTCAGTACCGTAGTTAGCAATAATGTAGTTCGTGTCACTAATCACCAGAAAGCTTACCACTCTGATCTCGTTTATAAATTCCAGGTATCTTAACTAAGGGCGCTGGGGTCCCGACATTGGCGGATGGATTGGTAATCTCAATCTGAGCGCAGCTAACATAAAACTGCGCATCAACGCGGTTGGGGAAAATATGCTCAAACCTAAGCAGATACTTGCCAGGTGGCGTAGTCTTGGGAATAGTAAAGTTATACTATTATGTTGCTTAGCATGACCTTTCGACCATTTGTGAAAGGCTATTAGACAGTATACTTACGCTATCGAGCCTATAGGTTCCCCAAATAGCCTTAAATTGGTCGTAATATTGCGCAGCCCAAGGATCGGAGAAGTCTAAGGACTGCTCGGTGCGGTTCGTCACACTCAGTATCTTAAACCAGTCGCCGTCGCCCGTGTAGGCATCGAGATCATCCGAAGGAGCTTTGGAAAGCCACTTCATAGCAAAGATTAGTGACCTTTATCATAGTGAAGTAGGTAAAGCTCCCAAGAGCATTCTGAATAATGAAAATTTGAAGTTCTAGTGAAGATAGAGAGGGAGTATCTCTCATGCTACTTACTGCCGAGGCGAAACCTGGGTGGTACATCCATGGCTTTATGTCGCCCTGTCTTCTGAGTTAGAACTAGATTTAAAGCTCAACAAGCTCATATAAATAGAGAGGGCACAGTAGACAAGGCACCCGAACCGATGTCGTTTTGGTGCACGCATTTGGCCTACCGCAAGCATTGGTTCACCCGCTGCAATTCCTACCAAGTCCCCGGCCTGTACCGTAGCCGTCTTCACGACTCCTTGGAAATCGGACGCGTTTCGACCGCATCTCAGATCAACCGAATCCGGATCAGTCATTGGATAAACCAGGGCCAATTCTGGAGTGGAATCAATGCGGGGTTGGATTTCTCTGGTGCTGGTGAGTAGGTAATTATCAAATCTGATGATTTTGACAAACCGAATGTATTCCCATGTCTTCGTCCATTGGCCATCCAATATTAGACGCCCAAAAAGATCTACACCTCATATCAGCCAGATTGGCATCGAGAAACAAGAACGTTACATACAGTGGGCTTGAACGGAGCCCAGAAGAGCCGAGACTATGCAGGAAGAAGGAAGTTTCATGTTGTTGATTGCAATATGCCTTTTCTTGCTGGAATACTCAAAATTCTTGACTCGAAGGCTCTGGGAAATCTACTGTTATTTATATAGCTATATCCACCTCCACCCTTTTGTTGTTAGACGAATATAGAAAACGCCAAGAGGTTGTATATTCTTACAATACCACCCTGCAATGCGTGTTGCCGGAACGCTTCATTCCTTTCGAGGTTTTGGAAATCTGCATATTGACTGATCCAGCACCTTGTTAATTGAGTCACAATTCTACGTTCCATTTCTTTACCGATTTAGCAAACGGGAGCACATGAAAGCTCATACGGAACAGGACGTCTATAAGAATGGGGAATAGAAAGATACACGAAACAAAATTATAGTGTAAAAAGCGGTCGGATTGCCGTCCAACGTGAACTACGTAGATTTGTAAGTGAACATGGTGGCGGACGCGGTTAAATTACGGAACATATGCAGGCGCTGACCCCCACCTATCGTGAGGGAACTTATCCCTATTGAATCTCGAGCCGCAGTACAACATGCAATGGGTCAGTACCACCGGCAGGTTGCGTTGTAGCTAGTCATCTTGCCGCCTTTCTAATATATGATGAGAACAGCGAGACGGCTGGTATTTTCACACAAATGAGAATGACATGTTCTCTGTATCCAGCCCACATGCCGAGATGATTACAGACTTAAACCGGAATACCTCGAATGCTACCGGAATTTTCTCAGTAGGCCATCTCGTCGCCAAGATTAAAATCCCATAAGCGAGGCAGATTCGACGGAAAGAAATATATTCAATTTGTACATGAGTAGTATCTTATTTGAAAGGAAGAGCATGCCGTGTTGGCAAAATATAATGACAACAAAGCGTTTGAATTGTATAACATACCTCAGGCGGAACGTTGGCACTGTCCCAAAACATCTATGTTAGAAAGCGTAAGAGATACATCGAAGTTGTATAAGTAGATATACTTTTCTAAACTTAAGTTCAGACGCACTTGAGCAAACTGCCTGGGAGGAACACAATGAATTCCTCTATACTGCTTATCCCGTTAACTCAAGGATTTGCAAAATTGATAGACTTGATAAGTTACTATTGCTTCTTTCTCTTGCCATGAAAAATGATGTATTACTTACTTATTATTCGCCGCAAAGATATGCCCAAGTTATGGAAGGGAAATAGTGCACTAGTATTCACTGAGCAAATTCAAGCCTTGCCTCTTTTTACTTACCTAAACATGTTCATTTCACCTAACTTGTAATACCCATCTGGGAATTTGGGGGTTTTGCTATGCTGTGCCACCATATTTGAAACCTGAAGGAACACCCCGCCACAAAATACGTACCTAGGATAAGCAGGCAACCAAAGCCTCAATATTGTGAGGTGGTGCTCGAAGACCAATCAGAATGCGGGTCTCAATTGTGAGGCAACTGCAATAGAATATTATCAGTTGCGAGGTCATCGGCTACCAGGTAATCATTACCCATTGCCACCTGGCACATATGATGTAAATCGGATTGAAAGAAAAGTGCAGGCATCTATTCAGATAGGGAGTCTTACGGCCATGGCGGGGCCTCAATTCTATACCACCACGCCCGACGGCTACGTCGCTCCACCACCTTACTGGGCAGCAACAGCCACCGAACGCAAACCTTTGCTCCGTCGCCGTGACACGGAGTCCTGTAGAGCCGTCAGGAAACCGAACAAACGGGGCATCACTATAGCAGTCGTCGCCCTTCATCTGATCGCCGGTCTTTATGTCCTCAACTTTATGCGATTCATTGAAAAGAGTTATTCGTAGCTATTCTATCTCTTCATGGGACGGACCGACTGTCTAATGTACTACAAGGAGCCGGTCCTGCGGGCATCGCAGCAGCCCAATATCTCCGCAACTCACCCACTGCACAACATGTGCAGTTCAATATTACAATCTTCGAGTCAAAGCCTGTCATAGGGGGTGCCCTGGCGTTTCGTGACGTAAAAGGGTCTCTCGTGTTTCCTAAAATGATCCGCCGCAGAACCCGATCACGGCAGAGGATATTGCTGGCAACGCTCTCGTGTGGGACAATACCTCTTCACACGGGACTCGGAGAGGGTCTTGAAAGACAAGGTCGATTTCTTCGAGCTTAGTCCTCAACAAATTGGCTAGTAGGTCCTCCCCAGTTCTTTTTTCTTTCCTTTCCCCTTTGGCTAGCTTGAGACCGAACTGGACGCGAGACGTAGCATGAAACTCGTCTGTCAATCAGAAACTGACCAATATTTCTTCTCCTAGTTATAAAAATGACATAAGAGCAGCCTCGGCGGTTCGTCCATTCAAAAAGACCCCGTTGTTGATATGGCTCAAGCTCTTGTGGACATATGGAAGTTCTGTTGTAAGTAAATCGGAAGTCATCTCTTCTTGCTGCGGCCGTTAGCAGAAGAGTCCATGCTATGTCTTGATCTAATTTTGCCTCTCCAAATCACAACTGACTCCCAATGTTGCAGGGGCGAGGAGACAAGCTAGCACAAGATGGCTCTCTACGAAATACCATGCTTAATGCACCTTTCATAGCGGACGTGGAGGAGATTTTCAAGTCTCTTGGCCTATTGAAACCATTAAAACAACGGGCACCCGACATGCTAAGTGACTGTGGCATCAGCGTGCAATACTCAACAGATATCCTTGAACCTCAGGTGCAACGCGCTTACGGCCAGAGTTTAAACCAGGTCACGGGCCTCACGTCCATGATGGCCGCGGCTCAAGAATCGGCAAGCGCATACGGAGGTGGAGATCTGATAGAAAGACTGCAGCGTATTGCGAAGAAAATCGATGTCAGCGTTCGTACATCGACACGGGTTACTGGTATCAAGTATTTGAGAGTAGATGAGAAGCAGCCCGCCTGGCTTATTCGACACGAAAGCGTAGATGGTAGTGGCGGCGGCGGCGACGACTCCTCTTTCCAACTCTTTGACAAGGTGATTATGGCCGCTCTAGACCTCGACGTCCAGCTCGAAAACGGCGACGAACCTACTCCCAGTCTGACGACGCACTACAATATCAATACAACCACCGTCGACGCTACTACTGCGCGAGAGTTAGATCCTTTCATCTCCGTGCAAGTCACATTCTTTACCTCGGACGCGAGGCTGTCCCCATGGAGTCATGACGAGGACCAAGTGCTGTTTCTCGAGGCACGGAAAGCGGCAGGGATGCGAGAACTGGCGCTCGTACGCGAGATTGTCAGCTATCACGATTTTAGCACCAAGGTAGAGTACCTGTATCGTGTGCTCTCCGACCGGCCGGTCATCGAGGAGTTACAGAGTCGCGCGGAGATCACTTGGAGTTACGAGACAAAGGTGCGTGTGTATTTCTATGCCAGTGGGACATGATCGACCAACTAAAAATTAACTTGGACATCGTGTAGATTGAAAAAAAGCGTATCCTATCTCTTTCCCGCTACAGCGTTACCCGCCCTTCGAATTGCCGTGGGCTCCTGGTTTCTGGTGGACTTCTGTCATCCAGCGTGCAGGGACAAGTATCGATCTTAACTGGTTTGCTGGCAAGGTTGTCGCGGAAGAGCTGATAAAAGGAGCCGTCACATAAGAGGCATCTCCGTACAGATCCGACACTTCAAACTTTACGTTATATACTTTCGTTTACATAGACGGACCTCACATACCGAGGAATTAGGGGGATTGCGGACGATAACCATCGATATGTACCTGACCATCTGTGAACCAAGTATAGCGAACTTGGGCAATTTGTTTCGATCTTTTGGTCATTATGAACACAGCTGATTACCGCTCCTACTTGAAACTTTAAGTATACGATCGTAATTGCATTGCTTCGTGCCTAGTTAGAGTTATGCATGGGCAATTCTACTTTGTAATAGTTCATGTAGCTTCTTGTTGCAGAGCGAAATAGATACTTGATGTCGTTGAAGAGATGGAGGTAATTGACGTCTGCTACCCCTTACGAACACTGTCCTTCATACCATCCTACAGTTCCTGGGATCTTCGGCTTGGTCAGACGAAATAAATCCATGTAGGTAGGTAGTCTGCTGAAATAATTCGATTGTACGGGTGCCTGGGTACCCTACCGACATATAGGGGCTATCCCCTTTTTTAACATGCTGGTTCGCGGTACGCTGTTCGATTAATCGGCCATTGCTTGACAAGTTACCGGATTATCGACGTCCAAGCGGTTTCCGAATCGTTGTACGTCGAGTCTGGATCAGGAGCTTATCAATGCGTACCCAAGGCACCAAGTGGATGATGGAGGAGTAACTATATGTCTTGAGTTTGTAAGGTGCCCCGCTTTTTCGCTTCCAGAGTGCAGCCGTCTCTCAGTGGGGTAGGGAAGACAGCACTGGGGTCCGACAACGGCTCCCCCCCCAAAACGCCAACCCATAGTGTCTACCCAGGTAGACTTCGTCAAATTTCACAACTATGTCAATATTTCGCAGGGCTCTCTTCACATCGTCACGGCTAATCAAATCGGCCGACCGCCTCACAAGTTCTCTGCCAGCACATCGAATCCCCTCACTTTCATCATTCACCCCGATTCGCACCATGGCCGACATGACTCCTGTTTTCAGTAAAGACGCGGCTCCCCGTGAGTATCCTATCTTAGCCGCAGCTTGCAGATGCCGTTGAACTAATGAATTGTCGATAGCCGCGGGTCCCTACGTATGATTTGCAATTCCCCGCGCCCTTGTCCTCGTAATATGCCTGCCTGACATGAGTTTGAAAATAGTCACACGCCATCAAGACTCCTACAGCCATCTACTGCTCGGGATCGATCCCCATGGACTCCCAGGGCAATCTTATCACAGGCTCCATCACCGAACAGACTACCCAGGTCTTCAAGAACCTGAAGGCTGTGCTGACAGAGGCCGGCTCCTCGCTCGACAAGGTCGTCAAAGTCAACATCTTCCTGGCGGACATGGGCTCTTTCGCCGAGATGAACGAGGAGTACGCGAAATGGCTCACCCATAAGCCGGCTCGTAGCTGTGTTGCCGTTAAGACACTTCCTAAGAACGTCGATGTTGAGATTGAATGTATCGCATTGCCATGAGCAGACTGTATATTGCGACCAGTTATCTAAATACCACCCCTTTGACACGCTCTTCGATGTCAGGTGACTCAGAATGGTAGGGAAGTATTTACATCTTCTGAAATAGACAAAAAAAATCATTCAAAAGGACATAAATTTGTGAGACTAAATTACCACCAAACCGAACCCATCCACCACAAGGCGTAGCTCACAACAAGGTTTCTAGATTAACTCATAAAGGTAGCTTGAGAAGTTTGGGCACAACTAGTGTCTAGACTACCTAAAATATAATATTCCCAGCATCAGCCATGAAGAACAACATCTTCTCGCTATCAGCATCTAACCTTCACAGCACTCCTAACGAGACCTAGCCAATTATTGAGCTGATCCAAGTTTCACCTTGCGAATATGTTGGCTGCACACCGGGATTACTTTGATGGCTGTCGCACATCTTTCCGAGGGCGTCGATGGCACGTCATTGCTGTTATATGGGTCATACTCACGTTCATGCTCATTACCATGGGCAGAATTCCTTTCTCCTCCCCCTGACCATGTCACTTGTGTGAGGTTGGGTTTTATAACAGAGATATCCATCTGCTCGATATCCCGCCAACCTCCAGGCTCGGAGATCGGCGATGAACGGCCGTCCCCGTCTCCGTAACCTGCCATTTGTGGGGGGGTTAGGTTTGGAAGCACAGGCCAATTGATTGGCAAGAATGAAGGAACGGCAAGTACACTGATTTCAAGATCCCTTAGCTGTAACGAAGGTATTCGGGATGTCGAAGCGCGATTTCGACCACAGGATTTGCTCAAGTTGTGTACCACAATGCCAGGGACACCGTAGTAAATAGCCACCTCGGCTCGTTCTTGGACATGGTAGAGGTTTTCTACAGCTTTACGGCTTGGTTCTTTTAGAATTACTTGGACCTCTCTTGTGCCTTTCGTCCTGGGTCCGCGCCGGACTTGCGTGGCGGCCTGGTCTCTCACTGTAAGTAGTGCTGCTAGGGACTCGGACGTACCTGTGTTGAGCCACGCGATAGTCTCCTCCCTTCCACGATCTTGTGGTACGAAGGGTATGGTCGCGTGGCCGAAGTGGGAATTGCATTGGTGGCGAGAAAAGGCCCGAGGAGAATATGCCGCTACAGAGGTACCCTCCGGTGATAATCTCCGAAAGCTCCCTTCTACTGGTGCGCTTATCCGTTTCTTAAATCCTGGCTTGCTCTCACTCTTGTCAGAGATAAAAAGTCGTTTGATGCGTTCCATCCCAGCAATGGTTTAATGGTGGTCCTAATAGTGCGAGTTTATACTATTATTGAAAGTGTAGAATAGCTAATCAGCACCGGAGTTTAAGACGAGGCACTTATTAAACGTGCGAATATGGTCAGTCACAGTCATTGGACTCTCTCTCTTTCAAGCTCAAAAACAATGTGACTGGTCAAAGGGACGCAGAAAGCGATCATACAATTGTTTCCACCTTGTGGGCATTGTTGACTTTTATTGCTTCAGTCACAAATGGCAATTATCATGGCCAAAGAGAGCAGTCTTTCTTTTCTTCCTATATCACGCCGCTGCTCGGAAATGTAAAGAAACTCTCTGTGCCTAGAGGGTGCCTGTAATTCATAGTGATATTCGAATGCTTACTTCTACTTCATGGCGAAGAGTAAGATCCTGACGCTGTCTGTACCTGCTACTCGAGACTTATCAAATATTATGCTCGTGATGGGCCGCGACATTAGAGCCGATCCTCTCTCGAGCTATGATTCTGCTAGTAAAATACTCACAAAGCACCTTAGCCGGAAACTCTTTGATGCCAACTTTTAGAAGCCCACCTTTCAATCTAGGGAATGAATAACACCCAAAAATAACCAGACAAAGAATGTGTGTCTCATTACAAGGCAAGGGATACAGGAGGTATTTAAAACAACACCCCGCACGTCCTCGCAACGAGGGAGCACGAAATGCAAACATATATAAGTATATTTCGTACTGTTTCATGGCTTTTCTTTGTTCACATTTTTAAAATTTTTAGTAACTTTTCATCTTCATTAATCTTACAGAAATTCGCTGAGCGTATTCCTGATTGCATTCGCTGTTCTGTCCGGTACAGACATTTACACCCGTCAAAACGACCCGAAGGAAAACTTAGGAACCCAGGTGCAAAAAGCTACTCTTAATTCATTCATTGTCAAGATGTGCTGTGGTTCGCGCGACGACTATTACACGGTCACTCCTTACCGTCCGAGTGACGAAAAACCCCACCATTCTGTCTCCCGAGACATTTCACAATGGTATCACCAACCTCAAACTAGGAATCCGGGACATGAAGAGATGGAAAAGTGGCAGCGCCAGGCAAAGGCTCGTGAGGCAGCACAGCGGTATGGCTGGCCAACAGATCGAGCAGCTCCCAGGAGTGCGAACCATCCCCGTCCTCCCCGCAGTAGGGACTCGATCATCGAACCAAATCTTGCTACAGGCCTTACCACCATGTCTGGTTTAGACTATGCAGCGGTTTACGATCCCCAGCGGCCGCGACAGCAACGAAATTACCCGCCAAGTCCTCCACGGCCGACTCGACGTCCACCTTACTACGGGGAAAGAATCATCAATCAGCAACCAGGCATGACGCCACCTATGAATGCTCCACCGATGAGAGCACAACATAACAGAGATATGAGGTGGGAGTCTCAGGGAGCCCCTCAGCACACTGACATGTATATGCCACCCATGGCGCCACCGATTCGGGCAACACCCAAGCAAATCGTGAGGGCAGAGTCTCCGCTAATCCCCCATTATCTTACCAGGCCTATGCCGCCTATACCACAGCAGACGCCGGTGATGAAGGTGCAACGAGAGAGGGATAGGAGTACAGAGTCTCTAAGAACTCGCCAACTCCCCTTCATACCTATGCCACCTATGAATGCGCTACGAATCAGGACGCCGCCCAAGCGGTCTCCAGTAGTCAACCAACGTCCACCGGTTGCGCGGGAGGTCGTCGTCCATGAGCAAGACACGCCCCCTCCCGAGCCCGAGATAGCGCGAATTTCATACCTGCCTGCGCCGGTGGAGTCTTTGAAGCGACGTTCGAAGGATTCGAACCGCGTTTCCCTTCTTAGTGATGATGGTATTGAATTCTTGAGAAGCCAGTCCGTCTCTCCGATAAACGACTGAGCTACAATTATCAGAACAAGTGTTCACAGACTGAGGGGCGATGGGTGTGATGGTGCTAGCTTTAGTCGCAGCTTAAGGTAAAAGTCGGCCCATTCTTAGGGTTTAACTAGGCGAATATAAAGCTTTACTAGAATGGAGATTGGACGACTAGAACAGCTTCCTGGGGCGCTTTGGAACAGCGCGAGCGAAGAAGGGTTATCTGGCAAAGATACTGTCAAGCGAGAACTGCGGTAGACTGCATTAAGAGGGCTGGTGGACATTCGTTGTCGTCTGCTCAGCTGCTAGACCGACTCAGCGAATACTTGGCAAGCAATTTAGCAAGCGGGAAATGTAGTTGGCATACATCGAATCGTCGTCTCATGAGATCTTGAATGTTACTGGTTTCCGCGTTACCCAAAAGCCTTAGCTGCGTTGAAACTGGTGCTAGGCTGTCATTTAGGCACTTCTATTGTGCTCCCATAAACCATCTTATTGAGGTGATTTGTTTTGCTTTGGTTAGACCAATTGAAAAAGGCCTTGTTTGTCATGCTGTTCATGTTGAGCCTGGAGCAAGATACGCTGCAGGGATCGGAAACTAACAGATCTGTCCTCGGCCCATGTTACAGGCGCGTGCGATAAATTGCGTTCAAGGAGTAATAAGAATAGTAATGTGATCATCGCGTTGCGAGATCACAAAAAGGGTTGCCTGCAATGGTTCGTCAGCGGCTGAAAGAGACGCGTTGCAAAGAAGACTACCAACTTTAAGCATCAAAATATCCATAATCGTTCATACGCAACTAGGTAATTCGCGACAGATTACGTCTCCCTGCAGGAGTGGTTTCTATCCAATAGTCTCAGGCACCCGGCATCTGTTTTACTCGATCGTACTACCAAGAGGGGTTTGGTGCGCGAGACGATCAAAGGCACCCGAATTTAAACCAATATCATTGGCCCGATGACCACGGTAGGGCTGATATTCTTGCATGCATGTCTTGGAGACCGAAAGAACAGGGAAACCCGTTTTTAATAGCTATGTCTTGGCTGTTACGTGTCTTGCTGTTGAAGGATGCGATTGTATCTGCGCCCACACTTTACCTGCATCACATTACGCCGTATTAGCTAACTAGCGTTTCCGAGTGATTGCTGGGCAATGGTCGAGGAGCCAAGATATCTCGTTGTAGGTACATACATCATGTAGACCTCCACATTGGAGACTCCCTGGTGGGGAGTGGCCTGCATGAATGGCGGAACGAATCAATTGCGTGAAATGTAACCTTGAGATGCAAGTGTGAGTCAACCAGGGGCAACTGACCAGACATGCAGCTGTAGCTACCCTACAGTAGACGCGCGCTGTCCACACTCCTCAATCTTATCCCCGGTTGAATGGCCCGTCACATGTCTGAGCGAGCCTCAATATACGAGATAGGATCGTTGTCGCGAAGAACAGCATTGCGGCGCGGCGAGTTTGTGTATGCTGCCGCCTTCGCAGACATTTCGATCACGACTGT
This sequence comes from Xylaria curta, assembly GCA_022495235.1. Taxonomy (NCBI): domain Eukaryota; kingdom Fungi; phylum Ascomycota; class Sordariomycetes; order Xylariales; family Xylariaceae; genus Xylaria; species Xylaria curta. The sequence continues at coordinate 255,184 of MU375899.1, read as the reverse complement.
AATGAGTATGATAGGTCCGAATAAAGATAGATCCAAGTTCGCTGTTGTGGAGGGAGGTGTGTAGCGTACCTGTTCGCCTGTCGGATATGAACCGGTAAACGATCTAACTAGGTACTTAACTTAGAAGGACCAATTTGGACTAGAGGAGGCTCTGTGAGTGAGTTGATCTATCCTGGTGGATGGGATAACCGGTCGCCAAGACTGCAAGCTGTCGTGGTGGCGAAGCATTGCGCCGAACTGAGACCAACATCTTGAGTCTCTTTTTGATTGATTGCGCCAACGCATTACGCTACTGTACTTTAACTATTCGCCATATTTTCGTATTTTGGCAGGACATGCCAAAGCTCTAATTTGACAACCTATCGACTGGTTAGGGTTTATGGTTAGTCTATGCTTCATGCTATGAGAAGTCGAACCATCCAGGAACCGTGGGCTGATTAATGGACTAGCCCGGGCCCCGGGGTCGCTGTGATAAATAGGGTCTCACCCGGAGACTTTCCATCAATTTTGTAGCTACTGTAGGTTGACTGACAGGGTATTATTAATCTACCCAACGCTTATTTAATGTTTTCGTCTACAGACTTTATCGCAATCCAATCCGATTTGTCGCCAAGTCAACTTATCTCCGCATCCACTACTTGTAGGTGAATTAGTCAGTGTATATCGGCAGTATCGGCGGCTCAATATGATGAAGTTCAATCGCGAGTTGATTGGTATCTTAGGTACCGTGTACGTAGTTTCAGGGCAGAGTAGCGCACCGTTGGTCGTTGCGCCTGAGGTGCAATGCGATGAGTTCATCGTGGGTCGCGAGGGCGACAAGAGGAATTATTAGGAAGAGGCAAAGCGGTATAAGAAAGGGTGCGCAAGTAGTTCGCCAGTCCCAAATGGCCTAGTCTGAGGCGGGAAGAGGGCGCAGCTGATGAGTCGCCGGGGTTGTATCGGGCCCGCTAGGACTTTGACATGTACTGAGTAGTAGTGATGTAAGTAGCTTATGAGCAATTTATAGGCTGAAAGACACCTCTAGTGCCACCACAGTCGACCTCGCATTAACTTCGCTTGTCAACCCGGGCGACAAGGGTCGATCAAGGCTGTACCAATGCCAACGGCTGCTGCCTAAAATCCCACGCCGACAGACACATTTCAACGTCCATCCGAGCCCGCCCGTCATTTGTTATCCTCTCCCGTTGCCCATTCGCGCCAAATACCAAATACCAACGTCTCAGGCCACCATCTTTTTGTCCTTGGCTCTTGCCCTCCCGTTGCTCGTTGTTTTCCCACCTGTGACGAGTCTGAGGACGTGTTTTATCACTCATCCCAGCCCCGAGACACCCGAACAAATTGTGCACATTGTCCCCCCTTTCTGTCCATCCATCCATCCATCTTCTTCTCCCGCCTTCTCCCCCGGCTGCATCACTCATCCTCGCTGTTGTTATACCTACTCATCACATCATCCTGTCTTTGTTGGACTGCACATACGTGTCTTGTTATTTATCTTGGACATGGTCTGTCGGTAACTGGGGTTGGCTATATCTGGATCGGTCTGACCCTCCTTAAGAGCACGTCACAAATAAGCTTGGCCTTTGCGATATAGTACCTCGAGTCCTTTCTCATCCCGTCGAGGTCGAGTCACCTTTCGTTTTCCGCTCCCGTTCGGCATACGGGTCCAACTGAAATCGTCTGTTGGCCTTCTGTCCAGTAAGAACACTCATTATACCTGTTACTACGCTTCTCTCCTCTGGTGTGGATGAACTTGGGTCGACTCCTGTCCATTGTTCTGCATTGTGTATTGATTGACCAATGTTATATCAACAATTGTGATATCGTCCTTGAGTCCTCAGGCCGTCCTCCATCGGCGTAACGTCGAAGGACTTGGTGACTCACAGACCTGCTCAGCCCTGCAGTGCGTATCGGTGCTAACCCACTGGTTCTTTACACAGTAGCCAGCAAGTAGCATTCGACCTTTCTCATACATATAGTCCAGTGGGGCACACCTGGCCATCATGTCCTCCAATCCTCGCCGGACTGGTGTTTTGGCTCGTTTAGATCCCAATGTTCGCGATGGCCTGAAACTTAAGAGTAACTTGGCCCTTCACAAAGGAGCCACCTTTCACTCTCCTGTTACTCCTCCGTCTAGCCCTCCATCAACATCTACCTTCAAGGTCCCTTCGCTTCCTCGTCGGTCTCAAACCAACTTGGATGATGTCGTCGGCGCCCATGTCCGCCGCGCAGCCTTGAATATCGGCAAATTTGAAGATAGCCTAACAGCATCTGACACCGAGTCTGCATCTGGCCGTCGCTCATTCCATGACGACAGCCTCCCTGTCCCCCGTGGCTTCCTGAACCACACCGTCATTACAAACAAGATGACCATGGAGCCTCCGTTCCCAGACAACGAGCGTCGCGTGTTGCGCCCTCGCACACGCCGTTCATCTCACCATAATGAATCCGACAGTGGTTTGGGAACATCTATTGCATCTACGGTACAGAAACGCAAGGATGCTAGGCCTTCTGCTGGCGCTTCAGCTATTACTAGGTCTGTCAACACTTCCAAGACTGAGAGCCTTCCACGCCTGAGCAGCCGTGCTGTCAACCGCATTCATGAGCACACCTTGAAGCCTTTGCTGGCAAAGCCCGGACTAAAGGATTTTCACCCTATTATCCTTGATTGCCCTAGAAGAATCCAGGAGAATCAAATTATTTGTCTCAGGGATCTCGAGAAGACCCTGCTCTTTATGGCACCGGTGAGTCAACTATTGAAAGACTGTGGAGTTTGGGGAGTTACTTATCGTTCGTTGTGTTTAAAGGAGAGGGCTACTTCTGCGAAAATGTACCTCGACTTTTGCACCACATCGATCCGATGCATTCAGGCTACTGTCGAATACTTAAGCGACCGAGAACAAACGCGACCGCACGACAGACCATACAACAGCGGCTATTTCATTGACCTTTTCGAACAGATTCGCCAACACGCCCAACAAATGCAGGAGGCTCGCGACAGACTGGCCTCGGGAGAAGACCTGAGTGAGATGGATGTTGATCCGTATGTAACAGGAACCCATGCTTTTTACTGTTCGACTGCTTACCAATCCTCTAGCACTGATGAGGTAAAACTCATCGGTGGCATTGCAAACACTGGCCGTCCTGTTGAGCTCGTTCGTGTCAAGAAGAACGGCAAGGCCATCTCGCTCGCAACCGGTGAACCAGTCGAGGATATGGAGGGAGAACAGGGTCCTATGCGTTTTAAGCGTTCTTTGAGCCAGCAAGCCGAGGATGAAGAAGAAATTATGCGATCAATGGCGCGACGAAAGAAGAATGCGACGCCGGAAGAGCTTGCTCCAAAGAAATGCACCCATCCCGGGTGCAATAAAGAATTCAAACGACCATGTGATCTTACAAAACATGAGAAAACTCACTCCCGCCCTTGGAAGTGTCCAATCCCAACCTGCAAGTTCCACGAGTATGGTTGGCCAACAGAGAAAGAGATGGCTCGGCATGTTAATGATAAGCACTCGGCTACGCCTGCGATGTTCGAATGCGAGTATAAACCTTGCCCGTATAAATCGAAGCGCGAGTCAAATTGCAAGCAACATATGGAAAAGGCCCACGGTTGGACATATAAACGGTCCAAAGTGCCTAAGACCAAAGGCAGTAAGGCAGGGAGCTCAACGAACCTTACACCAGTGTTGAACAACTTACCTACGCCGAGCAGCGAGCAGACGGATCCTGTCTTGACACCACAAGAAGATGCCTTCCTTCCGACATTTGAAGACAATCAAGATCTGTTCCCTACATACCCCACTAATGAGGAGTTTAATGCTGGACTATTTGACAATTCGGGCTTTGACGGCGACATCTCGCTCGACTTTTCTCCCATTGATAACGGCACACCTTCAACGGATGCTGATCAGTTCACCGCGTACCAAGAACTCAGCCCCGACTTCACTGCCCAGTTCGAAGACATCTATGGAGCTCCTGTACGGCTGCCCACACCCACGTATTCTGTCTACAACAAGACGATGCCTGAAGCATTAGGTAACTTCAGTACGACCATGTGCCCGCCTGTGCCTGCGCCACACTTTTCGCCGTCTGGGCAAGGCAATACAATGCTGTACACGCCCATTTCCATGGTCGATGTCGACGAGGGCTTTGATGACTTCAATCCAGTCAACAACTCTCACTTGGGAGGTGACTTTACCCTCTTCCCGCCAAGTAATATGGGGAAACCATCCGAATTTGATCCCAATCTGTTTGGTACCATGCCGGCGAGCATGGCTGCAGGTTACGCTCAGCCTTCGCCTCAGGACTTTGGCATGGACTTTAACATGGACTGGACAGCTGCCGACATAACGGGGTTCTCACACCACTAGTAAATGTTTGCAGATTCTTCAATTTCAAGACAGGATAGGCAAATTGTGTCATTGCCAGCTATCTGAATTCATTACCTCTCTTGAGCAGATTCTTTTTACGACGTTATGACGAGGAATTGACAGAGCGTGGGTTGTAGAAACTGCATGCTCGGATTGCTTGAATGCGATGAGAGATTACCGAGACTGCTATTCGGACAGAAAATGCCTCTCTCATCCCTGTATACACATATTGTTCTTCGACACTTAGGTTTTCTCATACATCAAGGAGCGTTGTTAGCTAGATAAATCGATGTAGGACCAGCTTATCTTGATAGCTGTTGGTATTAAACTGCAACACTAGTTGCATTGTTGTCAGATTACGTTATCGGGAGGGGAATAGCTCCCCATCAACAGAGCAAGATTTTTTCGCCTCAATGCGTGACACTTTGCTTCAGATGCTGTGAATCATGATATATTGCTTGCTCATTCTTGGGCTTGAGAAGAGCTATTTACATAGTAGGGTCGTTGGTGTAATTATCTGCGCTTGGCCTCTGCCAACTGCTGGCAGCTGCAACCATGCACGTTTAGCTTTGCCGAGCGCGCTTAAAATGAATTCAACAATTTTTCGGCCCAACTTGTAAACTTCCCCGTGACAGCATGTAACTTGCTTCGAGCTGTGGTCTCGACTCCAACATGGTCGTGTCTGGCAGATACCATAGATCATCCGTAAATGATGATGCCAATTGCCCACTGTGTCTGCTAGTTCATGCCTTTACGCAGATCGTTGGTTGCAATCTATAGGTAAGCCTATCTATCGTTTATTTTTCTTGTCTGTCTTTCGGAGAAGTCTCCTCTCCCCCCTCTCTCCCATCCTACGATGATGACTCCGACACGCAAGTGTCCAACCTACCAAAAACTCATAGGAAGAGCCGTATGAGACCGTCCTCGGGGAGCGTGGTCCGACGCGGCCTCCGTCCAGTCAGGCTTCCTCCTCCTTCGTGCTTCCCCATTCGTTACATGATCGCCCTTGCATCCGAGACCTGACGAGCGCGCGTGTGCATCGCCACGTGCTGCCGCGTTGCGAGGCGGGCAGTAGGATCTTGAGGCGGCGCGGTGGTTGGAGGTGGGGAATGTGTTATGCTTATACTATATCTGGTTTCTGATATTGGATGCTGAGAGAGTTTTTTTATGTTGGTACTATGTCCATGTCGAGAATTGTGCTAACTTAAATTAAAGATAGGTACGGACTTTGACAGCCGCATAGCTCATCTTACACGGAACTGGGACTCCTTGCTATTGAAAATAGAGACGCGAGATACTAAAGGGCATATAGTTTGGATTGGCTCCAGCAAATATGGCATGGCAAAAACATGTTCAGTGATTGCAAAAGTCAGTCATATAGTTTCAATGACTAGACTTAATGCTTCGAGATTCGTTATATGCTTCTGGATGTTTTATGAACCTCACCTCGTATATACACGTTTTACCATACACTAGACGCCCAATCCCAGCAATACAGCGACGTAGATTAGCTAGTCCTACTACCAAGCACCGTCCATCGGCTTGATAGTATCATGCTGTACTCTCTTTCAACTTGACCGTCTTCGCCAAATCTTGCGAGTCCTTGAGCATGAAGCTGTACATCGTAAGCTAAAGTCTTTCTGAGGAGCAGTGGGAAGAAATTCGTACTTGTACCATAAAACAGTAGGCATTATCGTACCAAGATGCCACAAACTATGCGCATCTAAAGCTCCCCAAAGCGGCGGGAAGTCCAGTAATTCGAGGCTCATGACCAGCATGATCCAGGCGACGAGCATACTAGGCCAGATGGCCCAGCTCTGGCGGGTTTCCCTCCACCTCTTCCAGCTGAAGTAGGTCCACAGCAGGTTGTGGACCATGCCGACGACGAGGTTTGCGGCCATGTTGTAGGTGTAGTCCCACCTCCAGAGCTTGAGGTAGGCGACGTGGGCGGCGTAGAGGGCGCAGCAGAAGACGGACCAGAGGCGCAGGAGGGCGCGGCGGCGCGGGGAGGGGAGGTCGAGGCGGGCGACGCGCACGAGGGCGTAGTACATGCCGTAGAGCACGCTGGCGCCGGCGCCGAAGTAGTCGAGCTGCTCGGTGGCGGCGAAGTCGCGGGTGTGGAAGACGACGCTGAAGACCCACGAGGCCATGCCGAAGTAGGCGAACAGCTCGTAGTACCGGCGCAGCGGGTAGCTGGGCGGCACGCGCTCACGCAGCCGCGCCAGCCCGCCCTGGTGCGCCAGGAAGTTGCCTGCGCTGAACAGCACCGAGAAGGGCTCCTGCATGCCCAGCACCCGCACGAACGGCCACTTGCCGTGGAACTGCGTCACCGCCTGCCCGGCCTCGACCCGCCGTGCCGTCACGATGTGTTGGCATGTGTAGTCGCATTCTTGCGCGCACGTCCAGAGGAGGAGTCGGTGGTGGAGGGCTGTGAGGGACAAAGCGCAAACAGGGTCAGCATTGGTGATATCAGGCAGCTGGCGCTGGCGTTGTTGGTGTGGTCGGTCCTTGGGCTCTTACGTATGGGGGTTGGATCGTTGTTCGGATCGCAGTTCTCGCGGTCGCACACCTAGAATTAAGTCGGTAAGCCGATTTATGTCTCACTGCTGCCCGCTCTGAGCATGGGGCACCATGGACAACGAACGAACCTCGACACATTCTCGAAATTCGGGCAGCCTGTCACCGAGAGAGGCTTCGACGGTGTGGAGCAGCAGGCAGATTATTATTATGCCTATGGGCAATAGCGACAATGAAGAGAAGCGCCTGCTCGTCGTCGGTCGTATGAGCATCTTGTTGTCCGCATCGGGGAGAATCCGCTGTTCATAGCAAGCTTGGTGCTATGTTTTGTTCAAATCCAGATGTAAAGATGGCTTAGTGTGCTGCCTTGCCCCAAGGTTATACGCAGTTGGGGTCGAGTAAAAGGGACTTTGTCAGGTAGCAGTTTCCAGAACCTTGCCTAGCGCAGGTACTCTGCAATGCACCTCCAATAGGGGTGCAGTATAAGTAACAAAAAACTCCATTACTCCATCCATCTTCTTTACCCAATATCAAACTCTCCAAATAACACGGCACTTCGGGTACAAACAATTTAACCAGAACAGCATTCTTTGAGGCTTTCCCGCTGCTGACCTACAGGTTATCGCTACCTGTGTATTTTTAGAGCTCACGAGGCGCTAAAATATGCTTTCTCCAGAAAGCGGGAGCGGGTAGTCTAATTAGTTGCGCACTACCACACCGTAGAGTGATATTGAGGCGAGTCTAAGCTTTTCCATACATCCTATCTACTTTATTTTACACCGTAACAAACGCAGAGTAGCTCTCTTTGCGATCACAGCAAGCATCCCCAATTCGAATCGTGATGTCATGGTACCCTTTGGCAAATTATAGGCCTCCTGAAGCAGAACTAAGAACGCGAACTACAAATGCGTGCGGTTGAGCCTCAGGAGCTGATGTCAGGTTAGTTGTTGATGTTAGGTTAATACTGGGTTGGCCGCCAATGGCCATTGACCGTTGATATTTATAATGGAGGACCCGAACTAGATAAATCGGATGACGGCTTTGGTACAACAATGAACACGCACTTGATGAAGACGTTACGGAACTTGGTCATTGGACACAATCTATGAGCTACAACGTCGGATACCGCCCCTAATTGTGTACTCGTATCTCGCCCCATTATCATCAAACCAATCCAAGTTCGTTGATGGGACTGTATGGCAATGTTGAAGCCCTAACCGGGAACCCGTTAAGCCGCAGCGAGCTTCTTTTTCTTCCGTTGGCATAAGTCGATCTTGACGCCATCCAGCCGGCAATTCGACGTGAGGAAATGTCCTCAAAGGAGGGCATTATTGGATATTGATACTTGTCTTTAGGCGTGCGCGCGGATGAGCCTTAGCAGAAGTGTAGGCTACACTGCCTGCCACTCTAGGTTGCTGATTTGCCGGCTTATAGCTAGGCAGTTCTAGCTAGTAGTCGCCAGGCCTAAGTATGCCATCGTCATGTGTTGTGACGGATTGTTTGCCGTACGATCACCGCGTAGCCGCTTCGGAGACCAGCCTCTGCCTTCTCCCTCTATATTGCTAGCATTATTTTCGCTCATGTAATCAGTGTTATCATCCTCAGTGTCCTCTTGTGTTTTACCTCTCTTCCGTATAGTGCCCCCGCCACCATACTGGTCAGCTAGCTGCTCAGGCGGAAGCCATTCTGTTTTCCTGGCGTAGGTTACGTTTTCGCGGTCTTTGTGAACGACATTCCGACGAACGCTACACTACGTTATGAAGGTCTTGGCAAGCCTTAAAACAGCACGGGCGATCAAACAGGAACTCTCTTTCAAACAAGTTTAATAGCGAAGAATTGATGAATAACATAGTAATTTCCTTTAGGCACAACTGCGAATAAGTGAGTTTTCAAGGCAAAGCGTAGGTCATGCCGCAGGGTAATCCTATGGGTGTGATATCACGATGCTTTCCGTACTATTGAACCATATGATTACCTAGGTAGCCTTGAGCCATTTCTTGGGGATTAGATCACAACTTAATAACTGGCCCTCCTACGCGAGTAACAATACGTCGAGAGTCGTCTATATCAACACTTGGTGGATTTTTTTGGTCGGGGCCAGTTCGGTATTTCCCGGTGCGGAAAGACCCAGTCCCGGAAGCTTGGGACTACGGGGTATGGAGGCGGATTTGTCCCTTTATGCCCATCTACAGGGACGTTAAGGCAGTAATCAGATTTAGTAAGCAGATGGTCACGATTTAAGTCGGCGCGTCCGCGGCCTTCTCGGTCCGTCGCGAGGTGACCGCGAAAGGCATTGTTGGTTACAATTTCACAAGCTGTGAGGGCGGTGCTGTAGCGTATACTATTAGAAGATGTCGGCGAGCGATCAAGTCAGTCGTGCGGATGGGGGTACCCTGGATGACGAAAGTAAATTTTATCACCGTCAAGTAGGATGGCCGCTGTGTTGTTGTTAATTGGCAGTTCTGACATATTGTTTGGCGTTGCAGCAACTAGAGAGGCTTGGCTAGTGGTCGCACCACGCACTTCACCCGATAATATTGTTGTCTTAGATTAGTTCTTCCTTATCTGTAAACTTCTATACAACTCAATACTTGTTTCAGGAGCTCTCTACCTTCGTCTCCTGTTGAGTATAACATAATCAGCTGATTACATGATGGGAAATAACTAGTTAATGTTCCCCGAATTCAGAAAACGGCAGTACCAAGCAAAATAGATTGCAGATCTCCCGTTCTTAATTTGATAATCCAAGAACAAACCAGACACCCGGGACGCCGAGATCTAGACCAAGCGCCAAGCGGAATCAGCATGAGACTCCGTTGGTAACATAGGAGAGAAACAGCTCAGAATTCCATTTATATCGATAACGCCGAGGTTTCTGGATTGGTGCACTACTGCATTCACAAAGAAGACTTCGTCTCGCGCTAAGAATCGAGCGCGGCCTATGCCAGGTCCAGAAGGAGAATGGGGAGCTAGCGAGAATAACATTACTACCTGGTTTAGTGCCAGACAAGGGTTCTCCGTTGTGTCTCGACAAACCGGCTTCCCGTTCCAGGCAACATCTTCTGAGCCCCCGGTGCTAGCAGTCCTCATGAACGGCTTAAGCATGATGGAGCGGCTCACACCCCGAAGATCCGGACCTATATCTTGCAATGCGAGCACTAGGAATGAGTGCGATGTGGACCATGCCCTCCCAAACATCGAGTTCTGGCAAGACTAGCCATCGCGCACAGCACATAATTGGGATAGTCACGTCCGGGATCTCGCCCCAGTGGCGCTCAGGCTCGCCGGCACGATGGCTCCGATGTCCTCATCGGGATTGCTCGGTAGTACGCGGACTTGGACAGGTTCTGATTCGCGGAGTATGCTGCATCTGGAATCCGTAGACCTGGGATGCTTCCAAGTACATTGCATAGGGGACCTCCATTCTGAAACATGGATATATAAAATGTCATCCAGACGATAAGTTGAACCTGGCTCGCAGCTCGGCCTCATTCGTCATTCAACCACAACTTCGGATCTTTAAACATGGCACCAAGCTTCAGAAGCGTGCTGGCAACGGCCGTAGCACTGGCTAGTTGTCAGCTTGCTAATGCTCAAAACCCCGATACTCAAGCTGATCGGTATGTATCAATCCTCTCGCTGTTTTCGCCGAGTGCCTCGCTAATTTCGATGCAGTCAGTTGAATCTCATGTCTCACCTAGAACATCGAGTTCGCACTTTGAATGTTCTAGAAGGACAACGTGCTAGTATCTAACAACATGTGCTAACGTATCGCAGAACATCCCGCGCTCACCGTTTACAAGTGCACTACATCAGGTGGCTGCGCCGCTAAGCCGAGGTCTGTGGTCATTGACTGGAACTATCACTGGTTTCATACGTCCGACTTTCTATCTTGCACAACCAACTCTGGAGTGAACGCAACCCTCTGCCCTGATGAAGCCACCTGCGCAAAGAATTGCTTCGTTCAAGGAGACTCGAATTATACGAGCAATGGCGTCACCACATCAGGGGATACCCTGACGATGTATCAGTACACCACTGATGCAACTGGCAAGACCCAGAATGCCTCCCCACGTCTGTACCTCTTGGGTTCCGACGGGAACTACGAGATGCTGCAGCTGCTCGGACAGGAGCTAACATTTACCGTCGATTTATCCACATTGCCATGTGGTGAAAATGGTGCATTGTATCTGAGTGAAATGGACAAGAGTGGTGGCCGAAACCAGTACAACACCGGAGGAGCTAACTTCGGATCTGGTTATTGTGATGCTCAATGCCCCGTCCAAACCTGGAAGAACGGCACTCTCAACACCAATGGCTCAGGTTATTGCTGTAACGAGATGGACAGTAAGTTGCCGCTCAGTCTCATCCATATACCTGCGCTCTTTTTTTTTTTTCGTTCTTTCTTTCTTTTCTTCTCTCATTAGTTCTATCGGCTCCACGGGCTCTCCTCAAATTTCGTGGTTCTCCATTGACGTATCCTCGTGCAACCAAATCATCGCTGACTTTATCAATCACCAGTTTTGGAGGCTAACTCCAGGGCAAACGCGTTCACACCTCACCCATGCAGCAGCTCTGATTGCGATAAGGGTGGCTGTGGTTTCAACCCCTATGCTAGGGGGCACACTAACTACTATGGTCCCGGCGGCACGGTCGACACTTCAAAGCCATTCACAGTTGTGACGCAATTCAACACCAATGACGGTACCACGGCCGGTACTCTAACTTCGATCACTCGCAAGTACTTGCAGAATGGCAAGCTCGTCGCTAGCTCTGAGCCCGCGGGTGATATCATCACCTCCGACGCGTGCAACGCTGCTGACTCAAGTGCCGCTCAATTTGGAGGCTTGACCACCATGGGCCAGGCTCTCGGCCGCGGCATGGTCTTGACCTTCTCCATCTGGAATGATGCTAGTGGATTCATGAACTGGCTCGACAGTGGCAGCAACGGACCTTGCAGTGCAACTGAAGGCAACCCGACACTTATTCAGCAGAACAACCCGACGACGCACGTTATCTTCAGCAACATCAGATGGGGTGACATCGGCTCTACGTTTAGCTCTGGCTCTGGCTCTGGCACGACGACAACCACAAAGGCTTCGACGACCAAGGCTACCTCGACAACTACTAAGGCTTCTGCTACCACCACCGGTTCATCTCCTCAGCCAACTCAGACTCAATACGGCCAATGTGATGGCATCGGATACACTGGACCTAAGGTTTGCGCCAGTCCTTACAAGTGCACCAAGCAAAATGACTAGTAAGTACAGGATTAATAACGTCTTCTTCAACTTGTAAGCTCTAACACGTCTTAGCTACTCGCAATGCTTGTAAGTGGAAGAGCCATGGGCTAGAGAAAGAAATTTGAACGTTTCGGTTCTTTTTGAATAGGCGATACTGAAGATGATTTTGTATATACGCTCTGCTTCAATAGAATGTCCCATATATTTTTCATTCACCATTCTTGAGATCACCAATTCAACTTGTCAGCCTGCTTGTCCGTAGGTGCCTATCGCTTTCCCGCTTTCTGTTACTATGTTCTCGGCCTTTGTGGCGGAGGAGCAGGGCAAGGCACAGGAGGTAGCGGCTCTCCTGCGCTGATGGTTTTGCCTTGGCTCATAGCAATGAAATGTTTCCGGATGAGCTGGATTCTGCTGTTCGTATAGGCCGTATTACTTGGGTTTCCATATTGTAGTGTGAACCCGTCGCTATGGTTTACAAAGGACTAGTCTCGCCTGATTAGTCACCCTTTTTTCAAACGAGCGAGCCAAAGGAGCTCATAGGAGACGACTTACGTTGCAGTCTGGACCATTTCTACCAAACAAGCTCCAGAAAGAGTCGCCTCCGACCGTGGGGCTGCTTTCGAGAATCTGATAAAATGACTCTAGGGAATCGCCGCCAGAGGTTCCCACCCAGTCGTATTCGCCCGCATAGTACACCTTGCCAGCGCTTTCTACGGCCTCGATACCAGCGTTCAACTTCTTTGTGTCAATTGGGTAGAAGTGATCTGAGAACACGTCCACCTCCTCTATGTCGAGATGCGTCTTGTTGATACCATACGTCCCATCGAAGAATAGCTTATTTGGAGCAAGACTCTTGACGTATTTGGCGATGTCTCTTACCCAGTCAGCCGGACAGTTCATGTCTCCCCAGACGGGCCCCAGCAACTCATTGCCACTTTCGTACGCAAATATTGTAGGATCCTCTGCGTAGGTCAGGTTATTGTATTGATTTCTGTGTGTCAGAAGCGTCTTTATGTAGTCCTTGAAAGTAGCGACAATCGTGGCGTTGGTGTAGAATTGCTGAATCCCAGGATTGTTGCTGTCTCTGCTCTGTGTGAAATCGAAGCCAGCCCAGCGCAAGAAGTTGTATTTTCCGCCGTGATAATAATCCTATTCGTAGTTCAGTACTTTCATTTCAAATATAGGAGAGACAACTCCTAACGTAATTGTCAACAAGTGGCACAAGTAAGCGAACACCGTACAAGCCCGCTTGGTATACAGCCCAGTCGATGATCTTAAACGCTTCCTCGTTGACCACGCCCTTCGTAGGCCAGATACTCAATGGATTCCCAGTGCTGACTCCTAGCGTATGGGTCCTGATCATAGTCCCGCCCAGAGCATTGACCATTGCCATTATTTCAGTAACGCGCTCTTTAGTAGGATAACTGGCCTTTGTTGCCGGATCGTACGGCTCTCCAGCTGGCGGGGTCACATTTTCGTCTAGACCGAGCCAGTAGACGTTCGGACCAACTGCCTTCCATTGCTTGCCATCTACAAGGAGTTTTGAGCCTTCTCGGACGACGGCAGAAAGTCGATGGGGTTTCGCTATCGACGGTAGAGCAAACGTATCAGAGGCCGTCAGTAGCAAGAAGCAAAGTGCCTTGAGAATAGCCATCTTCCTTATACCAGAAGGGGCTGATAACCAAGATAATGTTTAGAGGATGAACGAAAGAAGAAGAACATCGATTCAATCGCCGAGAAGGAAGAACACTTTGTTATGTAGGTTCTCAATCCCAGTCGTTACATGCTTTAGCCCACGGAGTACAACAGCCGCCATTGCTGCTGAGAACATGTATGATATGCGTACCTATTGTACTGCCCTCCCGTGCGAGAGAGACATCAATGAGGCTTGTTGAACACCTATGTATATGCGCTTATACTCTACTGTGACGGAGCAAAGTCTTCCGTTGTCCACATTCGGCCACTTGCCGAATTGGGCCATATATGACTCCACAATAGCAAGTGGTAGAGTATGTTGAGCAACCTACATGAACATGATTAATGTCTTAGCATTCATGTCCTTGCCGACTTTGATTTGCGTGAGCATATGGCTCCCATAGTAGCTTTGTTGTTGTACATATAAGCTAAGACACCGACTATCAGACCTTAACCACCACTCTCCGTCCTGTTAACGCACCTCTTGCTATTGTATTGTAATCTTTGACAAAAGACAGCGGGTTTCACGCAAACGTCCCAAGATTCCGCTGCAAGTAGCTCTCAGTTAATGGCAAAGACTAAATTCCAGGTTTATCAGTATTACACCTATAGTAAAGACTAGAGGTTCATGGCTTCTACTTCACTCGCATTTGATCTTATAGTAGGCCCGAAGTCGCTTTAAGCCTGGTGAATATTTGATTCGTTCAGCTTTAGCAAAACACGATGCCATACTAAGTAACGACTTGTTAGCACATTATCACTCGCGAGGAGTGATAACAAATATGATGTTAAAGGCGTGCACACAAAACATCCTTGCAATCTAATTAGACTTGTCATCATGATACAATAGTCTAGCCTTCATAATACCTAGTCGTCTCGTTGGAGTCTTACGTTAAGCTGTGTTATTTGATACGACGGGGAGTGCAATACCCTGCTAGTAAGTCATAATCAATTCTTAACGAAGTGATCACATCAACTCACAAAAGCTAGCTAGCTCAGTGGAAGAGCGCCGGGCTCATAACCCGGAGGTCGATTGATCGAAACAATCGCTAGCTAATAATCTCTCAAATGTAGAAAAATTTTCTCTTTTGTCAGTCAATTTTTTTTTTTTTTTTAGGAGGCATCCACCATGAGTGGGCTACTAACCAAACCCACATATGACTAATGATAGCTCCCAGAACATGACTACACTCCTTTAATGGCGCTAGCTATTGAAGACACATACAGCTCGCAACCGGCTCCCAGTCAGTTAATCTATCTCGAGGGACCATTTTCGCAGACTTGTACCAGTTTCTTAAACGCCTTGTAGTACAGAATAAAATTGCAATTCAATGAAATTTATGTCACTGCCCCCCAGGTTTCAGTCCACACAAAGAGACGGTATGACCGGCTGAATCCCTTTCCCGATTCATTATGGATTGACAATCACTCATCTGGAAGATGATCCTTGACAGCTGGCCGTGGTGTTGTTTTTTCTGTGAGACATGCTGCGTGTATATGTTTGCTTTACTATATAAAAACAGAAAACGCTGGCGAAATCAATTTGAAATGACACGACAGACACGCGCCTCTGTAGCAATCTATAATAATCATCGTCCCTAGCTTATACGCTGAACTTGATACTGATTCTGACAGAACTAGCACAAAACGTCATTCCAAGTTTTTCATGCCAATAAGGTACTCGACATATGTGGTCGAATAACTCGGGTCATGCTAAAGCGAATGTTTTTGAGAATTTCTTGTAGAATTATTCCCTGTCGTAGTAGTGATAGTCTTGGTATCTATCGTCAGAAGGATGGGAGCACTGGTCGGTGCGGGACTGAGAATAGGGATACCGAGGATCAGGGAGTACTGGGCGTCCTTGGTGCTCCGACTCTCCATTGTAAAGAGCCGCTTGTCTGGGGCGCAAAGAAGGGAGGTTATGTTGTTCGTCCCGACCGCTTCGGAGGGTCACGTACTGCTGGCTGTGGCTCTGTTGGCCGGAGTCTTGCCCCGGAGGGACCCCGATATCCAAAGCACGTCGCAGTGTTGGAACGTCCCGAATCGACGGCAATTGTCTTTCAATTTGATCCAAGGGGCACCGATTGACATGAATAGGGGCATCGGAGAAGGCGCTTCGGTATCGGCTTGTGGCGCTATTTCGTGTCGCTGACTGCTGTGACCGAGCGGAATTTTGAATCAAGGGATTCGGCAAACTGATGTGAGAGAATGAAACATGGTTCGTACAATGGGGACAACCAGTGAAGCCAACCTCGAGCGAGGAAAACTGATTTGTGCAAGTAGAACAGGTGTACTTTTGGTATCTCGGGTGTGAATCACCTGGTTCGCCATGACGGTTGTCTCTCCTCATCGGATGTATGCTTGACTCCTTAACATGGTTCATGGTAATAGTGTAGGCTGTTTGGAGAATTGTTGGCATATCTCGTGTTAGTTGTTGGAAGAGTAAATGGAAACGTAGTATGTGAAGATAAATGCTGCATCAATTCCCCTATTTATCCTCACTGCACTCTTTGGGGGCAATTCAAATTTCTGCTTTGAACCGCAGGGAATGAATTATCGCATATGTTACTAGCAACATCATATTTATTGGTCTACTAGCGAAGTGCAGGTAAGGGATGCGTACGAAGATTAATCTTTGTTGAAGAAGTAAGCCCCGGTGTTAATTTTGTGTTGCGAACCAGTATTGCTGTGCCACCAACTACCCATCACGGGACGCAAGTGAGGCCTCAATAGTGGTAACCTAAGCACATTTTTTCTCGTCTACGGTCTACACGAGATGCGTTGTTTGTGGATTTCACAGTTTCTGGTTCAGGCTATTAGATCCCGGCGCGTAGGAATTTGGAATGTCAAATAGCACTGACGATTGTAAATAAAAAATAACAACGTATGCGGCTACCGCAAGATATTTATTAACATAGTCATCATCCTCTAGTGATGTGCTCTCGGTCCTATACAGTGGTGTGTGCTGCGCATGTCTGTTTCCGTTGCAGCAGGATCCCGCTGAGGAGCTAATTATTGGATAGTGGAAGACCATTGTTGTTACGCGAAGGGATCACAACAGCCTCATAGGCTAATTCTTACGTTACATATTCTGTGCTGGCTTGTTCCACGGGGGCGGTGTCATAACCCTTTCGAGAAAGCTTCAACACGTCATACCGTTAGAAGTGACCGCTCCTGTGATACACACTTTTGCGCCTCACTGCCTATGCAACAAACTCCCATGAAGTAATAGCTTTACGACTATACTCCAATACTCTCGCTACATGCATATAATGTGCATCAGAGACGTCTTCGTTATTTACAATACACGTAGGATACACCAGGACGAAACTGCTCATGGCACGTGCTAGTCGGAATTCTATAAAGTTGACGATAAGCCATTACCTCCCTACGCAATCATGAAGACACCTTCATCTCCTAACCTCTGCCCTGTTACGGACTTTAAAGTAGGAATAACCTATTCTTCTATATTGATGGGAGCTTTCCCCTTTCTGTAAGATAACAATGGTCGATACTGGAGCATATAGTTGTGTGAACTGCGACGCGGGACAGCCTCACGGCCGAGACATATAAGCCACTCTGCCTGGTAGATAGGAGTTCTTCTCCTTGTGCGATGACAAAAGCCACTTCTGGCTACACCAGCGCTTAAAACTGTGACACGCGAAGTAGCTACCAAACAATGTCCTGTCCGACATCTCGTATCATCACGGCCCTACTTTTCATTGTGGGTTTGACCATGAAGTTCTAATATTAGTTAGCGAGAAATCAATCGGCTATTCCCAGATGGTAACCATTGCTTGCATAGTTTACTGAACAAGCCGCGTGAGCACTGTAGAAACACTTCAATCGAATTACTGTTAGTGTGAAAACTGTCAAAAATATGTAACAAAAAGATTATTTCTTTTATTTGTCTTCAATACTAGAAATCTCCCAGCTCCAAGCTTTCAGATCTAAGCAAATGGCCGAATTGTCATTAATTCAAATAAACTTTTCACAATCATAACTCGTTACTGTGTCACCAGTTTTCTCCCCTTTCCATGTTCTTTCTTCTTTGGTGTGTTCTTGGCTTCCTGATTCAGTTTCGCAAGTTTCAGATCCCGCCATACTGCTTAACAATAACAGCGACCTTGTTAGCGAGTTCATCGGCCTCGGATCTAGTCGCGGCCTCCGCATACACGCGACAGGCATTTTCTGTGCCACTGGCACGCGCAAAAGAGCGAGCGTTGGTATATTTCTTAACTTCCTTATCGATCTCATCTTGGCAGCCAATAGGATGACTGAGTTTCCGTTCAGCGTCAGTAGTTTGGAAGAGATCCTTGTTGCCGACTTCGACACGGACAAGTCTGTTCGGCAGGTCTTGGTATGTCAAGGCCCAGTCTTTCATTGTCCACACTTTATGTGCCAGGATGACCTCGACCAGTAACATGTCAGAGATGGCATCTCCGACGGTTTGGTTGATCAGGTCAGCTAGAGCACTCAGAATATCTAAGGCATCTTTCTGAGCCGGAGACTGGGGCGCTTTTGTCTTGAAAGTTTGGATGGCCGTTGGCGAGAAAAGGACTGTGCCATGGCCATTGGCTTCGAAGTAGACGCCGATATCAAATGAGCAAGCAGCATGGTGGAGGTGCTTGACACCAGTAGGTGTGCAGACGACAGGAAGTTGTAGATGCTGCTCAATGTATTTCGTGCTGGCGCCATTAGCATAGGCGGTCTGAATGACGCCAATTCTCAATTGGTTGCTGATGCCTGCGCTTCTCGAGAGGTCCGCAATGAACGAAGCAGCGAGTGTTGCAATGCGATCACCATCCAACATGAAGAAGCCTTTTTCCGGATCGATCCAGTAGTAAATGAGGCGATCGGCATCGCCATCAAGAGAACACCATCGGTCACCGGGCGTCGGTTTGGGGCTGGGTGGCGCACGCTGTCTAGTTTTTACGAAATCGGCACCGCAGTCAAGGTTCAGTATCTCCGGTCGAAGCACGTCGTCGTTGACGACCTTAACCTGCAAACCCGTCTTCTGGGGGTCGTGGCGCTTGAGGAGCTCGTTCAATTTGGGGCCGCCGACACCATTCGCACAATCTACAGTCAAACTTCCCGAGACTCTGCGGCCTCGTAGAGCGCGGTAGAAAGCTTCCAAAAGCTTGTCGTAATATCCTACCTCGCTGATTTCTCCATAAGCGCCCGGTGTGCCCGCGGTGTTAATGCAACGGGTTAGGTAGTGAAGTTGTGGCGTAGTTAGGATCTTGTAGTCGCCATAGGTTGTCTTGGTAGCGGCAAGCGAGTCCGCAAGGGCTGTGACGAGGGTAATACCCGAGGGCCGAGTGTCTCTGCCAGCAATGACCTTACCAGGCGATGCTAGGTCAATCTTTAGAGTATCGGCGAGTTTGATGAAGTACTCAACGAGCTCCTCGTGGCTTGGGGCATTGACCAGGTTGGTAGCGTATGCCTCCCATTCCTGTTCTAGCATATCTCCCATGGGATCAACAATCTTGACGCCGTTATCGACGGCGGGGTTGTGGCTGGCGGTGATCATGACCCCGATAGCCTGGCCGTTCAGCTTGCGGGTACGTAGGGCGGCGAGCAAGCCAACGCGGAATGTGACGCCATCGAGGAGATCAGCGCTCATACGGAAGCCCGCGGTGCCATACTTATAGACTCTGCCAGGCACGATATTGTGCTTCTTCGAAGCAGCGATGATGGTGTCTCGATCCATGTTGTAGAATGGGCAAACGTAGTCGAGGCTCGGATTGTCGACGACGATGATATTCTTACTGCAAAGGACTATCTATATGTATGTCAGAGGGCCAGACAGCTCCGAGGTAGTATTGAGTGGTTCTTGGTGGTAGATCTATACCTTGTTAGTCGACCTGAAATGTTGGCTGACGACAGTCGTGGCACAAAAGAGGGATGTGTGTGGGATAAGCGAATGGCAGCGAGCTGTATATCAGGCCGGTAGCGGAGGTTTAAGTTTCCCGGTGAGAGGGCTGAGGTTGTTTGCTTAAAGATCTAAGTACGCGAGGTAGTCTGGAAGTTTGAATTGAGAATCAGATAGATATATCGCGGCCCCTCGCTGTGCTGTGCGCTGTGCTGTGCTGTGCTGTGCTGTGCTGTGCTGTTGAACAGCGACTGCAGGCCGGTGGTCCTATGCTATCAGCCCCGCTCCCTCGGTTTCGATACCCCTCTGTGAGAGCCCCTCTTCACCACGGGGTCTTGGAAACAGCCCCACTAGGGTAGCTACTAGTGAGCGCAGGTCGCTATTTTTGTTTCAGGTCAGCCCCAAGTCATGTCCTATGACGTGGTTATCTGGGTCAATACGAGTGTCAGGTATTGCCATTGTGTATTGTATTGTTGTTGTAGTAGTAATGGAGGGGCTCAGTGCTCCAGCACTGTGGCTACTCCATATATACATGCTGTAGGCCGTACCTGCCTACAATTGCCCACTTCAAAAATGACGATGCCCTCATCGTCTGTCCATACTCAGGGTATTCCATCAATTACCGTCCAAATTCCAAGAGTTCCATCGTGTTATCTTCTCGTACCGAGGCATGGGAGTTCTTCCCGGCAGAGGAAAGGAAGAAGTAGAAGCCCGCGGATTCTTGGTGCAGGGCATTATCGAGGTAGTAGTGGCTGTAGCGAAGTAGTGGTCGTGCCGAGTTACATCTCCTCGCACTGCTCACGGTGAGTTACATCTCCTCATCGTGCTGAATCAAAAAAATCAAAACGGTTGGAAGGCTTAAGGGCAAGGTCGTATGCTCCGGATGTGGATGGTCCAGAGTTGATCTACCGGTTGAGGTGCCGATAGTGAAACGAACGCCGTAAACGCCGTGAGGGAGTATCTCGACCTCAAACAAACATCTACCGGTTGAGGTACCGGCAGGCAGTAAAAATAATCTAGCTCAGAAGAAGAGCGTCGACGATCTTTGTCGCTAGCTACCAATTGTCAGGTATTGCCATTGTGTATTGTATTGTTGTTGTAGTAGTAATGGAGGGGCTCAGTGCTCCAGCACTGTGGCTACTCCATATATACATGCTGTAGGCCGTACCTGCCTACAACGAGCACCTGGCGGGGACAAACAGGGGTATGGATAATCACGTGACTTGGCGCTTTAGCGAGGTGTCCTCCGCCGCCACCTTGGACGCGTCTTTTGAAGGGAGTCGCGTTCTCACGATGATACCAGATTTGCTTCTGGCCCTAGACAACCCACACACACGTCCCCCTTTGCCATTTTTGCCATTTTTGCCATCTTATTTGCTGTTCTAACTAGCCCAGAATGGCTTCGGAAGAAACGTGTGCCAACCCGCTTCTTCTGGGGTGGGTGGGGGAATGGGTTGACCTGGCTCGCGAGCGCAATTCCAGGGGCGTGACAACCTATAAGAATGCGTACAATGCACTGAAAGCATGTCCCATCACTTTCAATCATCCGTCCCAGTTGCAACAACTCAAGGGGTTCGGACCCAAGCTATGCGATCGCTTGACCGAGAAGCTTCAGCAGCACTGCCGGGAGAATGGCCTGCCAATGCCTAAGCGGCCGAGGCAGTGGCGTGTCTCCGGCCTCAACGAGGATGAAGGTGACGATGGCATAGGACAGAGGCCCGCGAAGAAGCCGAGGAAGCAGAAGCCTTATGTGCCAACCTTGCGATCAGGCGCGTACGCCCTGATTCTCGGTCTCGCTACAATAGGAGAGGAGGCGCCTGTCGGGTTGACAAAAGCTCAGCTCATAGAGGTAGCGCAGCCTCACTGCGACGCTTCTTTCACCGCGCCTAGTGATCCTACTAAGTTTTACACGGCATGGAACTCCATGAAGACATTACTGGAGAAAGACCTGGTCTACGAGCGTGGTCGGCCTCTCAGACGATATGCGCTGTCGGATGAAGGATGGGAAGTGGCACGGCGGATGCAGCAGACTGCCGATCTGACTCCCTCCGAATTGGCGGCGCAGCACAGGAGAGAAGTACAACCTGAAGTACCCGAGAACCCGCCACCTCGAGCTCCGGTTCGATCGCCGTCACTCGAGGTGATGGTGGTCGAGCAGCAACCGCAGTCAACCTATGCCAATGTCGTGGCTAATGGAGACGCGTCGTCGGATCTGCCCAACTTTAGGCCGATTCGCCTTGCTCCAGGGACGTTCACAGTGCACCTAGTATTGGACGTGCGAGAAATACGATCCAAAACTGATCGTGATTACATGCAACAAGAACTTACGAAAAAGGGAGTCCAGCCGATCATGCGAGCTCTCGAGCTCGGTGATGCGCTTTGGGTAGCCAAGTGCCACGACCCCAACTTCCTTTCCCGCGCAGGCGCTGAAGGGGACGAGGTCGTGTTGGATTGGATAGTGGAGAGAAAGCGGTTGGACGATTTAATAGGCAGTATCAGAGATGGGCGATTCCATGAACAGAAGTTCCGACTCAAGCGATCCGGCGTAAAGAACGTGGTGTACATAGTCGAAGAGATGTCTATGGACTCCATGAGCTTTCAGAAATACGAAGAAGCCGTCCAGTCCGCCATCGCATCCACCCAGGTAGTTAACGGCTACTTTTTGAAGAAGACGCAAAAGATGGATGATACTATTCGCTACCTGACTCGAATGACGATGCTATTGAAAAAGCAATACGAGAGCAAGTCCCTCTTCGTAATCCCAACGGAAGTACTCACTGCGCGCAACTTTCTTCCACTACTCGAACACCTCCGAGAGAAGGAGCCTACTATGGGACACTATATCAGTTACCCAGCGTTCGCATCCATGGCGTCCAAGTCCGACATGATGACCCTGCGAGACGTGTATCTCAAGATGCTCATGTGTACCAAGCAGGTGACTGGTGAAAAGGCGCTTGAAATTCAGAAAAGATGGAAAACCCCATATGAATTCGTCAAGGCATATGCAAGATTTGGAGCCGGCGAGGAGGGCAAGCGATGGAAACAAGACATGGTTTTCGCACAGATGGGGAATCTGGTGGGAAGAAAGAAAGTCGCCAGGACGCTGAGTCACAAGATTGCGGAAGTCTGGAGCGATGTCTAATTCACTTCGACGTTGTCTTTGCTGCGCCGGGTCGTGGACGCGACACTATCATGCCCGTTATATATGATGGTATGTGTAGCCGGCCTCTGCATATGCAACGTGTAGTATTTGTACAAATGATTAAGAAACCCGAATTGGAATAACAGTCTTAAAGACGTACGTGGATTGTATATTGACAGGAGAGAGCCTTACGAGCTACTTCGAATACACATTGACGCTAAGAGTTGCTTCTTAGACAAAATACACGTTAAATCGCATGTGCGCCCACTGGATCACAGTTAGCAATCCCTCAGGCAAGCCTCCAGCGTATCGTAGTGGAGAGCTTCTTCTCCCCCTCCAAGTGTTTCGGGGAAGGGAAGCAATGACTAAAAGATACTTACTAGCCTGCGCGACCATATTCTGCACCATGCCCTCGATGATAGGCTTAAGGAGGCCCTGACCCCCATGAACACCAAGGTACCCAGCCATGCTCTTTTCAGCATACTTCGCCAGGACGTCCACCTCGACATTAACACTGTCGCCCACCTTCTTCCTAGCCAGGACGACCTTCTCCTGCGTATACGTAATGAGCATGACCTCCCACCAGCCCTCGACGTCGTCGACCTTGGTGATCGTGAGGCTGGTGCCGTCGAGCGCGATGAAGCCCTTGTGCACGACGTAGCGCATGATGTCCGCGCGCTCCTTCTCGCGCGGCTGGAACCGGAACGTCACGGCGTTACCGTCGGGCGTGATCTTGATGATCTCGGCCGTCGCGTCGACGTGGCCCTGCACGAAGTGGCCCCCCATGCGCGTGTCGGCGCGCACCGCCCGCTCTATGTTCACGCCGGACCCCTCGGTCAGTGCCCCCAGGTCCGTCAGGCGCAGGGTCTCGGGCGCGATGCCCACTTTGAAGCTGGGCTGCGCCGCGTCCGGCCCCGAGAGCGCCGTCGCCGTCAGACACACGCCGTTGATGGCGATGCTGTCTCCCAGTATGGCATCCTCCAGGAGTTTCGAGGACGTCGGCAGCGTGATGGTTAGAGAGGTGCCGCCCGTCTCGTCACTGTGGTTCAGCTCTGCGACGGCTAAATTCGGGCTCGTGGGTTAGTTGAATTCTGGGCAGAAATACTGAAATCGAAGAATCTCATAGATTTGAGGAGTGAGGGGTTGCTAGAGTAGCACATGAAATATGAGCACAATGCTTGGCATGACTTACTCCCAATCTCCTCAACCAGTCCAGTAAACATCTTGCTGGATCAAAGGGCACAGTATCAAGGATTTATAGGCGAGCCCGCTACGCGGAGTGGACGAGCATAAAGAGATGGTGTTGTTGAGAGTTGCAGCGAAAAATGACGTGATTAAGAGCTCAAGGGTCCAATTGACCCCACCATCATCACATGCAATATAGTTACCTACACATCTTGAAATTCGGAAACAGACTAGGATAGCCACTTTGGACTTTGTCATTATTTTTTTACCAATGCGCTTTCTTTTGAAGACTTCTATTGCATGATGCTGAATACATCTCTCTTATATGTGTCGCATTAATGCCTCTGCCAGGGCCAACCTGCCTAAATTTTTGTCCTTATTTAAGACATCAATAGTAATCTTACGAATTTAGAGCAGCTAGAATGGAACGAACAGATGCTACAAATGGTGATGAAATGCAGTGTGCAACAGCAATGCAGACATTTGAACGGGTCACGGTCCACATATTTGATTGAGCGCAAAAAACCAGATTACTAGGTCTAGTTCAATGTGTCGTGAGCACAGAAGCAAGATGGTATTGATACCTACGCAAAAGGCAGCTCTCCTGCTCGATCCCACAGGCCTTCTCATCATTAGCCATCATCTATAGCTCTCCATGAAATCTATACAGTCTAAACGCGTATAGAAATGCAATCAGCCCTGTCCCAAGATGACGGCTGTTACGCAATCCAGCATTCTTTATTCAGCTGCTGTATCATGACGGAATTGAATGTGGGCTTTTCCACGCTCCTGTGGCTTGTCAACAGCTATTCGCCTTACGCAAGGCACGATGCCGACTTCGTTGGTTTCGGTGTTGCCTCCAAGCTGGCTTGACCGAGCATCAGTATCCCCGCCTGGTGCCTATAGGCAGCTTCTAGCACATCTTGTAAGTGCAAGAACCTTGTGCCTGACGGGTAGGATCTTGGGTCTCGAGCGCATAGTCCACTTGAATATCAAGATCCCGGCGATTCTTATCGTTGGGCTTCACCACCAGGGTGCAACTAATCTCTTCATCTTGCTGAACGGTCAGAACTTCCCTAAGGTAAAAGACTGTCTGTTTCCAGTGTGTATATTTCGTATGCGGACCGGTAGAAAAGCGAATGGGCTTGTGGCATGCGGTGAAATCAATGTCAAACCATGCGACAAGGGCATGCACGAAGTCATCACGGCGACACTTTAAGCTGAAAGGTATCGAAAAGGCAAGGTCGGCGGTTGTGCAGGTATACAGGTCCAGTGTGATCACGGATGCTGGGTCCGTGACGGCTGCCTTGACCTCGACAGTATCGACGAGAGGTTCGGAGAGGGCAGTTGCCTTCAGGGGCGAGTAGTCGAAGCCGTAAACGTTATCCCAGACTGGAGGTTATGAGTAATCAGTGGCGTCGGAGGTCTTAAGTGTCTTGTGGCACTTACATCCTATCTTCTCGTCTTTGTAGTCGCCGTCTTCGATACCACACAAAAATATGGTGGCCTTGTCTGGGAAGATTAGACCATCCTTCACAAGGTACTTGTCTCTGGCATATAAGACGGTATCCAGCATGCTCTCGTATAGTAAGAAGTAACCCATCCACTCAGATATGATTATGTCAACCTTGGGAAAGGGCAATTCAATCTCCTCCATCTTGCCTTGGATGAGGGTGATCTTGTCTTCCATGCCATTGACTTTGACGATTTCCTTGGCTTTGAAAATGATTGTAGACATATCAACACCAATAACATGCTTGGCGCCAGCCTTCACAGCAAACCTGCGTCGGGGAAAAAGAAGGGTTAGAAAATGCACGATCGCTGGGCTTGGAGGAAACTGCAGGCTTTCCTTACATGGAGAGAATGGCTGTACCACAGCCAACATCGAGAACAACCTTGTCCTTAAAAAGATGTTTGTTCTGAACTATCGCATTCATATACGACCTTGTTCGCACCTCGTCTTTCTTTACAAGAACGCGTGAGTATTAGCATGCGGAAGTTGTTTGGGCTTGTCGCAGAAAGAGTAGGACACATACCAACATCTCCTCATGAATGCCTGATGGGGAATGCACTTGAGGTTAGTAGTGTTCCCAGAAGAAATACTGAGACGAATAGACGAACCATGGTGATTGTAGCTACAATACAATTAACTGTCAGTCAGAATCTCGACAGGCCCATCT
Organism: Xylaria curta; assembly: GCA_022495235.1. Classification (NCBI taxonomy): domain Eukaryota; kingdom Fungi; phylum Ascomycota; class Sordariomycetes; order Xylariales; family Xylariaceae; genus Xylaria; species Xylaria curta. Next base: position 228,980 of record MU375899.1, on the reverse strand, counting down.
TCGCTGCGCTGGCCGCTGCTCGTCACTCACCTGTTAAAATAGTGCTGCTCGGAGTGATCCATATCCTTGAGCTTCTTCTCGGCAATCTCGACGTCCATCTTGTCGCTGGCCATGGCGGGCAATATGCGATGCTGTTCCGACGGACTGGAGGAATCTGGGACAAGTTAAAATGAAGAAAAGAGTGCTGATAGCCCAGTTTCCAAAGTCGAGAGTCGAAGGAACCTCAGAAAATAAATTTTCCTCTTTCTTTTCTCAGGCTCGAATCAGGGTCCATTCAGGTCGCTTTCACACCAAAAAGGAAATTCCACTGGTGCAAGAGTGGGCTCTGGCTGGCATTAATCATTCACCGCCCGCCCGCCCGACCAACTGCCCCGCATCCATTTTCGATAGTGATAGATACAGTACATCGAGCCATTCCACTGGCGCAATGTATTCTAGAACCAACCCTGGTAAGAAAACGCAAGCAGTTTACTTGACCTGATTGAGTTGTCCTTCAGCCCAATCGATAAGGAATTCCTACCTCAGTCGGCTCGAGTAAGGGAAGATCTCGGGAACTCGATCAAGTATTTCATTGTACCTCAGATACCCCTCGCCAGATACCAACTACCAATTTAGGTTAGACGATATCTGGCATTTATTTGAATAGTATCGTCTTAGCGGCAACACCATCTGGAACTACCGTAGCTTATCGACACGACAAGATTGATTTAATTTACAAACCAGCCCAGTTTCGTTCGCATTCAAGCTTCCGTCGGATTACGGCCTATGATCCAAGATACATTTGTTCATAGCCGACAATGTCCCACTCCCATGTATCCGTATTCAATGTGATATTAGTAGGCTTCGTCTCGCCTCCTCTTAGGGCTCCCGCCTCGACGGATCCTCCTCCAACAGGACGCGATAGCTTGTTCTCGCCGCTAAGAACGGTGAAGTTGGCCAGCGGTAAATCCCAAGAATTGCGTGAGGCCACACTCGGCGACCCATAGAATCGCGCTTCCACGCTATCTGGCTTCACCGAGAGGAAGATGTAGCCGCGGTAGTAGCCGTCTTGCCATTGCAATTCTGAATTATTGCCCACGCGGTATTCTGCTTCCACTCGTGCCGGAACGATGGGTGCATCCTCGCCTGTCGAGCTCACTGCCGTCCCAGCAAACTCGACACCTATAGACCCTTCTCCCGTTTCTGGATCATACTCTTTTTCGTCGAGCCAGACCAGATCGGAAACCTAAGATAATCAGCCATAACTCCAGTGAGAGTTAACAATCAATTTCATGGGGTCGCGAACCCAGTTTTGGTGGCTGTCTCCAGCCAAAAACACGTTGTTTCCAATCTTATTGTCGTATAGATGTTTCAGCGTGCGATTTCGATTCGCAGTGTATCCCTACTCGCCAGGTAAGTACAACACTTCTAAACGGGTCTCGTCAAGGGACCTTTAACTTACGCTCCAGTTATCACCACTCAGCCCATACGACTCGTAGATGCGCGAGAAGAGGATCTGGTTGCCCACGATCCTCCAAGCCGCACCACGTTTCGAAGACTTGGACAATTCGTTATAGAACCAATTCTCTTGGTGAGAACCCATCAGGCTTCGGGACGCATCGTCTCGGATCAAATCAATGTAATCATCGTTCCAATCTTGATACACCCCGTCAGATCTGGCAATATGACACCGCTTGGGAAGTAATAACGTACCTAAAGAGGTGATACTGCGGTCATAGTTTCGTGTATCGAGAATGATCAAGTCCTAGCAGTGTCTTTGGTGAGTATATATACAGTCTAAACGGAGTCCGAAATACATATTGCTGTTGCATACCAGTAAATTACCCATCTGAAACGTCCTCCAAACGCGCAAGTTATCATCGAGATCGATCTGTCTGTGCAAAATCGTCAGTATGCCCGCAAGCCTCCCTGCTTTTTAGCTAGGTACTCACCGGATGGGCATCCACTCGAAATATGCCCTCACGGCATTCATCTTCCGCTGGTCCACGCTGACACCATGGCCGTCTTTAAAGAAGGAATCCTCAGTGTTATTCAAGCCACTAGATCCATCCCGGTACCCGTTATTAGATACCTCTGTTGTTTCGTGCTTAGTATATGGCACCTTTCCTAGATTCTCTTACTTGTACCTACCATGGTCATCCCAGGTCGCGATCCATGCAAAGTTTTGTGAGGCGAGTTGTAGATCTGGATCCGTACGGTACTGAGGAAACCTTCTTAGCTATTCAATATCCAGTGTGACAAATTATATTGCACGCACCTGTCCATGTCTAGTTCGATAGTCGTATAGCGTAAATAACAACCGAGGTGGTTCATGGGCTCGTTCGCCTTGCGCAGCGCCTTCATAGATATAATCTCCAAGATGTACCTAGTTCCCGTTCAGCATAGACAGCCACAAATTACTGAACAGTGAAAGCTTACAAAATAATCTTGATTATCTTTTCGAGCGGCGTTGCCGTACGCATTGAAATACCCATTTGCTTTTGTTGCTTGTTAGCCGCGACGCCGAGGAACTAAAACAGGAGAAGCCGACTCACGATAATTGCTACAGGAGAACACGGCAAAGTTCACCTCTGCTACATCGGAGTCTGCTGTCGGCGCTGTTTTCGTGCGTCCTACTGGGCTTTTCACGTCTGATCCGCATATGGTAAATTGGTAGTTATATGTAGTGAACGGTTGCAGCCCCGTCGCTTCGACCTGTTCGTTCACACGAATTAGCTCTTTTCGTTTTTCTCATTAATTCCGTACGCAAAACACGAGTTTCAGTACCTTGACTGTGTAATCAATATCGCTAGTTGTATATGCCTTGCCACTTGCGACCACGGTCGATCCATTCACTCCGCCCTCGGGAAAGACAGCCCAGTCGACGCATATAGGACTGGAATCGGCCTCGATGTAGGTCTGCGTATCGTGACTATATAGGGGAACTGGACCTTCGACTGTCACATTGCTCGCATCAGAGGCGAGCGATGGCGCAACTCGCGTCCATAGAATTATGGAATCAGAATACGGGTCTCCAGATGCTACACCATGCGTAAAGCTTAGGTTTGAAGGAGCGTACGCAACGTTCCCGCGCTTTAGACTCCGTCGGGAGACACTGCAGCACTCGAAGTCAGTTATCGCCATCTGGGACGTGTTTAATGAGCTTCCAACTGCTAATTTGGGCCCAAATAGCAAACCCCGTGCTCTGAAAAAAGAAGGAAACGGTTCCGAGAATCTCTTACTGCGGTACGTCAATTCCAAGACTTGGATGCCGTCGTGAGGGACTCGCATAGTTCATATTTCCATCAAAGGCCCCTGTCACAGTCATCGCCTGCAGCAAGCCGACAGCGACGGCCACCACCAGGTTGGCTGTCATTTGCTTATGCATTCTCTCCCTATCTTCTCACTCTTGGTTATATACTTGAATGAATACAATGTGAAGCATGGAGTTTCTTCATCCAAGGGTCTACCAAGTAAGGTAGAGAATTAAGCATAGGACAACGCCACGCAGCTTTGATAGAAACTCAGCTGCATTTATACTCGCTCGCTCTGACCCCGCAAGTCAAATGAAGATACGTTCTTACAGCATGCGCATGCATCCCCGGGACGAGGCGTACTGTAGGCGTATAGCTGGTAGGCAACTACGTCACGCCATTGTAGGGATCGCGAGAGCTCCAATACGCAATGGGAAGCTGCGGATATCGAATGCACGGTATAATCCAATAGTATGATACTGAGGTTTTGCACATGGTAACACTGCCCTGCGCCCGATTCTCTAGAGGTGAGAAACGTGAGATATACCGTGCTTATGATTGGTCGCGATAGATTGAACTTGCAGGCTTCCCGATGGCTGCGGAGCTTGATCGACCTCAATGTTGCATGCATTGGAACCGTCACTCAGTGGCTGGGAATCGAAAGCCGAAATTGGCGCAGACTCCCAAGCCCACCCACTGCATAAAGTTGTTCTAGAACTGCATGTAACGGAACGCTGCGGAACACCCCCCGGCACCCGGGCTATCAGACACGGAGCATGACTCTGGCCCAAGTATATAGACGTGCAAACTCGTTATATAGGTAGGTAGGAATTTCTTCCTTATGCGATAACAATCAACACTGGAGATACTGGCAGCGAGAACTGCGACACTGTAAGTATCTTTCCCAAAGTTCGGGACTGACGAGTAGCCTTCGGTACCGAAGTTGCTTCATGACCGTCATTACCATGTTAGAGAGTCGGGTAGTTCTCTTTTTCTCTGGTATAACCGAACGTCTCCAAACGTCACAAAACTACCGAGGACGTTTTGGTATTTACACTTGACATCTGCATAGTCAAGGATCCAGGTATGTAATTGGCTACTCGACCATGTAAGCTAAGAGATTTCAGAGAGCTAAAGATCTGAAGGCGGCGCATACTGACACGCTCTAGAAATAGGTAGACCATTCTTAAGTGCCAAGCGGTATGAGAGATCTTCCGACATTCTCTAGATTTAAGTCTTTTTTTGTATACCGTAGCTGACCGGTGATTAAGGCGCAGAAGAACTGCAATTGTGCAAATTCGGCGATCCAAAGTAACTCCAATCATGGCTGATCATCTTACGTCTTGTACAAATAGAAAGGTTGAAATATACAACAGATCGCATTCCAGTATAATAATGTCGCAAATAACTCTCTTGAAATATTCAAGTATGAGTGAAGTATTGGGGTGTGGCTTGCTCCTTAAGCCACGGGTGGGTGCTGTCCAAATAAATACTTACTAAATCTGGTAGTTTATCAGCCGCAGCGACCCACTTGTCCACTATTAGCGTTAAAACGTAGAGGGGTCCTTATGATTGCCCCTCCATTTGACTCAACACCCCACCATAAGGCTCTTCATTTTTTTTTTGGTCATCGCTTGATACCTATGCCTACATAGGCACTATCTAGCGACATTATTTACTCTTCGTTCACTGACTACACGGGTAGTTTCTAGAGATCTCCGTCTTCGGTGAATACTTATCTAGGTGCGTAAATTTTTCCTAACTACCATTTTATACCAGCAAGCTCTGTGACTGTGATCCCGTCAACGCTTCAACACCAAGAGTTGAGACAGTTCCTTATCGTTTATTAGATTCTTGTCGTCAAGTAAGGACGCTATCTAAAAATATGGGCGATATCACCGCAGAGGCTGCCGCGCCTCATAGCACCTTCGATGTAAGTCAGCCGACCTCCTCAGTCCTCTGCCCGTAGATGAGGGAGGTATCGCGAGCGTTGACGCTAAGGTATCGCTGTGTAGACCATCTTGGTGCTAGATTTCGGTAGCCAAACGAGCCATCTCATTCTTCGACGACTAAGATCGCTTAATGTATACGCTGAGATGCTGCCATGCACCACCAAGTTGGCTGACTTGGATTGGACCCCTGCTGGCATTGTTTTGAGCGGAGGTTCGTGTGCCGCCACCTTGCATGGCCGACTTGGACGATCATTGTGATTAAGTTTCTGACTACGTAAAAAGGACCATCTTCTGTTTATGATGAAGGAGCTCCTAGTAAGGCTTCATATCGTCGTGTTTCGTAAAGACCCAGCTAAATCAGGTCTAGTGGTTGATCCCGCCATCTTTGACTTGGGTGTTCCAATTCTGTAGGTGATTCCCCATGTTCACCCAGAGCCTGTTAAGCTAGGCTTGCTCACAATTACCACAGTGGAATCTGTTATGGATGCCAGCTGCTCGCCTGGCTGATCAATGACAAAAACGTCGCTCGCGGGGAAGCTCGCGAGTATGGTGAGACTGACTTGAATATCCACAAGGCTGGCGACTCCAATGGTGCCGACCGCCTATTTGAAGGCTTTGGAGACACTCTTCATGGTGAGATGGTTTCTTTCGGGCATGAGACGTGAACCAGCATGCCTCGGGGTAACGTGATTTAACTATCGAGTAGTCTTCATGAGCCATTTCGACAAGCTTGTGCAATTGCCTGAAGGTTTCGTTACGATCGCGAGTACCAAGAACACTGCATATGCTGGTATTGCCCACCAGTCGAAGCCCATATTCGGTATGTTTTCTGTTGCCTATAATGTAACATCTAATCTCTTGCTGACTCGAGGCTTTGCCTTGCAGGAATCCAGCTTCACCCTGAGATCTCACACACCAACCGGGGTACAGACATACTCTCCAATTTCGCGATCAAGATCTGCAAGGCCCGCCCTAACTGGGAAATGGGTAACTTCACTGAGAAGGAGATCATTAGAATTCGCAAACTTGTTGGCGACAAGGCCCAAGTCGTGAGTTAAGCCACCTGCATTTCCAGTTTCCTCGCATATGCACCGATCTAACTTGATATGAATAGATCGGGGCAGTCTCCGGCGGTGTCGACAGCACAGTGGCAGCTCGGCTAATGAAAGAAGCTATTGGTATATTCATCTTCTCGTCTAAGGCTTGAATGTCATCAATACTGACCGATGTTCTTCTAGGTGACCGATTCCACGCAATCCTTGTAGACACTGGTAAGTATTCGCCTCACCTCGCAACACACGTGAATACTAACACATCCGCTGTAGGTTTGATGCGTCTTGACGAATGCCAGCAGGTTAAGGAGACACTTCAAGAACATCTTGGTATCAACTTAACAATTGTCGATGGAGCAGAGCTGTTCCTCGGCCGCCTTGCAGGTGTTGTTGAACCCGAAACCAAGCGCAAGATCATTGGAGAAACTTGTCAGTCCTCATCCTATCATTGAAGTCTTTCTAGAGTTCTTGTGTGCAGTACTAAACTGAATAGTCATCGATTTATTCGAAAAGGAAGCGATCCGAATCGAAGAAGAGGCGAAAGAAACCCCACGTGCCGGAAAAGTAGAGTGGTTTCTCCAGGGAACTCTGTATGCCGATTTGATCGAATCATTGAGCTTCAAAGGCCCTTCAGCTACGATAAAATGTACGTCAAACCCACAGCTCAAGGGACCTACCCATGATCATTGATGGGGGTTTACTAAATGAACTTCCGAACCGAATTATAATAACAACTGCCACAGCGCATCACAACGTTGGAGGTCTTCCGGCAAGAATGTAAGTCTCTCTTCCTCTAATGGAATCGGCTAGTAACTAATTTGGAACTAGGATGAACGGCGTAGGTGACGCGGCGTGAATTCCTCCATATAATCCTATTGACATAGAAAACAGCAAGCCCAACTGAAATTGATCGAACCCCTCAGAGAGGTTTGTCTATTTCTTCGAGGAGGCATAATTCAAACTCATTACTAATCGGCATTCCCAGCTCTTCAAAGACGAGGTACGTGCGTTCGGCCGCCAACTCGGCATTCATGAAGACCTCGTTATGCGCCACCCATTCCCGGGACCGGGTATCGCTATCAGAATCCTCGGAGAGGTGACCCCCGAACGTGTCGAAATCGTTAGGAAAGCGGACCACATATTCATTTCCATGATTAAAGAGGCTGGAATCTATGATCAAGTTCGTTTTGCCTGCGTCTCCTGAAGAATGCCACTGATTTATTGAGCAGATGTCTCAAGCTTACGCTGCTCTTGATACCAATAGAGGTGAGTGAATAATCTGGCGCATAATCGAACCTTGCCTTCTCCAAGAACCGTCTCCCACGTGTGGCATTCAGCTTTCTGACTTGACTCCCTAATAGCTGTGGGGGTAATGGGTGATAGCCGCGTGTACGGCATGATCTGCATCTTGAGAGCTGTTACCAGCGTAGACTTTATGTCCGCTGAGCCATTCGAGTTCCCATTCCAGCTCCTCAAGAACATTTGCCGTAGAATAGTGAACGAGGTTGATGGAATCACTCGGGTGGTATACGATTGCACTTCAAAACCTCCCGGTAAGTAGCCATCATACTGATAGGCCCTGGCTTTTACCCCTGTCTAACTTCCGACAGGAACCATCGAATTGGAATAGAGCGCTTAGAAGGAGATTCAGAGACCATCGAGTGGTAGGTATTCAACAGCTGCAGCCAATCAAACCCAGTACAATATTCATGCGACAGGTCCCCGTGCTCGAACTGCGACCGTACTATAGCCGTGAGGGAAACTCGCCCACTCTACAGTGAGTTAGTTACCTATAGCTACATTGGAAACTTCACCTATGTAAGGCCTTGTCGGGGATAAAATAGGAGACGAGAAGCATATCTATAGAACCCAAGTTTTCACGGATGCGTTTGATTTCCTTAATAGAGTCTATAGATCATCGGAATAGGACGATAAAAAAAAATAAACTTTCTAACACCAATGCAATATTCTTCTGTGGCATCGTCAAGCATCTGAATGTGCAGCTATCAAAAGGACTAGGTATGTAGGATGATTAATCGTACCATGGAAACACAAAATGTGGTTGGAACTAAGTCTAAAAAGGATATTCATCATCGGGCATATAACAGCCAAGCCTATCGCCGGCCAACAGCTCCCCTGTCAAGCCCTGTCCATTCAATATGGGAGCGAGCCTTCCGGTCAGCATTCCCTCTCATGCGGTTCCCTCCACTGCACCCCCAGAATCTCGAATATCTTCTTCTCATCCCTACCCTCGTAGACACCCCCTCCAGATAACGCCCTCTGGTTCAGCTTCATCCCCTTCTTATGCGCAAGAAACCGTATGCTGCGGTTGAACAGGTCGTTTCCGGTGAAGTAGAGCAGCGCGGCGCCAATCTCCGTCTGCGGGACGAGGAGGAAGTCGATGCGCCGCCAAATGGGCCGATAGTTCTCCTTGGGGCCGGGGAATGCGGCCTTGGGAAGGACGCAACAGCCGTGCCACTTGTTTCCGCCGGGGCGTCTGTGGGACGCGAGGGCGGCGGTCAAGAATCCTTGCTCGGTGAGGGTTTCCACGAGATTATCGAGGAAAGCCGACAGATGGTGCGTGTAAGACGACCCGTCCTTCGTCAAGATGATGTCTATATCTCCCGATGACTCTGCGCCACGACGATAGCTTCCTCCGATGATGAGCTCGATTCTCGTATCGATGGTGGCCGCCACGTCCTTGACGTAATCGCCGAGTGCCTTGACTTCAGCTCTCGGTATACGTGTCAATAAGTCGTCGTAATGGTCCACACCGAGCTGTTGGTTTTTTGTGAGCCTGGCCTCGGTTCGAAGATCGTCGAAGGTACGATAACCCATCTGAACCCATCTTTGCGCAGTCGTCACACCCACGCCGTAGACGCCGCAGAACAGCTTCAGTGCCACTCTGGATGGCTCATTGCGAATATTTCCCAGCTTCTGGAAACGGCCCGTAGTGGCGATCTCCTCGATATGATCTGCTATACTTTTGCCAATGTTGGGGAGTTTTACGGCTTCTTTAGCCGTGGTGATCTTCTTGGGCTGTCGTCTGAGTGTAGCACAAACCTTCCGATATGATTGGGCCCTCCAATGCTCACCCGAAAGACGATGCTCTTCTGCCATTTCCTCGAGGAGCTTAATAGTGTGCGCATTGGGTCCGCTATCTTTCTTGTCCCCAGTGCCTCCTCTCATGCACATGAACTTATCTTGGCCGAAAACGGTATTCGTATCGTTCTGCTGGGGTTTTGGACGACCTTTGCCCTTCCTCTTGGACGGGCCCTCGTCCTCGGAAACTTGGGCATCGAGGTCACTTTCATCGAGATATCCATATTTTTCTGGATCAGCGAGGACTTCATCGATGCACATTGTCAGTTCATCTACGAGAAAAGGAGATTCCGTCTTTGATGATGATGGGACTTCTTCCGGATACGAAGAATGGATTGAGTCGCTACTTCCTTGAGTCGACTTTGATGTATGATTGACCACGGGCTTGCCATGTTTCGGTAATTTGTCCCGCAGGGACGACTTTATCTCGAGGTGCTCTTCGGGGTCGGGTTCTACGGGTTTCATATTTGGGTCGGGTTCCGCATCCGAGTCCGGTTCTTTGGGCGTCGGATTCCTTACTTCGTATTCATCCATATATATGGTCTTATAAGGATCGATCACCTTTCTTTTCTCGATACAATCAGGAGGATAAGCTTCGTTGACAATGATAACAGGAGACATGAACAGTTCTAATTTTAAGAACTTGATTACGGCTCCCAACGCTATCCACTTGTCGACAATAATGTGGGTTGCGGCATGAGGGTCTCGAACCCATGTTGCACCGTGCTCTCGGGCCCTTGTTATTTTAGTTCTCCGATCTTTACTGATATCGTTATCGGGAATGTAATAGAATCGCAGTCCTTTGAATATCTGCTTTGATTCTGGGGCCATGTTGAGTGGCGGGTCTCGCTTTCGTTTGGGCATTGTGATAGAGGGGGATGGCTCAATGACAGATTCTGGGTTGTGTCTGGGAGTCACAACAACGATTCCGAATTCCTGACTGGAGGGTCTTGGGATGGGATCTGAGGCGATTCTCCGAGGACGCAGCTTCTGTTTTATAGACGACGGCAGTGAGACGGAGGTAACCGCGGCAAGGGAGAAGAAAGCTCTGGACCTTTGTCTCAGAAGTTGCTCTTCTGTGCTCAGGACATCTGACTCGTCATCCAAGTCCCTGCAGGCATCGAGTTGCGCAAAGAAAGCCTGTTTGTGTCTCAAGGGGGGATCCATCTTTGGCAACATGGCTGCCCGTTGGTCGCACACCTTGGTCGTTGTGGGCGAGACATTTAATGGTTGGTGAGACACGTTGGCTAGGCTACAAACGTGATACAAACAATTGAGGTGAGATGTCGCCTATAGTGAACATATGTGAGCCTCTTGTTTGTCTGCTGTGAGCTGATTGTGCACTTGCATTAGGTCTCACAAGTACTACACAGTGCTTACGCTACCCATAGGACTAAGGGGAAAGAAGCGCCCACATAGTCATGCCAGCTGCGAGGCAGCTGAGAAGCAACACCGTGGTTGCCTAACAAGTATGTACAGACTGCTTCATCCCTTTGTTTTCCATTTGGTTGCACTTCAAAGAATGGATATCTGGTGTTATGTACCTTCCATGGTTAGTTGGCTGTTTGCTCAGAAAGCTCTGAATGCCTTCACGCCTCGTCTGCTCGGCTGTCCAGCGCAGATGGACATGGGCTTCCAATATTCCAATACGATGATTAATGGGTTCTTACTGGTCTTGAATTATTTCCATGAATACTCACTATCGAGTTTAGGGTGCGCCTGGGACCGAGAATTGATTTCAACGATCCAAGTTCAGGAGATCCAACGAAATGAGTGTCTAACGACCCGCTCGGGGTTGGACAACCAGGGATTGAACACGTAGTTTACTATGCAATGTATGCTGCGTGATTATTACTCAAGCAAACAAGAAGAGCCGCATGTTATGATTGAGCGCGTTAGGGGGTACTAAGGAGGCGAGGGATTGCCTCCCTAGGGTCAACCTCTGATGCCTGGGGAGAGTTTCAACCGGCTACACTAAAAACGCCTGTGTCCTAACTAGACCCGAGCGGTTTGTTCTAAGACTCCCCAAGTCAATATAAGTCGATTGGTAAGGTAAAAGTATCATTATTAGAAAATACGTCGTCATTAAATAAGCTGAAAACTTTCTTTTTTTCTTCTATCATGCCTACGTCAAATGAATCAGGGGCTGCTGGATTTTCTTTAATGACAATACACAATAGTTGCCTCAGAACATACAATAAATCATACAAGCTTCAAATCTTGCTAATTTTCTTGAAACCAACATAGTCTCGGCGGTTCTTTACCCCTATTCTATCTAGGACTGAACGAGACTCACATCATCAATATATAGACTAGGCACCACACCACTATAGCAATACCCAGCATTATTAAAATAAAACTGGATGTAAAAGTACGGCCATTCTCCCGAGTTAAAGGAACCCTGGTACCTTCTCCAGGTCGTATCGATCGCCGGAGTCAGCAGCCTGTTAGAGAACGTGCTAGGACTCTCAGTAAACACGAGATCGGGCGGTGCGGGCCCTTTCTTGAGACCCTGGATGATGAGATTGATGTAGTCGATGTAAGAGTCGCTGGGGTTGGTCAGGGCATCCGCCTTAGCCCAGAAGGTGAATGTGTAATCGGTAAAGGGACGCATCAAGCCCGTCGCGAAGAGGTAGATGTTGCGCGTGGTGAACGTGCCCGGCGCTTCGAGTGGGTATGTCACGCGGAAGAGATTGGGCGACGAGTGAGCGAGTGATGGGTCTGCTATTGTAGAGAAGTTGTTGATATTATAAGTCCGCCCAACATATATGGTCTGGCTGCCGCTTTCGAAGTCTACGTTCAAAGCTGTTGGAGATGGGGCAAGCGGTAGAGTGGTGCATTGGGTTATGCTGGCTTTGGTTACCAGAGTGGTGGCGCCGGAAGGATAGAGACAAGAGCAGGCCGATGATAGACCATTAATTCCACAGGATGACTGGACCGGGTTGAGCGTCGCCGTACTAGCAGTAGTTCCTGATGGCGGCGGCGCGGTAAAGGAGGCACAAAATGCAGTCGACTGGACGAGATCGCGGTAGCAGTTGTCTTGGTTGCAGCCCGTCTGCGTACACACAGTTGTAGATGACTGTGCAGAGATTGGCAATACCGCTACACCCAAGGTCATCAGGAGACGAGTGATAGACGACATTGTATCGGGTTCCAGAGACGAAGGTCAACTTCGATCAGCGTCTATGCTTCTACAACCAGAAAGAAGCCCAGTATGGGATAGTCTGACTGCGTACCGTACCTTTATAGCATTGCATCGCCCTCCATTGTTGCGCGAATCGTAACATCCGATTGTATTCAGCTGAGAACCCAGAAGCTTCGGTGGCGTGTCGTGAGCCTCCTAGCGGTGTAGGATACGAGCTTCCACCCTTCAGCTACGATATGTGCGGAGCAATAAGATGTCCACAAACAGCCCACGTTTAACGTTGTGTGCATTGGAACAGTACTATTTATACTCAATACCGCTGTATTAGGATTGAAATTCTCCCGGCTTACCTTGAGGGCCATCGTGAGCGTGTTCCGGCCAATCATGTAGGTGTAGTCGAATCGAGCAGCGGCGTAACTTTATAAGTTCAAAAGTATTATTTGACCATTTGACCGCTTTTCTTGCACACCTAATACTAGCGATTTCTGTCGAGTATTAATCGGTAGCTAGACTTGTTCATTTCATATGATTTTCAAAGTCATCTTAGAATGAGCTACACGTGAAGTGAGAGCTATACTCTATATAGACTTCTCGTAGTCCACTGTCTTAATCGGCTATTCATATGTACCTATATAAAACACTTTTTACGTCAGCAGTACCGTAGCTGGTCATATGGAAGCTACTGAACGTCATAGATAAGCGCCATCCACAAGAATGGGGTGTTTTCCCTTCATCGAAGAGAGTTTCTCACATGTTGTCACTGCGTGTCTTGACTACTCTGCTCGCCTATGTCTGGAAGCTGCAATGGCTATAACTTCCTACTCTACTTACACTACATTGTTGTAAGGTCGATCGGGCTTGAGTTTACTAAAAAGGTAGCATCAGTATACTATAATTAATCGCGCCTAGAAAGGAAATTCGATCACGGAACCCAGTGGGTCATATTACATCCCACCATAGCCTTAACTGCCACGTTCAAGCCTTTGAAAACGTCAGATATATAGAGTATCGCGAAGCGAAACGTAGGATATAAGTATGATATAACATGATTAATCCCTCAGACCCAGTAATAACCCAAATCCCGATCCTTTTCCAAGTCTCATAATCGTACATCTAAATATACTCGTTGCCGCGCTATTGGGCATGAGGGGCCTGAGACGACTGGCCTGAAAACCCCCGAGCGTCTATCAAGGGAATGCTATTCTTTTCACGAGGGTCGAAAGTTGGGTTGCCCTCGACGGAAAATCGGCTCACGTCGTCGTTCTCCACCTCGTTCAGTACTTCTCTCGTCAGCTCGACATAGTCGTATGCGAATTCGCCAATCTCTGCGTCGTCGATGCCCAGGATTTCAGCCTCCTCGGTCGCACGAATCTTCAGCCCTGGAATCAAGTTGATGACGAAGAGTATGATGCATGTACCGCCGAAAGAGTAGGCACCACCGGCAGCCGAGTCGGCTAGCTGATACGCTAGCTGTATCCAATTCTGGTTAACCCAGCCGCCATGGATCACTGTCGTGCCGTCCAGGTGCGCAATGTAATCGGCAGCAAAGAACGCGGTAAGAATGTTCCCCACGATGCCGCCCACGGCGTGGACGGCGAAAATATCCAGGGAGTCGTCGATTCGAAGTACGAATTTTAGTTTCGTCGCATAGTTGGCGAAGCAGGCGCCGAGGGCACCAAAAGGGACAGCAGCCCAAGACGGGACAAACCCTTTCTCTTCATCAGCCATCTGTTCATCTTATTCGAGCCTGTTCATCTTCTCACCTGAGCCTGGAGTGATCGCCACGAGACCAGCAACGACGCCAGAGCAGAACCCGACAGTGGACCACTTGCGCTCCAAACGATAGTCGAGGACGCACCAAGTGATGCCACCAACGCATGCCGCTAGGTTCGTCACTACTGCAGCCATGACTGCCCTCATGTTGGCCGACAGAGCGCTACCAGCATTGAAACCGAACCACCCAACCCATAGAAATACAGTTCCAATGACGATATGTGTGACATTGTGGGGGCGATAATTCAATTCGTGGGTTCCGTGGCCCCGTCGTTTCCCCAGCATCATCGAGTCTATCAAATCCCGGTTACGATTAGCACATGCCCCGCCATATAGCGTTGAAAGGGTGTCTCAATAACCGAGCGAGAGTTTCCGGAGAGCGGTAGGCCTTCTTTGAGTCGACCGCGACATGGGAAGGATACCAGAGAGACAGATGAGCGAATAGGGACAGTTACTCACATGCAAGGGCTGCTGTTCCGGAAGCGATGTGAACCGGTGTACCTCCAGCAAAATCCAAACCACCAAGCTTGTTCGACCATCCATGTGGGTTCCAAGTCCAACAGGCAATGGGATCGTAGATGAGAGTCGACCATATCAACATGAAAACGATGCAAGGAAGCATCCGTCCTCGCTCAGCGACAGCGCCCGTAGCGAGGGCCACGGTGATGGCCGAGAACATGCCCTGGTAAACGGCAAATAGCAGATCGGGAACTCTGGAAGAGCCGACAGAAGGTTGTGCGAGGACATCTTTAAACCCAAAGTTCGACAAATCTCCGATAAAGGAACTAGCAGTATGTGAAAAGGTCAATGAATAGCCCCAGAAGAACCATTGAAATGTCGTCACTGCTGTGGCCATGACAGAGAGCCATATTAGAGATAAGGCCGACTTGCGGCGGGCAAGACCAGAATAAAAGAAGCTTGCATTTTCTCTTGTCAGTCGTTCATCGCTGCGGAGCGTCCTGATGATGCGCGAGAGAGACCTACCCAACACCGGGGATCATCAGCAGCACTAGAGCTGTCGCGGTTATCACCCATCCAATATCGCCGCTCTAACCGACGCACATCAACTCATCAGCCGGTTTCGTTTTTTTTTGGGCGAGATGATTGGAGAGTCAATTACCTCGTAGAAAATGTTGAGATCCTCGCCTAGCGAGTCTCCTCCCGTCGCAATAGTGCCATTATAAGGGAATTTGTGTACGTAGTTCAGATCATCGAGGTCGATGCCGTCCAATGTGGGCATCTTGGCGACAAAACTCGGAGTGGCTGGCTCTTAGCAGAACCAACCCTTGACAAAGCTAATCGTTCAGGCGACTCTCACTTCCACTTTGAAGAATCGTACCGAGTGAAAGAACGCCAGAAACTTCAGAATAATTGAGGTCGAGGGCAAGAAGGGAGGAAGTACGGGGGAACATATGATAGAGCCAACATGCCAAGCATTGGATCTTAGTGTCTCACCAGGTACGGTACGGTACAGCAATGAATAAATCGGCAGTGGGATGAAGCGCCGAGAAAAGGCAATTGGAACACACCCAATTGTAGTCGCTGGCCGCAGATAACTCGACTCATGCAACCCTTCACGCCACAGCCCCCACAAGAAGCAATGTTATTCCGATGGACGTTCTGGTCAGCGTCGTATTGAACGGACATGCACTCGTTCTAGAAGGAGCACGTATGTATATCAAACAGTGGTAATACGGTCAGCGTCTCCCATTACAACGGTGACATTATAAATTCAGTCGATACGCTACGACACAGACCGTGCGCTCATCACTGATCCTCTATCGATCCTCTAGCGGGCCAATAAGCCGGGCGCAAGGGCCTGAGTATTGAGTCGAGAGACGGTAAAACCGAAGGGATAGGAATAGATTGGGATGGGGGGCGAGGGCCGATACATGCTGATTATGCGAGCGAATGACATGTCAACAACGCTAGATGGACAGATACCTGCAGTCAGAAAGCTAAACTGCGTAGCCGTCGTTGCTGAAGGGTTGTATGTAGCTTTCCAGAAGGATTGGTACTTCATGGAGGTCCAGTCACTGCATAACTGTAGGTATGGTCTTGGGAATGCAGTAGAATAAGATCATCCGGGCAAGACAACTAAGACAACCGGCATAGGTAGAAACGAACGTGTACGTAGTAGTACTTGGTGATGAGCAGGTGATGGTGGTGTGGGGATTGCATAACTAGAGCTTGTGGCGTCGTGGAATGATCCGTGCTTGAACGGAACCTTTCGGAGTCTAACCGACTGGAGAAACATATCCTAGTTGATTCAGGTTTAAATGTACATCTGAGATTATTTTGCGATATCAAAGATTACTTCTCACTGGATCGCTCAGGATTGATATCAACTAGATTAGTCAAAGATACTGACGATGTCATTGGGGTTGGGGAAAAAGCGCCCAGAATGTCTTAGATGAGGGTCCCTTGTCAGGTAGGTAGGTACTTACTAGTTGATAGGGTAATAGTGGAGACAAATGCGCCAAGCGGCAATCCCACAGCTCGCGATAGCACTAGGCTAGACTAGGTAGTTAGGTCCCCGTTATTGACACCTACGTACTCATTTCGTTTCTATTGTAGCTTTTCTCAACGCTTGTCAATTAAGTACTCCGTACAACCCGTTTTAGCACGGGGGACTAAATTGCGTGATGACAACTTAGTTGGGTGATGAAAAACTGAATTTCATTTACAGATAAGCGAACTCATACAAGTGTTTCGGTCTTGGTTCCAACAAGTATCCGAATTTTCGTCGTTCCCCTTGTCAACCTTCCGTAGCTTCGGGTTCGGCTAGAGACGTCAGCATTCATCTACTATGATGAATCTACCGCATTCTTCAGAGTATCCAATTCTACACATCCGAGGATAACACTGAGGCCCCAAGATGGGTATAGAATAGACGCCTGAGTGACCTCGACAGGGTTGTTTGAAAGTCGAATCATTCTCAACAGCCCCAGGCTCTCGGTAAGCTAAACGGTCCCAGCCACATATGATATATCTCCACTAACCCGTCGTCTAGAGCTGTACAGCATACATTAGTGAGTGCTTCGGCCTTCTCTCACGACCGCGTGGGGAAGAAGAAAACGACCGCTGCCTCTAGCGGACAGGGAAGGGGGGCCAGTCGCTGCGTATAAGATCGCCGGATAGCGCGTCCACAGGGAGCACAACAGCAAGCCACCTTACCACCCGTTACACTTCGCTTCATCCTGGTACTGTAGCTTTTCGCTATGCGGCTTTGCATCCCACATGACATCAGGGGTTCAATATCAGTCATGGGCTTAATGATGTAGGTAGGTATCGCCCTGCGGGTTACTGAGAAAACATGGCCACGATCCAGATTCAGATCCAGATCCAGATGCGAATATTGTTCAAAGCGCATGGTAGTTGTACCAATCTGCCACCGCATAAGACAGTTGCAACGCTATCTGAACCGACTTTTCTCTGTTTCCCAGACATTCACTTCCTCGCCGGCAACCCCGCCCTCAAGGTCCCATCGAGCCCACAACGGATGCCGCTTGCCGATGGCGCATCTGACATGCATATGTCCATAAACATGTCCACAAATTGAAACGATCTGCCTAGAACAAGGCGATTTAGCTGACAACGCTTGCCAAAAGGAGTGCCCCTATTTGACAGGTTCTGCCCGCCCTGAATCGCATTTGGGAGCTTCGCCTGAGCAGTGCCGCTTTTTAGCCTGGACTTTGCCTTGGACTTTCTTTGCATATTACCGTAAATGCGGCGTCGAAAAGGGACTGTGGAGTTCTGACGTGTTAATGGCAAGCCTTTCACCATTTGATTCAGACATGATTTACTGTATTGATTGCAAAGTGCCTTGTGCGTTTGAGAAGTATATGCAGAAGTAGTAGGTCGCTTTTTTTGACAAGTTCCTAGCAAGTAAAGGGGGTGAGAGACAACGAGTTTTGTCTCATTTACCCAATCACTCACCGGGCGATAACACCTATTTGTATATAAATACCTATTAATGAACTTCTCATAAATATACCTTTATTCCACCCCTATCAACTCAATCAGGAAGAATACCGTGCGCCGCCCACAGCACAGCATCGAGTCCTCCTCGCCGGCATCTCGAAACTGCGTCAGTAAGAGGAATGGTCAAACGTGCTACGTTGCGCAGGATCGAAACTACATTAAGGCGAGAGCCAGAGGCTGATATGAACCTCCTATCATCAGGGTATTCAGAAATGTTACAAAAGTAAGTTCTTATCGCTATATCTCGTTCATTAACAATGCCGTATCATGATTCCATTACGTGTCCCCCCAATCATGACCTCCGTTTAAGATTAAGGCAGCCGGTATAGCAGTAATCCTCCAAGAACTAACAGCCGGTTTGCAGAAGCTAATCAGGGATGTGAACCTAGATAACTTGTCAGCCATACTTATTGAGCTGCCTGTGAAAAGCAAAGTTATATATAAGAGCAGTTGGGCTACATCAGTCATGGCCTTTCAAGCGAGCAGCGAAATCATCTTCAAAGTCACCGCTACAGCGGAGCAGCCGCTGTTTAACGCCGCCGCCTAACACCACACCACTTGGCGACGTGGAAGGAGACGGGTCAAAAATATGAAGCTAGGGACTCCTGTTAGCTCCAAGTCGATCATGGATGCAACATATTCTAGACTTTATCTTCACTAGCTCTAAAAAACGCTTCAGCCGTATATACCGGATTGCTACGTCAACTTTTGCCGATATCAGCAAAATGTGTGCTTACACATGGAAATATTCGTCCCGCCAATATCATGATAGAGACAGATGACAACAGGCATTGGCAGGTTGTCGGCCTTGTAGATTGGGAAGCAAGCGGCTTCTATCTTGAATACTCGGAATGTGTGAAGACGACGAATACTTTGGCACCGATCGATCGACAACTTTGACTGGTACAAGTACTTGCCAGAGTCTGTATCTCACCAGCGGTATACAATCGAATTGGCTGATGGACAGACTATTAGACCCTAGTCTGGTAAATAGTTGAGATGGAGACTACCCAACTAGCGAGGCGCATGCTCTCTTATCACCGTAATTGTAAACTCGACAAAGCTTCGGGTAATTCAAGCGCCTCCGACGTGTGTCAGGGCACCTCAGGTAACACGTACAAGCTTCCACGCGCAGTCTGCCTCAACTCACGTGCGCGACGCAGTCTATCGGTACATACCTATAGAACTAATCCTATAGACTGATCACGTCAGCTACATACATCCTAGAACTACTCCAATTGGAGCTCTCGGCACCAATATATAGGCGTTCGATTTTGATTTATTTAGGTTGCCACACCTAGGCGAGAATATCTAGGCAAATAATCTACCTACGCAGTCAACGATGTTCCATCCGATCTCGAACCTGCATATGGCCTTGCAACGTCGTAGTCTCGGTCAGCGTTTCAGGGGGAGTTGCACTATCATGTTATTTCCCCCTGCGTATCCCCTCGACATCAAAAACAGCCACCGACACCAAATCATTCAGGGATCGCGGGCTTGGGCAACTTTAGATCGATCAATACTACGTATAGGTATACCTACCCCAAATCCAACTGATAAGCAGCATGTCACGAGATGGTGGCGTTCGTGGCCAGGATTCTTAATGCCTATAACGCGCCACCATGCAGCTCACGAGTCATTTCATGAACTAGAACATGGTTACTAAAAAAAGATAAGAAGTTGTTCGCGTTGCAGCTTTGACGAGAACAAAGCCTCCTAAGACTACTGTGTCATACAGAAAGGCGATGCTAGAACAAGACACATATGAAGAACGATATCAATTTAAAATATTGTTTGATTACTAACTTGTGGTTCCTAATAAGCTATTTCTTTATCCCAGGAAACGTCCGAGAAGTAATTGGTATTGGACTCTTACTCTACTCTTATTTACAGTTCAAGGGAGACGTCGAGGAGAATTAGATCGAGAAGGCTATTTTATGCACTCCATGTTTAGCCTGTACGTGTATTCGGGGCCATAAAATCACAGCTTTGCATTCATGGTGGTTTAACTGCCCTTTTAACTCACCGAGGAACTAAATCGGGGTAGTAGCTTAACCCAATAACTAGACTGTTATAGCTCTCATGTAGCTTTCTCTTTCAACATATGTGAAGACCGCGCGATATAAGATGGAATAGCAACTGCCTTGTATCTCTGCCATCTGCATGTATGTATACATGCACTACCAGAAACTTGCAAACTGGCTTTCATTGCAATGACTATGTAGTAGTTCTAATCAACATGTCGAGTTTCATGCCGGAGTATTTAACCCCTGGTTTTCACACTAAAAGGATCAATTGGATCAATAATAGTACCTTAGAAATATTGAGAGACAGTAACCGTAGACACACGATTGTGGAAGACCTTTGCCAAGTCGACTAGGCGGTCCGAAAAGGGCTGCAGCACACGTGACAATGAATTAAAGAGGAATTAAGAATGAGCCTCTACAACTTGTAATATCATTCCGCCTCGCGCTCGTAAATCTGCAATAATCCCGTTCGTGATAAGATATTTAATCCTCGGTTCAGTGTTTGAAATAGACGTAGGGAATTAAGACATTAAACAACAAGACTGAAGGTTTGTCAGAGAGCTTGGTGCCACGAAGTGAATGCTAGTTCAGGCTCAATAGAGTGATCAAATCAAGGGGGTTCAGTCATTTATGTACACAGGATCTACTGGTTCTACACCTTAGGGTAGCTAGCCATGAACCTGACAGTTAATCCGGAGGGCACAAATCCATGTGAATGCCACAACAGATAAGAGGCGGCGGGGCAAAGTAAATGGAAGATCGGGCCTATATTATTGTTTGCCAATGGGACAAGGCTATTAAATAAACAATAACAGACTAGCATCCCTTAACTGGTTCCACATCGAAATTTAATCCCGAAAGAAACCTGTTTGTGGATAGAACATCAATTTTCTCAGCCTCGGAGAGAATCTGCAAGCTCAGAAACACCTTGAAGGTTCTGTGGCGAGACGTGGTCTAGCACACGTGAATATAAAACGATAACGATATCTGATTAACCTAACTTGTCTAATCTTGAAATGTTCTATTGCTGCCATAACAGTCCACTTCATTAACTTAATTGGTAGTGGTGACATCCTTTGGACGATATTCATATATCAACTACACTCCAGGGGCTTGTTATCCGGTCCGACTTCACATCTCATCCCTAGCTTCCTGCTTTGCTTCCGCATTTTCTCCTCTTCTGTCTTCTTCTCTATATACAACGTTTCGTTGTCTAGAAGTTTTGGAATTGGATAGCCTAAGACAGAAAGGGATGGAAAATTCGAGGCAAAGTTTTTCCCAAGTACTCATCTCCGATCAAGGAGAACTACAGGCAATGGACAACCCTAAGCCTCGAACATGGCAAATATTGAAACAATGGCCGCGAGGTTTGTATATAATGATATCCTGATGCAGAATCAGGACCGATATTTCTAACTAACGAAAACCAGGTTGCGGTAAAAACCAACGGATGTGCGAGAAAACAAAGAGATACTGTCAACAGATACCACAAGGTGGTGCGCTAGATTCCCCAACATCTGAGCCTCGAAATCAATGTATCGTCAACCTAATTCCAGTCTATTATGCGAATGATTCGCTAACAAGAATTCTAGTTGCGTTTGAAGTTCCCATCCGCGACCTCGAGCCGCTGCAGGCCTTGAACGCCTTTCGACGTGACCTTGGCCTAGGCCGATCCTCGAACCTTATTAGCAGCGCTATTTACGACTACGATCCCACAACTATTGCCGAGTGCTATGAGAAATCCATAACAGACGGTTTCCCCAGGTGGCCCCGATATTTCCCATTGGCTCAGCAGACTGAAGTCGGCTTTGTGGAATATTTTACAATTAATAGTTCGACGAGCAACTCTTCTTTGTCTTACCAGCACGGTATCGACACCCGACCATCAACAGCCCAACACAGTGGATAGCGTCGATACATGCCCGGGCTATGCGACACCCGCAGACCAGCAACATAATTCTCCCAAGGGTGCTTAAAGGAGCCCAGAAGGATAAATAAATCGGTGGCCGCATCGTACTCCACAATAATGATCCTAAGTCGTGTCACAATAGCATCGGCCATCAGGATACATCCATATATATTTTGGGTTGAAGAATCGAAGTTGGGGCTTAAGAAAGCAAATCTCTTGGTGTAGATGTCACGAACTGCACAGTCGACGACTAGGATACGTAGAGTCGAGTCTCACATAGCTTAGGAACAGTATTTACAGACATCAGCAAGTCACGATGCCCTCCGTTTGGTTTTCTGCGCAATTCTCTGATATTCTTGGTGTCATTTGCAGATCATGAAGCATTAGCTGCTATCGCGGACAGTAACAACAGAGTATCCAAAGACAAGAGATAGTCCACCAGCTCTATGAAAGCGATGCAACGAAGTTAACTGGCTCATCTCCTACCAACAGGCCCTCTACACTCGAGACTCTCTTGCTAGGTGTATCATCCCAAAAGTCTCCGAAAACACAAGGGTCGGCGAGATACACAGCTCGAGCATGACCATCAAAGTATCGATTGATCTTCGAATAGATAGCCTGAGCCTGTCCCCGGAAGCTGCCAAAGGCCCAGGTGATCTCGTTCCACGTACCGCTCTCGTCGACGTGAAACCGTATGAAGTCAGTGTCGAATCGGATCAGCCAGAATTCCGAGAAGACTTGGGCAAGATACTGCGGCCGCACTATCATCGGGTGGCCAACGATGCGGAGGACGCGAGACCGGCCGTTGACGTGGGTGGATTCGGCGTGGATTCTGTGCCGCACTACCTTGGCGACATGGCTCGCGACGGCGAAGGGTCGGGCGGCGGTCCGCTCGAGGAAAAGGTTCGCGGCGTCGGCGGTGAAGAATGTCAGGGAGGCAGCGGCTGTTTCCCAGGGCTTGGCGCTGGGTGTGATGATGTTGCAAGCAAATACGGGACCTATGCCTCTGATTCCTTCGAGAAGTATGTGCACGGTGCATGTCGCCGGAAGGTCGGTGATCCATAGTCGACAGTTTCGTTCCTTCGGAATAGGGTAATTGTTACGACGAAACATATTGTCTCTCTGACCGAACAACTCTGTTTTTGTCATGAAGACCGTACTACTTATGAGGTTTCGTGATGGAGGAAGCCCCCTTTTAGCTCGAAATTCATTGAGAATATTAAGGGGTCTCAAAGTAACCAAAGGAAACTCTGAGATCTCTAATGTGTATTAGCTTGTGAATTAGTTGAGTTGCTCCTGGCAAAATTTGCTCAGTAAATGTAATGCATGTATTGTCACATACCTCGATCGTGTTGTTGAGCCATATTGCTTTGTATCCACTCAAGATCTTAAGATAAAAAAAATGATGTGTGCTGAAAGTAGATTTATGACACTGAGTTGATCAGGAAAGAATATATAGGAACAAGAGCCTGAGGAACTGCAGCAACCACTTGCTTAGCTACAATTATGTAGAGCCGGGCAACACGATTCTCGAAACCATACGCAAATGCTCAGCTAGACACAATGCATTGTCTCCCGCCAATGTATAATCCTCCTTTTTCGCGACAAAACTCTGTTACTACTAACCCGCAACGATTACACCTTTCCCTCAGATACCTGTAATTGACTATTTCCTTGAATTTTATCTACGAAATGCCCTTTCTTTGTCAACTTCGTAACTCGACAAAGAAAACGAGGAATAGCAAAGCCTCTGATCTACGTGCAGTAAATGTAAGTCAAGCTTTACACTGTAGTGCTAGGATTAGAACTTAGACTTCCAGATAATCTAATGGGATTGCAGTTCCACCCTTTACAGGCCGGGAAGTAAGCTGTGCTCCAGAGCGTTGTGTTCCAGTATGCCTCATGGGTAACAAAAGCTCTGTATAAGCCAGTTGTATAGCATAGCGATTATTTAGAGTAATCGATAAAAGTCTCTACACAGTGGATTGCGAGCGGTCCCTACAACATTTGGAGATACAGATCATGCACAATGGGACATAATCAAACATTTGATAGCAAGGTGAGTAACGAGTGTTCATCGTATTCCTATTGGTTCAGATTTCCTCTCAAGTAACCCAATAACTAATAACATCACGCTAATCTTTGCTTCACAACTAGACCCTTCCTCATGACGGGTTTCTTTGTTTTTTACTTGCTTAGTACATATAATACTACACTTGAGAGAACCACTCGTATGTCGCGACTACAGACAAGAAGATTACCAAGACTGCATGTAGATGATTAGACTTTATTGAAAGAGATAAACCAAGTGTCATTTGTGTACTTCTCTATGATAAAGCCAGTGATCAAAGGGGCAGAGCAACTGAGACGCGTTGCTCATCATTACTTCCAAATATGAACATAAAATCAAGAAATCAATTATACCTTAAAGCCACTTTCAAGTTCCTCTTCGTAATGTCAACAAACAATTCATTAGATAACGATGTCAGCCAATTCTTATGCCACGAGATCAAAATTCGGCTCTACTTTTCCCCACCTAGGAAGTTGGTCTTCTCTTGTCGGAACCGCGACTAGTGAACTAGCGATGCTGATGCGGAGCCCGTCAACTTCGTTAACGCTGACCACGGTTCCGTCTAGTAGAGCAATTCTCAAATGTAGAGTTGTCTTCAGAAATGGTTCGATATCCTCTGGTTCCAGACTTGAGACGTGACTATCGGCAGCCATACGCACCAATGCCGATGTTAACGGAACAGTTCCGGTTATCTTCCCGTGTTTTGCTCTCGCAGGCCTGTCACGGCCTGCAAATACTCCGAGAGAGCCGACCAGACAATCAAGGTTCTGCCATGAAGAACTGTCATCGGAGACGTCTCCCAAGAAAAAATAAATTGAGAAGGAGTTGTTTAGTGCATGCTTATTGACCTCGATATTCGCGAGCCATTCACGATAGAATTTTCCGTTGGAGTTAGCCTGAAAGATGACGTTCGTCTGCAAATGGCTTATAGATTGGTGTTGCCACGCCATCACCCTTGGTTTGTGGAAATTCTGCTCGGCTATATTCTCGGATGTTTGTACTTCTACTGGTTGACTTGTATGAACGAGCGGGTTCGGTTTGCTTTTGAGAACTATCGTCGCCGGGGTATAGTCGGTATACAGGCGGTTGACCGCAGCCACGACCTCCTCTCGAGTCTTATTATTCACCTCTGAGTACGTGTAGCCAAAAGTTTCATGGTCCCTGATCATGTCTGACGTCCAAAAAGAAGTGTCGTTAACGAAAAAGGGCTTTAGTGGTGTTTGGATATCTTCAATATCCCCCTGGTTCTGTGTGTGGGATGCGAAGACGGCAGCGGTCGGAACCACGTACGTGTCATTATGGATGATTTGCCACATGGCGAAAATCCTGTCGACATTGGCATGATGCAGGAAGAATAAGGGGTCAAATGCGGAATATGCTATGATAGCGAGATGGCCCCAGCCTCCCCCTCCGATGGTGTGAACAGAATCATGGAGTGATTCGATGGAGTCATAGGTACCGCTATCGTTCTGAGCAATCCACCCCTCGTTACTGAAATGCGTGTAATTAGGATAATTGGCAAACAGATTGTAAAGACGCTGCTGGTACGATGGTAGATGATTATCAAGCGAGGCGGCCACAAAGGAGTTGTTGGAGACAGCACTGGGATCAGTTGTTGGATGCGGTGCCCGCTTCGTTTCATTCCACTTGTTGTACTAATATACTTGTCAGCACTGTGATATATCTGTAGCTCATCGGGTGCGGGAGGACTCACAGGGGAATCGGGGAATATAGATCCATTGAAAGGTCTGAAGGCGAAACTGAAAAGGGGATTCGCAATGCTTTGAATTCCGTTGGGGCCAGATACGTTCATGATAGAGGAGCCGCTAATGCTGAGAGGAAGCACACTTTCTCCGGTTGGAGGTGCAGCAGCCCAGTCCCAATAAGGAATACGAAATTTTCTGGCAGCCTTCTGAACCCGATCCAGTTCCTGAGGGGGCCATAGAGAGGCAATGTACTGAACAATGTTGTACAGTGTTTGCTGGTATGCGATTATTGGTTAGTGACTCTCGAGCTTGCTAATCTGTCTTCAATTCGGGTTTTTTTTTACCTCATACAAGACAAGGTAAGGCCGATGCCAGGTAGGAAAGAGAATAGAGACATGGTGGCAATAGCCGATATTATCATTTCCTGGAAGAGGCGCGACGTTGCCCCAAGTCAGGCCAGGAGCACCATGGATGCCTACTCTGCGTCAGTATCACCAAGTATACTGTCCGTTGGCTCGTCACCCACCGGCGATCTGGTACCACGAAAAAGGTGAATCTTGCGGCGTGTACTGCATCCAGCTAAGGGCAAGTATATACAAGTTCCACTGGTCTTTATCTTTTTCCAAGTCCCGAATCTCCAACCTTGGCTGCGGTTGGCCATCGACGAGGGGAAGGCTTCCCACAACTGAAGACTGGCCAAAGTCCCGCTTATAGATGCCAAGGTTAGTGTGGTGGCCATAATCGTACCCGTTGGCACCATAGACACCTGCAAGACCATGAGACAAGAACAAGGAAACGAGCAAAACGAAGGCGCAGATAAACTCCATGGCCGACGTGCACGATGGACGGATGAAGCGACTAGCTGAGTCACAGTAAGGTCAGACGCTGCAAAATAGAGGGCGGCTGGAGCATCGGGTGTTTGGGATCCAGGCGTACAGGCGATAGCTAGAGCAAAACCAGAGGTGTCTGTGTGTGAGCTTGATTCGAGGTATAGTATCATGAAAAGAGGAAACTCCAAGTTCCGCGCCAGTATAGGTCAAGTCTTCACCTGTAACGAAGGATGAAGCAAAAGGTATCGGCCAGGTGCTTTCAAAGGAAAGGGAAGCAATGACCTACAAGGAGTGTGCGCGGGATGATCTTTAAGATTCCAGAAGGTAACCTGGACCCAGCACTCGTGCGCGTATGATAAGACAAGCAGTGTACAGAACCAGAGACGGTACACGACTTGGAGAGAGAAGGAGATGGAGGCGAAACGGCATCAAATCGAATCGACGGGTTAACGAGTGACGACCTCACGAACAAGATCAGGTACCTTTAATAGTATAATGGATTAGGTACATGTACATAGTCGCGTTTGACAGACACGGCTAGAGAAGGAAAGAGATACGAACCAGTCAGTGCAAGGGGCATCTGCCCGTATGTAGGAAGACATCGGTCGCTGTTTCCAGCGTAGCGAACACTCCATCATTTGCAGGAAACAGCGAACGGGGGAACAGTCATCCTCATCACACGATGGTTCCATATCCGCAGGTAGTAATGGCTACCTAGGTACGCAGGCACATACGAGGCTTGGCTGGAGTGTGTGTAAAAGGTAAGGGAAAATATGTAGGTATACAGCGAATCTGAGAAGCCCTGCCAGTGATAATTCAAGGATCGCCCTTCTCGCTCTTTTTCCTGCCCAATTCTCGTCCATCGGAGAGATACGCATGTCCATGTAGTGCACAAGAGATGGAGTCATCGTGGAAGGCCACGTCTTTGATCTCCTGTCACCTACACTTCCAGCCTATCTTGAAGCCTAGATTAGCCTTAGGATATACCTCATCTTATTATCTTTAGATGAAAATCTAATTACAGGGTGATGTGAGAGAGAAGCAAACGAACTAGGGGTAGTGCATGACCAGTTGGCACCTGTTTTTACCCCTTGTTTCTTTCTCTTCCCGGCCGCGGGGGCCTGCATTTCCACCTGGTTCTACCTGTGTAGCTCGAATTGTTGTAGTACAGTTCATACTTTGTCTGACACAAGCCGGTCAGTATCTCGGGTACATGCCTCGCCGTGATCCTGACCAGACGGAGCACATGTCTGACATCGTTTAGGTTTAGTCTCGGAGTTTGAGCGAACACACCGTGATATAGATTATTGAAACCGGGTTCGGCTGTTGGTAAGATTGATTCTGTTGATTGTTTTTGCTTTATTGGGATAACGTGGGAGTTATCTATGGACAGACTCCTGAGAACGCCGGTCCGGTGAAAATGCACTAGTAGTATCTCGGAACTCATACAAATACCTACTTTATCTCCCTCACGCCTCAGCCCCAACCAGGGCCGGCAGATGCTTATTGTTGAGACCCACGCCTTCTGGTGTCTTCTGTATCAAGCGTCCTTTCCGTATAACATCTTTCGAATCCACTCGATACCTTAGTTTAACTCCCATAGCTGCAAGTTCTACGTCGAGATACTTGAGTGCTCCCGGAACTGCTACCTTTGTGGTTTCTTCGCCTCCGACCCACTGGTTGCCTTGTCCATCTTCCCATATCTCGCCCTTTAACTTGCTCACTTCGACGCCCGGGATTTGGTCCAGACGTCTTGCACAGTTGCGGCAACGTACTGTGTTCACTACTTTCTTCTTTCCGCCGAAAGGTGTGACCGTCGGCTGAACCGACAGAAACGAGCCACACTTTCGACAGACCCACGTAGGGGTGTAGTCAGAGCAGTTTAGGAGACGATCTTGTAGAAGGAAGGCGGTGCCATGAGCCAGTAGTGCATCTCGCTCCATTTCACCCACACGAATACCACCTCCTCGCTTCCTACCCTTGATCGGCTGCCCTGTCGTAGCTACCACGGGACCTGTGGTTCTGACTTGATATTTGTCGTTCACCATGTGTCGTAGTCGTTGATAGTACACAACGCCGATGTAAATATCTGCCGCTAGCTCTTGACCTGTTATACCAGAGTACATCGGCTCGTTGCCGTGGTAGTTGTAGCCAGCCTTCATGAGCTGATGGCCAAAGTAATCGGCCGCAGGATTATCTTCATCGAACCGGAACGGTGTCGAATCTTGCGCTAGACCATGAAGCGCTCCGGCCTTACCAGCAAGCGATTCTACAAACATACCGATCGTCATACGGGACGGAAAGGCATGAGGGTTGATGATGATATCCGGTTGAATGCCAGACTCGGAGAAAGGCATGTCAATAGCAGGCCACTTCTGCGAACACACACCCTTCTGACCGTGCCGCGAAGAAAATTTATCGCCAATGATAGGTGATCGGGGTATCCGGAACTTGATCGAAATTGTCTGGGCTGGTTCGTTACCTAATTCGCTTCCAATTATTCGTACCTCCTCGATAAAAGCCTGTTCCGAGTCCTTGTACTTCTCATACTTTGTGACGCCGTCTCGGTTCACGAGATTCCCACTATAATCTGCCGAGACCGTATGATAGGCAAAGATGACGTCGCCCTCTTGCACGGCACGACCCACGTGAGGGAGGCCGTCCTCGTCAAGCATGGTTTGTGTCCAGGCCTTCACCGTACTGCCAGGAGCAAAACCGAAGAGCTTCGTTACATTCTTAGTCGACTTGCTCCGGCTCTCATCTTTGAGTGTATACTTTTTCGTCTTGTAGATCGTGCCATGACCAAACCCTCTTTCGTGCGCCGACTTGTTTAATATCATAGCGTCGTCCATATCATACCCAGTGTACGATATCACAGCAACGACAGCATTAGTTCCATTAGGAAAGTTGTCAAATCCGTAGGAGTTATGAAGAGGAGATCGAACAACCGGCGTCTGGCCAGTTTGGAGACGGTACATCTTGTTGTCGGTGCGATATGCCAAAGCTGTCGCAGGAGTGCCCATTGTTTGTTTACCCATCTGACACTGATACATGTTTCGTGGTGATTGGTTAAAGTCGGAAAATGGCGTCATGTTGGCTAGAATCGACAGAATATTCGTAGGGTCGAATTCGACGTGTGTCGATTCCCCGGATACAATCTCTTGTTCTGTGCAGGCAATAGACATATACGGCTGCTCCAACGTACCAACAAAATCTTCTCTTTCCAAGGGGAGGTATTTGGTTGGCCGAACCATCCTGGCTGGCTCTGCTGACATGTAGATACCTGGATATGAGCCCCCATTCGACGCAGGGACGTGTCCTATTTCGAGTTGCAACGGTATTCCATGTGAACCCTCCACTTTCCAATACCGAAAGGTGTCGGCTATTCGCCGCGATTCGGAAGGCTTGCACCAACCCAAGATTCTGCCATTTAACATCACAACAACACTCTCATCCGTAGCGGCGGAAGATGTATCTACAACGCCAAGCTCGGCAGCAAGCTGTGGAATCGTCGTGGCATTGACAGACTCGGTCATAATCTTGCATTTGTGTGCAAGATGGTTCAACAGACCACATGGGGAACCATCGGGAGTGTGCACAGGACACAGAAAGCCCCAGGACTCCGGCAACAACTTGCGAACCGTTGTCGTCTTCAGTTGAGCGAAGAAACTGCCTCTGTGAACCATCCGGAAGTGGCTGATGAATCGCAGAAAGTTGAGTTTCTCGGCGACAACTGTGAACCCAGACACTTGCTGAAGATCCAAACCTGATGGGCTCGACAAGTTGCCGGTTGAGAGGAAATATTCCAATGCATTGCCAACGTTTTCATTCGTCTTTTGGAAAACCTTAATTGGGAAATCCCTTGTGAATTCATCCGACGTGAAGGAGCGTGAGGGAGCCTTTCTGAAATACTCTCGTAGACCCAAGCGCAAGCCACTCGATATCAGCTCATCTAGGCGTTCCTTAATGATCTGACCATACAAAAATCCACCAAGCAGAATTTCCTGGTTTTGAACAGCGTCAGGATTATCTACGGCACAATCTCCAGCGACAAGGGCGTAAAGTTTTCTGATCATCAGAAGAAGCAGGCGAAATTTATCGGAATCTTGCTCGTCCGTCACGTTAATATTGCCCAGATGGACCAACACGATTCTCCGCAGAAATTCAGTTCCGACCTCGTAGTTTGATAAATTGTCTGGGACTCCTAGAACCGGTCGGAACTTTTCTCCAAGGTACGCTCGGGTCTGTGACATGGTATACACTCCATAAGTCTTGTATGTGCGTAGAAGGAGCTCGACACGATCGGTAAGGAACGTATTCTGGATCCCTTTCGAATCAGGCGATCCAACGAGGCCTTCGAAAATCTCCCTATCGTTGGTTTCTACAAGTGCCTTCAGGACCATCATGACCGGTACTAGGTACTCATTCTTCCTCCAAGAAAAGCGGAAGGTGACGTTACCGTCGTTCAGATAATGCAGAACGTTTGTTTGCGATGTTTCGTCGGGGCGGACGGACCTAAGTATAATACCAAAAGGAGTGTAAGCAGGGCCTCTGTTGGTGAAGCTGGGGCGGTTGATGGCCAAGGGAAAGTTCCGTCTGTTCATAAGTAGAAGACGTATAATCTTCTCGATGCCGTTGATGATAAAATAACCCCCTAGTTCTTCTGATTCTTCTTTACGCGCAACCAATTGTGCGGGACTGTTACCCCTGAGGTGACAATGGCTGGACTATGGCATGTTAGCGTGCTTGTCGTAGGCTGGCTGAAGACTTGTTGTATTCTACCTTGACCATGATCGGAAGCAACCCGATCTCCCGCACAAACTCTTTTGGGTCTTCATTATTTACCCTGTATTCCAAGACAGCAGACAGCTTGCCTCGGTACGAGACATGTCGTTCCCGGCATTCGGCTGGTAGGATCTCTCGCTTGGTAGCAAATTTGTTGGCCGGTGGCAGGAGTGATCTTTGAAGGTGTACGCTCTTATATCTGATGGATAGTTTATTTCTCGATTCTAAGGGGGTACGGTCATCGCCATCGAGGAACACTCTCGTCCCTATGTCGGCCAGGCCCCTGGCCAACAGGCCGTCATCGGCGAACAGAGCATCGAAGGATTCGATATGAGGATTCACCGCTTGCTGCAAGAGTGGGTAGGCGGAATGATCGGTGGGTGGGTTTCGGAAGAGGTCCTCGCGGCGCAGGGTATTGTACTGGTGATCCCAGCTCGTGGAAGTTGACTTTGGCGCCATGGCGGCGACCAGGCGCACGGATTGTCCTAGTTGGAGTAATGGACAGACAGGCTACAATATGGACCGAAGGGCGAGGGTCGCAGAACAATTAGAGCTCCATGTAGTACCGGAGAGAGGTCTTGTCCTCGTAGCGCCTAGGCGACTAGCAAATGTTTTAATTTTGAAGGAGCAATTACCCAGATTGGACCTTTGGTTCGTAAAACTACTGCGATTCCGACTCGTCGTCAGGAAAAAAATCCTTATCTAGCCATGATGGGGCTTATCGATAGGATAGCTTATCCAATGGCGGGGCTTGCAAGGTATGTCTAGGTACCTTGGTCTCTCAAGCTTAATGACGCCAGCGCCATAATACTGATCTGCTACCTACCTGGTAATCTAGTAGGAATTCGATTTGGCAGTCTCCGACCTATCATTCCCTTTTAGAAACAACTACACCGAGGTATAACTCTACGCCATTATTACTTATCTTAGATATGTAGATATCACCAGGCTTGTCGTTGCGTAAGCTTGCAGGTACCACTGTACCTACCTACTCTATCGATATCAGCTTGACTGGGCCACACCCTACAAGCTAAGCTGGTGTGGTGGTGGTGGTGGTGGTGGTGGTGGTTCTGGTTCTGCTTGGAACTTGTGTGTTTCCATGGTATGGGTCTAGTGAAGCCTTTGCGATAGGAGAAACGTGGGGTTGGGGGGAGTGAGTGGGCGCGGTTCTCGTTGGTCCGTTGCTGAAACCGAGTCAAGGCCTCTTCTCACGAGGCCACATTCTGGCCACATTCTCACCCCCCTAGACTCGCCAAGGGCGACTCGCTTGTTATTAAGCCCCCAACACCAGATCAGAAAGTCTCAGGGCTCTTGCTTACCAACTCGATGTGATATCTCTTGTTGCTTTTCCTCCCGCGTGCTGGAGTACCCGACCAGGTAAATGCAAGTCGGCCAACAACGGTGGTGGCTTCAATGCGTCCCGACGCCGTCCTGAGCGAGCGCCTGCTTGTCCCGCCAGTCCTCCAGCAAGAGAGGCAAGAGAGGCAACAAGGCATGATGGATCTGGGGCTTGAGGTCA
The DNA here is from genome assembly GCA_022495235.1 of Xylaria curta. Lineage (NCBI taxonomy): Eukaryota > Fungi > Ascomycota > Sordariomycetes > Xylariales > Xylariaceae > Xylaria > Xylaria curta. The sequence continues at coordinate 195,892 of MU375899.1, read as the reverse complement.
TTCTGCATTCTGCTGCAGCTTGCATTAGGCACCTAAAAAAGCGACCTGTATGCACTCAAATCAGATCGTTGACTCACATTCCCGTACCTCCTTGATCTCCAACCTATATGCAGGTATGGGTAGGCATGGGTAGATATGTGGCTAGCCCATCCAGATATGTCCATCCAGATATGTGCTACGTCCGGAGACCTGCAGTGCTTCCTCCCCATTATTACATGCCTAGGTAGTATGTGTGAAATGTGAAATGACATGCGCAGCCTCAAATCAAGACCCTAACCCTCAACCTACCGTTTTCGTTCCCGCGCTTGTTTTACAAACTTTCTACAAAGCTAAATACCTAGTCATCCCGATCTTTTGGGTAGGTAGCCGTTTTTGCGGACAGCGTTACCGTAGGTAGCCATCAAATCCTCCCGTCGTTATTCCCCCTTCTATCACGTCATCGAAAAAAATAAAGAAGCTCCCCGAGAGAGAGACAGGAAGAAAACAGAGAGGAAGACAAGAGAGAGAAGCCACGCCAGTCAGCGGACTATCTATAGGTCAGGCAGCCAGACAGACGTATCGATTACGTAGCCCATGTCACAAAGCACCAGAGTCAGGTAGGTTGATTATTTGCCGACTTCAAAGACCTGGCGGTCTCTTTTACATACATCTTAGGAAGAAGCTCATGGTCCCGTTCAAGGTACATATCATCTCAGCCCTAGGTTAGTAAAGTACATACATATTGTATTATACCTATATGTGCCTAAGGGAGACTCGATTCCCGATCAGGATTGTCGAAACAAGCCCACAGGAGCTATACTACATGGACAGCACCCTCCCAGCCAGGCGATGGTGAACTAACTGTTAGTACTCCGTACCCATCTTGCATTCGTCTCTCACGCCAGGTAGGTAGACGAAATCGGCTTCCCTCTTCTCACATGTAAAATCATGCCAGATCCCTTTCTTCTCTACAACACCAGAGCCGACCATGAAAGGAGCAGTGAAGGAGACTCTGCTATCCTCGGATAGATAACCCATCATCATCAGCCATTTATCACCCATCAGCTACGTGGGTACCGCTCTACCTCCGTACAGACAACTAACAAGAACCTTCTTACCTAGTCGTCAGGTAGAACAGCCGCTTGCGACCGGCCCGTTCCCTGTCCATCCATCCCTAACCTAGGTACTTAACCTAAGCGGGCCCAAACACTCGCAAGAAGCGCAGTACTTCTTTCTGCCCCCGCGCCCACGCCCGCGCGCTTCGCGACTCGCCCATGGTCCAAATCAAACGCCGATTGCTATTTCAGTATTTGACGGCCTGAGCTTGCTACTACGTACAAGTTAGTGACGGCAACGCAAGATCGAGCTATCCCGTCGAAGCTTGCGCCGCGAAACTCCACCGGACGCTCGATAAACGAATGAAACCCCAGTCTTCTTAGCCGCTCTGTGACGCTGTCTCGAATGCAAGGTTGACCCTCTTCAAGCATAACCCAGCATAACCACCCCCGCCAGCAGCCCACTAAGCCCCCCCCAAGCCCACCTGGCTTTTGGCACCTGGTTGATCACGTCCGGTCAAGGCACGGGGCATCTTACAGCTTGTGCGATCTCCGTGGTGGGGAACTGTCACCCTCTGCCAGCGGCATCACTCTTTCATCCCACATTCATCACCTTTCTCAACAACGCCTGTTGTGTGTTGTATATGTGTGTATGTGTGCGTGTCTTCACCACCAGCAAAAGCCAGCAAGTAGCTCCCCATAACCTTGTCTTGACCGGCCCGCCCGTTCGCCGTGAGCGCTAAACCAAGCAACAGTGCCGCTCGCCGTCATACGAGACATTTTATTTTATTCATTTACTTTGCAGCTTTAGAGGCACAGACTCTATCTATTTAACACCTTGTTTGAGACATCCTGGTCACCTCTTTATTTTTTTGTTCAACCATCCTTCTTTAACAGCCTAGCCTTGCGCCCACCGCTCCCGTTCATCCTCCACTTCCTTATTTAATACGGCAGCCGACGATTCCAGTCGTTCCACATTGCGCCATCGCCATACACACAAAGCACCGACTACCACGTACCTACCTCGTCGCCGGGCATCATGGCAGGATTATTTCGCAAAGTATACGACTGGCTGCTGAGGACCTTTTGGTAAGTACGCCGATGGCGCGCTTCAGGATCACGGTGTCTATTTCTCCTCCATGGTCACATTTATTTGCATGTACGCCGTTCTGCGCGGGCGGGTCGTAAACTGATAGCCATCGATAGGGCAAGCGAGATGGATGTGACGATGATTGGTTTAGAGAATGCGGGAAAGACATCGTTGCTTCGGGTGTTGTCTGTACGTATATCCGCATCGTCTGTCGTCCGCCCCGAACCACCGCTGACATCCGGGCTCATAGGGAGGCGAGTTCACAATCGAGTAAGCGACTTACCCTTCCCGACGATCCGCATACATCCTCCAGCACGTAGCACACAGATTCATACATACCACTATACCCACTGTTCCTCTCGACTGATCCGTGTAGTTCCATCCCGACCGTCGGCTTCAATATGAAGCGGGTACAACGTGGTCATGTGACAATCAAGTGTTGGGATTTGGGGGGCCAGCCTCGTTTTAGACCGATGTGGGAAAGGTATTGTCGCGGCGTGAGTGCGATTATTTTCATCGTTGACATAGCGGACGGTGTCAAGTTACCTGTGGCCAAAGATGAGCTTCATTCCCTCATGTCGCAAAAGACCCTTGACGGCATCCCCTTGCTTGTACTTGGTAACAAGTCGGACCTTCCCAACAAGATATCGGTCGACGAGCTCATCGATTCTCTGGATCTAAAGACCATAGCACACAGAGAGGTGTCCTGCTACGGTATAAGTGCAAAGGAGGAAACCAACTTAGAAGCCGTGGTGCAGTGGCTTATGAAGTGGGCAAACAGATAAAGCCAACTTTATGTGTGTCTTTTTGCCCACGGTATCGCGCGCAAATTGAAGACGCCGGTCTCTGCTCTTCCATGTTCTCTTCCTTTCCCCAACCGTCCTTGCAACAGTTTGATGATGCATTTTCAATGAAGCTCATGATATCCCCGAGACCTGGAGGGTGGTTTCGTTTCCCCTTAACAGCCGGCAACGACCTAATAGTATCAGACGTCTGTGTCGTGGGGCTTGCGAAGGGAGTATTTATTGCCCGTACTGCCGGGGTGCATTCGACCCCCTTTGAGGCCGCATGTTATAGTATTCCCATGTCTCGACGACGGACGTCATATGCTCGGCGCGGTCTCACTGCATGGAGAATGCAAACAGTTGTCGACAATCGCGGGACCCGGAATTGCTAGAGTAAAGAGTGGGTGCCTTCCCATGGGAGGGAGGGATTTTGACCTGTTCAAGAGCGATGGCGATGGCGATCGGATACGGTTAAGAACCAGCACACATACTGCTGGTCAGGCAACGAGGCTCTTTGTATTTAGGCGTATTTTTTCTGATGAGATCAATGACGATTCATGACACGACATAGAATCAGTGTGTGCATAGAACGGCCAAGAGATTGTCTGATCGACTCGTATGAAGACGACACCGACACGCGTAAAAATGAGAGAGAATATAACAACGGTAGCATAGAGACACATCTGTTGAAGATTTGTCACTTGACAGAAAAGAACGAAGAAGGCAAGCAGAAAAATAGAGAACACACTACCCCCGCCCTCCAGGGGGGAACTTTCTCTGACGAATGTAGGGAGAGGGAATTTAAAAGAAAGTAAAAAAGAAACCGGAGGAAAAGAGCAGCGCTGATAACTGGGTAGAAGTGAAGGGGGGAGATCAGGATGCTTTTTGAAAAGGGCTACACGCGCGCCGACACACACAACACACAGCACACACACACACATACACACCACACCTCTCTCAGCATGCGGTGATGCGTTGGCAAAGTCTTTAACCTAGGCGTAGTCGCGACAGGGGCGGTAGGTTAGTGATTGGCTCCGGGATGACCATGCCGGGGCGCAACGTGGACTCGCTTCAAGGCAATAATTGTGTGCTGGCAAAACCCAAAAAAAAAAGTGGGTGGGTAGGTATGTAAGTATGTACAGTAGGTAAGGTAGTGTGCATTTGGAGCGCTTCGTTGTTCTCTCTTTGATTTATTTCTCTCTTTCCTGGGGAGAGGGTTTCGTTCGCTCCCGTCGTTTCGAAGTTGCAGCGGCCCGTGTAAGGAAAAGAATTATTCGTGCCACCCAACTTCCGAGATCATTATGAAAAGAGATCTGTTGAACAGATGGAAGTAAGTATAAGGTTACTTGCTTCAAGTATTGATTCTTCTTCTCCACAGTCCAGAAATAATAACAATAATAATAAGAGGGTTTAGAGAAAGTAGCCATGTATCTACCTATGTTGGTAGACAGGTTGTTGAGCCTTAGCTGTGCTGCTGTAGTAATAGGCAGGTGGGCGTCACATCAGGGCACGCTCGCGGTCTCGGAGAATTTTGACGTGGCAGCAGTTCATTAGACAGTTCCGTTCTACACTAGGGGCAGAGGTTAAGTAGTCTGCTTTTTTTTTTTTGCGGGTTACCGTTGATCCCTCTCCCGTCCGTTTGTGCCGTGTAGAATACTTAAATACTTAGATAGACGCTTGGGGGAAGCATCTTTAGTTGAAACACTGCGCGCTGTGCTCTCCCGAGTTATCCTTCAAGTGCTTGGTTCTGTGAAACTTTTGTAACTCGGCGGCAACCTGCGGGTAGACATATCTATACATCGTGGGTCGTGCCAATTTGAATGTACAACGAACGTGTAGTACATATGTACGGCCTACCGTCCCAAGCCGCCCGTTTTCCTCACAAGGCCCGCCCGCTTCAGCTGACGAGTCGCAAGACCGACGGGAAAGGAGCGCCCTGTTTCCCAGAGAGACGAGTCACGATGTTGGTCCTGGCCAATCTCGGCAGTGCGGTTAGGTAACGTGGAGATTTTTACCCATGACCCATTGTGTACCAAGACGCATGGAGCATCATGGGCAGCTTGTGTGATATCACGCTGCTGTTACCTGGATAGCTACATATCCGACTCAAGACAGGGTCGAAGAGGTAACCCGAGTTTCATCACGTAGCGACAGATAGTTGGATTGGACTTAAGTCTGTACCCCGTGGGTAATCCTGTTTCATAATGGAGGTCTTCCCTGGGCCGCTTAAAAGAGGATTTACATAACTTTATGATAAGGTAACAGACGGATAATACCACGTTATCGCGCTGCTTAACGGATAGAGCTCAACTTCAAGTTCACTTGACCGTTTTGCATAAATGATACATACATGTTTCCATATACATACATGTAGCCCCTGAGCCAAAGCTGCACTAACGCTGCCAGGTTTACCATCAAGACTGGCTCGACTGGTAAATCTACCTTATATCTAGAACATGTAGAACCACATCTGATCAGCTTGAGAGAGCATCTACGATAAATATTTCTATCCCAAGGTCTGCCCAAGGGTCTGCAAATCACGTCATCGGATCCAACGCGACCCAGAACCCTATCAACAACTTAACAACGGTGATGAAACCACTGCGAGGTGGCATATGCCAGATAGCCGTCTCATTGAGTTTTGTCATCTGGAACCGGATTCCAAATCCCATGTCGAGTCTTGTTACGTGTGTGAGGGTGCCGCAGCAGGTCCAATGACAGATCGAGGTTCACTCAGCCTTGATTGCGGAGCCGATAAATGAGCTCACCTTCAAGTCGGTAGTTGGAACTGGCTATCAACTGGCTATCAAAGCACTAACAGCTAGGTGGTTGCCTACTTATGTGCTCTCTGTATATAGTAGTTACATGTCGATAGGTTGGCCAAGGAGGTCGTGTCAATATAACATGTATGTATTATTGCATGATGCTCAAATGTTCGAAACAGAGCACTGGACAAAAAAAAACGATGATAATACCTAATAATGACGATGATACCTAATCGATCATGATGACTTCCGAAAGAATGTTTTGGAATTCCCTCCAAATCCTCCTCGTTACCTACCTGGTTCCTGTCTTGTGGCTCAGGTCAGCAGTAATTTTGCAGGTGCCCACTTTGGCCTAGGTATCTTCGCCCAGAAGAGTAGCCAGAAGGCCAAGGGACTTGGACGAGGTGTTATCAAGCTGTCAAGACCGCTAACAGCACACTGGCACAGCCACAGACCAGTCCAAGTCGAGCCCAAATCAGCTGCCAAGCTGACAATCTACTGATCCTCACCTGCTCTGCCACGCACGCCATTCTTTCTATGGTACTAGCCGGCATCCGGCTTTCCCCAGCACCTCTCAAAGACCCTTGCCGCAGATTCCCTTGGGTGATGACGACGAGAGAGAGCGTGGTAGAATCCAGACATAAATCACCCACCTCCACCTTTTCTGTTTCATCAGCAAAAGATTACATCTTCTTTTCTTCAACAAAAAAAATAATACCTCCATCATTTTACGTATCGGAGATTCACTGTTACTTTATATCCTCTTCACCTCTACTAGCAGATCAAGAAGAACAACCACCGTTCTACACTACACTACCTAAGTAAACTAGTACAGTGGACCCCCAGTGTCCCCCACGTCACTCTGCATACCTAAAGGGTATCGTCGTGCAACTACAACAATAAGAACGGCAACGGCAACAAGAACATCAATTCCCGCGAGGGCTATTTTCCATCGAGAAGATGGCGCCCGTTCTAAAGCAGGTCAGCGCCGCCCTGTTTCAAAAGCGCGCTATATGTCAGCCCGGCTACTACTATGATAATGGCCGATGTTATTACGGAAGCACCTGGTACTGGTATGGGCGCTGGATATTCGCCGCCGTCGTCATTGCGCTTTTCTTGTTGATATTCTTTTTATGGGCGTACGTATCTTCCCACCTCTCATTGCTAGCGCTATGAAAATGAGATATATAAAAAGCAAGCACTAACAAAAACCAGCTGCATCAACTCTCGCCGTCGCCGCCGCATAGGGCAGAGACCCATGTACGGCACCGGTTGGATGGCGCCTCAACCCCAATATTACAACAACCCTCATGCGTACAACCAGCCACCACCAGCCTATGGAGCGCCCGCGCAGTCATATCCCATGGACAATCGCTACCAGACTACCGACGGTCATTATGGCCAACAATCGAGCGGCATCGAGCCTCCCAAGAACGTCTACGGTGGTGACTACGCTCCGCCTGCCGGTCCGCCGCCAACCAAGTAGTACTACTCCTATTATCATTGAGGGATTTGAGGAGAAGGGTGAACGGATCAAATATGGATTCGATAAAGACTTCATTTCCTGCACGGGAGCATGAAGGAGGGGATTCTGTACTCTGGCGTGGGATTGGGCGTTAATTGGTTTTGTGTCTCGCCTCAGGGCTGATTCGATACTGGCGTTGGTTGGAACAGGTTATGAAATTCAAAAGGTGTCACTCCTTTTCAACGTTGGCAACGAAAAAGGCATACGTCTCGACGAATATAGAATACATAATATCTCATCGTTTTGCTTCATGGCTGGTATACTGCAGCCAAAAATGAAACTGAAAATAAATAAATCATTTACACATTCATCTCATCTGGGAACCCAATGCACACACAAAGTGAAGATTCTCATTTATTATCTAGGACTACAATCTTCGCTAGCTATAAAACCTATCAGTATCATTTGTTTAGTTCGATGAGTTGGTTCGAAACTATCGAAGCTATCAAAAGGAACTTAGTATCAGCTACTTTGACCCGCTGTGGGCAAGCGAAAGCGAAAGCGAAAGCGAGGCCTTCGCATATACAGTAGGTATCTACTGAGCAGACTTCAGGTCGTCGCAATGGCTGAAAGGGAGGACTAGACCTTTACGGCCCTCTTGAAGCCATAAAAGATGACAACAGTTTGCACTAGACTGTATCGCGTGGCAGTGTCTTTTGACAGTATTTCTTATTAGGAAATAAGTTGTATCTTCAGTAAGCGATCCACATACTGCACGATGTTACTACGTACTTAAGTGGGATCCCAGACCTCTCTTACTAGGAGGCCTCCCGCTTATTGCAGTCCTGATATGGAATATGAGAATCTGTCAAAGATGAGCGCCGTATTTCATTGCCGTGAGCTGCGCCTCAAGTCCCATCTTCACGCCGTGATGCTCAATCCGGCATCGTGCATTATACATACGCACGTAAACGGAACGAACCTACTTACTGCCTTTAGACTAGTCTACATCCCGGGCTAGAAATTTCATACATAGAGGCCAACTTTGCTTGGTAAGGTATGGAGGCAGGCATCTTCATGGTGAAGTACTTTACACGGCATGAGTCTCATTTATTGCCCGTGCAGAAAGCAGTGTGACAAAACCAATTTTAAATCAGCACTCTATGTCTTCTGTTGTACCACTACAAGACCAAACCCAGTCCACCGCCCTTCTCCATCCAATGCAAAGACAGATGGTCGATTTGCAATAGTCTACCAAGGTGTCAGGGAAGCCGTCCAAGTTCCAGTCTTCTCCTTAGGCCGTGGCCCATCTATGCAAAGGCTTCATTACCTCTCCTCGGGTTTTGTTTACTGCATCTTCTTTACATCACCTGTTCATGCGATCAGGTGATCATGGGGTAGTTTGAATTATATCTCGCTCATATGGCTATTTGCATAATATCGAAACCGTGAACCTGAAGAAGTCTCAGATGTGTGTGTAATGCAGTCCCAGTCCTTTGGGTCATCATCATGGCCAATATACCCATGATTGAGATGAGTGCTGTGCAACACACCAACACACCAACATCAGGTTATAGGTACATATTGCAGCATCCCAACAAATAAATCTGAAATGGATTTGGGAATTGCTTTGGTCTCGTGAGTAGCTTGGTTGAACAGCACGAACTGACCTGAACAAGGCTTGCCATGCCAAAGCTGCTCTTTATAACAGTGACTTGTCATAGCTTCTCATGCTTTCCAAGATAATTCATCTTTGCTTCTACATAATCATAAATACTAAAGCACTATCCATAAAAGACCATGTGCACAAGCGTGATGATGACTAGGGTTATCACATTGAACAACACACCTGGCTGCACGCGTGCACAAACATCTTTCTATCTGAAAACTCATCTGCTTGACCAACAGTGAAAGCAAATGATGTCTCTAATTGTACGTAAATGTAATACAAGATATATTGCAATGCATACGTTGGGGGCTTCGACTCGAAGTGCTGGGCACAGATGTCGAATATCCTCGTTTTCAACAACTTCACATCCCTGCACAAGTTGCCGAATATTCAGTGTCAGATATGTAGTACCAAGATTGATACATTGAGGACTTTTGTTGGGCGGGATCGATACGCACGATTAATATCTTCCCCTGGCGTGTGAGATTTCACGAACTCTTCCCAACAACGGGTAGTTGCATCAGACAAAGATGAGCCCTGATACGCAGAGTTCGCACAACCCAAAGACGCCATAGCAGAGTGTCGTGGAACATGGCCCTGGCCGTATAAATTACAGACAGGGCCATATAGCCTTCCACGACGTTTATACTAATGCATCTATCCTTCACAGTATGATATGTACACCACATCTGATTAGACGATGGACGATGCCGTGTCTTGTTGCTGTTGTGTACTCAATGCAGGTCACAGACATACGTGCAGACCGACACTATCTCATATATTTTTGTTGCGTGAATTGTTTATTAGGTTTCAGGCTAGACGCGATATCGTCCTATTCACTATGGCCTGTTTCTCTGGGTGTCCAAAGCAGTCCATCTCCTCCTCGCCAGTCCGTCCGTTGCCTAAGTAATAATCATATACGCGAGCGAGGTCCAGGGCGTATAGACTTACTGGCTCGTCATCGCCTTTGGTACCTGCAGCAGTGCCTCTTCACCTTAAACCCCCAGTATCGCCGCACAAACAGCGTTGATACTGTTTTTATCTATCTTGCCTTGAAATAACCCAGTGTGCACGCGTGCCTACCTATCCTGTGAGTCTTCCTACTTTCCTCCTCTATCAGACCCTCTCTCTCTGGTCATCGCACACCTTACCTAGAAGGAATCCATCTCTTCATTCACCCATCTATTTTTCTTCCCTGATACCTTGAAAACCATTCCCCTTAACACCTTGAGAACTAGAACAAAGAAGATGTGTTTTGAGATCAGCGTCACCTACGCGTGCGGTCACTGGGACAAGGAGGTCACCCCGTGCCAGCACAGAGGCAACAAGATGCGTTGCCAGATCCGTAGACTGTGGCCTCGGATCTACACCCGATTTTGCAGACAGTCATGTCGTGGTGTCCGTGTCCAGCGCCCGTCGCCGCAGTATAGCTGGAAGCTGGTCACATTTCCTCCGCCACCGGTTAGTGAGTATCCGCGCACAGCGATCAAGCAACGTCGTCCGGCTGTGCAAGGCTACAAGTCGGTTTATGGAACACGACTCAATCGCATTTCGACTCGACTCATATCACGCCGTGATGCACAAGCTTCCCATCCACAAATTTCTCGTGCACCTGTCACCAACGCATCAGATCCAGCCCCCAGTACTAACCCCTCTGTCCTTTCGCGCGGACAAACTGGTGAGTGTCTTCTCACGCGCTGGCATCCGTTCCAGCCCACGTTCTGTAGAGGAACTCCGTCGAAAGTGGCAGGCGGCAACAATGAGGCGGAACTTCCCACGTACCAGCATGGATATCGAGTCCCCGAAGCTCAGATGTACGAGAAAGGGCAGAAGCCACTTTCTAATGTTGTTCACCAAGACTGTACGTTCATCACTGGTCCCTGTCCATGTTCCCTTCTCTTTTGTCCTTTTCACTCCGCTTTGCACCCTCGTCATTGTATAGAGCCCCTGCTGACCATAGGTCCTCACAACTGAACAGCCCAATATCATGTCAAGGCCGTCAAGGAAGTGGATGGAGCCAAAGACTCTGGCAATCAAGCGACATCTGTGCCTCACAATCCATGCATGATGGATGGTCGTTCTTCAGACACCAGCGAGACAATGACCAATGGCGACAACTCTGAGGACGGCGATGGCGGTGCCAAGCAAAATATCAACGGTGCTAACGGCTTGATGGATACTCACACCACAACTCATGATAACAGCTACTCTGGCGGCCGTACGGCTGTCGACAACAGTCTACGCAGCTTCTATCTAGGTTTGCAGTGGCAAGTCCCTGGCTCCCATGTCGCACAATCAAATGAAGGTTCCGAATCCGGTGAAGCGTCCATTAGCTCTAACCCAACACCGGACATTATCGCGCCTCCCCCTACCCCCGAACCTGATACCACAACTCAAGACCAGGTTATGGCAGATTGGCCGCAAGCCATGGATCTAGCGAACCTGTGTGGACCCCACGGGCGAATCACGGGCTCGAGCAATGAATCCGTGAGTAACGGCTCTCGCGGTCATGAAAGCTGTGCACAGCACCGAGCTACTACGGCCCCGCTTACAGCAGCTCTCAACTGTCATAACTGCTCGACCGCCGAGCCAGAGAACAGCAACGATGATGTCGTGATCATCCCAGATACCCGTGGCGGCCTTAGTGGAGAGGGCACCCGGAATCATCAAAATCATGGACAACGCAAAGCTGCTCTGGCTCCGAAGAGATATTATGCTGACTTTGAGATTGACGAGGACGGCTGTTTCGTGTTGAAAGAGTGCCTCGATCGTGACGGTCTATAGTGTATCAGGCCTATTGCATTTTGATTGATCGATCCATTGTTTTTCAAGCAAGTTCAGGGGTGAAAATGGAGAATAAGGCTTCACTCCTTGTGTACTCCAAGGCTGGGAAAGAGATGTGGAATGTTATGTCATGAAAGGGATCGTTGGACGCACAGAAAAGGAAGTAATGTGTTTGATGAAAAAGGCTTTCGGGAGAGTTTGTGCATGCGGGTCGGAAAAGGAGAATTGGAATGTTGAGCAAAAAGGGCCTTAATGATATCTCAGTTTGAGATTGAACAGTGGAGGAGCTGATGATCACTGCCTATATGTGAACAGAGCTTTATAGCCCAGTCGAAAATACAAAGATGTGTTGCATCGAATTCATGTGCGTGCCACGTCGATAATGATACTGAAGACGATAAGCGGGGTGCTGAACAAGAAAACATCCATTTGCAACAAGGTATCAAAAATATGCAATCCAACTATACATTAGCCTGCTGCAGCAGTGCCTTCTTCATTCATCGCCGTCGTTGTGCGCAAAGCGCTCGAAGATTACGCCCTAAACTCCGTTGAACGCCAAGCTCTTTTCGGCAACCCAATGCCCTATATGCCGTATCTACAAGTCAAAAAGGATAGATAGGGCCACTCTGGCTCTGACCTTTGTGGATGTAAAAACGGAAGAGAAAAATAGATGAGTCTATTCCATGATCATACTCCTTCCCAAGTGTGCTGCTGTCGAGTGTCTTGTGCTGGCTTGTAGCTGCGATATCCCGGATATGCTGCACCTCCATTCGCAGTCTGAGCTGGGCCTGGACTAGACCGGGCGTCTGAGCGAGCATATCCCGAATTGAAGTCAAATCCACTATTGTTTCGAATTGGCGATGTGGGAGGTGGTGGCTGAACGTAGTGTTCTGGTGCCGCATTTGCGAAACCATCGCGGGTATCGCTCGAATACCCTTGGTGAGAAGACGCCGGATAATTCCCCGTGTATTCGTCCTGCGTGTAGGAACGTTGAGGGGACCTGTAACCTGCTTGCGGGGCTGGCGATCTTCGGGCGTTCGCATAGCCGTAACCTGCCTGAGCGCCAGGCGAGCCCATTCGTGGCGGGTTTCCGTATCCATAGCCGGCCTGAGGAGCTGGTGACCTCCGGTCATTACCGTTACCGTAACCATCGTTGACCGGCATGCCGCGGTAGTCATTATATGACGCGGGTGTGCCGCTACGTCCATATTCGTCATTGTAAGGCCTAGGAGTTCGCGACTGGGGATACTGGGAGTACCCCTGGTCGACATTGGAACGATCGTAACCGTTGTTGTAGTCTTGATGCGGCGTTCGTCGGCCCACGGAGCCGGGCGCTTGAGATGCGTATTGCTGGCCATAACCATGGTTGTCGTACTCATTATTATAACCTTGTTGATTCGTACCGTAAGCGCCTGCATTATCGTTATGCCCAGCTGCCATGTATCCGTTGGGGTTGCCGGTGCCTGCCGGCGGACCGTAAGGGGACAATGCCTGGGGTGATGTCGAAGCAGGTAGATTGGTCAGGTTCATTTGCGATGGGTTCTGTGCCGGCTTCTTTAATGGCTCCATCTCAACAGACTCTTCTTCTATCAGCACCTTTTTCGAGCTAGCCTCCTCCCAGCTGGGCATGGCAGGCAACGCATCCGCGTCCTTCTTGTTCCCAGTGTCGAATTCGGCATACTGTGGCACGCTCGGCTTCATCGAGTCGAAGCCGGCGTGCATCGGGGCTGGGGAGCGATATGCTTGGTCGTGATTGGGAGGGACAAATGGCTCGTCCAGGTATTTACTACGCTTGCCACGAGGAGGACTGCACATCCCACAGCATTCACCACAACATTTCAGACAGTAGAAGCACTCGCAGCAGCACGACAGGCCACAGCAGCAGCATCGGATGATGCACCAGACAATTGATAGGGCAATAAGGCCCGCAATAATAAACAACGCAATGACGGGCCATCTGTACGTGATCAGTTGATATTCTAGTTTGTGGAGAGAGCGCAAACGTACTTGCAGATCGCAGCCATGAAACAATTGTCCCAACTGGAAAAGGCTGTCGCAGCATCGGAGATATCGCCGGAAATGCTGTCTAGGGACTGACGTTTGCCCATCGCAGCGACGGCGCTTCGCGAAAGCAGATCCGCGAAAGCATCCCCCCAGCTGCGATCTTGGAGACTGCGCTCCATCACAATGCCGATGTGCGGCATCCCTCTCGACCTGCCGTCCTATATATATACCAGCAAGTGCGGTTCTCGTTTCCCAAGATGGCTCACGCTTTCAAGGCCTGCGACAGAGCGATCATTGGCGTATTGTTTCGCAGCTTGAAATGTTGGTAGCGGATGTTTGATCGTCTCCAAGCCGTTCAAGATCTCCCCGTCCCGCAACACAACGCAATCAAGCTCGTAAAAGTGCGTGTTTCCAGCTCGTGCGCTAGCAAAAGAACAACGTAAAACAATAGCGTACAATTTCCCCTAAAAAGACAGTTTCCGTTCGCCGCTTGAGTCCGGCGATGGGCGCGAAAAGAATTGACCAACAGAACGTAGATGAAGGAATACTTTCAAAGGATACCGAGGCGAAGGTGTGTAGTTCAACAAAGCGATTGTCATACAAGCCGAAGACCGACTGATGGAGGTAAAAAGCGATGGTACGAGAAAATTGGCGAAGGATTGGCCTCAGCGTTGCATTGCGCGGTACGTACCTGAACTCAAAAAGGAATGACTGCCTACCAGAGTAAGGAACTGAGCACTTGGTTTATCGGGGTCGCTCTCGTGAACCTCAAAAGAGCGTAAAGCGGGAGAAGCAGAAGAAATGAAGAACGGCGATTCCCCAATGCAAACTACTACTACCCTGGACTACCCTGGACTACGCAATCCCGCCGCTGGGATTTCTCGGTAAACTTGGAGTGGCATGGTGCAAAGGCTGGGCGCCCTGGATTTCAGTAGTCTGCGTGAACCCCTGAAAACTAGCCCCGCTAAAGCCAGTGACCAATCTGGTACAACTTTTAAGTTCCGTCCCCTACGTACTCTACATTGCTGCGTGTATACTTGGATCCGCGGCCCACGATACTACCTCTTACTTTTCAAGCTGATGTTTCCACAATGTCCGCGCAGAGCCATCGTTTGTCTCAAGCTGCTGCCTGTGAAACATCAGGCATTGGCCGAGAAGGCTGTCTAAGTATAGACGGGCCAGTGAGCTTCCAGTAGAGGCGTTCGTTTTGCTTGCTGCTATTCCTGTGTAAGGCTGAACAAGCGAGAGAAGCAGCGCTTCACCGTTCGTCGCGTCTTAGTTCTGCCAAGTCGGTTGCTTATGCTTATAGAACTATTGTCGACCTAGGACTCAATGTTTCAAGTCGAACAAGCAAAATGCAGATCGACCGTTGTGATCCACTCGCCCACTCGCCCAGAGTTATGACTGATATTCCCTCAAGTAATCCTTGTGATGCAGATAGCTTACAGTACCTATTGACTGCGAAGGGAGCCGGGGTTTCGATTCTCCGTACAACAAATGATGGCATTCAATATAACTAATCGCTAGATTCTTCGAATTTATATGTCCCTAAGCCATGCGTAGACCAGCGCAATATGTGTCAGGGCTTAGCTGCTTTCAGCTGTTTAATGTAGTCACACTAGCGCCCAGTGTCCCGTGTCTTGGCATCTCCGGAAATGCCAAGCTTCTATCTAGCCGAAGCCAAAAAGGGATTAAGGCGCCATGAGCGGATGTCGTGGTGGGACGTGCTCGTCAAGTAAAGTCTATCGACAATTATTGTCCCTTTTGTTCACAAGTCCACTTCGGCTACGATTACATTCTACTTGGTACTTGGCTATAAACCTCGTCGAGCCTTGATAGACGCCCTTCATACTCACAAAGTGAGCTCGATGAGGAGGTCCAGAAATAAACGAGCACGTCGCAGCTGGCGCACATTGGGTTGAATGCAGGGCGAGTTTCAGCATCCCATGTCAAAAGCATAGGTATTACAAAGCCATGGCTATGAACTGCTAGCCACGCAGATCTTAATATAGCATTAACGCGCGAGACATTGAACGAAGCGCAACAAATGTAGGCATCTCGCTGACTCCAAGATGCATCAGTCGAGACCGAGTTCTTGTTCCACGTTTCCTTTGGCGCCATGCTTCGATCAAAATTATGGTGTGTCTGTCGGGTCTAGACCATTGGATCTTTTCGAGATAGAACCTCCAAAGGGCCGTAGCGAGTTGTCGAGATGATGAATATTTTGCAAGCCTAAAAATGAATATGCCGAACCCGCGACGCCTATCAAAAACATAGTTAAAAAATAATGCTATTACAGATGGAAAGCCAATCATAAGAAGAAGCTTAAAGATACTTCATGAAGATGTCATCTATATTTGAAGTATAATCTCACTACGTTATTTAATGTTCTTAAAATGAAGAGCCTATGTGACGAAGATTGTAAAGTACTACTCTATCGACACATGAACCGGACAAGAAAAGCTGAACTCGATATTAATGTACTTGCTCCGATTATAACATATGCTAGGGTTGGTGCTTACCCTTAAGATTGGTATTAAATATGTTCCTTAAATGGAGTCTTGTCATGATTTCATCTAAGTTATAACTCCCCTTTGGTCCAAACAGCTAAACACCTTAGACATTTTATTTAGTATATATACACGCAATTAACTATCTATTGCAATGCCTGCCCATTAATCGATGCTATAGTAGGCCAACGGACGTCCCCATAACGACCACCTTGGTGGGTTAGTGGCAAAGCAGCCGACAGGACAAATATTTTGTGTCAAAGGCAGGGCTATAGGCATTCAAGGGTTTTCCAGCTCAGATAAATGTTAAGCTTGCCTTCAGCCGCCGAATTCTTCCTCCTCTTATACTCCCGAGCACTCTAATTCTATTTGAACATTTCTCTTCTTACTTCACTCTGTTCCTTCTCACACTTAACAACTAGGCAGTGAAGTAGCCGGGGTGGATTTTGGCTGACTTTGCCAAATATAAAACGAAGAGGGTCGATTTCGCTATAAGGGATTCACTAGCCATAGATATGTAATAGCCAGATTGCCTCAAAAATGGCTTTCAGTTATTGCTACCAATGTACGCCGATATATATGCCAAAAGCTGCTAAGTCCCGTTGCCACGCTCTATGTAGTACAGAAGGCCTGAATGAAATGCGAAAACGCCTGTTTGATAAACCCATGCTGTAGTTATTGTAGCAGTCTACTCGTGGGGGACTAATTCCGTAGGGAGTAGTTTGCCCCCTTCCGCTTGGCTCCTGCTACTTCCAACAACCGTTTGACCATCCAAATCTGGATCATATTCTTCGCGGCCATTCTTACCGTCTCTCCCCTTGTTGTCTTTGAAACTCGCAGACCTGGACATCCGCACGCTTTCGCTGCTCTCGCCGCTGTCTGACTCGTCATCGCTATCATCCCCGAAACCATCATCAAAGGGGTCTCTCTCGTCTCCCTCATCCTGGGGTATCCGCTCATGCCCCGTCTCTTTCATCTTGATGAAGCTGTCGATGATGTAGTATTGGATGGCATTCATGATGAGAGGGAATAGCATCATGACGAAGAATATCTGTAGCTGCTCGTTGCCATCGGTCCATCCGAGCGCCCAGTCTCCCACACGTGAGATCCACGGTAATATTAGGAATATCAGCAACACACATATTTTCATGCCGAATAAACCGCAGAAATAAATGACGGACTGCTTCAGCCACCACCACGCGCTCGGTGGGCTGCCGTAGTTTCCAGACTGTATTGATTCCCGCGGCTTGCCCAAGGGCGTGTAGGCAACAAGGCCGGTTATCACGCGAAGCAGGACTATCAGGATGGGGATACCGATGGTAGTCTAGAGGAAACACAGCCGATCTGAATTAGTTTATGATGTCATATATGAGAGACAGCTGGGGCGAACAGCTTACATCGATAGCCAAGTTTAATAGGTAAAAGGAGCAAGGGTTAGGAACATAAGGGACGTCTTCCCTTCGGAGCATCCTCACGACAGTCTCGACGCCGGCCGGCTCTAACTTAATGGAAAACCGACCGCTCGTGAGCATGGACATGAAGACGTTGGCGATATGCACCAAGACGGAGCCGAAGACTTGCTTGGACACGTCGAAGAACCATATCTTGACGGGTCGTTGTGGCCGCTCGCGCCAACGCTTGTAGACGAGGGCGAGAAGCGCCAGGCCGCCGAGGGCAAGCTGGACGAGCAGCGCGAAGGGTCCAAGCAGTCTACATTCGCCTTCACCACCACCAAGTATACCGCCGACATTCTCGTCGTAGGCAGCGGCAGCGGATGTTGCGGCGGCTGTTATCGTAGACGTTGTGGCTGTGATGAGACCAGCCATGTCTGAGGCTGACGACAGGGGTCCGGCGTCCATCGTTGCGGCCGATGTAGCGACAGCAGAGGCATCGACCGTGAAAGGTAGAGGCATCTGTCGGGTATGGTCTCGTGACGCGTGTCGTGAGGTGTTGGTACAGATGGCAGAGGCCCAGCTTAGAGGCAGACGGAGATAGGGATGCGAGGGGCACGAACTTCGAGTAAGGAGGCTACGGTCAGTGACGAAGGACAATGCAGACGGATCGACATTCGGTTTCGGCGGGCGGATCGCGGCTCTAAGTTTAGGGCGATTTGTCGCTGACCCCCCTTCTTCGGCACGAGTAACCGGACACCTACGGCAACCAGGGGAAAGGAAACTTCAGCAGTCGGACAGAATAGAGAGGTGGCTGGCAGGAGGCTAGTCAGATGGACTACGCATTTCCGACTCGAGAAGGAGAATATCAGGCAGTGAGTGTTTCCTAGGAATAATATAGGAGTCGTTGTCTCGAACGGTGGCTCTGTTAGCCTAGATTAGAGGCTGGAGGCTAGATTAGCCCCCCAGGCTCCAGGCCACTACTGCCTGCCAAGGCTTTTCAATAATGCCCCACTCATATTAAGTGGAAATTGGCCAGATACCCAAACCAGGCAACCTAAACTTCAGGGTCACATAAGTATCAAGGACATAAAGTTCGAACATGTTTAGTTTGACTACCCAAGTGGCTTCATTCATCCCATGCAGATTAATTATACTCCGAGTCTGTCAGAGAAGGCTTAATGCATTTATTTCGAATTGTATTTAGGGCGCAAAAAGTATTAGCAAGGCAAGAGCATGTTTCCATTCTGATACAAAGACGAATATCTTTATCCGTGAGAAAACCATCACGGACATCCTAGCAATGAGCTCGTTGGCCCCGCAAACGTTCCATAGTACAACAGAGTTAGGTACAAGCCATTCTCCCTCAAGACCATTGCTCGTCCGATTGGCGCCAAGATGGCACGCATCGGCAGAATTAAAGAGTAATGGGCGATGAAACAGGGGATAGCTGGGACGGTTTATTCACGTCCTCGTAAGATGATGCCATAATTAGATGCTTGTGCCCGTAATCGTATGGTGCAGTTGGCTGACTTAGGAGACAGAGATCTTGGTCGGCCTCTGCGGAAGAAACCCACGCACAAAAGTCAGCGCTGCTTTCCGTGCGTGGCGCGCAACATCATCCGGCTTGCTTTTCTTTTTGTCCATCACCGGGATCGGCTTTCCCTTGATCGACGATCGTGTCGTGGTGGTAGAGCCGGAGGAGGTAGAAGATGAAGACGGGACTGCAGACGGAGCGCGAGCACGAGTCTGGAGCCTATCCGCAGGCCCGTCTAATCGTCAATCGATACTGTATTGTTTCTTGAGCTGACCTAAACTTTCCTGGCGGGTTTGTACGTCGTCTTTTGACTCCTTCATCTTGAGGGTCTTCTCTGGTTGGTGCCATAGCACTGCATCTCGGTTAGCTAATCTGCCACGCAGTAACAGTCCTGCGTCATGCAACGTACCGACGAGGTATCTGTTTTGGAAGTTGAAGCCGTTCAGCTTCTCAAGGGCATTCTTTGCGTCCATCGCATTCCAGAAGACGACATAGGCGGTACCCTTCGTTTCGCCAGAGATACCCTTGCGGATTTGACTTGATGCTAGTTAGCTGCATGAAACGCTACGATATATAGATATATATGAACGTGTGAGTGAGTGGCCGTACCGGATGATGCCCGTCTCGTCAGGGTCGAAGAGCTTGAAGAGGTCGCCGTCTGTGACTTCGTAACTGAAAGACCATATGTCAGAACACGGTCGGTCGTCGGGGGTAATATTCGCTTAGCATCATGATGACTAACTTGAGGTTCTTGATAAATAAGACTCTGTATGGCAATACGTCAGTACACTGGGTCGTTGAGGGGCTTGTGAACATGGGCATATAAGGATGGGCGCGGCGACTCACGGCAACTGCTCGGGGGCAAGCTTTCCGGCGCGACTCATATCTTGATGGCTGTAAAAGTCGTGGCTGCTAAGGGGGGTCCTAGTAATTGCACGATAGTGGCTTTGCTCGAGGAGAGTGGATGTTGGGCTGAGGATCGGGGTAGAAACCGATGCACGAGACGTGGTTCAAGGGTATTGAGTTTGGAGAAGTGAATCTCGAATGCTGAGGACGGCGACAGCACCATGACACGGACCGATCGGGGGATGCAGCCCCACTTCTTTGATCCTCTCCGGCCACGTGATAAGATAACTTGGCGTGCTGCATGTATGCTACCTTGAGTACATTGCCAATTGTCCTAACTTTATTCTACAACCAGCATAGACGGACAATCTTAGTTATCTCAGCCGATATGGCGTGATCCCGAGTTAAATGAATAACCACTTATGTTGCAGATTCGGAGTGAGAGGCTGTTGTTAAATACCGACATATTGTATTGTATTAGACGATAGTGCTTTGCATGTGTTTACATACTAGGTAAGTATGTATCTACCTAGTAGGGATATACGAGATTCACCATAGACGCCTTAGGTAGGCCATAGGCAGGTATTTCATAGAGGGGAACGGATACAGTACTTGCTGTCCCATAGCATCTGATGCTGTACTATTACAGTGTCTTAGGTACCTGATTATAGCGTACAAATGTTATCGATCATTGGAGTAACAATTTTACGTATACTACATAGGTATTGGAAATTAACCACCAGGTATTAAAAATTAACTAAAAATCACTAGCAGAGCATGAATATTGAAGTGAAATCACCTCATTCACGTGTAGGTAATTGGGTTTGGCAGTAGGTTATCTATATGTTATGCGTTGACGGGTCCGCTTAGACTAATTAGGTAGTTTATATTGGTGTTTAGCGGATGGCTTTCAGGGCCCTGACAGCTACAGCAGCCACTTCTGGGGCAACGACGAGGATAATTGACAAGGGTTTAGACCGTAGAAACGGAACAGCAGCCTGGCCTGAGCTCTTCGTTACGGGTGATAACCCCCGAAACAAACTTGGAAGATTCAACAAACACATCAGGGTTCCCTCTTAACGACAATGAGGCTCTAGATTGCAGTCACGCTTCGATTCTCTACTGTCTCTCTTGTACCGTGCCGCCTTTAGTCTCAACGCCTGCCTGGCTGCAAGCCGCCTCCTTGCTGTGACGACCACCGATAAATATCCTCTGTCGCCGACTCATAATAGCTCACAATACCTATTCGATTGGTAATGGATGTCCTGTAAGCCGGCTTACAGCAGACTCATGCCATCTGCAATACCGCCCGAGTACTTGATGGCGTCGTCGCCGACCAAGAAACGGAGACGAGACGACAACGGGGAGCAGGTGCCATTGTACGCTCCCTCTCTCTCCGAACAGAACACCAGTTTTGCCATGTTGACTAACATTTGCTGTTCTCTCCCCAGAAGTTCTACGCTTGAAGCACCTCCAAACCGCTTGTCTGCCATAAATCACAATGAACGATCTACCCGACCCTCAAATCGAGGCTCCGCCTCGTCCTTTGGTGTCTCGCGGAAGGTCATTGCTCTACCCGTGAGCAAGAAGTTCCGACTCGTCGAGGGTCACCATCACGAGCAACTGCACAGCCACTATCTACACGAGAACGACTTCCCTCCCTCGGCCCCCTTGCAACCACAGCAATCCCACTTCTCTCACGCCCATCCCGAACAAACCCAAGCTACCTCCACCTCACCACAGCAGACCCGATCCGCCAACGCCAGAAACAGCTCTTCCGCACTCCTCAGCCCGTGTCACATATGCCACCGGAAACCTACCAAGAAATCCGACCTCGACTCCTTTGGTGACTGTATGGGGTGTGGCGAGCGGACATGTTTCGTCTGCTTACGTGCCTGCCAAGGTTGGATACCAGACGCACAGCACCGCACACCAACTGAGGCAGAAGACTTATCGGCATCTTTCACTATGCACGACGTAGATGACGAAGAAAGTGTCCACCATCACGTTGAGAGACCTGCAGCTACGCAAAAACCTCAGCAGAAGCAGAAGAAAGGCGAGGGAGGTGGAGACAGAGATGAAGACGTAGTTAGGAGTTGGAACGGCCGTGGCCACCGCGATGTCATCTGCAGCCGGTGCTGTGTCGAGCAGGGGAGTGAGGGTGACGTCGTCTGTTTAGGTTGCCTAGCTGGGATGGAAGGGACCTGAAAGGACCCCCATTAACGAGACAGGCTGATGGGCGGTCAACGGTGTTTATAATGGCAAACGGCGCGTTGATTTCGGAGGTCAGACAGAGCTCGCGGATAATATTTGGGATGGTACTAACGATATTGGTGAAGTATCACCAGGGAACTACTGGCTCACCGTCACGATTGGGGTTTGGAGGGGGTAGGTTTATCAGCGCCTCTTAGTCTTTGAGCATGGCTCTGGAGTATATTGCATGGCGTGGAAATAGGCATAACGCGGGAATGTATTGGTCCTAGTTCGAGATACCACGAAATATCATTGCTGGGAGAGGCGTGTATATATGCCTTCGGGAAAAACTATGTATGTATCCACGAGAAAGCGCCCGTTCGGTTCGGACGGCTGCGATTTAATCCTAATACATTTGGCGCCCAGAGTCGAGAATAAAGTCATCTATTTATTCGTAGCAATGTTCACACATTTTCCACTCAACTCATGCGAATCGTCCATGATGCACTAAAGTACTCAGTAGGCATAACGATGTAGTCAGTTTTTGAGGTCCCAGTCAAACATAGTATTAGCTTGCCATGCCTAGAGTACACAGCATTTACGAAGTCTTTCATTCATGATCTATTTATGTGCTTGTGCTGTAGAAATAAGATCCAGCCAGCTCCGTGACCACGGCCCTATTCGTACATCCAAACCAGTACCATTCGTTCGCCCCTAGCCCGCGGAAGATGAACCTTTTAGTTGTATTGCATGTATGTCGCGGTTGAGTTGAACTTCAGGTTGCCCTTGATGACCTTGTCGACGGCACTCAGAAAGTCCTTCTCGGAAGCTACCTTTCTCCTGGCTCGAATGGCGAACATGCCTGCCTCGGTACATACACTTCGCAACTCCGCACCCGTGGCGTTGGGGCAGAGACGCGAGATCAGCTCCCATCGGATATCTCTCTCGACGGACATACTCTTCGCGTGAATGCGTAGAATGTTGGCTCTGCCCTCGAGGTCGGGAAGGGAGAACTCGATCTTTCGATCGATACGACCTGGTCGCATCAGGGCAGGGTCTAATGTGGACGGTCTGTTTGTGGCAAACATCACTTTGATGTTTCCTCGGGCATCAAAACCATCTAGTTGTGTGATTAATTCCAACATGGTTCTCTGGACCTCGTTGTCTCCACCAGCGCCATCATCAAAACGAGCACCACCGACAGCGTCGATTTCGTCAAAGAAAATGATGCAAGCCTTCTTCGTCCTCGCCATCTCAAACAGCTCTCGGACCATTCTGGCACCCTCGCCAACGTACTTCTGGACCAGTTCACTGCCGATGACTCGAATGAATGTGGCGTCTGTTCTGTTGGCAACCGCTCGGGCGCAGAGGGTCTTGCCCGTACCAGGGGGCCCGTACAGCAGAGCACCCTTTGGGGGGTCGATTCCCAGGTTGACGAACCGTTCAGGCGATAGCAGCGGCATCTCGACGACTTCTCTTAGCTTCTCCACCTGCTCCTTGCAGCCACCCACATCACCGTACGTCACATCCGGCTTTTCTTCTACCGTCATCATAGTAACGCTTGCATCGATCTTGGGCGGCAAAGGAAGCAGGATCTGATACTTGTTACGGTCGACGCCGACGCGCATGCCCTCCTCGATATCAGTTGGTGAGACACGCTCGCCCAGTTGCACAACAAACTTGGCAATTTGCTTAACATTGATGACGTATTTGCTTTTCGACTCGTCCTTCTCATCCGCAATAATCTTGGTGCACCGCGCTACCTGAAGTGGCTGTTCTTCGGACATTCGTTGCCTGTCGGCGGCGACATCCCATAGATGTGGCGGGGCGAGCCCCGTATCAGATTCTTTGACACCAATCTTCTCGTCCACGCTTTGCTGTTTCTCTTTGATCTGCTGCTCTAACTTCTTGATTGCGGTTCCGTAGGGCGCAGCACCGTATGTCTTTAGAACTTGGATATCCCTGCCTTGGGTTAGAATCTAGTGGTTCGGAAACTCGGGGAAGACGGTGGCGCCTACTCGTCGGAAAGCGGTTGGATCTTCTTCTCTTCTATTTCATCGTCGGCAAAGTTCTTCTTATACTTCTCCCAATTCGACCCCGTAGCGGAAGGCTGAAGTGAAAGATTAGCCAGGGTACATAATAGTGTCAAGTACCAGACGTACCATGGTGACAGTTGGGTCCACTAGGAAAGGCAATCGAGCAAGATGAGGTGTAATGACACGAATCGGAGGATAAATATAGACAGGCGGGCAAAGGTTAAAATGTACTGGGGGTATACCACGGGGTATCGGGTTGTGTTTATATGAGTGTGAAGGGATGGTATTTAGAGACGGTGATGATGGAATAGACAAGGCGAATGCTGAGAGTGATGGGCGAGATGTTAGAAGCTTAGGCCAGCCGGCCGACCAGCTGGGGTTGGTTGCATAAGCTCTTGATTGCCTGGAAAGGACCCAGCTGGAGCTGCCGAGATGTACTAGTCCAAATCTGTACTAGGTAATCGGCAGCCTCGCAGCTACCCCCGAAACTTATAGAAAAAATAATAATAATTCCCATCACAGCCTACAGCGGGGGTAGATAGGTTTATCGTATCTATCCGCCTTTGAAAAGCATCCCTCCCCACCATCCAACCAAACACCATATTGGAGGTGGAACGCGAAGACAGCTTGCAACAATAACAATAACATCACTCTGAAACCATTCGTGCACAGTAAAAGGGAGAGAAGATTCGGTCAACCAGTTTGATAACATTCCTCCCAACATGGCTACCACAGCTCCACCGAGCGGTGCCAGCACTGGTGTCTTTAGAGTATGCCGCCCACGTTTGCTCACCAAGCCTGCTGCTGACTATTCAATAGGATAAAGAAAAGCCTGT
The DNA here is from genome assembly GCA_022495235.1 of Xylaria curta. Classification (NCBI taxonomy): domain Eukaryota; kingdom Fungi; phylum Ascomycota; class Sordariomycetes; order Xylariales; family Xylariaceae; genus Xylaria; species Xylaria curta. The sequence goes on along the minus strand of MU375899.1, from coordinate 170,947 downwards.
GGCGGTTCGCTCGTCCAACATCGTAGCTGCTAGAGGTATTACTGCCTTACTCCGAGCTGTTACTGGACTTTCTTCGCTAAGCCAATATTACAGCTGTTGCCGATGCTATAAGAACGTCGTTGGGCCCCCGGGGCATGGATAAAATGATCCGGAGCGGCAAGGGCGAGACCATTATCACGAACGACGGGCATACTATGTTGAAAAGCATGGCTGTCATGCATCCCACCGCCAAGATGCTTGTCAATCTCTCTTCTGCTCAAGACGTAGAAGCCGGTGATGGAACAACGTCTGTCGTGGTCATATGCGGCGCCTTGCTCGGTGCTGCCGACCGATTGCTGTCCAAGGGCATCCACCCTTCAGTTATCTCCGAGTCCTTCCAACGAGCTGCAGCGGCTGCAGTCCAGATCCTACACGACATGTCGCAACCCGTTTCTCTTTCCGACAGCGCCGCCCTTCTCCAAGCAGCCAACACCTCGCTGTCGTCCAAGATCGTCTCACAATATTCAGGTCTTCTAGGTTCCATGGCCGTAAATGCTGTAACAAAAACAATAGACGTCAAGACGGCCGACAATGTCGACCTAAAAAACATCAGGATTATTAAGAAAGTTGGGGGTACAATAGAAGACAGCGAACTAGTTAATGGGCTGGTTCTCACACAGCCCGTCATAAAGGCCGCCAGCGGACCAGTGAGAATGGAGAAGGCGAAAATTGGGTTAATTCAGTTCCAGCTGAGCCCTCCGAAGCCAGATGTGAGTACTTCCGCATGTATGCACCAAAACTGTCAGTCACTAATCTCTATTAGATGGAAAACACCATTTCCGTCAACGACTACCGTCAGATGGATAAAATCGTCAAGGAGGAGCGACTATATCTCTTAGATTTAGTCAAGAAGATCAAGAAGGCGAAGTGCAACGTTCTCCTAATTCAAAAATCTATTCTGCGCGATGCTGTCAACGACCTGTCGTTGCACTTCCTAGCAAAACTCAACATCCTTGCGATCAAAGATATTGAACGGGACGAGGTTGAGTTCATTTGCAAGTCTACTGGCTGCAAGCCCATTGCGGACATCGACTCTTTCACCGAGGACAAGCTGGGAAGTGCTGACCTAGTGGAGGAAGTTCAATCGAATGGGGCCCGGATGGTTAAGGTCACGGGCACTAAGACAACGGGCAAGACTGTGTCTGTAGTGTGCAGGGGCGCAAACAGCTTAATTCTTGATGAGGCCGAGCGTTCACTTCACGACGCACTCTGCGTCATCCGGTGTCTTGTCAAGAAGAAGGCTCTCATTGCAGGTGGAGGTGCTCCTGAAATTGAGATAGCGGCTCAACTCTCTAAGCAGGCACGTTCCCTGACCGGTACCGAAGCCATTTGCTGGAAGGCATTTGCCGAAGCCCTGGAGATCATACCCACTACGCTAGCTGAGAATGCTGGGCTGAACAGCATCAAAGTTGTCACAGACCTTCGGCACAGGCACGAGATGGGCGAGAAGAATGCTGGTGTCAGTATCAGGAGCGGGGGCGTGAACACAAATATCGCCAAAGAAAATGTGCTTCAGCCGCTGCTAGTGAGCACAAGCGCCATAGAATTGGCAGCAGAAACCGTCAAGATGATACTCAGAATCGACGATATCGCATTGACGCGGTAGAGCGGAAGGTAGGCTGAAGGGAATGTAATATAACGGACATATAATGTCATGGACACATGCTCAAGATGTTCAATAGATTCCCCCAAATACCATGAATGAACACAGAATTCTCCATGGTAACACAACACACTCGCCAATACGAGTGAAATCCGTCTATAATGATCATCGCAGCGACGTGCCGTTTTTGATATATAGGCATAAAGTAGTTCCTGCACAAGTCTTCAAGCTTTGTCATTCCGACCTTATACCCCCTTAACTACTCCCCTCCGTCGTCTCCGGTTCCCCAACGGCCCCCGCGCCGGGCGGGGCAATGAGGGGCTATCTAGGTTACTTTTGTGAATGGCGTCACTGACCATCCGTCTATATGCGTGTGCTACACCCGCTGATTAATAATCTCGCAATAGTTTACCCTCGCTTTATAACCAATTTGGAATTTTAAGAGGCCTGCGCCCTTCCATAGAACTCGGTAGTTCTCAGGGTATAACAACGGTCTAAATATACAGATACAGCCGCTGTCACCTTTCGGCGCACTCACTCAAGCGTGTCTGTCACATTTTCTATGTCCTTTCGAATCGCATCTCGCCCAGCACTTATAGTGTCTCGTCGAGTGTCTGCGATCGCGTCTCATATCTCACGTGCACATCCTTTGCTAAATTCCACAACAGGTATTCCTGGTTCTGTCGGCATTAGTCGACATTTCGCAAGCGCAATGGCCCCGGTCCCCAGCACTATGAAGGCCGTCCTCATCAACAAGACGGGTGGCACCGAAGTCCTGGAGTACAAGACCGATGTCCCTGTGCCCACGCCCATCGATGGTGACATCCTTGTAAAGAACGATTTCATCGGCGTTAACTACATTGACACGTAAGTGATTATTATTTTACGACTACCATGTCCGTTTCCCTTATTGGTCCCCTATGTATTGACCCGACTCCGTCTTACTGGTATCTATTGCTGTTCGAAATGAGTAGCAGTATTAGACGCCCTGGTCAGAAGGGCCGGATTCATATTGAAACGCGATAGTAGATTGACACCAAGGAGTATCTCTAACATTGCGTAGATACTTCCGCACTGGCCTCTACCCGGCGCCACAGTTCCCCTATATCCTCGGCCGCGAGGGAGAAGGGACGATCGTCGCTGTGGGCGAGGGCGATACGCTGGGTATGAAAGTGGGCGATAAGGTCTGTTACCTGGGAGAGCGCGCCTACGCGGAGTTCACGTCGGTGCCGGCCGCACGAGCCATCAAGATCCCCAAATCCTTCGAACCGGGGACCGCAGCCGCGGGTTTGCTGCAGGGTTTAACAGCGCTGACGCTCATATGCGAGGCACACGCTGTGAAGAAGAACGACTGGGTGCTTGTTCACGCCGCGGCGGGCGGCACGGGACTGCTATTGTGCCAGCTCCTGAAAGCCATCAAGGCTAATGTCATCGGTACCGTCTCCACGCCCGAGAAGGCTAAGCTGGCGACGGAGAACGGTGCCACGCATGTCATCAACTATAGCCACGAAGACGTCAAGGCGCGCGTCATGGAGCTCACGGGCGGACAGGGCTGCATCGCTGTCTTCGACGGTGTCGGCAAGGCCACTTTCGACCTCAGTCTCGAGTGTGTGGCACGCAAGGGCACTCTAGCGTCTTTTGGGAATGCCTCGGGCGCCGTGCCGCCCGTCACTATATCGCGGCTCTCGGCTAAGAACGCCCGTTTGCTGCGACCTACCCTGTTGAATTACATTTCGACGAGAGACGAGTTCGCGGGTTATACCGACAACCTATTTGAGTTCATCAAGAAGAAGGATTTCAACGTCCGCGTGCATGAGATCTACCCCCTTACTGAGGTGAAGCGTGCCCATGAGGATCTGGAGGGCAGGAAGACGACGGGCAAACTACTTCTTGATCCCTCAAAATAAGGGGCTCACTCCATTCATTTGCTAGGTTGTAACAAAGTCTCAACCTGAATATTAACAAAATTATATGAGAACATATATCGAGTAGGCGTGCGCTCATATGTTTAAATTCATCAGGGACACAGTATTCACGAAAACATATCTCGTCAGCTGACTTGAGTCTTTTTGTATAACTCCTTTCTTCAACCCAGTCAACTATTTCTTGTATCTGATTTCCGGGCTTAATCAACGGAGACGACTTCTGCTAATTAGGATCACATCCAATGAACGGCATATCAACGAGGTATCCTAAAAACGGAACCGCAAGTAGATAGATCAAGATGGAAAATAGTACCACTCCTATTTAAACAAGATGTCCACTCAGGGACTATTACGCCCTATTCATTTCCCATCTTCTTGCCATTATCATCTCCATGACAAACACTTGCCAGCCACTATAAAAGTCCGCCTTCATTTACGCATTACTCATAGTCATTAGTCAACTATTTTAAGCATGAAAAATCTTGACCAATGAGAATTATGTTCTTACTTTCAACGCTATCGTTGAATCCATCCACTGCGCTTAGGAAGTTCAGAATTAAACGATTTGTTTGTTGGAAGAGGCTTCTCGAGTTAGTATAGCAGGACCCGAACGTGTTAAACGATTGTTATACTTGTTAGTTTTGCTAAACTTAGAACATATCACTAGTAACTTATTAGCGGTAATCTTCGCTGCGATAATACTTATTTCTATAGGATGAAACTAACTTTTTAGGATCGGTTGTTGATCTCTCTGAGTTGCTTAAGACTTTATGTGTAAGTCTGCGTGAGGTCCTGTCAAAAGGCAACACTTTGTATTTATGCTCACGTTTATAGCAAAGCAGGATAGTTGAGAGACGGGTAAAACCAGGTGCATCGTGTAAAATCCGGTAAGAAGTAGAAGAAAATGATATATAAGTGAACACTAATTCTGCTTTTAACTATACAACTGAGGATTTCTGGGCTCCTTAAGATCTGCTTGAGCCCGTTTTACGTACGGTCTGGAATAAGAACACCAAAAAAGGAAGATATGGATACATAGTAGGATAGCGAAACAACTACATTAAGCGAGCGAGAAGGGAAAAAGAAAAAAATCAAATATCTGATTTCGCCCGGACTTGAACCGGAGACCTTCAGTGTGTTAGACTGACGTGATAACCAACTACACCACGAAACCAAGCTTTGTTATGATGATTTTGCCCTTACGCCGACAGTAGACTGTTGACACAACGCTGCATTAGACAAGTTCGTAAAGTACGCCAGCGACTATCTGCTACTCGAAATTTTGCATGGAAAAGTTTTCCCGAGTTATTCAGAATCAATCCCAGAACTAATCTTGGCTGCCCTTTTCTTCATGCGACTGATTTTGTGTTTCCTATCCTATCCCACTTGTAATATGCAAGGCGGCTCATTTTGATCTCGTTCCTTTTGTCTGACCTCCCCATTATGTAGTATTGGAAATCTCTGGTTTTGGCTGGACTTCACTTATCAGACAATGTTATTAACTGCGCTCTCGCTAATCACATTGATTAAGAAGAGTATGTTAGTGATCAGATTGTACTTTAACGTCGATCGGTGCAACCGACAGGTTGCAAATAAGAAATCTAGTTTATTAATCTAAACACATGTATATTGAGATCCGCTGTGAATGATGAGATACAATACATCATCTAGGAAATTAGGGGGTCAACACGAAGAACTGTCGATGAGAGTTCATTTACATAAACAGGTTGACTTTTCCCTTGGGAGGATGAGATGTTCGCGAGCTCCATGTCATCAGTCGGTGCCAATGTTGAACTGCGCTTACAAGCAGAGCAGAACATAATAACAGCAAAAATGCAGAAAACCCAAACCCCAGCACCAATTCCAGCACATGCAGCAATGATCTTGCCATATGTCATCCAGGCCCCTCGGATCTTGTCATAAGAGCTGTAGTTATCGAAAGAGAGAGTGTAGGAAGCCCACGACGCGGCCCAAGCCCATGCAGTTATCCAGAAGATCACACTCAGGAGCTGACCAATTATAAAGACAATGCGGTAATAGAACCGGGGTACACAACGCTCTATAACGAGCAAGCCGCCGTAAATAAGTAATGTCCATATCGACTGGAGAGAATTAGTTTTCGAAGTATTTGGCTTCAGCAAGTTCTTGAGGGGCTTACAACAAACAGCAAGAAGCATGGGACATCTGATTCATAGTAATAGTTCCCAGACAGTGATTCAGCATAGGCAGCCAGGGCTAGCACGACGGTGGATAGCAATATTATCAACCCTACAACGTATACGAAGAACTTGGGATACGTAGGAACTCCGCGGGCGACAAGTCTATCCGACGACATAGCAAGAACGTTTATATGTGATAGATTTTAGCGGAAGGCCCCGAATCAAGCGGCGGGAGAGCTTTCTGCTTTTGGAGAAGGGTGTAAAATAAATACAAAGGAATACGTCCAATGCTCATAATGTTATAAGCTAAGGTTGTGTTTACACGCTGACTGAGTGGAATGTCTCGCAGATAAAGGCTGATAGGGGAGTACTTAATACGGTAGGATGTCTCAAAAAAAAAATTCTCTTACTGATCTATAGACATGAGCATGACTGCCTTGGGCATAGTCGCCTGGGATCTGATATCAAACGAGTTGCGCCAAGAATACACGATGGCGCTAATCATGTAGTCAAGCTGCATAAGTCTCAGCCACAGACCGTTCTAGACGCGGCACTGGTGGTAATATGCCAACGACATGGCCCGTCTTCGAAACTGGAGGCAATCTACGTGTCTGTTCTACAGATGAGCAACTAGACTTTTCTGGGTGAAGGAAGCCATTCTGTTGTACTCACCGCATAACTGCGTGCAATCAGGGATGTCCTATAACCATTGAAGACGAATTGGCACAGGTTAAATAATTCATAACACGCAAGAACCTGGAGGTTGAAGGACCTAGTTCTATCCATTCACGAAAGGGTCTGCGAAGGCCGTATTAGGTAGTCTAGTCTGCAGGAGTATCTAATTAGTCGGCGCCACCGAATTTCTTCTAATTTTCGTCTTGAACTTGGAAGCTGCAAGTATTTAGCTAGAAACCTGGTCTGTGCTTCGATAAATAGCAGTGCGGATAGCTTCCTTCCTTTTCACCTGCCAGGTCTCGACCTATCGCGCCTGCTTTCTGACTATGTGCTTCGAGGTGAGGTAGACACTTACTCCCTGCATCAGGCAAAGCACCCGAGTTACACAATTACAAGGGCTTAAACTGGCAGACGTATTTTTACTTGCTGCGGCGCATGTCGTCCTTCATACTCGCATATACACGAGCGGCCTTGTTGAGTACTACTCTGGCAATCATAAGTGATCATAAAGCACTTTTACTTACGGTTAATTGAGATGGAGTCTGATGACAGTACGGGCTTGTCATCAGATCATTACGCCCGGGAAAACCATCTAACAATCGACTCCCAAATTAATCCCTTCTCCCTTGTCCTACAGATCCATGGTTCCATTCCTCAACCTACATCGAATGGTCTGATAACTGATGCTTCTCTTCCTCGGCTTCATCTTCCAACTAGCGGCTCCCCGGAGCAATTCGAAGTGCCCGATGAATCCAGTGATTTACTAGCTTGCGCTCTTCAGTATGACGACATCGACTTTAGTACCCAGTATCAGATGCCGCTGGCAAAATACGAAGCGCGCAAGCGTCTTTCTGGGTTCAAGGTTGATCCCCCGGCTCTACTTAGCGACCCAGACTATGACTACTATGAGCTTGCTAAGGCTATTCGGAAGCAGCAGCAGCCAAACCTTCGCCGTGAGATGATTCCATTAGAAAGGCGAAACCTTACCAACGATGAAGGGCTCGTATTTCCTGATTCAGTCGACCAGTTTAGACGTAAAATCGACCAAGGAGTGTATCACGAGAAGCTTAATGTACCTAAAGAGGCTATACACCACCTGGTTCATGCCCTTCAGGATGACTGGCATGACAGTGAAAACCAGCAATTTCTGAAAGAAGTGATGCTTAGTCCAACCGTATGTCTGGCCTATAGCGTTCTCTCCTTTCCTTCAACTCACGTGCTTTAGCTCGTGCGTAACTTGGTGGTCACTCCTCCACTTAGCCCATACGATGAGCACGAAGAAGACTTCGTCCCGGATATTGATGTCTGTGAAATTCCAGTCGCATCCGACTCGAGTTCAATGCTTGGTGACGATCTAAAGGCGGCCGAGTCCGCCGCCCTTCAAAAGGAGCGTGAAAGGGATCTGTCGCCAGCAATTGATACTAACATGCTACCGTCGTCTCCTTTACTTGATCCTCTACACCTTTTTGTACAGCAATCAAAAATCAGTTCAATCAGAATGGAAAGCCCTCCCTCACCGATGACATCTCCATCTCAATGCACCAACGAAGGAGTTGATATTCCGGCACTATTGAAGAGTATAAACATAGATCATGCATCACCCAATTTTGAATCCTCGGGAGCAGGTGATGTGCAAACCGATGGCAAGGAAGGCATCTTTGACCTCGGCCTTGAGGCAGTCATGAAGGAGAGCGCAGAGGCAGTGCTGAGGGGGATCGAACAAGAACACATTAGCGTGGCAGATGCCATAGCTCGGGTCGAAGTACCGGTCCTGGACTTTTCCATTCAAGAACCTGAGTGGCACAACCTTCCTATGGACACTTTGGCTCACTTAAAATGGCTATACGAGTCACACGACATAAAGATATCTCCTTGTCCAAGGCATTCTCGGGCAGACTTGAAACTTCGTTGGCTTCCATTTCTAAAGAATATTAACCCAAAGATATTGACAGAGGAAACCATCAGCTGTGAGGGAAACCTGTCGCAAATGGTCAGCTTCCCAGATAGCAAGGAGGTTCCGACTAGTGCGGACTATGTATGGAAACGACCGGGCTTCGCCATATTGCGCGAATTAGAAGGTGAAGAACATCTTGAGGAAATAATATCACCTATCAATGCGATAACCAATCTAGCAAGTCTTGCCAGAAAGCGGCGGCTTGAAATGCATGCGGTAGAGCTCGAGATGAATTCTTCATCAGGCATGGGCCTGTCTACTGCTGACCTTATTGCCACGCCCCTATCCCTACACAAGCGCAAGGCCAATCTTCTATCTAGCATGGAATCTAAGTCGGCTATCTCGACTTTGCTTTCGAATTTCATCGACTTACGTACAGCAAAGCGCCGTAAAGAAGACAAGAGCTCGTACTTTATGTCTACTTCTGAGCCTGAAGTCGAACTAAAATCATCATCCATCCGAGGACCGTCGCAGTCAGAAGAAAAAGTTGCCAGCCGTAGCCAATCCGAGACACTAGGGCGGCCACGAAAGAAAAGTACTCTGCCGGCTCCTTGTGCGTGTCTAGACATTCCTAGGGTTCCCACGAAACTCATCAAAGGGTTGACTCTTAGCCGAAAGCTATTCTTCGGCCTTGAAAAAATGTATCCCGAGGCCACGATTATCGAGCGCGATTTCGATCGGTGGAACACAGTCACCGAGGGCCAGGGCTCCGTTCTGAGCTCGACCCTCGTATCATCTCTTGCGGCTGAAGCAGACGTTGTAGTCTCTCCTACTACGGGGATTATCGTAACAACACTGCTAAAAGCCATACAGAAACCCCCGCCTGGTCACAGGGGCCAGTCCCCGATTCGCGAGCGTATCAGCTGCGTGGCATTGCGCTACGAGCGGTTGATCGTACTCGTGTCCGAAGCGAGCACCGTAGATGAGACAGTACGCGACTTAACGCCTCCGGAGGCCATAGCGTATGCAGAATTTGTTGGCTTCACAATAGGCCTCGACTCTAAAGTTGAGGCTTTCTATGTTGGAGGTGGAGAGGATACCTTGTTGAGATGGCTTGTTTCTTCCGCCATTCGCCATGCGCCCGAGGCGGCTGAAAGCCAGGAGCATCTTATCCAGGACGAGACCCAGTGGGAAGTGTTCCTTCGTCGCGCTGGCTTCAACGCCTACGCGGCGCAAGCCGTCCTCGGTCGTCTCAAGCTTGATGAACGTGACGTCGATGGAGAGAGCGAATGCTCGAAACCTAGCTTAGCCGCATTCATAATGATGACGGATGTTGAGCGACTGCGGCGTTTCCGGGATCTGATGGGTGGAGAGAGCGTACTGGATAGAGTCAACAAGACGTTGGCGACGAAGTGGCGTTGAATTACTAACCGTGACTACTGGATTGATATGTTGACAATTTGCTGGATTTATTGATTGTATCATGAGCTACTGATGGATCGAATAACGTTGGCTACACGAGGACGCTAGAACTCTACTATGGGAGATATTCTGATCCAAATCAGACCTCCAAAAATCTCATTTGACGTCAGGTAGCTTTGTTGCTATTAATAAAGCTGGGTATCATATATGGCTTCTTGTTTGCATCTTTCCTCCTATGAACACTCTTTGGTCCCGCTTGGAAAACCTGTAATACTCCAAATCTTCAAGCTGCTCTCTTTGTTTCGCCTCTGCATCCAGGGGAGCCGGCCCCCAGAACTATTCGTTTCGCTATCGCTACCGTTATCGCTGTCATCATCGCCATCTCCCTCGGAGCCGCTGCCGTGGCTCTTGTCGCTGCCACCAGGAGATATGGCGTGTGCTGGATCATCGTTTTCGTTTGGAAACTCCCACGACCCGGCACACGTCGCAACAACAGTGCCACTAGAATGCAGACAGGTACTGCCCACGGTCGAACTATGGGCAGTCCATTCCCAGGCGGGGGCGTGAGAGCCTTCCACACTTCCAACGCCCTCCCATACCTTCACTGTGCCACTTGACGTCCCAGACCATACCTCGAATCCGCCTTGCGCATCTGTTCCGGGAAACACATCACAGGCGACCCGTTGGTTCCCTAACGCGTCGCGCCCCGTTAGGTAACCGAGGAGCTTTCCTGTGACACGTACATCGTAGACCAGTGCACCGTGGGACTTGCGCTCGCAGATGACGAGATACCGGCCACAAGGGCTCCACGCAGTCTGGGTGATGCCGTCGCCGCCTATACCATTGGGGCTCTCGCTCTGGCTACCGTGTCTGCTCCCGTTCAGCTTCTCATCCATAGCAGTTTCTCGCACAGCAGCCGCGATACTCCACGTAGCGACACATTCTCCGGCCTGCCCAAAGTCGTACAGTCCGACCCACCGGGTCCACGTGCCCGCGGCGACGAGACTCGCACCGGTTCCCGCATCCATCGGCTGTCCGCCTAGTGCCGAGACAGTGCCTCGCATTCCGACGCCGCCTCCTTTTAACAAGTGCCGCTCCGAAGGGATCGTGCGGATCCGCACCACGGGCTCTTCACCTGTCCGCTGCACGTCGAAGCGCGCCAGAAGGCTGCGGCTCCCCGCTATGAAATGCGTGCCCGGTGATGGCCAGAGGAGGGACGTCGCGGTGAGGAATGTCTCACTCCGGGCCTTGGTAAAGGGGTAGGAAGATACAGGGGCCCGCGCACTTGCCGATGTCGAGGACGAAGAGGGAGCCAAGTAGAACAGCTGGAGGGGATGGTCTCGAGCCGACACGAGCAGCTGCTGTGTCCAGGGCTCGGCGAGGGAGAAGTACGGCGCCCCCGACAGCACATTGCTTGGCTCGGGGAGCTGGACGTGTGCTTGTGGTCTGAGGGCAAGCTCGTCCTCTGAGGAGAGGAGATCCTCGGGCACGATATACCCGGATATCAGATTTGTAGAGGAGTACGTCAACAGTGTCGTCCCATCTGCGGTCCATTGTGCGCTCTCAAAGTAGCTGAGGACGTCGTCGTTCGACTTGGCGGACCCATATTCATCATCGCCGGCTCCGGATGACGGAGTAGGATACCCAGCTACATCCCCTGTTGATGCCACGAGCTTGACCTTATCTCGCGACGGCCCATCCTGCGTTCCCATTGTGGCGAGGCAAGGTCATGTAGAATCGGTTGTCCATGTGCTTTTCATGTTGCTGTCTGGGTACTAAATACCTTCAATTGTAAGTCTAGTGAAGTTCCTTATCGATATTGAAAATGTTCCCCGGACTTTTTGAAGTGGTACGTTATGCCTGCAGGGACTCGTTTACGGCTGGGGCAGATGTCGTCATAGTGGACTGGTCCAGTACCTCTGTACCTAGTTAGTATCCACTTGGTACCGCTAACACATCCCAGTTTGGGTAATCCACTGTGATAGTGCTGTAGTTGTAGTGCAGCTTGGTAGGTATCCCGGCTCCTAATGTACCTAGCAACCTCGGCAATTGCTATGCTGTGTTCAGGTAACACTATAAGCTGGATACATCTACCTAGGTACTGGCAAGTTGGCGCTTGGGAGCGAGTAGTCATTGCACGGGTTTCAAGATTGCCTTGATGACTTACACCCATTCCTCGTGATCTAGACTAAGTATGTATTTATCCTAACACCAACCTTTTTCTCTGCTGACCGTCGAGAGTGCCGGCCGGCCTACCTGACTGCTACGGGACTTATACTACATGTAGCTCTGAACGTGTCGATCACCCGTAGCCCCCTGGCGATTCGACCTCCCTTTCAGAACCATACTTGACTCGTCGACGAAACCATCGGGATAGACCTGCTTCCTTCGTGTGCATACCTCTCCCTCACGCACTGGAACGGCCAGAGCCCGCCAACACCAATACAGAAAGAAGAGACTGCGAGGGATAGATACTCTGTGATGGAAGACCGCTGTCAGCTGCTCCGCGAAGGCGGTTTTACGAATTTCTTCATCTCCATGTGTGTAGCTGCATCATGTCTGATGAACCGTGGACGTTACTTACTGACCGGTGTGTAGCCTCATACTGCTCGGGATCCTTCTCTCCTACGTCACACAACATTACCGAATCATTTCCCGCGGCTCCTCTGAAGGCATCTCGCCCTACTTTGTCCTTCTCGGCGTCACTTCCGCCAACGCCCAGTTTGGCAACATCCTGACCCTCCCTGCGTCGCGCGCCGATGTCGCCTGCTGTAAAGAAGTCAGCCCTTTCGAGTGTACGGCCGGCTTGCTGGGTATCGCTCAGATCGGCACCCAGTGGGTTTGCTTTGCCACCATGTTAGCATACCCGCTCACCTTACGCATGGTTGCTGCTATTGCCAGCTTTTACTAACACTTTACTACCAAAAAAACAGCCTCGTCTTATTCCTGGTCTTCTTTCGACGCGATGACGCCGATATTGCCGACGAAGAGCTCGAACGCGATCCCGATCAGCCGTCTTGGAGAACGGCCCTCACCGTGGGCGGCGTTTGCCTAGTCCATGGTCTTTTTGTCGTCATCATCTCCGCCGCCCTTGCCTTTGGTGCTCCCGGGTACTTAGGTGTGTGGGCCAACGTCCTCGGCGTCATGGCGGCGGTGCTTGCTGCTGTTCAGTACATACCACAGATCTGGACCACATACAAATTAAAACATGCCGGCAGCCTCAGCATCTTGATGATGACGATCCAGACGCCCGGCGGACTTCTCTTCGCGGCTAGTCTAGCTGCGCGACTGGGCTGGGCAGGTTGGAGTTCTTGGGGCGTCTACGTGCTGACTGCCTTCATGCAAGGTATCGTCTTGACAATGGCCATCAGATACGAGTGGCCGTCGTATAGCAGAGGTCATGGAAGCCAATCACCCTCCTCTCCTCCACAGCGGCCAGCATACAATCGACGGACAACCCCCAGGGTCTTGCCATCCCCTGGTCCGTACTCTGCACATTTGCAGGCATATGGCGAGACGCAGGAAGAGATCGAGCATGCCCTCGATCGTGAGAGTGTACAAGGGGTCGGAGAAAATCAACCGTTGTTGGCACCGGGTGGTATCGGTAGCTCGGGCACGCGATAATCACGTATTGACTAATTTTTTAAACGTTACCTCTTTTGATAGTTGTAACCAAGGATAATCTCACTAGCCATTTCTTTTCTTTCTTTTCCTTGTCCATTTTCCTTGGGGTGTCACTATGATATCACTAAGGGCTTGTATATACACACTGCCCGCCACGAGTGAAACTAAATCCAACAGGTTACTCGTGTTGTACGACGACAACATTCTGAGGCCCATTACTGTGCGCGGAGTGAAAAGTCTATCGGAACATCTTGACATATCTCGTATGATTGTTCACCATTGACATGTGGTAGCTGACAAGTAGGCTCAGCGCGTGATTGTCGCGAGGGACCAGTCTGCCCCGGGTTTCGAGTCTGGAGCACTTGGTTTAACTAGCAGCAGCCCAAATGACTATCGGATGATGATTGTTCATTTCTCTTCATTGGACGCGATAAGCGTGGTTTTCTTATTCTTTTCTTTTTGGGGGGTTCAAAAAAAAAAAGGTTACTACTGATAGGGTAAGTGAAGATCCGAGGTGGTGTATGTATTCGTGCTTTATCGATCTTCCGGGTGCTACATGTCATCCCATCATCTTATTCATTCACGAGGGTAGGTACCTAGTAGCGTCAGGGTTAAGATTCTGCGCATAAGCTCTCCAACAAATCTGTCAAGCCCTGTTGCATCGGCACTATTGGCAGTCGATGCACCATTGGACGGATGGTACAGCACACCTCGTTGTATATTATGGCGTGAAGATCTACTACTCTGTCCCTCTTCTGCTAGCATCAACGCCATGCAAGATACATCAGGGATCATGGGAACCCCACGGGGCTTGGAATCAATCAAATTCTAGGGTCCCGACGACAATCTGCCATCAGATCGACTCTTTGGGTCGATGTGGGTTGCGCGCCGCGGGACGTGCCGCTCAGCTGGCACAGTTTCATGTCGGGGAACCAAGTACGTATCTGTCGATCCAACAATGACATGATTATCCGCAACCGCGACAGGATATTGCCGAAAAGTCAACATCAATTGCGAGCATGTGGTGGTTGTGGTGATGGTGGGGGGCCCAGCATCCATCCTTCTTGCCTCTTTCTCAGGCAGCTGGAAAGCGTCAGGCACTCTGACGCGATGCGGCATCCCGGGCTCCTGATCATCGTCGTCAATCGGGAAAAACGGACGGACGGCTTATTTCCCCTTCAACGACGGTGTTGTGCTGTCTGGCCTGGCCAGGTGCGAGACGTCGACAGGTATGTCTTGTCATATAAGCCAAAATCCGGACGTACCATGGGCTTCGCCCTAGCTTTCTTTCCCTTAGTTTGTTTTAGCCGTTTTTCTGACGTTCTTTTCCCTACTACTGGTGATGAGCTATGTTGGCGTAGGCGTTGGCCATTGAACAAATATTATATGTCTACGCTGTCATTATCGACTTACGATATACACCTTTCTAAAACAGAGAAAACCCTTCGAGAAAATGGACCCCGACGTTAGGCTTCAGGAGAGACAAAGCTCTCGTGCACCTTGCCCGAATGGCAATGGCACGATGATCGGAGACGAACAGAAGTTTGTCGTGTATTGTGACACTCGCTTTCGAGGCGACGAGGTTTTCCGCCAGAAAACTGACTCACTCGCAGCATGCACGGAGATGTGGTAAGCGTTCTCTAAGACCCCCATACTCCCGGTCTTTTGCTTGTTCTCCCAAGCATATATAATGCTTCTGGTCACATCAATACTAATTGTAACGTCGCGTCAACATAGTACTTCGTTTCAAAATCCACGATGTGAGGGTGCGCAATTCAAAGACAACAGGGACTGCATACTCCTTGGGAATCTCGTGCCGGAGGGTACACGACCAAGCCGCTTATTTGACAGCGCAGCAGCGGTCTTCCCACAACCCGGCCCGACGAGCTCATGCTCGCAGCAAGGAACAGGCACCACGTTTCTAAGCCAAAGCACAAGTTTCACCCTCCAATGTGGCAAGATTGTGAATGGAAACGACCTCGAGCAGCAGTTTCAGATGACTCTCGAGTCTTGCCTGGCAGCATGCAGCGCTAATTCGGCTTGTGGCGGTGTGACCTTCGACCCTCAGCAGAGCGCTGGGTTCAGGAACTGCTACTTGAAGACGACGATAGACGCCTCAGATGTCTTTGCCAAGGCCGGTGTCGACTCGGCTGTTCTCGTGAATAACGCGAATAACGGCAACATAGCAGAAGGCACAAGTGCAAGTACAAGTACAAGCGCACCTACGAGCACACCTTCGGATACAATCCCACAGGCCACGGCATTTATCACCATAGTTCCAAATCAAGGCGTGGCACCCGGCAATGTCGTCACAGTCTCCGTACCTGTTCCCGTCATTTCTTCTCCTGCTTCTTCTTTGAGTTCGGCTGCTCTAGCGGATTCCACGACGCCTGAAGCATCCGCCGAGGCTACCGTAACGAATAGCGGCCAGGGTGGCGTGAACAATAGTAGCGAGCGTCCAAAATTCGGCAGCCTCGGGCCCAGCAACTCGTCGAATGCCTGGATCGCCGCACCCGTCATCGGTGGCATAGCCGCCTTGACGCTTGTCCTCGCCGTCTTTATCCTCTGGGGACGACGTCGGCGGCGAGACAATAATTCTCCCCTCCGAGATGCGCGTTCTAGCGGTCCGATGTCGAGAACCACCCTTGGCAGCTTCGGCAGGGGCTTGGGGGATGCCGCGAACCGCTTCTCTCGTGGCCGCGTTTTCGGCGGCAGCAGTGAGAAGACGAGGTTGGGAGACTCCGATCTGGACGACGACTCTCGCGGATTCAAGGTCGTGAGCGGCAGCGGACGCCGTCTGGGCCTGAATGGGCAGGAGATTCCTGGCACCGGGCCGGGACTGGGTGGCATGATTGTCACGACCGGCAGGGGGAGGGTCGTGAACGTGAATCCGGGCGGCGGTGGTGGTGCCAGGCCCAGCAGTCCTACCAGCTCCGCCGGACTACGGGATAGTCAGAACGGGTTGCGACAGAACAGGCTCACTGGAAACTGGCTCGATTCGCAGCCGGGGATACCAGCAGAATTCAGGGGGCCTGATCTTCCATGAATGAATTAAGTGTGTAGCTATTATTTGCGATCGACGGCTGATAGGATCTTGGATCTAAGACGAGGCCGTTGTAGAATCATCAGGGGCGTCCTGGTATATCTTCTTTTCTTTGCTTTCACTAGATGCTATTAACTATTTCACTTGTATACCTATTGCTCATCCCATATACCATACAATTGCAACTACACATTCATGTGTTGCTATACGATCTGTCATTCATCTATCCAATCCATATCATGCCAATCATGATGAATCATATGAATCATTATCCTAAATAGGTATATGCTATATGCACGAAAGTGAAGAGTTGAGTGAGTCAATCAATTCCGAGGGTAACGAATTCCAGGCTAGCTGGAAATCGAGGAAACGACCCGGCGCCACCGGGAGGAGTGGTGACGAACCTTGGACGCGGGGATGGGCTGCAAGATAAAGCCATGTGGCCAGGATGAGAACCCGATTGGCCAGAGCTAGGTACCATATCTCAATAGTCCTGTACCGTGCCATACTGTACGGAGTACCTGCGCTGCGTATCTCTTGACATTCAGGGTGCCTGGTCAGGGGTTGTGGTGTATGCGTATTGTGGGCGGCGAGTCAGAGTCGATGTGTCATCTCTCGAATGGGGTGTGTGGTAACTCACGATGTCAGAACACGTTCCTTTTTTTGAGTTTATCATTGTGACATTTCGTGCCCACTCTTCCTCTGAATTGTAAGTCGAATTGTTGTTCTTATTGAACAATTCGTAACCCTCTAGAAGCTCCCACTTGAAGCGAGCCTTTTTCGTTTCGTCTTTCCTTTGTGTAAACGCCCTCCCCTAGCAATTGCGGTATTATATAGTTATACTATATATTATATATAAGAGATGGCTATCTTCAGTGCGGTCCCGCCACCTCCGGAACTCGGGGGTGCCGAATCCAACCCTCACGACGATGCACCACTCCACCAGCAGCAGCAGCAGCAGCAGCAGCAGCTTCAGGGAGAGCCGCATGAAGCAACGGCAGCTGCCGCTAGTCATCCGTCTTCTTTGCCGACAAATGCCAATGGCGTAGACATTGAGGCGTGGGCCGTCTCGGCGCTCCAATCCCTAAGCGTCTCGTCCGTCGCCCGGGGCACCGGCACCCCGTTCACTATCCCCCTCGACGAGACGAAGGCGAAGAAGGAGAAACCGCCCGTCACCATCTACGACCCCCGCGCGCAATCGGGCGCCATCACGCCGCCGCGCCGCCCCCCGTCGCGCCGAGACAGCATGAAGCGTCGCGAGGCGCTGCTCAAAGGCAACGAGGGAAGCCGGCAGCGGCGGCGATGGGAAAACGGTAAGTGAAACCTCCCTTACTCTCCCTGTTCCCTGCCGTTCTTGCACGTCGGCGCAAGATATAGAACGAGGTGGTCGTGTCGTCTTGTTGTTTGTCCTAATGCCGCCATCGTCATCAAGACCGTCTTCTCCACGTCCCCAATGCGATCCCGCCCGAGCCCCAGGACTACACCCCGCGCCCCACGCATCCCGTCCACCACATCCCGTACGGGATCGCGGCTCGATGGGAGCTGCGGCTGCGCGCCGAGGTCGAGGCCCGGAACGCCGCGGTTGCTCGTCGGAAACAGGCCCTCACGCGCACCCTTGGCGACGAAGGCGTCGCCGGTCGCGTGCCGCGGGAGCTGTGCCAGCGCGCCAAGAAGACGCCTGCCGTGCGCACATGGGTGCGCTCGCTCGAAGAGCCTGTGCGAAAGTACCTCGTCGAGCGCGAGGTGGCGAGGGAAGGAGGGGGGGACGCGGGTCTGCGCACCGACGATAGCGAGAGCAGCAGTGGTCTGGATTCTGAGGACGAGGAGATCGTGTTCGTGGGGCGCAACGGGTCGATGCGCGACGGTAGGGGGAAGAAGAAGCACGGTAGTGGCGGCGGCGGCGGCCAGTGGAAGAAGGCCCGTCGCGAGGAGAAACGGACCGGCGCGACGCAGGATGAGGGCATGTTGTTCGATGCCTTTGGAGACGAGGACGGCGGTGCTTTTAGGTACGTATTCATTCTTCTTCCGCTCTCTACTACGAGAGTTAGTTGATGTAGCGTATCATACCGCGCTTCACGTGAGAAAGAGAGAGAGAGAAACTAAGACTTGGTGCTCGTCGATCGCAGGCGCTGGATCACGCATTCCATATCCGATTACTACGGCCTGCAGTCGCGCTCCGTGCTCGTCGGCGATCCCAAACGCAAGGTTGTCTATGTTGGCATCAAGCAGATGAAGACGGGTCATGCGCCGGATGTTCGCGCAGACCTGCCTCGGCCGCTTTGGGAACTTTGCTGAGAGGACGAGGATATATCGTATACCGAATATCCTACGTGCAGGTTGAGTAGCTGTTGCATTGGGTTTGTATTGGACAGTGTTGTTTTGGTTCGGCTTGTTGTAGCCGACTATGTATATTTGCATATCAAGGTAACACCGAATTAGAACCTGGCGATGAAGTGGGTTTTTCTCCTGGCCTCTATCGAATCTCACAACTCACTACGCATGGCCCTCTAAGACCTAAGAGGAACACTTGCAAGTTCACACCTCGATAGTAGATACGTTGGGCCATTCACTATGCCGTAAGAGTATTTTCATTGAGATAACGTAGTTTTCAACCCAGCACGTCAGAAACATTCATACCATTTATTCTACGTCTAACGATCAGAACATGATATCATCGTCAAGCAAACCCATTAGCTGCTGGTTTCCATAAAACCAATGGCTTAGCCCGTGCGAGAGAGGTTGATCTAAATCCGAACCGTTCGCTCCATTACCAAACGCCGCAAAGTCAAAGACGCTCCAGGGGTCAACGGTGCCCATGTCTATCCCGTGAAGGGGCGTGTCAAGATTTTGCTTGATATAGAGGCGCGCGGCCTGGCACAGCAGACTGTAAAGTCGATAGGGGTGCGTAATAGACTCCGAGGAAGGCTCCCCATGCTGCAGCGACTTTGAGAAACGATCGAGGTAGCGGAGATCGGTATCATCAGAGAGCTGGACGGCTCGAGTGAACAAGACGCTAAACGGCACAAAAGGCGTATGAAGGATTCCCCTGGACAACCGGTTAACAGTCCGTAACAACAAACCTCGCGGGATTCTAGTTAGAGGGGGGCAAGTCTGGCAAGATCAAGGTCATCGTTGGAGAGAATATGCTGTGAAGAACTTGAGAACCTACCAATGAAGGTACCTATGCGTCATAAATTGGTCCTCCTTGCTGTCCTTTATGGCGGCCATGGCTTGTTGATGCATGTCCAGGGTCTCGCGAGCGGCCATCGCGCACTCGTCCGTGATGGTCGTGGGCGAGCCTACTGCCGCCGGGACCGCCCGGAGGATGAGAGTCAATAGCGAGAGCTGCTTGACCAGCTCGATCTTGAGATATACGGGGAGCATTTTGTCCCCTGGCGCAATGACTAGGTTCTTTCTCCCACGATTAAATCAAGCCAGAGAAAAATAAAACTTATAAAGAGAGTTAGACGTACATGAGAAGCGATCTTGGTTTCGCTAAGAATCTCGCGCAGCTCCGACGCCAACGTCTGCGCCATGACGCCGCGCTCGACATCGGATCGTGCTAATCCTGTCCGGCTGTAGAGCTGGTCGTAGATCTTCCCTTGGACGCGCGAGGTTCGCGCGCATCGTCGAATGTTCTCATCAGTGGGTAAAGGGGTGGTGATCTCGGCGTCTCCAAAGTTCGAGGAGCGATCAAGTCTGAGGGAAAGGCTTTTCTCAAGTAAGAAAACCAACCAAAATAGGCTGTTTTGAGCCTCTTGTGGGCCATCATCTTGTCCCGACTTGACCAAGTGATGGAACCCTAGAGTCTGACATATGTTTGCTGCGTTTGAGATATACGTCCAGGCAAGCGTAGCCCTAGAGCTGTCGACAGCGTAGGTTGCCTGAGTAGGTAATCAAATCAGTATAGCTTAGAGACAGGGTTGTGGTAAGGGTAACCATACGCCGAATGTAAGTGCTGCTACAGTTTCGACCGTCGTCGGAAGCAAAAGTGGTAATCGGGAGAGGGCCACCTGCGCATTCTGACGACATTGCGTATAGAATTGCTTGTAGTTCACTTTGCCCGTCGCGACAATATACTCAGAAAATATGTACGACAAGTAACTATTGGCGAGGATAAAATCGAGCTGAGTGTACTCATCGATTGCAAAGTATACCTTTTGACAAAGCTCGGTAAACTTTTCGAGTGGAAGGATACGAGAGATAGCTTCTATTCTAAAAAACATCTTGTGATCTTCACGGCATCCAAGATTAACCCGTAAGTTTTATTTTATTTTATTTTGTTAATAAAGGGGAAAAGAAGAGAGAGAAAGAGAGAGAGAGAGGCTAACCTTTAGCCCATCGCAAGACGAGCACAGCGGCTTCGACGGGAGGCATAGATGCATTTTCCTGCGACTTCAAGTCTCTAATTTCGGGAAACAACAGATCGCGAGCCACGTTGGCGTCATTCAGGGTCCTCGAAAGTCTTCTCAAAGAAGCGAGTATGTCACTTTCTTCCGTCGCCAGGTACTCTCTAGAGGCTCTGTCTTCGACGACAGTCTTGACGAAATCGGTGACCTGGGCTGAATGATCCCAATTTGCGGGCTCTGCTAATGCACTCACCACAGACTCCTTAAGAACTAGAGGCTTAGTAGTACCATGATCTGCTTTGCGCTGCGCAGGGCTGTCGTCGCACTCTCGCTCAGTGTGGGGATGCGGCTTTTGAAGGAGGGCTTTAATCGCTTCAAGTCCTTCAGCAATGTCGTCGATCTTCTGTTCGCTAAGTGTAGCGAGAGATTAATGAGTATAATATTGCTGTGATTGGAAAATTACGACATCCACATACTACTGAGCAGATATCAAGATCCTCTGCTTGGGAGATGTTGTCTTCGAAGCCACGGTACCAAAGGTGCATGTAAGTTTTGCCGAGATACAAGTAGAACAGGGCGATCCTCTGTCACACCCAATCTACGTAGACAGCAAATCGTCAGCCAACTCATGACAAAGATGGGTACGTTGGTCGGACGGATTAATCACTTTTCGAGACCGACATTGGTCACAAGACCGGCGCGGGATAGCAAGCCGCCGACGACTCGAGCTTGCATTCACAGGATTTCCTCGGGATTCCATATCGTCTCCTTCTCTCATGCGAAACGAAAATCGGTATATTGGGGTGTATGAAGGTGGTAGAAATCGCGTAGTTCACTGGCTTATACCCATGTTATTGGCGGAATCGCGCGGGTTTCCGACGGCTCATCAGCTTGGCTAGTTTGAAGCTTAGCATTGATCCGCATTACCAATCACTCATCAACTTCCTCCGTCTGTCTGTCACGAATTACAGGCTCAAACGTCACTCGGACACATCTTAGACAGATATGGCATGAATTGTAAATGAAGTACCGTGATCCATTGGAAATAGATATAAAATCGCCATGGCTTCAGTTGGTTCCAGATGGCTCTTCAAAGCAAAGTCTCGGCAGAGCTCGACACGGAATAATCAACAAATTAAAATAAGAGGTAGCTGGACGGATTAGTTCATCGACAATCATGACATCAAATATTCTGGTCACGGGCGCTGCCGGCTACATTGGGGGCTCAGTCCTTGCGGCTCTCTTATCCGCTGATACTCACCTTCCGACGAAGAATCTCTTTGCCGCTGTTCGGACAGAAGAGCAGGTGCAGAGTCTTCATTCGCTCGGTATCAATGTCCTGCGACTAAATCTCCAAGACGAAAAGGAAGTGACCGAAGCCGTGGTTCGGAATGAGAGTACGCTGACTCACATCCTGATCCCTATCGAGACATAAGCCGCTGATTCGTTTCTAGTTGACATCGTCGTTCATACGGCCAGCTCCATTGACGCACGGCTAGCAATCCATCTCATCAAAGCGCTAGGGAAGCGCCACGATATCACCGGGAAAGATACTTACCACATCCACGTAAGTTAACAAAATGCCGGCACTTGCGACAGGTGTTGACGTCTCGGCAGTCATCGGTGACTACGGGCTACTCGAAAGAAGGCGGGTGGCCATACGGAACGGTCAAGGATAACGATGCGGTGTATAAGCTAGAAAAGGAACTGAATGACGAATTTCCCATTCGCAAGGTAATAGATACACCATGATGCAGTGAAAGGAGATACTGGACTGAACACACTTTGTAGACCAATACGGCTATTACCGAGCTAGCCAAAGAGCAAGGCGTGACAAACTTTATCATAGGAGTGCCGTTTGTCTGTACGTTGCAACGCTCCTGGTTGACGGATCATGGCGACATAATCTCTAACAATCTCGCAGACGGAATAGGAGCTGGGCAATGGAAGAAATTGTCCCAAAACATTCCTGCAACTGTCAAAGCGGCCATTGCACTAAAAACCACCTACAAGTTCGATGAGGACAGCGTATGAAACCCCTACCTTTTCCTCGTGATGATCCTCGTTCTTCCGTTGCTTACTACATGACTAGAATTTTGCAGCCGTTCACATTTCGGACTTGGCAAACTACTATGTCCTCTTCGTCAAGAAGATCCTGCAGGGAGAGAAGCTCCCGAGCGGCGAAGACGGCTACTACTTCTCTGTAGCCCACGAGGCAAGCTGGTGGAACATGACGCAGAGCCTCGCGAAGGTCCTTTATGCTCGTGGGCTCGTCACGGAACCCACGGCCAAGATCTGGCCGAGCGACGATATGGCAGCGGAGGCGCTGGACCTCCCGCGCCAATTCGTGCGGCTGATGCACACTGCACGGTAAGCCGTCAATATCAATCTGGCAACGAGTCGATTCCGACTGACAATTCGAAGCGTGACTATAGATTACAAGAGCGGGTATCCCCTCGACTGGCACCCCAAATGGGATGAACAGAGGCTGCTGGCAAGCATGGATGAAGAGGTTACTGCTACCCTTCAGTACGATAAGGGCAGGACTACTCTCTTCGATGCCTTGAATTAGGCAAAAGGCAAAGCACGCCTGGCAAGAAGGTGTTTGTTGTACGACCGTATGCCAAGAAACAGTCCAAGTTTGGTCACATTTGAATTTGTCATGGTCAGCATGAAAAGGATCAAAGCTGGTTGTGAAGTGTTATATAGGGGGGTGCAACCACGGGCTTGCGACTAATGTATGCCATTACATAACGTACAATTGTATGCAGCCCATCAAGGATAGATGTTTATTACACTTCGGTGGAAATTATTATTATATTCGTCAAACTCTCCCACACACAACTTATCAAGAAGCTCGCAAGCTAGATCTTTTATGTTGAATACGCGGGCGTATATACATCTTAACGTAGTATACATTACGGAAAGTATTTGAAGTAATAATGTGGAATCATGTCAAGGGTCGTGAGCATCTATTCACATATCACGATTGAGAAAAATGACATCAGTACACATCTTATATTCGAATTCATCTCATCGGCCATTCCCCAAACACACAGGTGCCGCCGGCTATTTACCGCAACGCCCAACGTTTCAATCATCAACACTTCTCCCCAATATACATAGAAGTTCCTTAGACAGTGCCGCTCATCCCATCCATTACACACGTTCAAACCATCATGCCACGACAAACCGGCCCAAATAATTCTGCCCGACGAAACAAAATGCCCACAAACGCCTTGAATGATATCAGGATCCCATCCCCAACTCCTTTTTTCTTTTCAAAGACAAGCCACATTTCATCATCGGGTCTAGAGGAAGAAGAAAATAAAAATAAAAACACAAGCGCGCCCAATTGCAGAAAGATGAAAACCACAATCACCTGCGCACGCTACTCACGACGCTACTCATCGTATCGCTAACGCGAGATCCGATGCCGCCAGCCCACTCGGGTATCTTGAGGCTGATGCGCACGCGTCCCTCCACGATCATGTTGATGACGTTTAGGATGGCGAACGTCGTGCTGCCGAGGGCGCGGAAGACGGCGAGCACGGCGACGGACCAGAGGATGAAGGCGAGGTAGATGTTGTTCCCGACGTCGTGGATGCCGTAGGCCTCGGAGACGGCCATGGCGAGGATGGCGTTGGCCAGCAGCCAGATGATGACCATGTACGTGCGCACGCTGCGGTAGTAGTCCTCCTGCAGCTGGGCGTCCGAGATGGCGGGCGCGGGCACCTCGACGCGGTCGCGCAGGTTGCGCAGTGCCTCGTCGTACCCGGAGTCGATGTCTAGCTGCTCCGACGGCATCTCGAGCTCGACGGTGCCGCCGGATCCCACGGCACCGCCCAGGTCCGTCTTGATGACGTTGTCGCCCTTGGTACCCCACGTCACGTCGTGCGTGTTGCAGAACGCGTACACTTGCAGAGTGCAGATGTAACCAGGCAGCAGGGCAAAGTACTGCGCCGAACTCGTGAACAGGTGCCACGGGTCTAGATACAAGAAGCTCATGACGAAGTACAGCCCCACCGTGGACGCGATTGAGAGGATCAGGTTTGTGAATGCGCCACTCCCGACTTTGATCCCGCCATCCGCTCTTATGGTGTGGACGATGATCCAGATCGTGGCGAAGACTGTGTATATCATGATGACGCTGTAGGTACAGATACTGGCAAAATACAGCTTCTTAGCGCCCTGCGGCCTGTTACCCAGCGATAGGATAAACTGTATGCTCGTCAAGAGGATCAGGATATAGCGCAGGATTGTGAAGATCCAGAACGCGGCGTTATGCCCGAAAGGATCGACTTTGGGGTCGGACAGGCCGCCGCACAAGAAGTAAAAAGCTAGGTAGTAGTTGGCGAGAGAGAAGAAAGTGAAGAGGAGCTGGATGAACTGGTACACGAATTCGATGTGTAGCAGCACTTTCCGGGCGACGGTGTGGTCGGTGGCCCAGACCTGTTTGAAATGCACAAGCGAGTAGACGGCAGCGAAGAACGCACCGTTCAGCCAACGTCGACGCTGCGAGATGAACTCGGGGACGGCATCTTTCATATGTCAGCATCTCCATGCAAGTATGATGAGATCAGAATCGACTTACCAGGCACATCGGTTTCACCTGTACAGCTCTTCACGTATTTCAGAACCCACCTCTCGCTCCTCTTCGCCACCAACTCCCAGCAGAGAATACGATCCTCAGCCAGGTACATATTCGCGGTGAAAACGTCGGCATGTTGACCATGCAGTGTTTCACCTTTGAAGTACTGACTCAACGGGCCGTGGCCCGTCTCGTCGTTCTGGAGCGCATGGAAGCGGTACGCACTCAGTGCGCCGGGCAACACTGTTATGTAGCCGAAGACCGATTCCAGGGGCTTGTCGAGAATATTGGACATCTTGTACTCGAAGTTCTGGGACGCGACGAGCGGGTTCAGCAGGTAATTGCCGTATTTGCCCTTCATGGCCTTGATCTCGCCGCACGCGCCAGCCACGTTGGAGTCGGTGTCGAACGCCTTCCACAAATGGTACAGCGAGTTCGTGCCGGGCTTGGTGCCGACATCCAGCAGGATGCAGACGTTGGGGTTGAGCGCCTTGCCGAACGCGTTGAAGAACCATCGGTGCGAGTTCAGCTTCCGCTGGTTGCGCTCCTTCAGGCAGAAGATCATCTGGCATGGGACGATGCCCTTCTCCGCGCCCTTGAACTTCAGATCCGAGTCTAGAGAGACTTGCGTCGTGTACTCGTACACGTGGGCCTGCACGGCTTTTGAGTTGACGAAGTTCTTGGCGATGCCGTGCTGGTAGACGCCCATGGCGGCCAACGCATCGAGTGTTCTGGGGTGAACCTTTTCTCGTCCATCGGACACGACGCAGACCACAATCTTCTGCCATCCCATCTCACCCCACGTACGGGACTTGTTGCGACCGCAGAAATGGCTGATATTCTTCATGATGGCGTGCATAGTCCGTGTGAAGCCTATCTCGTCCTCGTTGTACATGGTAACACAGATGAATAACTCCGTTTCCCTCGTCGTCCGGCCGATGTTCTGTCGTAACTTGTATCCCCGCTCGACGAAGTCGTCGGGGTCACACGTCACGGCCGTATACCGCATATGGGTGAACTCGACCTCATCCCGACGGGGCAGGAAACTGTACAAGATCGTTGGGATCTTACATTCTAGGATAAGCTCACCGTTGATAAGTTGGACCTCCTTCTTTGACGTGACGGGGGCGCGGACACCACGACGCTCTTGCTTTCCTTCAGGGGCGGCGCCGTAATGTTCAACCTTCTCGCCCATTGGCGTTGGTGGTATGTCCTCCTCGTTGAGCGTAACCTGCGATTGCGCGAATGATTCACGATATGGGTGAGCACCCCCGATGTCTGAGTCGGGACCGAAGACATCGTCGCCGTCTTCTAGTGGGATACTTACCGTCGCATCGTCGGCCGTATAAGCTGAGTGGCGATTATGGCTTGAGAATAATGGCGCAGGCGGCAGCGGCCTGCGAGGACTTCCGCCATATCGCGAAGATGGTGTGCCTGGCCTAGGACTTCCATTGAGGTCTGCTGGTTCATAGGTCATGTTAGAAGGCGGCGGCCGCGCGTAGTCTGAGTAACCCGACATCCTCGACGATGGTGTCCAAGGTCGTGTAGGTGATCCGTCCCGCTGCCGAAAGGGTTCATATGCCGAATCCGGCAATGGGATGTGAGGATGGTCGCGAATAGAGGATGCCCGTGAGGGTGTCGATCGGATGGAAGTCTGATATGATCGACGGGGAGTTGGTCGGATACTATCAGGTTTGGTTGGTGAGTCATTTGCATCGCATACTATTTCTGTGCTTGATTGGGCTCTGTCTGTTCTTGTGGATTTGCGCAGAGAGCTCTTCCTCGGTGACGGGCCTTCTGGGATGGTGGGTAGATTCCGTACGATATCCGTCTCTGGGGGTTGTGCGACTTTCTGCTTCTTCTGTAACTTTACAGTCTGGGAGCGCTTCGGCACTGGCTTGCGCGTGGGGGGTAGAGGAGAAGGATCATCAAGAGGAGTGGCCAGCTGCCCTTCTTCCTGCCTCTTAAGCGTGTCGAAATAGTCTGGTGTAGATATCTTGACAGTCTTCTTCTCCCCTCCTTCTGGCTTGTCGGCCTTCTTCATAGCAGAAGGCTTCGGCATGAGTGTAGTGGCTGCTATGCTAGGTGGCGGGTGTACATACGGTCTTGTCTCTGGTATTGAATCCTCCATAGACGTCAGCAATCTAACGGCGGGTGAATGGCCTGAGCCCATGTGCATGTGCATGTGGTCGGGCTCATCGTCATAGCCCGGAAGCGCGTACTCGGGCGGTCGCCCGTCCATTGCTGTTTATATGTTGACCAAAAGGCCAATTGGCGACTCTATTTTGAGACAATCACGTTTGACGCGAAAGATTGGAATGCAATGCACCACAAGTTTCTTGCGCCACTTGTGTCACTGATGTTAGTTGAGATAGGGTCGATAAATGGCAATGCGGCGTGTGCTCGGGTACTTTGTTGAACTCAATGTGTCAAATTAAAGAACACATGTCATTCATAAAAACAGATGTCATAAAGGTTGTTGGAAACTCTAAGCCTTTGGTTTTATGACCCGAAAAATGTAAGGTTAATTGAGCCGGTGGGGGGGGGGGATGCGGCAAGGACGTAGAGGCCATTAACGTTGAATATTTGGGTTTGGAATCTGCCTGATGTTGTCTGGGCAACGCGCTGCCATCCATCGAACTTATCCCCACAAATGTCCACAAATACCCGGCTCCAGTTTTCTGATGGGTTTACGAAGTACAAACTGGCCGTAGTTACTTAACTATCAGCCCTTTGCCGCGCGTTTATTCGATACTCCAAGCCCGCCTTATGGTACCAAATCCAATTAAAATATATTGGGTCTGTATAGTTCTGTGGTACCATACGCAGCCAAATAACTTGTCTATACACCGCGTACCGGTTGAGCTGGATCTATTAACATTATCTCGCGCCTATGTGTGCCTTTCTCTTCATAAATAACTCGAGTTCTGGACTGACTTCTGGTCTCCAAGTGGAGCGATCTATCCGGCGTCTTTAATACATGAATCTTGTCTTCAACTTTGCTTCCAGCCTGATCTAAGGCTTAACTCCCAGTCCGTGCAGTATTATTACATAGCATTTGTACAGTATGGAGTGCGGTTCATCAAGAACAAATTCAATGATGATACACGCTTTGGCCAGTATGTTCAGGAACAGTATTATTGAGGTCAATGGGGAGGGAGAAGGATTTCACCTTCGAGTTTCTTTGAGCATCTCGGTTAGGCTCATTACGCGGTACCCATCACGCTTTAGCTGTTTAAGAACCTTGCGCAACATTGGCGGAGTCCAGCTCCTCCTGTCGTGACAGATTATGATCGCGCCCGGCCTCACCATGCTTAATATATGTCGGCCATTGAGCCAAGACCAGTGAATCTGCGGATCGTGTGGGTATACGCTACCCAGCACGAGCTTGTAGCCCAGCTTCTTCACGAGCTTCCTCATGCGATCGCTGAAAAATCCGGAGCCAGGGCGGAAATATTGCGGAGGCATGGCGCCCTCGCCAGTCTTGTAGGCCGTGCGGATCTTCTCGCGGACGGCCTCGATTTGGCTCGTGAGCTCTTCATCGGAGAGCGACCGTGACGGCTCGTCGTGCATGGCGTGGTTGCCTAGCTCGCTGCCGCTCCGCACGATATCGGCGAGAACATCCTCACGGCCGGCAACCTGGCCACCGATGACGAAGAATGTCGCCGTGGCTTGGTGGCTGTTGAGGATCTCGAGAATCTCCTCAGTGTGCTGTGAGGGCGCGTCGTCGATCGTGAGCGCCACTATTTTCTTGTCCGTCTGCACTTCCCACAGGACGTCCGGCCACCGACGGGCGAAATAAGAGATCAGCCCAGGCGGCGGCTTGTAGATGACGTAGAACGGTATTATAAGCAGTGCCAGGACGGCTAGAAGCGCCAGTAGCGTCGTCATCCTGCGTCGTCGCGCCCGGCGCCGGAGCTTGGAGGGCAGGCGAAAGAGCGAGGGACAGAGGCGCGGCATCGGAGGGCGAGCCGAAAGACGGGAGAAGGTGGTCGGTATCGGTTCTGCTCGCTTGCAGTCCTAGCTCTAGGCGCGAACCGGCAACATTTGCTACCTAGTCTGGGATCGGTCGTGGGCACATGGATGGGGATGGGGATGGAGATGGAGATGGGGATGGGGTTGCCGATTAGCGAAATAGGCGATGCATTGGCTAATCGGTTCGGTAGGTGATGCGTGCCTGCTACCATCCCCTCCGCTATACAAGGGCACAACAAAGCTTTACTACCTTCTTTTCGAATGATACCTCGACAACAGATTTCAATTAGTTAAGCCTTGGAGAGTAATACCTATCATTCTTTCTTATATATAATTTATATACGAAGGTCCTGCCAAATAACTGGACCCACCTGCCCACCCTGTACGGTAGCTTGCTCCAAGTATCACGTGATCGTCAAGTCTGGAAATTGAACGTAGATTATTGGTAGCGAAAACGTGACTTTATGCTATCCCATTTAAATTTAATGCGAAGGTACAGATTACTTTTTAAGGCTTGACTGATCTGCTAGTGCAGAGCTAAAAGGTTATTATCCTGAGTACTCAAGTAGGTAGAGAGTAGTTGCAATTCCCTGTCCGAAAAAATACCTGAGAGCGCCAATATACAGCGGAGTGGCAGGAATTCCTCTGTGACAAGGGCTCGGAAGAACAGATTCAGTTCACTAATAAAAGGGTGCTTGGTTTCCTCTTTCAGTTCAGAATGCCACTTTGTCGGCAATCCTGCCTCCTCTCCAACTCAGCTTTGATCTAACTATCACTTACATTTCAGCTAAGATATCATGATATCGCTGGCTCATCGCCGCTATATCCTCTTTCAACATGTCTTGACAGGGTGTGCCAGGCCCCGACGGGTCCCTGGCAGTCGTCCTCGCCTATTAGTCATCGATCTATCGAGGCCACCGCTATACCTCCTAATATGCTCGTTGAACCAAGCTTTTGCTTCCTCGTCAGAGCTTGAATCCAACACATCATTACTGAGCATGAGCTGTCCATAAAGATATGAGACACTCCAAAACGTAAGGGTCGAACTCCATCTACTAGGTTCCGGTTCCCTTACAACAGTTTTCACGAAGCTTTCCAGAAGTAGCTCACGGTCTGGATAATACATTCCTTTGTGGAAGGTGAATCGTGACTCGGGTTTTGACTGTAAACTGAGATGGGAATAAGAAGACGGAATCAGAACAGCCCTGAGTTCCTCTTCGCTGTGGGCTGGGAATTCGAAACGAATAGAGTTGGCGTCAATATAGCGATAGTTTATGGCAGTCCTGCGGTGTAGATTCTGCATCTTCTCGTCTTTATAGATCTCAGGATTGACCATGGAGCCGTAGGACCATGGTGCGTAGCGAAAGCCGGCGCTATGGAGAGATTCAATCGCAGCATCAAGATCAGAATCTTCGATGACAAGCATATAAGACTGGGATGGAGTAATTATCGGCTGTGGATGTATCGGTCTTGTCACTTACATTGCGGATGGTTCCAACCCCAACGAAACCCATAGCCGATTCGCCCCATACGATAGCCTTGATGGGTCCAAAGCGGACGCAATATCTTCCATTCTTTCGTGTGTACTGATCGCGTATGATGAGATGAAACAGGCTTTATTCAAATGGGAGTTGTTAGAAGGCGTGATGATGGATACCTCGGGGTGTTATTGAGATTGTTGTTTACTGTTACTGTTGGTACAAAGAGAGTTGGATCGTTATGTCTTTGTTCCGGCTCAATCACAATGACCTTCTCAAGGATCCCCATCAACACAATATAAGCATATCTAATGCTATCTTGGTCGGTTAGGTAGATGGGTACCTCCGGTTCTGCAAAATTCGCTGGAGGACGAGGTACCACAAAACATGTTAATTTCATAAGCTGCTAAAATGCAAGCTAAGACACTCGAGGATATATGTATTATGTCGGCTATGGCGGTCTCACTCAGCTCGACCAAAGTCTATACATTATAGATGTCGGGTGACGGGCTACCTGAACCTGGCCCTCTCGCTACTTAAAAAGTGGTATCCACTGGTCAAGCTCGAAACCGAATACAGGCTGATGCTTTTCCCCCTGAACACCGGTTAGGCGATGCAAGACAAGGAAGATCGACTATTTGTAGCCAGAGGGAGGCTAAAGTTATAATTGTGTGAGACATCGGCGAGAAGACTGAACCTAGTCTTACAAGTACAGTATCATTTGAGAGCATTATGTGACATCTATATAAAAAATATACCTGAGGTTCTCGAATTAGGTAGGTAGTCTATTAGATAGAACGGTTTATATCAATCACAAGGATTTGAATCGTTTAAAAAGTTTCAATTATGCTTGCTCCGCGTAATGACCTGCGTATTAGTAGATGGGAGCGAGTAAGCATTACATCCGTCAAGGCCCAAGGCGCTGCACGACGTGAGTAGGTAGGCCTCGTCGGCCAACAGAAAGTGAGACAAGAACAAACATCAGGAGAATGTAATACCTATATGTAAGAACTTTAAGCTAGGATTTCTCTGATCTTTGATTCGACTTGTTTAGTGTGTTAACGGGGACTTTATGTAGACACCAAAGACTATGCGGCCGAAGTATAGAATGTTGGCTGGTGATACCACCAATTCCCCACCTGTACAGATGATATACTTACACTTGAGCAGCCAGCCAATTCCCAAGTGGTGTGCATATATAGGGTCAAGTGTATAATCAAGTTCTCGTATCGCCTTTGAGCTACTAGCATATAACTTATGCTAACAACCTGGTGATAATAAAGAAATAACGCTGTTATTGTTTATTAGTTAAGCCACTGTCAGATGCAAGCACCTAAGTTGTGCAGAGGTACAGAATCTTGCCGTAAATCTAACCGTATATAGAGCAAGATCAGTACATAGTATATTTGGCTGCAAATGGGAAATTGGTCGCATCTCTAGCTAAGGGTGGCAATCCTAGGTAGCCATCCCAGTCTATTATATGGAACTCTAAGACCCCATGATCGGGAATTACACGTTTTTTTCTTCTTCTTTAAACATAGAGTAAAATATT
Organism: Xylaria curta; assembly: GCA_022495235.1. Lineage (NCBI taxonomy): Eukaryota > Fungi > Ascomycota > Sordariomycetes > Xylariales > Xylariaceae > Xylaria > Xylaria curta. The sequence goes on along the minus strand of MU375899.1, from coordinate 138,618 downwards.
TGCTTTTTTTAATAGTCTAAATCGACGTTTGCTTGTTGTGTCCACAACCGGTGTTTGGTTAACAGGGGTTCTTATATAAGCAAACAAACAAATCAGCTCAGCTGTTCATTCTTCTGTTCTCTAATTGAATATTGCTAATTACTAACTACTAATACATCAGTAATAACCGACCGCCTTAGTTTTTAGCACACCAGTATTGTACCCCCTTGGTTTCGATACACGTTGATATACCCAGGATGGTTCCCGTTCTACACCATGTGTTTGATCCTAGCGTTGAAGAAGACGTGCTCCTTAGCTTTGGTCCTATGGTGCGCGCTGTTGCGCTGACACGAGAGCCTGTTATGAATTTGCCGCTCACGGGGGATACTTTACCCAACAAGCCCAAAACCCAAATCGTAATCACAGACCATCACATGTTTTCCCCACTTGGGATAGCGAAGTTCGAGATGCTGAAGGAAAAGGTGGACGATGACCACCAATGGGCTCTTGCGGCAGAAACGCTCCCTCCGCGCTTTATAGATAGTCTGGTCGACTGGGCCGAATCGGTAACTGCTGCTTGCCGTGTGTTTAGCAAAATAAGGGACGACATGTCGAAGAATGGCGAAGAAAGAATTCAGTGCGCAGGCTTCAGCGACAACTCGTAAGTTCTTGCATAGTATTCTTATTTTTATACGTAAGTCTTAACTGATTATTAAAGGATTTATCCGGTCACTGAATCGCAGCGTTTACTTCTCGAAGGCGAGTGTATGAGCCCTAGTGTTTGCCGCCCAATGTGGTTCGTCCCTACATTCCTTATATCGACCTCGCGCCGTCATGGCTGCATTCTTGCTACTTGGACCTGGGAGCACCCTACACCCGAGCAAGTTTTGCGTAACGAAATGATTACGCTTTTACTTCTGCTCGAATTCGCTAGCGTTCGCGCGGTCCGTAATGGCGAATCGTCTATGACTCCAACTGTAAGTACAACTTTATTTATTTTGCTATATTTGGCTTTTGCTTACTTTACTAATACTAGGTCTTTGTACTGTCTTTTACCCATACACAAGCACGTGTCCTCGAAGCCCGCGTTGAAAAGCCTGGTACGATTGTTATCTCTATTCGGGCAGTTCTAGACGACGTCCCGACTGAGGCAGAGCGTGATCAAAAGTTCCAGGAGCTGACCGCCTGGACTATGTACACTGACAACGATAACGCGTACACCTCGCCGGGCGTATCGGCCGTAACGATTAAACGTGCGATAATAGCAAGCAACTACGATACTGACGACTCTAATGAAACTGACAAGGAGAGTGATAGAGATAGTGATGGAAACTCAGCGACTACTTCAGAGACTGCAGATACTTCGTATACGCAGGAGAGTTAGAGGGACAAGGAGGAGTAAGATTTGTTCTGCCTTACTCTTGTAGTAGAAAAGCCAGCTCAGAGTGTACACGAGATCACGTACCTGTTTCAACGTTTGCATGAGCTTTGATCTCTATTGGTGCTTTTAGCTTGAGGAGGGCAGCTCCTGAGGTGGCGCTGAAGATCTGGCGGGACGGGTCTCTATCAGGTACAGACACCTCTTGTTCTCATCAGATGTATAGAGTCTACATTGGAGTTGTTAGGAGGGAAGGTTGGTATGACATGAGTCGGTATGGGTAAAACGAAACTACTAGCCAGTTATCGCGTTTAACTGTACAAGACCATGGTATCTACTGGGCCAGTCCGCAATGAACTTTTCGTTTAAGTACTACTAATGCCTTATAAAGTTCAGACATAGATTTTCTTGCCGAATAGTACCACTAATAAATCAGGGATGACCAATGCGCAAATTTATAGCATGATATTCACAGTATATAATCAAATAGAAGTCTCATGAAAAATGGATCGCTTATTGATACGTCTCTATGTATGGCATCTAAGATTGGATGAGTGTCCGAGATAGTCCTTGTACACTTCCAGACTAATGCTCTGCCACATACTCGATTCACTAGATAGGTTCTGTCATGAGGCTTGTTGGTCAATAGTTGACAACAAAGAGAAGAAAAAGAAGCCTGTCTGGCTCGTCCGATTCTGACATGAACTGTCCGGTCGTAAAAAAGTCCTCCGTTGCGCCATAGGGGTACGATCTTGAAAAAGTCCCCGTCGAATATAAACCATGTTTGACCCGAACTCCAAACAGTCGCTCCTCATCTCATCTTTTCGAAATATATGCATCGACTCGTACAGTCGTTTGAATATGTACAATGAAATATCGTCAGATTGTGTCCAGCAGCGAAACACGAATGCTCCTTTTCTGGAGACCGGTTTGCTTCCTGTTCAGATCCATACAGGCTGTTGTGGTTGTGCAGTCTCCTGCGTCATGAAACTCGACAGCAATTCGTGAATCTCGGCCAGGTAATCCTCGGCTTTGAATTTGAGAAGGCCCTTAGCAATGAGCTGTTCCTCTTCGTCGTTGGTGCTCTGTAGCTTGTCTTTCACTCCTAGCTCTTCTGCCAACTCGGATACCTTTGCCAGTTCCTGGCCAAAAGGATGTTGAGACTCTGTAGCATCAATAGAACGTCCAAAACGCTGCGCAGGCGAAGGGGGCAGCGCCGAGGTTGGCGACATGGTCGGTATTGAGACTATGGGTGATTTTTGGGCCCGAGAAGCTGATGATACAGACGTAGCCGAAGTCGACGTAGAAGATGATCGAGACATGGTAAAACTGGCCTTGGTTGAGACTGTCTTGCCGGACTGGTTCGAAAAGCGAGCTTGTTTCATGGCTAAATTATCAAACGATGCTTTCTTGGTATGGGAAGGAGCTCGCTGAGGGATGCTCGGTGCGTCCCGGGCACCCATAGCTGGCTTCTGGGTGGGAGCGGTGAAATAGCAAGATAAGTGATTCGGCTCCGGAGAGTCAGACATGTGCTCTCCCGGTGGGATCTCTGGGCTAGTGGGGGGCGACGATATGGCAGTACTGGGGCTGTCTAATGAAGATTCGTCGTCCGACTTTGAGGAGCGACCTGGCGGCGATGCTGTCCGAGGATATAGATCTGGAGCATTATACGCAAGCATGTTTGTGGTATGGGTTAGCTCCATCGGGCTCGAAATCTTGTGGCGGATAGAGCCCGAGTATGCATGGCCCTTAGATGTCGTGTTACTCCGGTGCGGGAAGATACCCATGTCTGTCGACGATTGTTTCCCACGCCGGGTGGTGAAGGCCCTTGCAAGTGACATCTTGTCCCGTTTGACTTTTGTGATATGCGCAAGTTGATGCTATTGCGTCCCAGCTAAATACGAGCTCGTCGTTGTAGTACAGAGCAGAGCCCGTGGGAAATAATGACTTAATCAAAAAGCTGCGGAAAGCCGAAAGATCGTCGTCCACAATTTGATAATGCGAATTGAGTTTTCGAGAGCAGGCTTCGGCGCGTTCTAGATATGTGATCGCCCACCAAGGTCCCCTGCGAAGCGCTGCACCTTTTCTAGGGGTGGCTAGATCTGGTGAGTGACAAGTGTTTGAGAAGAGATCAAGTTGACCGTGATTGCGACACAGTGATACCTTGTATCACGGTGCGTGACTGTGTGGTCGGACTGCGGAGTGAGTTTCCGTGGCGCACGCGGCTCATTCACGATGGTGCCCAGATTGGGAAGGTGGGTGGCTTAGTCTGGTCGTTTTGACCGAGGATGGTCTGGTGACCTTTGTCTGCTCCCCCGTCGCAGGTGAATAGCAACGTGGTACTAGAACTAGACAACCTTGCTCGAACCAAGCAAGATGGGGGGTTACCTGCGGAGTTCTAGTTGCGATATCGGTTTGATTGATTGCAGTGTGGCGTCTTGCGAGGCAATTGATCAAACTGCAAGAATGACGATTGTTGGACCGTCACTTGGGTTTGTGTGTGTAAGCGAGCAAATGACGAGCAAGAAGCGTAATGCTTATTCACTGATGTCTGCCGGGTGCCCGTTGAAACTATCCAGATATTGGTCGACCGATTGAACCCAACTGCAGCAGTCAAAAGCGGATGTGTAAAGCACAAATAGACCAGAGGTATGGTCCGTCTTAGGTTGAGTGCCTTGGCTTATCCAGGAACAGAGGGATGAAACTTCCAGGTTTCTCAGCGCCTCTGAATGGTGAAAAAGGATGGTGTGAGAAGAAGAAAGTGTGCTCGTCCTTGGGTTCTGTATTCCAAAAGATAGACTATGTGACCAAGAAACCCAGCGAGCTTGAAATTCGTGACCTGCGAAGGAGAAAAAAGAAAACTGAAGAAACGCAGAGTAAGTCAAGAATCAACTGATTCAGAACAATACGTCAAGGAGTGAATAAGAGAACGAGACGACAGGGAACAAGTCCCGATGGGATGGAAATCGCTGGCGACTACTGACTAGAAACCGAGAGAGCAAAGCAAAATGAGAAGAGACGCCCAGACGTGAGGGACAGCGCGATAATAAGAAGCCTTCCCCAGATGGCAAGGTCTTTCACTAACCCTGGAAGAAACAATCTCAATCTGCCGTGCTGGTGTGTGCGTCCGTGTGCAGATGTGGGGCGTGAAAAGCGTGAAAAGACAAGGGGGGGAAGGGTTGAAAGAGGCAGGACTGGGTGTGAGAAGGGCGCCAAGGAACGGGATCAGTGGACAATTGTTGCGGGCGCATAACACCTGCCTGTCCCAATGGCGGAAACATCCAGTACCTGGTTTATACTACCTAGTACAACTTCTGCGTCAAAGAGAACAAAGAAATGCCCTCAAAAACTAAAGTACATTCACCTGAGAATAAAAATACCTCTATATCTGTCACTTGTTCTTGCTTGCATTGCTTGCCTGCTTTGTTTCTTTCCGTCACCACGTGAGTATCGGAAAGAGATATCAAATTTCAGGGGCGCGTGGCTCAATAATTCCACGCACCCGTCAATCCCATTGATAGGCCTTCTGCATGACAGCGTCCCCTTTTTAGCAGTTCTGGACAGCACACACCATCCCTGTCGACATGGGGATTTAAGGGAAGGACGAATGACTCGGCCTAGTGCCCCGCTCCATCAGGTGCTCTAGGCCTAGTCTAGGCTGAAGTTAATTGACAATTGGCTTAACTTCCCGATCTGTTTAATGGACCCTGGTCACGGGGAGCGGGTCAGCTACCGTTAGGACATTTTTGGTAAATCCCCTCGATCCCTCCCTAAGAAGTCTTGTCGCAGCCAATCGGTTGTTGTACATCTTTCCTTTTTGCCGCCTTCCTTTACCATGCTGGTGTTGTTTAAAAGTGCAGTTCCCCAGGACGGGATGTTCTAGCGACTGAGCAGTATTGTACGTATGTACATTATGGCTACAGGTGTTAGACAGACGCGCGTTCTGGCCATAATTCCGGTTTCAATAGTGGCCGAGAACAAGTCGCTGCTGGAGCCCGGTTACTGCAAGTAATCCTGCAGCCAGAGGTTCCGCTGCGGGCTGGTTGTGTGGACGGAAGAGGGACCTGCAGCCAGCATAATCTATTACTGTACGTGGCCATTCGGGGAGGCTCCACGCCATCGCCACCTCTTTATACATACATAATAGGGCGAACAATGTGACCGGCCAGCTGTGATGTGATGGAGGGGTTCGAAGTGACAGCCAAGCTGTTCTACTGCTGTCAACGAGTAAGCATAGAAGTAAGCAAAGACCACTGACATAATAGCTGAGCCCAACCTACCTACTTGCTTAGACTACCTACTCACATCTAACAAATCAGTCGGATTGCCAGATGCCTTAACGGGTAAAAACCTAGTACACAGTCTCTAAACTTGTGATTCATGCAAAGTTGTGGACGAACTCCCAGAATAAGGCCGAATTACCGACTACTATGTACATCCCTATAACTAACAGGTTGTAGCTCAACACTAGCCCGCAAAAGAGCGTGAAACAAACAGGGGTAGACAAAGACCACGAGGCGAGGGGAATGGAGAAATTGATTGGTTATTGGTTTCACGCCTTCATTGGCTATTGTTTCCCCGGTGTTTCAAGTCTAACTCTTTCCCGTGCCTACGGCTCCATTCAATCGTTCAACTCAGCAAGTTCCGTCAGTAACTAGATAACATTGGTTTGGTTTACTTGAGTATCTACCTACCTACCTGGGTATATCATACGCAGTATCGAGTGTTTTTATCTGGCTAGTTGGTCTTCGACCCGCAAAGGCCTTCTTATTCTTTTCGCGCGCGCACAAGAACAAGATCCTACTCAGCCTCAAAAGACGCGATGATGTTGGGTCTGGGCGAAGTAATTGATGCCTATTGTGGCGGATGAGACAAACTTGGTCTAAGACCGCACTATAGACCAAACGAGTCACTCAACGTCAAGCAGGCATGTTGCATCAATATGTGTTCATGCAGGAACCAACATGGCATCATAAATATTGTGTTGTCAGGCTTGTGCCTTGTTCCTACGACCCACCAACAGGATAATTCATTGCCATACATAGTACCACCCAGGGCCACTTCTTCCTATTTACAGCTGTCAGGAAATCCTACGTCTGCCCAGCCAACGCATAAAGTTTCACAATTCCGCTCCTCAAAATCTAGGTTTGTTCCCAGGTTGATGAAGGTTTCGGAAACCCCCGCTGTTTATTTTTAAGCATCTTTTCCAATACATAGTATAGTGTCTTGTGTGATGGGAGACCCGGTCATAACAAATCCGCAAGTAGCGGGTTACGATGAACTCTATTCACACGTCGATATACCTGACATCAAGTGGAATCGCGGCAGACACGTGATAGAGATCCCTAATCATTACTGCTATCCTGCTAGTTATTGACAGATAAATCCCTTTTCCTTTTCAGTGTTAAACAAGGAAGGAAACCCTGCATTTAGTCTGACCTATGGCTGTTCGTCTGATAGCTCTATGCGAAAACCTGGCAAGGATCAAACGACAAGATAGGATCGAATGCGTCGATCGAGCGGGCTGAATTCAGCCTCAACTCTTACCCGGTCAGGGCCTTAAGTCTGTTGTCTTCTAATCTTCATCCATAGAATCTCCGCTCTCTTCCTCCTCGTCATCATCATCGTCATCGTCTTCTGAGTCGTCATTGGCCACACCAACGAACCGCTCCCCGACATGATCCGTCGGCTTAGCGGCTAGCTTGTAGGCGAAAGCTTGGCGGACGGCTGCGTTGGTGCTCGTGTCCCAGACGTGCAGCGTGCCTTTGCTACCAGCCACCGCAAGGCGGAAGGCTACTTCGGGATCCGGGGCGAAGTTGGTGGAGAAGATCCTGCCAATGTCCAGGTTACGTGACACAACCATGGCAGGCCCCGCAGGCTGTATGTTCCAAAGCTTAACGGTCTTGTCGGTCGAGCCCGTGGCCATGAAACCGGGCACGTGGGCGTTGATATCAAAGGACGACAGCGATTCGTCGTGTGCCTGGAGGGTCCATACGGGCTTGCTGGCCGACGGACTGGAGGGGATGTTGCGAATATCAAAGTAATGTATTATCCCCCTCTCTGTAGAGACGTAGAAGAAGTTGGCGTCGTGAGGATCCCACTTGATGTTCTCCACGTCGCTCTCGACGCCCCATCTCGGCGTCTTCGCATCCGGCGCCCGCATGTCGGCAGCCACCACGGTTCGGTCATAGCTCCCGCTCAGCAGCACGGTAGATTCGACCGCATGCCACGCCAGCGAGCACACCTTGTCGGTATGGTACGAGTAGGACTTGGCACATTTCGCCGTGTTCAGATCCCAGAGCTTAACCGTCTTGTCGGCCGATGCAGAGGCCAGGAGATTTCTGTGCTTCCGGTTGGCAGCCAGAGACAGGACCGCATCCACGTGGTACTCATCATTGGCCTTTGACTTCTTCTTCTTCTTTTTCCTCTTCTCTTGTTGTTCTTGCAAATTGCCCCCCTGGCCTAATATGGCATTGGGATACAGGCAGTCGACGGTATCCAGATCCCAGACCTCGATGTCGGGATCCATGGTACCTATTGCGACAAAGTTGGCCGTCGCATCCTTCTCCACCCCGGGCTTGGATACCGGGTAGTCTAGCCATTCGAGACACAGCGGTATGGCGGGCAGCATGATGTCGTGGTGCACGTAGAGATTGTCGGCCTCGTCCTCGTAGACGTAGACCTCGAGGTGCGCGAGTTCGTCTTCGACCTTGGCGGCGAGCAGCATGTTATCCGTCGCGAGAATTTGTAGCTCTTCGCGGTCCTCATCTTCCTGGTCCTGCTCGTCGGGTATCGTGATGTAGGGATCTTCTTTGTTGGATTGGTAGTAGGCCAGAGATTTTATGTTGCCAAACATGTCCATGCGCTGGCCGTGAACATCGTCCTCTTCGTCGTCGTAGTGTTCGAGGTCGTACTCCTTGAGGTCCGCATCATTGATGTCAATCCTATGTCAATACGTCAGCATCGCAAAAGGCGATGGGAGACTGGGCGAACGAGCATACTCTTCCGTCTTCTTTTCCTTAGCTGAAGTGTTGTCTTTTTCTTCGGTAGCACCAACAACGTCGTTGACTGCCAATTCATTATCATCGTCGTCGTCGTCGTCATCATCATCATCCTCATCGTGATCCGTGCCCTTGCCTGCTTGCGCTTCCTCCAAGTCTTCATTCGCATCGTCCAGCTGTAACTTGGCCAGCTCTGCTATGCGCTCGAATTCGGCCTCGTCAAAGTTGTATCTTGACGGAAAAGGCGCCGCAAAGCCCCGCGGCACCCAAGAGGTTGTCGTTATCATAGAGTCGGCCATATTTCGTTTCTTGGGCACCTTGCCGCTGGTTAGGTAGTCTGTTAGCGGTCGAAGCTTGTGCCGATTCCAACCCCTCCAACTTTTTTTCTCAAGTTTGGAGAGTCGCCCAACAATTTAGCGGGGCTCTACTTATCGATTGCTATCCGTCCCCTAAGTCAGACTAAGTGTAGTGCGCCCACCCCCCTGAAGCTGGCCCCCAGGTTGAATGAGAGAACGCGCCAAACAAGCTCCCAAGATCTGACATCAATTGTTACCTTACCACCGAAAGCGCAAGGTTCCGGGAGGCGTTACTCACTGCTCAGGATGGATCGCGAAGACGCAAACTTCAGCCCCAAACGACGCAAACTGGATTTCAACCCCTTGCGCTCCGATGATCGATACTCTTCTCTCCCCTCACGCAGCAACAACGCGTCTCGGTCGCATAGTCGAGCCGTCCATGCCGCCGACTCGCGCGCCCCTACGCCTCGAGGGCAATCTAGCTATGCGGCAACTCCCAGACAAAGCGAGTTCGACGGGCCCGAGCCCCTTGTCAGTCATGAGGATCAACTCGCCCTCGATCGTGATTGGTACGGCGGCGACGAGACGGGTGGGCATACCTTTGGCGACGATTCGCATAACCCGTTCGGCTCCTATGACACATCGTGGGTCGAGCAGCAGCAGCGAGAGGCTCAGATGGTCGAGAAGAAGGCAGGGAGGCACATGAATGCGCGCCAGCTGCAGAGACAGAAAGACAACGATGCCTGGGAGACAAATCGCATGCTCACCTCGGGCGTTGCGCAACGGCGCGGCCTCGGGGACGATTTCGACGACGACAACGAGGCTACGCGCGTCCATCTTCTGGTGCATGACTTGAAGCCTCCGTTTCTAGACGGCCGGACTGTCTTTACCAAACAATTGGAGCCCGTCCCCGCCGTTCGAGACTACCAGAGCGACATGGCCGTTTTCAGTCGGAAGGGGAGTCGTGTGGTAAAGGAACGGAGACAGCAAAGGGAACGTCAGAAGCAGGCGCAAGATGCTACCAATATGGCGGGCACCACGCTAGGGAATCTGATGGGCGTAAAGGAAGAGGAGGGCGACAGCGCATTGCCTATCGCTACAGAAGAAGACGAGCAGGCCAAATCCGGAAACAGCAAATTCAGCGAAGTGATGAAGAAGAATGATGGCGCGAGCAACTTCAGTCAGAGTAAAACTCTAAAGGAACAGAGAGAATTCTTGCCTGCGTTCGCCGTCCGCGAAGACTTGTTGAGGGTCATCAGGGATAATCAGGTGGTCATCGTGGTAGGCGAGACGGGCTCTGGAAAAACGACGCAACTCACGCAATTCTTGTACGAGGACGGATATGGAAAGCAGGGGATGATAGGGTGCACGCAACCTCGCCGAGTGGCGGCCATGAGTGTTGCGAAGCGTGTGGCTGAAGAGATGGAAGTGAAGCTGGGCAGCACTGTCGGATACGCCATCCGATTCGAGGACTGCACGAGCAAGGACACGGTCATCAAGTATATGACAGACGGTGTTCTGCTTCGAGAATCTCTCAACGAGAGAGATTTAGATCGCTATTCGTGTGTCATCATGGACGAGGCGCACGAACGTGCCCTCAATACGGACGTGCTTTTAGGGCTGTTCAACAAGATCCTGCAACGTCGGAGAGACCTCAAGCTCATCGTCACATCAGCCACGATGAATTCGAAGAGGTTCTCTGATTTCTTTGGCGGTGCACCGGAATTCATCATACCGGGCAGGACTTTTCCCGTCGACATCATGTTCCACCGGTCCCCGGTCGAGGACTACGTCGATCAGGCAGTCCAACAAGTTCTCTCGATACACGTTTCCATGGGCGCCGGAGACATCTTGGTGTTCATGACGGGACAAGAAGACATCGAGTGCACCTGCGAGCTCGTGCGTGAACGCTTGGATGCCCTGAATGACCCGCCGGAGCTCAGCATCCTACCTATCTACAGTCAAATGCCTGCCGACCTGCAAGCGAAAATCTTTGATCGAGCGCCGCCCGGAGTACGCAAGTGCATCGTGGCTACCAACATCGCAGAAACGAGCTTGACTGTGGATGGCATCATGTACGTTGTCGATGCCGGATACTCCAAGATGAAGGTCTACAACCCACGGATGGGGATGGACACGCTTCAGATCACGCCCATCTCGCAGGCCAATGCAGGGCAAAGAGCAGGCCGAGCCGGCAGAACAGGGCCGGGAAGAGCGTTCCGACTCTTCACGGAAAAGGCGTTTAAAGACGAGCTGTATATACAGACGATTCCTGAGATCCAACGAACCAATCTAAGCAACACGGTCTTGCTCCTCAAGTCATTGGGCGTCCGCGACCTGCTTGACTTTGACTTCATGGACCCGCCTCCGCAAGACACGATCACCACATCCATGTTCGATTTGTGGGCGCTGGGCGCTCTGGACAATCTGGGAGAACTCACAGAGTTGGGCGCCAAGATGAATGCTTTCCCCATGGACCCTTCTCTAGCAAAGCTTCTGATCATGTCTGAGGAATATGGATGCAGCGAAGAAATGGTGACGATCGTCTCCATGTTATCTGTCCCGAACGTATTCTACCGACCAAAAGAGCGCCAAGAAGAGTCGGATGCGGCGCGCGAAAAGTTCTTCGTTCCGGAATCCGACCATCTCACGTACTTGCACGTCTACTCGCAATGGAAATCGAACGGGTATTCAGACGGATGGTGCACCCGCCATTTCCTACACCCAAAATCTCTACGGCGAGCAAAAGAGATTCGAGATCAGTTGCTCGACATCATGAAGATGCAGAAGATGCAAATGATTAGTTGCGGCACGGACTGGGATATCATTCGCAAGTGCATCTGCTCTGGATACTACCATCAGGCAGCCAAGGTCAAAGGGATCGGAGAGTATATCAATCTGCGGACTTCGGTCACGGTCCAGCTTCACCCTACCAGTGCGCTTTACGGCCTGGGATTCCTCCCGGACTACGTGGTGTATCATGAGCTGATTCTTACATCAAAAGAGTATATGTCAACAGTGACGTCGGTTGACCCGCACTGGCTCGCTGAGCTCGGTGGTGTGTTTTACTCGGTGAAAGAGAAGGGTTATTCGGCGCGAGAGAAACGGGTCACGGAGACGGAGTTTAACCGGAAAATAGAGATCGAAGCAAAAATGGCAGAAGACAAGAAGCGGCAAGAAGACCAGCAGAGGGTCGAGGAGGAAAGAAAAGTCAAGAAGCCGGTTGCAGATAAGACGAAGAAGATCATCACATCGGGAGCAGTCAAGAAGCCAGTGTTGAAGAGAAGGGGCAGGGGCTTGTAAGCCGTGGTGATTAGGTTGTTCTTGGATACGATTTATACAATGATTAGGGGCTTATGGATGCAACTTCAACGGGCGACTACTCCCATACCAAGTCCCCCTTCGCTACACACAGTTTGAGGGATCATGGTTTATCCTAGCGGCGTACTTCGAACTGAGACTCGCCCTCTACCAACTCGCGATCTTCTTTGTCTAACTTGACGACGCGAGCGTGCCGTGGTCCCTCGTCAATGGCCTTGAGAAATTGCTTGATCGCATCGGGACTGCCCTGAGCCTCGCCCTCGACCTCCACCGTCGAATTAGCTAGGTTGTCGAAGCGGCTTGGATATGCTCGGTGAAAATCACCTTCTCATCATCGGTGTTGCGACACCATCCCGTGACGCTCAGTTTGGTGGCCTCTTTCTGGGTGAAGTTGCGAAAGAAGACGCCTGGCCTGACGTCAGTTTTGAACACCAGTGACTCGTAGATAAGATCATGGTGGTTCCAGACCTTGGACTTTGCCGTGGACTAGGAAATAGATCTATATCATCAGTTAGGCGACTGTATATACCATTACTGTCTATTTACTTACTCTCTGCGACATTGTATTCAGGCTTTTCTACTTCAGAAACGTCAAGTTTGGCGATGCTGGTAAGGTTGACGGGGACGTTTAGATAAGAGCTTTGGGAAGCTAGCCGAGGCGCTAGCAATCGTAGAGACATTAGGTAGGTATAGACGTGTAACCTACAGAAGGTCTATCTGTGGCGATCGCTTACATACATGGTGTAACACACATAACTTACTTATGCCGTGCCCTATAGCTACATATAATGTATCTCTTAGATATTGACAACTACCAAGCACCTCCATAGGAGGTAAGTTTTAGCAAGGTAAGAGAGAAGTTGATAGATATATACTTACTTGAGGTAGCTCCGGCAGTCACTTAACTGCAGGACAGTTTAGTCTACCTAGATTGGGGAAATCTTGGCACGGACGTTGGTGACGGCAGAGTGGAGACTTCCAGGCTGCTAGCTCACATTCTTGCTTTGCTTCCATTGTTTCAACTTATTCCTTCCTTCATGCGATCACTTCACAACAACACCACAACCACCAGACACTATCCGACACGATGGACCCCCCATCCCCGGTCGCGGATCCCGCGCGACCAATAGTCTTCCGTGGCAAGAAACGCAAAACTTATCGACAGCGGTCAGGCACCGAAGACGAAGCGAATGACACGCCCAACGTCACCAGTACCCAAGCCTCGGCTTCCGGTCCTGTCACAACATCCACAGACAGGGAAGACGACGAGAGTATTTCGATCAGCGAGGCGCTCCTCCGCCTCCGGAATGCGCGCAAGTCCAGATTGCGCGGCGTCACCTTTGGCGTAGACAACGGCGCGCAAGCCGGGGGTGCCCAAGGAGACGACGACGAGCTGAGCCAGATGATCCGCGAGGAGGAGAAGAAGGCGATGGAGCAGTCCGTCACGGCGGCGAACAAGCGCTTCGCGCCACAGACCGGGCTGTCTGGGGAGATAGTCAACAAGCACATGTGAGTTTTCGCCGCCCCCTCGGAGGAATCGGAGAACTGCCCTCTCTACTACCCCGTTGGTGCAATGCTGATGGAGCAAGGGAGGAATACATAGAGGCCGAACTGGCTAAGAGACATCGCATGGCTTCCGATCCCCGGAAGCTCCGAGCATCATCGTCAGATCAACCAGGCGGAACCGCGACGCACGGCGGCGAATCGACGGCCGACAAGGGAGAGGAGAAGCACACTGCCCTGACGGGCAAGCTGCTCGAGGTGGACCTCGGCGACGAGGCCCGCAGCCGCAACGCGGTCATGACGGATCGCGCAAGGCGGAAGCTGCAAGGGCTGGCCGTCGAGGACGAGGAGAGCACCGAGCGGCCGAAGAAAGTCAGGCTGGGGCGAGATGGCAAGCCCTGGAGGCCGAAGAATAGGCGGAACAGCGACGATATCAAGAGAGACCAGCTGGTGGAGGAGATCCTGCGGGAGAATAGACGTAAGCCTATGCATACATACATACCCCTCGACCTTTGCAATTTCTATCTGTAGAATCCTATAGCATGTGAAGGTAAAAGGCAGACGACAAGAGCCTCAGCTAACGATGTGGGCACAGTGGACGTATACGAGACACCGACGCCGCCTCCGGGTGCCAATGCAGGCGAAGAAGAGGATGGCGCCGCCGACGACCGGATAGCCGAGGAGTTCCGCCGCGAGTTCCTGGACGCGATGGCCGAGCGACAGAGGAGGAGGAAGCCCGTAGGCCCACCGAGCAAGCCGGGCGCCAAGAAGGAGGAAGAGGTCCTGAAGGGGCCAAAGCTCGGCGGGAGTCGGAACACTCGAGCCGCTATGCGAGACTTGCTACTCAAGAAGGAGAAGGAGAAGGAGGGGAAGAAATAACGATGGACGGTTTCCTGATATTCGCCAATCCGACCTTGTGCTCCCGTCCTCTGGGGAAGAGACGCCTCATCGCGAGCATTCGAGACAGGGCAAATGAGTACATATCAAAACCTGAGCGAAACATTGTTCTCTTTTTTGCTTCAGATGATGCGAACTTGGGTATCTTTGTATATCCCGGAGAACCTCACATACATACTGCTCACTCTACATGACTTACCTACTCTGGTGTCGACTTCTCTGGGAGGAAAGTCCAGTGTTATCTCTTCAATAAGACACATACATATTATACGAATACATGACACGAAAAATTCTCTTTCGCTCTCAACATAATAAGACCAGGCATGTCATGCACGGCTGTTCGATTGTTCGTAGACGCTCATCAGCGCTCATCGGTAATCCTCATTCAAGAATGAGAGAGTCTATGTTGAACACGAGGCCACGGAAGTAAACTGACAAGACAGAAATCCCTTTCTCGTGAGCCGGTCATCATCTGGAAATATGTATTCCTGTTCAATACACAATGAGAGGCACGAACACCTAGTGGTTCCAGAAGCATCTACATAACAATATAGTCATATCCAAAACATGTATCCACATTTCCTGAATGTGTCTACACCCGTTAGATCGCCAGAAGAGGAGATAGATTGTGATCATCATCTACCATTGCAGGTTGTGCGTATATACGTTGAGCCGCTTTGCTCCTCCCTAAATATCGAGAAGTGCTATGTCCTTTACATAGCCCCGAAGGCGTTTTTCGCCTATCACGATAAGAACAGGCGTGCCGGAACTCCGATAGACTAGATCCTTGTGTGTGTGTGTCTGTGTTCGAATGCAAACCACCCATCCAACATGTCCCACGGTGACGAGTTCACGGGGATTGAAAACGTGTATAGTCAATGCAAAACGCCAGTGACCCTAACACATCGAAAAACAGTAGCAGCCCATCGCAGGAGAGAGAAAGAAAAAAGCCCGTCTCAGAACCCCAATTAAAGACAATACCAACCGTGAAGGGGAAAGCCGTATGCGTAAAAAATGATTAATGAAGGAGGCCATAGGACGAGGAGAATAAAAAACAATTGTGTGTGTGTGTTGCCAGTAACGGTACCAACAACATGTCGTTCGTCCAATGTTTAGTTGCGTTACGCTCTCTTCCATCTTCTTCATGGAGTCTGAATAGAGAAGTATCTGAAATCCATATTGCTTCCTTCAATGACAGGATATCAAAAAAGGATCTGTCGATTACGCTTCGACGTGGTTCGTCATTCATTCCTCGAAACTGGCCGATCTTGCCGTTTCCTACTATGCAACTCGTGGCGTAGAAAACAAGCCCGGCACTTCAGCAGGCTAGATAGATAGGCCCATCGTAGAAATCCACATATGCAGTCATGCGAGAGTCTCCCGTGTGAACACCAGGGCGCCGCTCACCACCATCTCTGTCCCGAAACCGAGTTTTCTTTTCGTGGAAGGGCAAAGCAGCAGAAAAGAAGAATCAACCATGTCAACTCATCGAATGTCTAACTGGAAAGGCTTGTATCGGCCGCCGATGGTAGCGCATCGAGGACACTTCCTACGAGTCCCTTGCTCTTCCATCAAGATGTTGACACAGTCCCGACAGAGACCACATATACATTCCGTACAAGCATACGACTCCCTTAGCTTTGACGTTCGTTGGCATGCCGCGCAGTATATGTGGACGTCTTGAGAGGAGTAGCTCGGCGACGAATCCGATAATCCCACGTTTGCCATGTGGAAGGCCTCTCCGCTTCCGGCACTCTCCACGGATGGAAAAGGCTCGGGTATCTCTTGGGCAAACGGCGGAGGTGTTAGAGCTTGCTGCAAGGGGGATGCCTGGTAGGCGTGGAAGGTTTGAGGAGGAAGTGGTGGCAGTGAAGCCCTATGGATAGAGATAGGGGGAGATTGCGGCACCTGGTATGTCAGATAAGAAGAGTAAGGTCGTTGCTCGAGGCTTACTGGAGTTCTGTCCTCGTCAATGTCTTCAGTTGCCGAAGCTGCCGCATCAATCAAGTCTTCCCAGCGTTTACCATAGTCTGCCGAAGGCTCGACTGAATGCGCCTTGCGGTCGGCTCCGCCGGGCATGAGATGGTCGTCGTTCTGGATCCGGCGAAGCCAGTCGGCAGCCGAGCCACGGGATTTCTGCTTCTTGTGGCCGCGCTTCGTGATGGATTGCTTTCTGGGCCGGTGGGGGCCCAGCGATCGCTGCAGCGGAGGCAGGGTCGAAGACCGCCCCGGCGGCGAGTTGGAGAGAATAGAGGGAAGCAGCTCGCGTCGCCCGGGCCCGGCATTCAGCCGGGGGAACGGCTCGCTCGTCGGCTCGATGCCGTATTGTATCGGAGGCAGCTCAATCGTGCTCCGGGGAATCCTCCTCCCCTCTGTGTCAGAATGCCACCCCTGAGAGGGCCCGGTCAGTTGGGCTACAGGTAACGTCGGGGGCCAAGAAGGGCATACAGTTTCCGAGTCCCATTCCGTCTCACGCTGCCCACCCAGTTGAGCCAGAGCGGCAGCAGCACTCGCGGCGGGAAGCTGTGAGCCACCTGCACGTTCGTCATGGTGTCTCGGCGTGACGGGTGCACTCGACTCGTCGCGGAAGAATGCGTGACGGTCATGCGGCGGGTAGCCCTTGGCCGGGTCGACACCCGACTGAGGTGGTGGGCCGGCGGAGTTTGGAGGCTGCGAGGGCGGGGTATTGATCATGAGTAAGAAGCTCTCCTCTGTCGCCGGGAGCTTTGAGATGTAATGCTCGGGATGGGCTCGTCGAATATGCTCCTGCATGGAACGATATCGCTTCTCCTGTTTATCGCAGAATGGATAGCCAGGTCAGTCGACTACGAACTTGTCTTGTCACACGATTGCTGCAATGCCAGCGAGCAGCAGGCCACTAGCTAAGCTGCAACGATTGCCCCGTCCACCAGTACCCATGGATATAGGATGGGGGGATTTGGCGAGCGAGGTGAGGCAAGATGGACTTACGCCGATGCATCGCTTCCGACAACTCGAGCCATCCTGGTTGCGCAGGGGGCAGACAACCTCATTGTTGGCGTCGGTGATAGAAAATGAGGATGTCAAGGAAGATCGAGGCGGCATCTTGAGCTTGCTGCTCAACCCCACCATGCGCTGGCTGGTTGGGCTGGAAGGCGGGGGGTTCTTCGTGAGATTGATTGATACGCTGTTGTCGATAAGCTCGGAATTGATTGATAACTATGTACCGGCAGAGTGCGAGCAGTGGTTGTCGGATGCTAAGCTCTCTGACATTTGACGTGGAAATCTGGGTTGAAAGGTTCGCAACCCTACCGAGGTAAGCTCCAAGCTCCCCTTCTAAGCTGTCCAAAGGTGTTACATAGACTGTTTCGAGAGAAAATGCTTGGGTAGAGGTTGGCGGGCAGATGTAGTGGTAAGTGGTAAGTGGTAGGTGGGTGGTAGGTGGTCAGGGAGGAAGGGTGACTGGAGACGGCGGGGTGCTCAGGTATTCTTGGGGGAGGGGAAGTCTGGCTGAAAGCAGCAATGCCCGTTTGGGAGGTATGTATGTACAAGTGAGGTACTTCGTTCGAGTTTAGCGAGTTGGTCGCCACAGCGCAGTTCCAAGGTCAAAGGCAGCACGGCACTACAACATCCGCTGTATTAAGTAGTAGTCCGCACCGGCCGTGGAATCAGGGACTTGACTACTTCAAGGTAAAGAATCTGAACAATGAATGAATGCGTGAGGACCCACGGGCTTGCTCTGGCTGTCTTTTAGATGTGAAACAGCTAGGTACATGTATAATCGAGGCAAACCACAGACAGCTGCGGTAAGTACATCAATAGCCCGGATAAGATACCTGCCTGCTTGCCTACCTGTCAACGGAACTTAAATTTTAAGAGATAGGCGACAGCGGAATAGGGTTGTGGCAGGTAGCTTAAAAAGAACCCCTTCCAGAGACGGCGGCTGCAGTTCCACGGCTCGAGGTAAGTAGACAAAGACAGCTTGTCCGTTCCTTTCTTTCATTGGCCACCTGCCCGTCAATGGTGCGCATAACCAGCTTCCTTTCTGACTCGATTGAGGATCGACCAGGGACCTGCCATCGATGGTTGGTTCTTGTTCTTGTCCATGTGGGGTTGTTCCGTCCATCCCAGCGAAAGCAAACACACACACACAAGACATACACACACATGTGGAAGCAGAAGGACAGCCGGATCGATTGGCAAAGGCCTTACCTATCTCATCAGGTATCTACCTCGAGTTGGGCAGCATGAATCTCTTTTAGTCTTTAGGGTCTTGTCCTCAGCTAACTCGGGAGGTGTTGGCACCGTCAGAGCTTTGGGTCTGCTTATTTGGAATATTCTCAACAAAGCTTCCTTGGGGAGCTTCTGGATCAAAGGTGTCGTGTGACATAACACAATGCTGTGCGTACCATCCCGCCGTTTGTTCTACCCATGCTCGGGTATGTCGATATTGCCTACCCGTGTACTCTCTATTCTGTGTCTACCTATCGCTCTGGCTTGTCCGATAAGAACGGCGATGGCGGGCCTGCATGACCTCACCTGGTACTCGAGGTGCTTAGTGCTTGCAGAAGCTTGAAAAAAGAGGGGTTCTACGAGTGGGTAATGTGATGCCGAAACCCTGGCACCTATTTTACCCAGTGAACCCTTGACCTGTTTCCGAGCTCTCGGATTGGTCGAGATGAAAGAAGCTTGGAGACGATGGCTTTGAATGGCGGGGCTACGTTACTGCAGAAAATGCGAGCTCTCTCGGGGCAAGTGTGCTTAGCGACATGGGATCCCTGCCAGTACCATACTCGTACAGCCATATAGTTACCTATTAAACCTGAACTTCTTGCTCTCAATCTGCTCTGGAACAGAAGGGATTTTTACCAGCTTGTGCCTGTGATTATGCTTGCTGCTTGCTTTACCCAGCCTCTTCTTCTTTCTGCCAGACAAAGTAGCACGTAGCAGAGGTTATTCACGATACAATTGGATTCAAGTACTGTTAAGACAAACGCGTCTCGAGCTGCTTACATCTCGGTGCCAGATTAAGTTCCGGAACCGAGATCGGATAACTTATGGGTTGTACGATACAGTCGAATTGCCAATGTTCCACGAGGGTTTCTCACCAAAGAAGTGATGGCTATTGGCAACTGGATGAATGTGCTTGCTTGGAAGCTGGATCGTCGAAAGACTCCAAGGTTGGCCAAGTTTTACCATTTTAGCAAAGCTTTCGTTGACAGCTCCACTGCCCCTGCTGCACCTTACCTTATCTTGCATTGGGCTCCTTGTCAGCTTTCGAAGCTTTTTGGGTGGCACACTAGTCACCCTCCGACCTTAGGTGACGTCCAATGCAGCCCTGAAGTTCCGAGCACCACAGAAAATTGAGAGCGTGTGCATGCTAGTAACTACTAGTTTAAAGTCGGCCGAGAAGATCTGATTCCTTTCTAATTTAATGCTTTGTGGCTGAGAAACGACTCAGCTACCCCCGCCCCTAGCTCGTTTGAGGTCCAGAATTTTGAAACTACTTACTTACGGAGTAAGTTGCTGACTTAGGTAGGTGAACGTGCTAATGTGGGGAAGCGATTTTGGGTGCTGTGCACTTTAGCTTATCGATAATGGTCTACATAGACTCAAGAATCCGCCATCGAATGAGCTGCGATGCACAACACTACTAACAGGTGATGTGAGCTTTGAAGTTTATGTGCACCGCTAATTGAAGGGTGTATCGAATGCGAGCTACAGTTGCCACGACATTCTCTTGACTATCAGAATGGGGATGATACACATCGTTTCGTTCTTTTAAAAGATGAAAACTCAGAAACACGACCAAACTATAAGGTGTCACGGACGTCCCTTATATATCGTCACCCTCAACTTGACGGTAACGGCGTCGTTTTTCCGTCACATAAGGCTAATCACATGCTGAGCTGAATCCTGGCCTCGCCAGACCTCCGACGGCCCAGCCTCGACAAAGACATCTGACGGCATCATGCGTAATGGATAGGTAATAAGTGGAGTGGTCGAAACCTAGAGATTCGAGCTCGTCCAGAAAACGGCCTGTTAGACTTTCGCCATATCTTACGATACTTACAGCCGCATCCCGATTCCCTAGAGTAATAGAACAAAGAAGGCATTTTGTATATAGATCTCTAGCCTGTAGATGTAGTAATTGGAGCTCCTTGTGCAACAACAAGTATTCAAGACTTATTACTACGTTGCTTATTCAGAGGTGACACGGACGATGTGATGAGGGTTTAGTCTCTTGTGTTTAGAGTCTCTAAGACCATGGAATAATCGGCTAGCATGAGCGGATGTTCTGTAGCAGAAAGTCCTTCGCAATACTAGCGCGAGTAACGTTTTCTAACTCTAAATGACACATGCGTGACAGATGCTATGCTTATCCTGTACCCGAAAACCAAAACTCCCCAGACTTATAAAGGACCTAATAATCCCGTTCGGAGATCATGCATTCCAGCATTTGTTTCGTGGTGTACTATCGACACCAACCCGCCGTAAATATCATCATTGGATTTCATCTCGCTCTGGCCCCGTTGGCCTTGGTCACACACACATCCTAACATTGTAGACGCTTGCATATCAAGCAAGATAACTCCTCCAGCCCCAGTACGCGGCGGCAACAGTTCCTAATACCATGGCCCATCTTTTCAGACCGGTACGGATTTCGCTTCTGAAGATCTCCTCCATGGCCTTGGAGTCGTTGGACCGCGGGAAATCGATGCCCTTTGGCACTTCGCAGTCAAGCGCCTTGCACTGTTGTTCGAAAGTTAGTTAGCGCCATCAATCTGCTATGTGGTACCATTTCAGAAAATCATGAAACTTTTGGGTCCGAATACCGAATCAGGAAAGACATCGGAAATCACTCACCAGAGGCTCCCACCCGTCCCTGACATCGAAGAATACCAGCTTCTCCGGAGGTACATGTTCTTTGAGGAATGCAAGATGTCTTTCCCACACCTGACCCTCTTGTGCGCCACCTGCCGTCTTCCTCGATGGGAATACTTCGCCCCAACGCCCATCACGCATCGCACTTGTCCAGGCACTAAAGTGACGCATCTAGAAAGAACGTGTTAGCACCTTTCAAACTAAATAATAGGCGACTGTATTTAATTTTTAATTTTTTCAAAATGATGAAAGGATAGTAAGTGTCAGTCATTTCATGGGTTAGTTAGGCAAAACAGGATGAATCTTACCGGGTTGTTGAACATTAATACCAAACCAAAGAACCAAACTTGGGCGTTGCTCGCAGTCTTATCGAGCGACTCGGCCCATTTGTCTGAATCTCGAACCGTGCAGATGACCTTGGCGTCTGGGTATAGTTTCATTAATTCGGGGACGAAAACGCATGCCGGCGTGTCCGTGACTGCCACATAGCCGTCCATGAGCTGCGACAGTTCGCTCAATACGAACTTCTCATCTTCGGCGCTGCGAATGGGCGTGCGTCTTAAGATCCTGGTCCATGTCTTGATATTGTAGCTCTCGCCCTTGCTGACCTGGGTGCCGCAGTGATGTACCGGGCCGTCGAGGAGGATCGAAAGGGCCTGGCTGAACGATGTCGTCCCGGTTCGAGGTAGACCGGCTCCGATTACCTGGAGTTTCTTCCCCGGCTGTGGCCTGGACGCCTCTTGACCCATCTTCAACGGCGAGAAGAGAAACTATTGATGTTCGATATAGGATATCCCAAAGAATAGGTCCCTAGCGTAAAGGTAAATATGAACTTCGAGGGC
The DNA here is from genome assembly GCA_022495235.1 of Xylaria curta. Taxonomy (NCBI): domain Eukaryota; kingdom Fungi; phylum Ascomycota; class Sordariomycetes; order Xylariales; family Xylariaceae; genus Xylaria; species Xylaria curta. The sequence goes on along the minus strand of MU375899.1, from coordinate 116,537 downwards.
GTTTCGCTCGGTGGGAAGGGGGAAGGGGAGCAGAATGGTCGTCAGAAGCCGAAATATTTTGGAACTACAAAAGCAACCGACTTGTGAGCAGGCAGACAGACCAGCAAGATTTTATATTTCACTCAGAAATATGCAGATAAGATTTCTTACTAAGGATAGGACTGTCGTGGGAATCTACCTATAGTTTATGGAATAGACGTTACATAGCAGAGTGATATGCATGATCTTATGACGCAGTACAACTTGGACCCTGCAGCACCCCATGAGGATTCGTTTTGCTCGTAACATGGTCCCAGCCAAAGATAAGAATATGGATCAGTCGTAGGCGGCATGTTGCAATCCTTGCAGCCAAAGTTGCCATTGGACTAACGGATTCCGTAAGCTCTGAGTTTCAAATTCCCTGAGCGCAGCAGGACTATGAAGTACCAAACTAAAACCTGCAGTAGACTAGTATAGACAAATGCCTCGACTTTCTACTTATTTTCACCGGGGGACCGAGCCACCGCAGGGTTAGGATAAAAGGATGCTCGCCGCTGGTTGTGATCTTCAGACGTATTTCCTATTACATCTACATGCGTTTCCATCCATTTTTCGGTATGATCTGGTACCCCAGAATTCCACTTGGGACATAGTGCTGCCTTAAATAGAAGAGTTTGTACATATGTACGCACAACGCACAGGTTTCATTTGAGCCTACTGCCTACACATTTGTATTCGTCTTTAGATGGAAAAGTTGATAGATAATCGGAAAAGAGAACATGATAATCCATTAGGTGGGGGGGGCTCACCGGCACTGCCGTGTGGGATTAACCACCTGTTGGATATCATGTAATCCGTTAAGAACCTCCCCGACTTGGCGCTTGGCACAGGCGAAAAGATTTGCACTAGGTTAGTTTCTCTCACACCACAGCAGACCTTTATGTTATAACTTCTCGACTTTCGATTGTCTGAACAGTTGAGGTTATTTCCTGCCTATTGTGTTCATTAGTCGGAGTTGTAGTGTTCTCCTCGCGCTTCAGAAGTCAAGGTGGTTGGTTGGTTTGTTATCTAGCTATGATGGTGAACAAGACTACAAGTATACAAGATCTTATAATATCGGTAGTCGACTCTGAGTAAGACCGATGATCGACAGCTACCGGGTTGAGCCCCAAACGGGAGCCAAACGGGCGCCAAACGGGACCGAAGATACCATGGGTCCTTGCTATAGGGATTGTGTTGGCGTTAACGTCTTCACGGGGCCGGATAACAATCTTGCCCGGTCATAAGATTGCGATAATCTTATCCATGTATCTCACGTATATTCGTACTAGTGGAACAAGTATTACCAAAGTGACGGACGTACACTATAATTTGGCAATAGCTTTGACTGTAGGTGTAACAAAATAGTAATGACATTAGTGTATGTTACATTTCAGCTCTTGCCACTTAGCACTTAGGCGTAAATATGATTCGCACGGAACAAACGAGCCATTCGCCGTGTTGTGTCCTATTATAATAGTCACGGTGTGATTGCCCTACCCAGTTGAGGTTCAATGTGCTACAGGTATGCAGTGGGGCTCAGTAAGTATGCTGTGCTACCTTTGTCAGATTGCAACATTGTGTAGCAGAGCTTTCTCGATTTGTCAATGCCTAGTGGCAAAAGGGTCTGAGGCTAAGCTACCTAGATTAGTAGTGTAGGGCTTGGCGCTTCACAGAGAAATCAGCTCGTTTAGAAACGAGGGTATCTAAGCTGACCAACCCAAACCGGACAGATATCTGGGGACATTACGTGGCCTACAAGGTATAAATAATGGGGCTATAGTTAACCATTATTGATATAGTTTCCCATTTACAGTGAAGTATACAATTTATTCGTCCTATGTTGCAATAGAACGTATTCATATGTGACCGCTTACTACATAACTATACTAGCATCCGAATGTGTTATTCCGACGAACTTTTGGCTGATCATGGGGCTCTCATATAATACTAGACTCAATAGAGGCCTGAAGTGGGATGATGAATATGTCCAGCGTGGTGAGGTTGGTCGATTTCACTATTTAACCAATCCAGCCAAAGTGCCCAGATAGACAAGGGAAACAACTCTTCTTACCATGCTATCAATTAAATACGATATGTTCCTATAATAAGCAGTGTACGGGGTTTTGTGAAAAGGCATCACTTTGCCCTACCAGCGAGACCAAGACCGAACATTTTTCGCCAAGGGCCAAGGAGGCCATTCCGCGTAGACTACGTGGATACGCAACTGCCGAGCGAATACTAACTCCTGACTACTATTTCCAGTACCAGGTAGGGTGGATAGAACGTATATACAAGTAGTACAATATACAATTGGAAGTATTTGTTCTTATTGGTGTCTCTTTTATGTTGTACGGCTAGGTAGAGTATTGATAAAATTATTATATATTACATCCATAATTAGCTCTAACGGTGCGCAAATGTAATTTGACCGGCGTTCATTCTAGTGTGTACGTAGTAACATTGGGTGCGGCATATTTGAAGATCTTGGGGTCGCTCAGAGCCGCTCGAGAGATCTAACAGGCCATTTGACGCCGGACTGGGTCCCGGAGGTAAGCAGCAACGGGTGGCCAGGATTTGAATCAAGGTCGAATGCATCCAAGGCATAAATTGAAATGTCCGGATGTGTCATGGTTTGGGTTCAGCTCAATCACTACCACACCTGTCAGCTTGCTATATATATTGGGCTGCATGTACGGAACATACGATTTGCAGAGAACATAAATGGTCTTTGAAAAGCTTCAACGAATTGACATCAGGCAGCAGTCAATCATAGAACTACCTTTCAAAGCGAGGCACCTGTTGTTTGGTGTAGATTTCAATTTGAATCTGTAGAAGAATGCTTCGGCCAAAGTTGCATCTTTTTTGCGCCTACAATGCGCGTTTATTCGTACCAGCTACCTATAAAGAGTATAAAAGTAAAGGTCTTCTATTGGTACAGAATACAGCGGCTGCATAGATCCGCAAGGGTCGTCGCCGGTACTGTAACCTACCCGCGTCATCGGTGGCTTACTGCTCGTTTACACTTACCATCTTGTGTACAATTCGTAAAACATTTGAAACAATCATGTCATCAACGTCCTCCTCACCATTGGACAAAAGGTAATAAGTAGAAAGAAATTTGTCGAATTGCCCAGATTCTAAGTCTGTATTCACATTATCTATTCACTTGACCTAATCGTTCTTCACGATCGGATTTCTTCTAGCCATCGTCCTCCACCTGGATATGTTTATTCCATTCCCGCTTGTGACGACACGTACTCATTTCTAATAGGTAACACAATACCCTGAGTGAATGAGCGTCGGATGAGCCCAAGACAACTATCTCCAACTTATGACGACTGGTCTGCCTCTTACTGTGCGTGTGTGCGTGTATATGTCTATGTGTGCGCATTTGGCTGATCAGCCGTTGCCGTGTGTTGTTTCAATTCCAGCATTAACTTCTTTTCTCGTCCGCGGCGAAACCCGCATCCGACCCAAGTCGCTGGCCTCTGTATAAACCTGCTCCTCTCATGTTTATGAAGTGACGTGATCCTCCAGATCCTACACCCCGGAATGCACTCGTCAGCAAGCCTCTTGTATACGGACCAAATGACTCTCCGCCACACTTCACGTCTTACGAGGAAACTCGCTCTGGTACCACTGTCTTCAACAAAACACTGGATCGATCCATCATGGCGTTAACCGTGAAGCACCTGAACTCAGACGCATCCTTTTTGCTGTCTTTCGAGCCCGTCATACCTGAAGCCATCGCGGACTCGGTTATACCTCGCCCGTTCACCATACTGCTGGATCCATGGATAACAGGGCCGTCAACTATATTCCACCCCCGGATTTCTATCACGTCACATAAGTATCCAGCCTGCATATCATCGCTCGCGGAACTATCACAACCTCCGGACCTTGTCATCGTCAGCCAGCACAAGCCTGATCATTGCAACGAGGCCACATTGCGGCAGTTACCCGCGCGGGGAGAGACGCTGATTCTTGCTGAGCCTGCCTCCGCCCGTATAATCAAAAGCTGGAAATACTTTGACAAGGAGAAAATTCGAACTTTCGAGCCATGGGAAGACCCGCGGATAACGGGAAGGCAGTGTGTGATACGAGTTCCAGTCCCGCCTTTACAGCTCGGTGGCCAAGAAGGTGAAGTCACTGTTGCCTTTATTCCCCAAAAGCACGATCTTGCCGGCCTTCACGGCGCCATCGGCATTACATACAAACCGCCGCCTACACATGACTTGATCAAACAAGTAAATTTTCTCACGCCCCCCTTGACGCCGGAATCGTATCTCCAACATTTCACTGATGTAGGAGGGCCGTTATCTGTCATCACACCAACAGGAGACACATTTCTGCTGCCTCCCACTCCCCCCATGTCTCCCGTATCACCTCTGTCACCAAAGTCGTTGCGGTCTATCCGCTCTGTTTCCACTCTAATCGCATCACCGACACATTGCCTATATAGCCCCAGCTTTCGTCCGGCAACGTCTCAGAACGAGAAAGCCCTACCGCCGAGCCCTTATAGTCACAGCCGGCCCATATCGCTGATCTTCTCGCCTCACGGGATACAGTACAGCTATATCGCCCCCTACGCGACCTCCCATCTCGTTGCCGAGGCGGCGCTCCCGCTCACGGCACTTCTTCATTGCATGGATAGCATCAGCAATCCCTGGTGGCTTGGCGGCAACATCTGCGCCGGCGTTCCTTACGGCGCCGAAATTGCCTCGAAATTAGGGGCCAGGTTGTGGATCAGCGCGCACGACGGGGAGAAAGACGTCCGGGGCTTGGCGACGGGACTGCTCAAGACACGTCGATGGAAAGACGAGGATATCCGAGGCGCTCTCGAAAATGGACTGGACAGACCTTCGAAAGGGGGCGATGTAAACATTCAGGAGAAGACCAGGAGCCCGCGACGGGGTGATTGCACCGAAATACTCCGTCTAGATTCCGGCGAGGAGATCCTCGTGTCCGGAACAGGGCGGTTATGGCGCACGATTGCTCCTGGCGGCAATTTCCAGTCGAGCATACGCCTTGCCAAAGAAGCAGCTCCCCCTCCAACCATAAACCAAGCAGCCGCAACTAAGAATAAGAATCAAGGAAGGCAAAACAAGATGCTTCAGACGCTGGTGTTGCCTATAGTGCAGGACGCCATGTCGCCGAGGAAGACGGGCATTTACAAGGCTCTTAGGATGAAAGACTTGATAAAGCCATCGCCAAGGCTAGTCATAGAACACGAGGTGGATTCCGACTTCCCGCAACGTCCCTTCGAGACCAAGACCGAGACTACTGAGGTGAACAGCGCTGCGTCCAAGAGCGATTCGAGCGGTGACCGAGCGGTGAGGTTCGCGACCGAGTTTTGAACGATGTGGCACGAAGGTTTCTTTCTTAAACAGGCGTTCTCTCTTTACGGCATTTTTTTATTGTGTTTGGTTGCGAAGATAAACAGCCACCATGGTATTGCATGGCATGATATGGCTTATCCATTGGAATGAGGTACAAAAAAATGAGTGGGATCGGGTCTTCGTCGAGTCAATCTGCAGAGTTTAGTGATACCATACGCAGACGACACAGGCAAAGGCGTTAGGACAGGTTGGTTTTTCTGGCTTCATGTTCACACAGAGCCGATTTGGTCAATTTTTTCATGACGTTAGGGCGGTACGCGATGAAGTCAATGAATAGAAAATTCACGGGCTGGATTGTTTCCTACAACGGAATTCGAGAATATGTGACGTGACGTTTATTACGTTTCTACAGTTCTGGGACACAAATGCAGCTACTTGCATACTTTAGCAGCTGTCATGCAAAGGCTCAAAGGGCATGCTCTAGAGACAAAATAACATCTCTTCTCAACTTGCGCAGAACAACCGTAGAATGCAATGCATTTTTTCTCACTTTAACCTCACAGAGGCATTCATGATCTACCTGATCTAAAATCATGTCCTGCTTGTCAAAGCTTATAGCAGGAGAGAACTCGACAAATACGCCCATAGCCTTATAAGATGTTCCTCTTTCATTCCACATCTCTTACTGAAGTTCGTCATTCATCATCATCCCTTCAAGGTGGAGGGTATCTATAGCGGTATCTTTGCATATTCCAAATCCTAAAGCACGCTCTCTGGTTCAGCCCAAGGCGCAAACTTTGTTGTCCTCTGGGCACCAAATTCGCGACCATAAACCTAAAAGCCAATTTCGCATCCCTACAAGTACATATGTCCGAGTAATGCCATCTCTTTGGGTACCCGATTTTGCGCTAGGAAGTTGAGCGATCCAATTCATGGGTGGTATATATATAGAGTGGCCCAAGGACGACCTAGACGATTTTACTTCAGCTGCTTCAGGATCTCGACTAAGAAGTCCTCGAATCCTAATGTGATATAACCATCGCGATCGTCGTCGTACTTCTTGAAAACATCGGTCATGCGCTTGAGACTGATACAAGCTTGGACAAAGAGATCAAAGCTCATGACGCCTTCACCGCGCTTGTCATAGGTGTTGAACAATAGTTCCACAAAACCAGGACTCAAACGGTAACGGAATGCAACCAGTGCGTTGGTGAACTCGTCGAGGCTGATATTGCCGGAGCGATCAACATCAAACCTATCGAACAGCGTCCGCCACGAGGCTAGGAACGACCATAACCCGCAGAACTCATCGAACCCGATGGTACCTGATCGGTCGCTATCGAACATTCGAATCATCATCCGCACCGTCTGCGGATCGAAGGCCGTCCAGTCACCGTTGACTAATGCTGCCGATAGTTCGCGCTCAGAAAGCTGTCCCGTACCTGTTGTATGTGGTCACCACGGTTAGTGCTGGTTGATATACCGTTTGGTCGTGTGCGTCACGTGGTAGAATGACAGAAGTTCATGCGCTTGCGTAAGGTCGACTCTGCACAGGACTCATCGAGGTAGTTCAATGTAAACTCGATATCTTTTATCTTGTGCGCAATCTAAACCATGTTGCGCGTTCACCCGGGAAGCAACACTAGCGCGCAACCCAATATTCCCACAATGATAAAGAGATGCTTACCATCTTTATCTACTGCGCGAAACAATGGCAGGAGACTGGGATCGGCGTTGCCGTCTTGAGGCGCCGGCGAAGGCGGGGGTCTGTTTGAAGCAGGCGGACGGTTGTGCGCCGATGGACGCGGGGCAGTGGCCTGCGGAGGCGGTGACATCGATGCATGCGACATGGAGCCGTAGTGTGATGGGTTTCGGTGACTTGACTCGTGCCTTCGGCTCGGATAAGTATCGTGGCGGGAAGGACCTGAGGCCGGGGCCGGGGCCGGAGGCTGCGGTTTAGACTGGTAATGCGAAGGGGCAGGTCTGGAACCGCCTTTCTGTAGATTGAGAAGCCGGGTGTCAGCTGTGTCGCGTAAACAAGACCGCTTTTGTGCGCCTGTAGAAGAAGAAGAAGGAGGAGTGTTGACGCAAGCAGTTGCGATTGTTGCTTGCTAGATAAATGGTGAGTGGAGGGCGATAGCTAGAAGACACACGAACCTGTTCGGGCTCTGCGAACCTACGGAGCGATGTTAGTCTTGTCTAGTGTCTGATCACCAACAGGCATCCATCGTTGTGTCGAATAGGCGCCTCTCCGACAGAAGGGGCGCCGTAGTGTTGCCGCCATAGTTGTCCAACCATAGGCAAGAGGGCAAGGAAGGGGGTTTGCGATGTTGGTGGGGTAATGTGATTCACCGTATTGCAACTCACCTTGGCAGTTCGTCTGGGTTGTATGGCCTGTTGTATGCCATTTTGGAGTCCGTTCCTCTCCGCTGCAAGACAAGACCACGAACAGAGAATGGGATAAAAGAAAGCACCTTCGAACTATGAATGTCGAGCGACAAGAAGTCAAGTTTTGCTTGATTAGGTGCGCAGGGGAAAGGAGATTGATCGCCTAGGTCTGGGTCTTATGATGAGGGGTGTTGAGAAGGGAAGGGAGCGTATTTGTTTTATGAACTAACTGCTGTAGTAGGTAGTACCTACCCACCCACCTTACTTTGGGTAGTTACCTGGTTATCAGTATCAGTGAGGAGAGGAGGGGTCAGCTGCAAGACTGGGCACCGGACATTAGGTATCTACCACCTTCCTACAGCCTTCCGGCATCAAACGGCATGTCCTAGCCGTAGAATGGGGTTGCGACTAAATGGAGCCAGCCCACTATGGAGTTGCTCAGCTCTCAGCTGCATTGCATCCCAGCGCAAGTAAGTAAAATCTGGTAGCCTTGCAGCAGAACTCTACCCAGCCTCTCTCTCACCCGGGTTTTCAAAGTCGTTGCAATCTATATCTACAGCAGGCAGACAGCATTTCCACAGATTTCATTGGCGCCTACGGTCTTGACTGAGCATGGGTTGGTTTGCCGGTGCCGCTATTATACGATGAGCAGGGCAGTGCTGAATATTCAGGGGACCCAGTCATCGAAAATGATGACCGAACGGCACGGATCGCAAAGGGTCATTACGACAACGGCAGAAGCAAAACGGGGCGATGCCGTCTTTAGACTGGGAAGAAGAAATAAAAGAAGAGCTGGAGAAGGATTTACTCCTGGGTAGAAGCCAAGGCGCCTTGCGAGGTTGACTATGCGTCGGGGCTGTGTCCAGCTAAAGTCTCCTCTTCTCCGTCTGATGTATAATACCGACTATACCAAGGTTAGACCCGAAGGCCGGATTTTCTTTGTTGAGACAGGAGCGGCGAGTTTCCTTGTTTTTTTAATTATTTTTATTTTTATTTTTAATTTTTTTTTAATTCTGGCATGCGATTCGATCGTCCGGTCAGCATATATCTTGGCTGATGAAGATGTCTGGATCCGCGACGCCAAGCCATCGTGCAAGACGAGAGTTTAGGCGCTACGGCCAGCCAGACGCATCATCCTGTCGCGTCGTTATGATTCATCGTCCAGCGGACCCGGCGATCTCCATAAGCATACAGAGCCTCATTCCTTACGCATTCCTAAGCCACATTCTACACACAGCAAATTCAGTCAGATTGCCGGGGTCATTCAAACCACATAATATCACGTGAGCTGTAGAAAGGTTTTGAGGGTCCATGAATAACGGCCATCTGCAAGTCATAAGAACCAAATCCCGGCAAGGACGGCACCCGATGTCCGGAGACGGAACCCCATCTAAAAAGGCTATCTCATTAGGGCGGGTGACGTGATGTGCCGACGACGACCCCCCAATAAGGACGTATGCGGCCGTCCCGCAGAATTGGGTCTCTTGGCACCACTAAACTCAGGCACTTGGTTAGATAATTGTAACGAGACTGTGACCTATGCAGTCTGTATTACTAATTGGATATCTAAGTCATCCACCAGTTGGATGCGTCATAACCAGTCTTTCGAGTCTCGATGCTACTATCTAATTACTCAAAAACATAGACTAGACATAGACAACATTCGTTAACCATGGTAGAGACGAATGGGGTTATAGTAGACGCCGCGGGCCACCCTTCCACATCGCCAAATGAAGAGTTCTGGATATTCGGTTACGGGTACGTCAGGCTCTTTTCTCAGCATTCATCTAATACTGCATGAGACGACAAGTATTTCCCGCCCGAAATTGCTAAGACATCTATAGAAGCCTGATATGGAAACCTCCGCCGCACTATGGTGAGTTGGGTTACCGCTGACTTTGCTGTGAAAGCAAGGCAAGGGATTAACACAGCGACTATAAACCATAGATAGACGGATTCCAGGCTGGGTGACTGGCTATGTGAGGCGATTTTGGCAGGTAAGATGAGTCAGAGTGAGGACTCTGTTATCCGAAGCTGACTCCTACCTTAGGCAAGGTACTTCTTACATACTTTTTCGCTTTGAATGAGCAACACGGGAGCAAATTTCTATCCTTGCCGACGGGCTAACGCAAAACGCAACTTACCAGCCAGGACCACCGCGGGACTCCCACTGCCCCTGGCCGTGTCGTAACGCTGATTGAGCGTTCCTTCTGGGCGGCCTTGGCAGATGCCCACGATAGTGCGCCGGAGAAGGTCTGGGGAACGGCGGTAGGTGGTTCTCGGGTTCATTCTCTTTGTGATTTGGCAGCTTTGAGAGTCAAAATATCTTTTTCGCGGCTGGAACTACAGCCTCATAAAATTCCACAGCTATCGAGACTTACAGATCACTCTCGAAATAGTGATAGCTAACCCCAGGCGTCGCAGTACCGTATCAAAGCGGAGCACGTAACCGAGGTTGCCGAGTATCTAGATATTCGCGAGATCAACGGGTACACGATCCACTACACACCGTTCTACCCTGCCGACGGGTCGGCCCCCATCCGCACACTCGTGTACATCGGGACACCGGACAATGACCAGTTCGTCGGCCCCCAGGACCCACAGGTCAGTACTGCAGTGTCTCTTATCCCCCCTTTTTGAAGTGCCTTGAAAGTTGTCCTAACTAGGGACTTTTCTACTTTTATTCTACTGTCTCTCCTGGAGAGTTCAGGGGGTTGGCGGGGTCGTGGAAGATAGCCGTCAGTTCCAGCCGGTGTCCAGCCGGGGGTGTCGAGATTTTTCCGTACGACTATGATAACCATTATTTTTGCGATCAAGTCGCCAGCTACCAGTTATCACGCATTTAAGCGGGTTTAGAAGATACCCCTCTCCCCCTAAATGTTTATTCTGTTTCTTGCAGACGACACTTACCGACTCTGCATCCTTTAATAGGCCCTCGCAGAACATATCCAGCGCAGCGAAGGTCCAAGCGGTCTGAACCGCGACTACCTCCTCGAGCTCGAGAAGGCATTGAGTGAACTCAGCCCAGACAGCGGAGACGCGCACGTCACAGATCTATCGAACCGTCTGCGCGAGATTGAGCGGAAGATCAAAAGCGGCGACGTCAAGGTCGATGTCAACGGGGATCCGGAGCCCGTTTCGCACGAGTTCGCAAAAGTGAGCAGCATAGACGAGCAGGAGGAGACGGAAAAGGCCTGAGGAAGATCAAGTTAGCATAGAGCGGCGATAAGGAGGGGATGGCATGGCTGCTGATCATGAATATCAGACACGATATATGCAGTTGCCCATAGACTAAGAAAATATAGAGCTAGGCACGTTTTGGCAGCATATGAACTAAACGTGCATTAAAAGGCGTTTATTCTGGGCGTCATCAGGTGTTGTATTCATGTCTGTCTCTCTCCGAGTCTTATTGTCTTTTACTCCGTACACTTGGTCGCCTAATGTAATCATTTCTCGTCGTATACGTAGTACCTCGAGCCTCCTAAGACTTTTGCCCCTCCGCTCCCCCCCAGCATTGAATTTCGTTAAAGATCGTGAATGTCATGTAAAATGGTGGAAGAAAAAAAAAGATGCAAAGAATGTAAGTAGCACTCAAAACGGAATGTAGTCTGGCAAAGCGTTTTGTTGAAAATTCTGCGTTGATAGATTGTATGAAACCAGTATCTTACGTCTCTGGAGTCCGATCTCTTATTTGCTGGCATAGGCCGCCACCATCGACTATGCTCGGATTCGTAGTCCGGTTGACGCCGTTCGGTGGTGGGGGAATGGGCACCTAGTATTGAGGCGGCCCCTGAGGCTGTTGGTTACCTTGCTGGTCCGGATAGCCGTATGGTGCGGGTATACCGTAACCTGAATCATGTTTTTTTTAGTAATTATCCAATTCTCGGATGATATGTTCCTTATTGGATGCTCGGCTCTTACCCTGTGCGGGAGTTGTGCCGTACGCAACTGGTTGTTGTGGATAACCTCCCCTTCCGTAAGGCATCGGTGGGTACATCGCGGCGGCATTTGGCATTCCGTAAGTCGGGTACGCCTGTGGCTGTTGCGTGTATGCTCCCCGGCTTGGATAGGAAGGTCCACCTGCTCGGCCATGGCTGTTTTTTGGCCCGGCATCCGAGGCCTTGTCAACACGGATTGCTCGTCCATCGAACCTGTCACAACTCAGCAAGCGTCAGACCGAAACAACCCCGTGACGAGAGTCCACCTACTCAACACCATTCATGTTAGCAATCGCTCTATCGGCGTCAGTTTCGGTGGTGTATCGGACGAATCCGAAACCGCGGCTTCGGCCAGTGTCTCGATCCTTGACAACAACCTATTGGACAACACTATCAGCTCTGAGCTACTTAACAATCGACTTGATGCCGCTGTTCTGATTATGCTGGTCTACGTTCGCAACGTCCTCGACAGACTCGGAAATCTGAAAGACCTACCGCTTCCTCAACAGGGCCAAATTCCTCAAACTTCTGCCTCAATGTTACCTCTTCGGTATGCCACGCAAGTCCTCTAGATACTCTATGTAAGTTCGGCAACCAGTTCTCGGCTTCAGCTGCATTCACTTACCCGATGAATAATTTCGCCATATCTGCTAGAGGGAGAGAAAGAGTGCCAAATAACCTGGAGACAATAATTAGGAGCCATATTGCAAGGGAAAGCGAGGCGGGGGCAGTAATTTGATAAGTAGAGGTTCGCGCGCACAATCTCGACCCTGGATTATGACCAAGACAGCACCAGCGCGAACACGTGTAGAAATATAAACGAGATTTCACGTACAGTTTGATAACCCAATAATACCCAAAAACTACGGATTGGAACGATATTGATTCGGCGTACGCGTAGTCTGGGGAAGATTCAGCAGCGGGTGGTATAGAACTGCGAGGTAACTCTTCTTGAGTGGCGATTTCGTTTTGTTTTCGATGAGCTATAGCTGGAGACGGAGATCGTACACAGGGGAGCAAGTCCAAATATGCGGTGGCGCTGTCAAGGGAGGCACTGAACTTGACCAGCCGGGAAAGGGATGTCAATGACGAAGAAGTGGTAGCGTTTTCCAGGAATTGAACAGTATTCGCGAATGAGATGGAGACGCACGAGGGTGATCAATGGCTTCAACCGGTTCGATTTATACCTCGCATTCGCCGTGATGTACGATATGCAACAAGGTTTTCAAGCTCCTCGGCTCAGCCTTCTTTCTCTTGCTAACCAGGAGGTATTCCTAATCGCCCATGTTGTCTGGAAACTTACCTGGGTGTGCCGGCGGGGTCAATCCCCAAACAACCATCAGACAGATGAGCTCAAATCGTTTTCAGACGGTCGATGTTGATAAGGAGGAGACAATGTTCGAAACAGCATACCCAAATAACAAGGTACCTCACGAGGCAGACTGGAAATCTGCTAGGAATCTCCTAGCGATTTGCTGGATCGTCAAGAATTAGCGAACTAGATGATCTCGAGCTAGGGCATGAGAAGCAAGGGGTCCGATGGGCCGCTAGGACATGTACATGTTTGTCACTGGACAAGATGCTGCTCCACAAACTTTCCGTTGTGAACTGGTTTATAAATCTGAGGTTGCCAGGGTCTTTAATTTGGGTGCTTGATATCTCTGTTGAGGCTAACACAGTTTCGCAATCCTTGCCAAAATCTCGAAGATCATCAAGCTAGCGTTTATGCTTGTTACCTGGGTAGTTCCTTGCCTTCTTAAACAAATTAGTCTTAGCTCTCATCAGCCCAAATACGACTGCCGACATATTATATAGGTTCTTCAAGTATGAAGGCATTGTACCGAAGTTATATGCCGGCAATGCCAACCAAGAATTCAGATGCGGGACAACTCTCTGATGAGTATGATTGACAGACCTCGACCGCACGTCAATCCGCGCGCGAGGCGATGTCGAATAGGAATGTGATACGCAGACGATTTTTGCGACCGCTTTACGTCAGCAAGAGTGGCTCATTCCCCATAGAAGCCATATACTGCCGGCCGAGAGGTAAACGAGTCCTCGTCTAAGCCTTCGAGGGCGGTTTCCATAGATAGATGTGTATCATTAGACTGGTCGACAATGTTGCCATGAATAGTAGTAGCTACGAAGGTGAAGGTGCCGCACTGTTTCTGATCCCCGTCCTAGTCGTGATCTTCAACAGCCCCTCATCGTCTATTTCTCGACGGGGTCGGAGCGCGATCCAAACCAGGCGGGATAAGGGCGGGCCAAGAATGAGATACGCTACAAGTGCCCTCTGAGCCCTCGACTAATCAGCATTAGACGCCCTAGGAAGAGCGCAAAACAGAGGAGGAGGGGAAAGAGGATGCGCACGCAGATACGCCCGGCTTGGAATAGCTCACTACCTTAGGTACCTAGTAAAAAGTGAGTTTGAGCGTCTGAGATAGACGAGACTGACGAATGTGGACAAGCCCGATACACGAAGTGTTCCGTAACGTTGAAGGTTTGACACTCACCCACGCAAGTTCTTTGATCATGCACTGTTTGACAGCTCCAGCTCTCAAAGACTTGGCACAACTCGAAGGCGCCTGGTACAACGTATGACATGCAGGATGAAGTGTTAGCTGGTTTGAGACGATACGGTTCACACGACCAATGTGAGAATTCGATATTGAAGCTCTTGCTCGTAAATCGAGTCGAAAGGGTGGGGAATCGGCGTGGAGCCAGTCAGGATGCAGCAATTCTCGAGCCATGTGAGCATATAACGGACTGGTTGTGTTATCCCGTACTCATGTGCCGAAAGGGCCATTATTCATGCCTACTAGCAGTAGGGAGGAGTTTCATGGTCCTAAGACCTTACTTCTTTCTCAGAAAGGCTTCAATGGGCAAAGCTTGGCAAATGCAAATGCATAGAAGATCAGTACCTAGGCTGCATGTATACTAGGTTTTTTTGCGTCTGTGGACGCGAAGGGGATCAAACTACTACCCCAAGTCGACGGAACCTGCCTATACTACCTAACCTACCAGGTAGGTAGCACCAAACAGGGGTGATTACTTGGGTTAGTAGCTTACGCACATACCCGAAGATGCAGCTTTAGGTCAATTGGTACTACATACGTACTACCTGGTACGTAAGGCGGCATGCATGTATCACCTGGTCCATTGTCGTCCATATCCAGTCCAGACGGAGTTTAGTGGCAGGTTGAACTTTGAACGTCGCATAGCTGAGCGTCTTAGTGGGGAGTATGTACCTACTTTCTTCGTGTCAGACTAGCAACAAGGGCCTTGAAGAAAGACTCAACTTTCATACATCTGTTTCTCTTTTGTGGGGTATAGTCTTGGCGTACAGCAGCCATCTATATGACTTTTATCGAAAGCATCTAGAACATATCAGAGATTCGGAAAGAATACGCGCGCCTTACGGGGATCTGTCTCCCTCCCCCCCTGACACCAAGGTAGGTACCTTTCAGTCAGTCAGCCTAACGGGCTGCGACGATTGCTGTCGGCGCCTCCTCCGCATTACGCGTGGGTAGAGAATGGAGCTTACAAATTTCCTATAGATTTCCAGTTTTCTTGTCACGGCGAGTTTCAAGTTGTTGCTGTGCTTGAAGCTAATAATACAACAACGATAATAGCGATAATATCATCCTTCTTATTATCTTCGCGGACCGGGTCGTTAGCCGAAGTCTAGGTTGGCATTCGAGATCTAAGACCCTATAAGTGGGATCAATTAACAACAAGGGTAACTGGACTTGACAGATCCCCACGGTTCGTGCTCAGAGTTCTTCGTGTTCACGCACTTGGCTTGATATCTGGCTTACTATTACTTCTCCAGAGTGTGATCTACCGATCATACTTGGAGCTGCAATGAGCGATAACAATGCAATTCAAGGGTATCTTGGGAGCGTCAGTTGAGCCTGGGTATATAGATCTTATGCAGGAAGTCCCCACTTTCCTAAAAAGGAAATGCGAGGAGTCCGTTGTTGTACATATTCACGACGTCGGTTATCCGCCGAACGGGACGTGCCGAACTCAGGTAATACTCGGACAGGCGTTGCCGCCTTGCAATATCACGGCGGTAGGCAACGTAAGCCTCCCAAAGGCAGGTACCTGCTCCATCACGCATGCGAGGATCGGCAGACTGGGGAAAGAGCAAACGTTAAGTTTCATCGACTGCTGCTGCATATGGGTAGGAGGCAGGTTCTACCGCATGTCATGTGTATGTACATACAGATACCAGGTACCTACCCGTGTACTTGGCTTTGCGCCTAACATGATTGTCTACCTATACATCTTTTGCTACGTGCGGATGGATTCGGAGGACCCTTACTCACCTGGATTATCGCGCTCCGTCTCGGGCTCATCGAGGACGGACGTTGCCCACATGGGACACACCTACTAATTAGCTTGATGATCGCCCTCCAACCCCGTGGCAGACTCGTGTGCCAGATGAACCATCTCAAGCTGGCGCTGGCTCTCCGTCGCTCCTCTACTGCCTGCTATCTTTGTCCTATTGAGTTTCAGCGACTCCTGATTGCTTCACTGTATGCGTGGAGATGGGCCACCAGGAGTCGCCTTCGCCCCGTCAACGTCATCGCGTGCCTCACCACCACCACCACCGCCGCCGCCGTCGTCGCCACCACGATCATAACTCGACCGCTCAGACGACCAATGGCAAATCAGCCTTGACTTTGGGAAGGTTGAACCGAGAATACCACGCGCTTGACAGCCAAAACGTTGTGGAGAGCTGGCTGGGGCAGTTGACAGCTCCTGTTCCCACATCTTGGCTGGTTTCGTCGGAAGCTCAAAACCAGCTAATCCACCGTAGGAAACGCCAACATTCCCAGGATGGGCATATCTTTCCTTGCGGTCAAGACCCTGGGCGCGTAGATCCATTGTGGAGGCCGCAACACATCCCGCCTGCTCAGGGCTCCTTGCCTCCTCGTTTTCCGCTGCCGACACATCGCAACACAAAGACAAAGCAATATAAACAAAACAGTGCCGACAGCTCACTGATCAGTGACTTGGCTCCTCATCAAGAGCTTCAGGAATTAGACTACGTAAAAACCAACTCTGAGCATGATGAGAGTTCATGCCACAAACCCCTGGATGATGCGGAAGTGGACACCGCAGGTGCTTCGTCATCAATGTCTCACAAGAGTAGAGCGCTTGTCTTCAAGAAGCGTCGTAGACACAAGACAAAGGTGGACAAGTATGACACGAAGAAGTCGGAGGACCGTAAGAGAAGCAAGGAACACGAGCATCGGCCACGGAGATCCAAATCGAATAGGAGAAGGCCGATAGTTACCGGAAAGAATGTAATGAAGAACTTTACTTCGGAGGCCATCCTCAATGATCGGATCACAGTGCGTATCCTTAATTGAACATTACACCGCTTGCCGCCATCTTGACTGATTGCTAGGTTCAGGCTACTCTGAAACCTGGACTCTTCAGCAACAAGCGTGTACCGAAAGAGCAACTCAGTGAGGGTAACTGGCACACGTCTTGTGACAAGTTGCTAAAATTTATCTCACAGTTACCGACCTTTCTTTCTCAGAAATGCCATTTCCAACTCACCAGGACCGTGACGTACCGCAACAGAAAGGTTTAACAAGCTCCCGGCTGAGCGAACGTCGGCGTGAGAGCCGAGAACTTGAACAGATCTCTTCATTCTTTCAACCAGCTTGTGCAAATCCAACATCACGTAAGGAGAGGCAGGCAAAACTGACGTGTCGTAAAGAGGCCGATAATAAAAGGTCACATCGTAGAGACAAGACGACATCAGGGCTCTACCAGGACTCGTTTACAACGTCGTCGTCACCCACTTTCCCGGAAACCCATCGTCAACAGTCTTCCATATCTTGGGGAAATTCCCATCCAATACCTGATTACTCCCTCAGTAATCACGATTGTCGTCCAAGCTCTAGCGGAACAACTACATTTTTCACGTGGTCCAACAGTCAAGACTCACACCAAGCTAGACAATACGTGGACGATATACGGCCAAGGTCTATGGAGCCAGCAAGGTCCGCCACACCCGAGAGCATACAAAAAGCTTTGGCTGCCACTGGGGTGTATAACGACACGGGCATCTGTTCATATGATGTTTCCAGTAACCAGCAGAACCGCTCATTGGCAACACGTAGCGAGTCGTCGTCTACACGTAACAGTTTGGTTCATCATGAGAAAATCTACGAAGGGAAACGCTCGAGGATGAATACAAAGTGCTCAAATAGCACGGGTGATACGGTAACATCGCCCGCCAATCTGGAAGCGCGGTGGAATACGATACTTCCACCTGAGTGGAGGCCGCGGAGGTTATCCAAGACTGAAGTCTCCACGACAGACCAGGCAGAGCCGACACGGGACCTTCACCCAGATCAACTCGCTTGCCATCCCAAGGAGGACTATCCAGGGACCAGTTCGCATTTTGCAGCTAAAAGCCCGATGATAATCCCTCTGGATACAGATCAGATTATAACCCATGCTCCCCCTATCGATCAAGATCGCGCTACGATCTCTTCTAGAGATGCAATGCCACCCCCACCAATCCCCGCATCCCGACCTGATTCTTTGCACTCCTGTACCCTCAAGCCAGGAGATAATTCTAAATCCGCCGTACGTTCAGGGTCGACGAGACCGGTTGTAATTAATAGCCAGGTTTCCGACTGTGGACACGCACAGACAACGGATGAGAACGGAGCAACAGGTCAGCCGCGTGAATCGAGTAGAGAACCTGAAAAAGTGGCTTCCACTCCTGGCTCTATATCATGGATATCACAAGCGATAACATCCGGTATCTCCAGTTACGAACGAGATAAAACGTTCTCGAGGCTAAGTATGAGGTCACCGATATATGAAGCTCAGGACGTAGGCAAGGATCCTGAAAGGACCTCAGCTCTCACCCCGCTGCCTGCAACGCATATGGCTGAGAGTATGGCCGATTTCATTGTGAGAATAGAAAGTGAGCTGGAGGAGTCCGAGTCCATTGAGGAATACTGCCAGCAGGAACCAATCAGTGAGTGTCGGCAATTCTCCCTGGAAATGATGAGAAGAAATAACGAGACACAAAATCAACAACTGATGGTGTCTGGTGGGCCACGAATAGATCGTCGTCAGCTCGCAGACATTGAGTCCAAGGTGGTTGAGACGAATCAAAGATTTTATGAGTATGAAGAATTAGCAGCACATGCCAGAGATCACATCACATCAATGCCCACAGAGTACCCGAGGGATGATAGGGATGAGTTTCTAGAAATGTCGAATTTTTGGCGACCTAATCGATTTTCCTACTTCTAAACCGCTTATATATTAGTGCCTTAAAAACTATAATTGACCATCTGATTCCATGTCGTCTCACACCTTAATGTATCTGGAATGCGCTCGAATTTTATTCTGGCTCTTGATCTTTCCATTTATTACTCACGCTTTTAACATCCATTCCGCAGCTCTCGGCCTTGGCGATAACAGACTTGGCTTTACCTACAACAGGCGCATCGATCATGGCACCCTCGAGTGTCCAGGCGCCTCTCCCTGCAATTGCAGCCTTCTCATCGGCAATGGCAATGCGTACAGCCCATTCGAGCGCCTTTTCACTGGGTGCGAACAGGCGATGAACTGTCTCGACTTGCGAGGGGTGAATGCACTGCTTGCCGTTGAAGCCCATGGCCTTGCCACCTCGACACTCTTCCTCTAGACGCGCGAGTCCTTCTTCGCCCTTGTAGGATGTGCATACTAGGTCGATTGTACTAGGTAACGCGGCGGCCCGAGCGGCCGTCGCGATCGCGGAGCGTGCGTACAGAAACTCAGACAGTGACGGTGTCCTCGCGATGGACATATCGAGCGCGAAATCCTCAGCTGCAAAGATCAGGCCGGAGAGGTACGGTGATGCGGCGCAGATAGAAGACAAGTCCATTACCGCCCGCGCCGACTCGATCAGCGCTATCAGTTTGATCGGGCTGGTGGAAGACGGAGAATGCCGTTCTGGCGCCAGGTGCCGGAGCACATCTGTCACGAAGGTCAGGTCGCTTGGGCTGTTCACCTTGGGGACCACGATGGCGTCGACCTGCGGCAGCTTCGCGAGCGCGGTCAGGTCGTCGAGTGCGAAGGGTGTCGAGACGGCGTTGATGCGGACGGCGAGCTCGCGGATCGTGGAGGGGCGCGACGAGATGCTCGTCAGGTGCTCGCGGAGCGCCGTCCTCGCCTGCGGCTTCGCCGTCGGCGTCACTGAGTCTTCGAGGTCGTAGGTCAGGTTGTCGCTTGTCAGAGTGAGGCTCTTCGTCATCATGCGCGGTGAGGAGGCCGGCACTGCATTGTGTTGTCGTGTCAGCTGGCTTTTGTTTGCCGACCGAGCTATGGATGATGATGGTGACGCCAATTGATGCTTCCTGGGCACAACGACGTACCGTAGAGCAGAGCCCGTCTCAGTATAGCACTTGAATTAGCCGCCATTGTCAAGGTTATATCTTACGGACGAGCTTGTGAGCTTGTGAGCTTGTTTACTTAGGCAGACGATAAGTCTAGTTGAACTTATTGTTTGACAAAATGGAGCTACCCCACGATAGCGCGGCAAGGTGTCGTCATTCCTCTGTGTGTAAGTGTCGGAGATAAAACATATCCTTTTTGGAGATGATTCCCAGATCTCGAACAAGGTCAATCAACCCTCACATGCATTTCTACGCCTGCTCGCAAACTCGTGGCTGAACAAGCCGTCCTTGTCAATTATCGAGCAGAGGTAAACTCTGAGACTGGTTATCAATTAAGGTATCAACAAATCATCAACGGAATTGTTCAAGCATCTAGCAACGTGACCCTACGGTACAAGGGCCTCAATCTCTTCGTTCACCAATTGCGATATGCAACAAAGATTGTATTGACTGACTAGATCTGGGTTTACAATGAGACAGGACTAATACTCTACGTATTGCTAAAAAGGCCCTGCGAAGATGTCAATTCAACTCTCCATTGCGCCGAACTCACGGGGGAGGATTTGTAATCTCTAGTCTGTGGCAGCTTAATACAGAGGCGTAATAGTGTTCGGCACTTGGGTTCTTAGTAATGAACTTCTAATGCGTTGAACAAAAATCGCTTGGTAGATAGCCAGTGGGCTTGCAATGGGCTCGAGAAAGGCTGATGGCTCGGGCATCTTAGCCGCTAAGTGTGTCCAGCCCGCGCATCACTGGCTTTCGACACCTTAATATGAATCGTGATGTCGGCTTTCTAAAACATGAGGGGATCTTGACTGGTTTATAGCACTTCGTATCTTTTGCCCCAAGGGCAACGTCATTCCTAGGAAGCCACCTTCGTCGCAAGGCCATGTCCGATCCCAAACGGCGAAATTAACTAGGTATTCAAGAAAAGTCAGTCGCCATGTCCCTTTAGATCCAGCGCCATCCTAAAAACGAGTGTACTATGCAAGAACCCGACTTCGAATTTGACAATCCAAACCCTCATGTAAGTATTGTATTTATCCTGTTTAGCCATCAGCTCTGTGCCTTCATCTATATTTTGATGAATGTTCCAGTCGACGCAAGGTTAACGATGGTCCAGTTATCTTTGCTTGCAACTTGGATGAGCTCATGTGAACGTTTCTCATCTTCTTTGATGCTTAGAATAGGTCGGAGGAGCTCAGTTTTACTAAGGAAAAAAACACTACTCTATGCGATAGTCTCCTATCCCAAATATTGACACCAGCGGTGGCAACACGGATCACCGCTTACGACGCAAGCATCTAGCCAGCATTAGAGGAGCTTATACGGGCAGTCTTTGTCACTTTTTGAAACCCGTGAGAGACTATCTCGAAGCTACGTGCGTGATCATCGTCTTCGCAGGACTTTCAAGCTTCTAAAAAACCAACGTGCAGAATCATGGAGCATAACCGAGGCTATAACGGGAGCAATTGGTGTCTCATCCCCAGCATCCACCGAAGAAAGGCTTCAGGGGTTTTCGGAAAGAGACACTGGGTCAAGCAAGGTTGCCTGGCTCTCGACTTGAGACTACAGAGAACGAAATTGAGAGAAGAGGGTCTGCAACGTCCCAGAGCCTAGCCGTCCGACGCGGAATCCACCTATAGCTTAGACGATGGAGTGATGTCTCAAGATAACAAGGTGGTCACGGAAGGGACATCGCGCTAATGGCGTTCCGGGACCTGGAAATGTCCTTGTTGCACTCGACTTATTTTCGTACCTCGGAACTGCGAGCTCAGTCGTCTCAAGACTTCCCTGGGCCCAGCCAAGAGCCATTTCACCCTTTCGAAAGACCCTGTTCTCGATATGGCCCTTCAACGCTTTCTAATACGGTATTGTACCATGTAGGCTGACACCTTCGGTTAGACGATGCCGCCGGCGAGCTCATTCAACTGAAAACCAGTTTCGCGACCAACACTAAGTCCCAGGGTGACAGCGTTGCTATCTCTGGCACCACCATCCCATCATAATATGCCGCAAGATCACGGATGAATCACATCAGGCTAGGGTGATGTTGACGATGATAATCTGGCCTCTTCAGCTAATCCTCGGCATCTAAAACGAGCGAGCCCCTTGCATCGTGAACTTGTCTTAGCCCACTCTGGGCAGTATATCGTTACCAGGTGTTGCGTTGACGGTCCGTAAACGACGAAAGCTTGGTCTTCGGGCTCGTCTAGACAAGTAATGGCGGAAGTCTGGGCTTGAACAGGCTCGCGCAAGTCAAGACCAAAAATAGAGTCTTGAAGGAGAACGGCGTCGTCATTCTCGGATCCCTGCATAGTCTCTCTCCCAGCACTCACGATGGCCGTATTATCGGCGGTTCTATATCGGCACAGGTCATAAGCCATCATACGTATTTCTTAATTAATCACTATCGCTTGGCCTGGAACAGGTGATTGGGACGCTTTAGTGAACGAACCATTGTCTAGTATGGTTCGCTAAGAGACTCGACCCGGGTAAATGGCTCCGGATATTTGAACGATACGGTCCAGTCCTCACCAAACCTCATATACCGAAATTGCGTCTAGATGAGCTTCCGGGCCCTGTTTGCAAGTCGCCTGTTCTATCCCAGACTCTTATCTTTCTCAGTAATTATGGTAAGCAAAAGGTTGAGCTATAAATATAGATGTGATCGACGATGACGACGAGGGGACCATCTGTCAGACAGGATCAAGATAACAATATCTCTAACACTGAGAGCTATTCTTAATTACAAGTCTTCGCAACTAGCGGACAGACATCATGCAACGAGCAGTCCTAGCTTCCCTCGCCCTTGTGGCGTTGGTTCATGCGGCTCCTATCTTGGAGCCCACAAAGACGACTGAAGATTCGGTAGGAGACGCGACTACCGGGGGAATCATTATTCCTAAGCCGACGTTCATTCTCCTCCCGCCCATCACCGGCCCCATAAAGCCATCGGACAAGCGAGACGCCGGGGTGAAGGAGCGTCAGTTCACCTGGGGTGACCCATCTACATGGTGGGGAGTTGGCAATGACCAGCCGCCCACTCCGACGGGCGATTCGACTATCGGGACACCGATCTCAGGCGGCATAAACCCATCGAACAAGCGTCAGACTATCATTGGTGGCGGAGACGAGGCCAAGGCCAGAATAACCGCGCTGGAGCTTGAGTACGAGACACTGCTGCACACATTCGGCACCAACGGACCTAAGCCCATCCAAAATCGTCTCACCGCTATTAAGGACGAGCTCCTCAAGTACGGCATCACCATTATTCAGTCGCCCGACGGCACCACGACGACATTCACACCGGGCAAGCGAGACTTCACTTTCCCCGTCGGGTCTCTTCCAGGTGGTCCTCTACTCCCAGAGGACCCGATCCCGGGTGGCCCTATGGAGCCAAGCAATTAAGGCTTTGCATTGACTATGGCCAGCGAGGTCCTATGTCGGATATCAGAGGAGGGTCAAGTGGGCGGTGTATGAGAGAGCGAGGAAAAGTTTGACTCGCATGGAGCCAGTGATATCCATGATTTTCTAGTATATTGACGAATTCGAAAGACCACATTGGTTTATGATGCTGCAGTGTCTGCTATGCCTTCGCTCGTGGCACAATAGAGTGAATTTTCTCACGAATGAGGTCTTTCACTCATGATAATAGTGTGTAACGCAACTCGTAAACGTCGCCTCACTCAAGCTTAGGACTCCACGTCCACGTAACTCCGCGCTGATAAATCGGAAAACCATCGCGAACCGCCCGTAACAAGAGCCAATCGTCGATGACTCGTTGCTGCGCAGGTCTTCTCGCAGCGTTCTCACAGCGGAAGCTAAATTAGTAAGACTACTAGAGATAATATCTCGTGGCATGGTCTCTCGCGGCGAAACTCGCTCGCCTAGCAGCCTAAGCTAGTGAGTGTTTTCTTCGCATACGTGTAGCTTTTGATTACACGTCAGCCAAGTCTGCATCGTGGCGGGTCGCACGAGTCAAGACCGCGGACGACGGCGCCATCGATAGGCACGTATCTGGATAGCCGCTACCACTTCTTGCAGCCAACTAGTGACTTTCCGCTCGCTACCTAGATTTTCCATCGAACCTAGTTCGTGGTACCATCGATAGGAGCTCTCGGAGTGCCGGAAATTGTAGTCAGTCACTCACTGTACACCCCGTATCGGCCACGTCGGGCGAAGAGACGATGGCCGAAGTCTGGGTGAGTGGATGCGTCAACAGCAGCCACCCGGCAAAATGAAACGTTCCAGGCCCTGTGGCATTCGGTTCAATGGGATATAGCTTTCTCTAGCAGCTTCTATCACCGAACCGCGAAGCGCCGGCGATGACATGGCGAGTCATTGCAGCTGAGGATGAGCTTCATTGCTCGTCAGCACGGGCCGTGCCATCTAGCTCTCGGATTCAGACCATGCGGCTCGCCGTCGTCATGTGGTTGATCTGAAAGCGATCGAAGATGACGCTGATGGTCAAAGGCGACCGACTCATGAGACATAACCGTGCACGAATCCAATGAACCATATCAGAATTTAGCGCGAGGGCCTGTGCTGGAGCGTTCTTATCAGCACAACTTGCTGGATATAGCGTAATCATCAAAGGAGAAGAAATTTTTACTACATGACACGTCGGTTGGGCGGAGTATTGAGCAGATGCCTGGTGTGGCGTAGGTAATATCGTGATGAGGCGACGTGCAAGAAGCCACGAGCTTCGGAAATGGCTCGCAAAACGCCATTAAATTTGACTAGGCACAGCCGGACTTACATCCAGAGGCTGAGACTCGGGATTATGATACCGGTTGCCACGAAGCTTCATCCCGAGTCACATGGATCGCTCGGCACTTTTACTCCGGCTAACTAGTCTTTGCCAATGAATGTAGGTATGCTATGAGGAGAGAGAATATGATACGGTAGGCAGGTATTTGGAGCATATGCAGCGTGGTGATAGCAAGAGTGGAGGACAGCGCCATTCATTCAACTGGCTCACGACTAATCATATCATAAGATCGATATATAATGCACGGCATACGGGTAGTTGTTGACCTACGTTGCAACAATCACACATATGATCTACAAGATGGAGAGGCGTCGCTGAAAAGAAATTTTTCGGCTGTTACATTCGCAGAAGGCTGAGGTGAGCCATCTGGGGCCATTCCGTATGTGATCCCACGCGCGGCAAGGAATGATGCCGAGAAGATGGCGGGCGCTCTGTGCTCAAAGCTTCACCTGCCGGTAGTTCATCATACGACAATCTACAATTCGCCGCCATGCGCACAACGCATGATGGTATCACAAGATAAACACAAGAGGCAAAAACAAACACCTGGTGGCGCAACCACCACCGACGTTCCATATTACACGTGCATTCGCAAAAGTAGGCTCGATAGAGAGAGAGAGTGTCATCTCAGGTCCTAAGTGGAAGGTAGAAGAGCCATGCAGGCGGCTGGTGGCCTAGATTGAAGTCTATTCATGCCCTAGTACTAGATTCCTCACTCACCTTGTAAGACGTTTATTAGTGGTGTTTGGCGTGAGGATTGTCTCATCACAAACTCGGCACCCTTGCCACGTAAGATATAGATAGAAAAAAAAGCTGGATTGTTTGGTAACCTCAGATCAGACTAAACATGACAACGAACAGGTGAAAGTGCACTTGACCCGATCCCATTTGGAACTACGGCAGACGGCAACCGACTTGGCTCAATAGAACTGACTAACTAAGTATACCTTGCTTTACCGCTCCTGTGATCTGGCCCGAGGATCAGCGATGCTGTGTAGATGGTGACCCCGGTTTTTTGTGTTTTGTCTCTCGACTTCTCCATCAAAATAGAAAGTCAAAAGGCGTTATCGAGATGACACGCAGTCAAGCATGATCAGGTGCTTACGATACAGAAGCTGATCAGCCTATCTCATCCGGTGGATCAGCCTGCTCGCTAGTAAACCTAATAACATGGGCGCGCGCGAGAAAACCAAATCTCGACGAGGAAAGGGCACTCAACTCGGTAGATCCGTTTCGGCGTCGGTCCTGCTGCATGGCTGCATGGCGCTAGTGTAGACTTCTCTTATCGGGTGCAACCACGTCACCCAATGCTGCATGATTTCTCCCCACCACAAACACAACCACAACCACAACGGGGCACCAGGCAACCGCCGAGTCTCAGTATTTGGTGATAGCCTCATCCCGTGCAGCGCCGTCTCCGTTGCCTCCTCCTCCTCCTCCTCCCTTTGTTTACACACCACCACGAGAGATTTGAGCGCGTTATGAGGCCTGACGAATCGTAGCACTGAGATATGGCGACGGCAGGCTCTCTCATGTAGCCCTATAATAGATCGAGCCATCAAGCACTCATCGGCGGCGTATCGGATCGGGCGCTGTCATCATAATCGTGCTCACCTATTACATATTCCTGATGAGAGCGTGGCTTGGGTCTCCAGTCCCATTTGACAGCGTTCGCGCCGTTATGAGCTTGTTAAGTGGGCGTGAGCAGTGGTGCGTAGCATCATTGGATCAGCTCTCTCGAGGCGGATCTATCTGAAGTCAGATTTCCGACCTTCGCCTTGAAGGTAGCCTTTCTCGGCTTACAGATTATAGTTACTTAGATTGCATAGTATACTCCCGTCAACTACTGTACGCGTCTTCATCCTTTCCAAGGGAAATGGGGAGGGGGCCGGAAATTACAGCGCACACAGATCTCGTTTTTCACCGCCATGTGAATAACAACCAACCCAATCAGCCACGCGAGGGACGAGGGCAGCCAACACCACCAGCCCCCCTTCTCTCCGCCCGAAAGCGTCGATGCGCATGTGGCATAGGACTCCATTCTCAGCCCATCGGAGGTTTGATTCGCCCGGACGCAAAGGTGCGTTGCCGGTCGAGGGAAAATCAGGGAAGAGGAAACGGGGCCAAGGACTCCAGAAAGACCCAAGGCTCACTTTTCCTCCCACATCACTATGAGGATAGCGATTCCCACACACCAATGCATCGGGAGCGCGCTACTGCATCGTCGACAAGGGTGTGTGGATGGATAGAGGAGTGGATGGGTGGGTATGAAATTGCATAACGTCGTTTTTTTTCCATGCCCTTTTTCCCTTTCGACACTTCCGTGCAGTTCTACTCGGCCAACCTACATGCAGTAGCTAATAATAATTGGCTCTGATCTATAGCAGGCATTGTGATGATGATGATGCTACTACACTTCCATGCCGCTGCTTCCTGCATTGCAATGCACTGCAACCTGACGCCGCGCAATAAGGTATATGCAGGTGGGTAATAAAAAATCGAGTTCACCATGGATCGGCTGCTGTAATAACGATCACCCCTGCCAAAAGAGGTCGATATTGAATCTTTGTCGGTGATTTGCAAGAGGCTGCATCGGCGCGCACGACTATACTCAGCAGCCTATAGCACCAGCTGCGACTCTGAAATGCCCGTTGAGCCGAGCTACGAGTAGTATCATGATGAACATCGCATTTCGGTATAGAATGGCGGCTGCAACAGCTGCTGCAGCTACAGTAGCAACCGGCACCGGTTGCGCGCGTGCACTTCAGTAACGAGGTGAGAAATGGCCCGATGCGCAGCCAACCGGGCTGCTTAGAAGGAGCTCGCCGTTTTTTTCTCTCCATCCATCTCATCGCCGGGATCCGACGGGCGAAGCCTTGCCGAACTAGAGTAGTGGCATCCGGTATCCGTGAGGAGTCTTGAGTTATGCGCGTTAAGTGTGGAAAATAGGTGTTATACAAGCGAGCAAGGTGATTTAGTAGAACTCTAGTCTAGCTGTACGATAAGTAACCAGGATGTATTTCGTGCTGACAACATCGTTTCCCGTATTCGTTGGTATATCAAATTCGCGGTTCTCACAACTGGATGAGCAATATCAGGGGACGGTGTAAGGGTGGGCAGCTAAGAAAGGTAAGCATCGACGTATCGCGCCAGTAGTCAACCGAAATTCACGCCTCTAGATCATCTAAGTAGCACAGCTCTGGACAATATTTTATGCTATACATCAGATGCACTAAGCATGCGAAAAGAAGGGGGGATGGTAACGCCAAGGAGGTAATGAAGTCAGCCGGTCTGACGTTCCGTCATGGACATTGGTCGGCTGCGGTTCGTCCAGTTGAGATTGGCCAGATGCAGTGGGAAACATGCAGACACACAGGCCCTGATGCAACGTCTGGATGCGACACCAAGGTATCTCGCAAGCCCTGCGCATGGAACGTGATTGCAAAAGTAAGGCGGGTGGCGCAGATGGCTACTGACGAATTAGCTGGGCCGTTCTTCTGGGCAAATCAGTCTTGCGCATGAGAAAGGTTTTTGGATGAGTATCAATAGATGATGCTATGAAATCAGATAATTGGAATAGATAACGCAGATCAAAACTAAGCTTCACATCAAACTTTTCACGGCATGACTGAATACGAACGGCACAATACTGCTGGGTTGATTGTAGATCAGCGATAATTCGCTTAACATTGTATTGGGGTTGCGAAGAGTCTATCCTGTGTGATATACTTTCTCAAGAACCCAGGGGCTCACTAGGCTCGTTGGCCCAGCGTCCACCACCGTAGCAAAACGTAACATATTTGTAGTTATCGACACATCCCACTCTTTGTAGGCAATGATGTGCGCACCGTCCATGGGCTATTGGCCCGTCTTTGTTCTAATTTCATATCCCATGACATAATCCCCCGTCCGGAGCCTCGCAGGGCTCATGTATCGAATTTGGTTCTTTCAAGTCCTCCTTTTGTAAGTGAGGAATTGTGTGGTATCATTTCAAGCGAGAGATCCGAGTCCTCCTCTCTAGTTAGGGCCTCCTTGTAGTGGCTGACGGTCGACAGATTAAGCATCAAAAGCCGCTCCAGTCTTGTAGGGAAAGATCCAATGCCGTTCTCTAGTGCCGTGTAAAAATGCTTTGACCAAGTCCGTTCCCAAATTAAAAAAAGGAAATAGAGAATAAGTATGTACCGCGACTTCTCGGTCTCCATAAGTCTTCATTTGATACTTTCGGTATCCCGCCAACTCCACGCTGTGACAAAACATAAAAAAGAAAATTGAGTGTAAAGTTACAGTTAAAACGATTGTTGAAGTCCCAGACTTTTTTTCTTTTTTTAATACCATCGCAGGAGGTCATCATCCGGATATGATCGCCAGGGTATTGAATGATGCTTATTAAAACAGGTAATTGGAATGCTGGCAGTCATCGTAGTCATAGCCTGAAAGTATTGGACCAAAGAAAGATAATAAAGGGTCCTGAGGTTGGTTCGTCATTCCCAAAGGGGTCCAAAAGGAGAAAGCAACATGAAGTTGAAAGATGTGCCCCGGGACTAGGGCAAGTACAGTCCAAGTGAATTAGCAAAGCTAATAGAAACCTTGGAAATTGGCCAGCAGAGGAAACTGGGGTTGATGGAAAGGGCTGGGTTGATGCAGTTGAGGTGCTTGCGCATATCGATTAACCACGTCCCAGAAATAGGGTATCGTGAATTTGTTGTTGGCCGCGCAGGCGGGTTGGGAGAGGCCTGGGTCAGCACAGGGGTTGCAAGCTTGGTACACTCCGTGGATGGGTCCGGCATGCTGCGGAACAAATTCCTGTGGGAAAACCATGTTGGGCTCCTCTGGGTCGAAGAACTGGGGTTCCTGCGTGGGGATTTTCTCGTTCTGAATCTCAAAGATCTCCTCGTCATCCAAGTTCTCGATAGTAGAGCAACTCGATATGAGAGAGCCTTCATCTGAGGAACAAGTAGACTCTCCATCCGAGTCCGAGCTGGCAGGGGAGAGCGGTGCATCGTAAGTTATGCCGTCAATGGCATCCTCGCAGTTAACGTAATTATCAGTGGGCTCAGGTGACGCTGGTGGCGTGAGCAACGTGGGTTGTACCGCTGGAACGGTGAGTTTGGAGCAGGCTAGGATTCTAGCTCTCAGCTCTGGTAACGTAATTCTTTCATCCGGGTTGCGCGTGAAGACACGGCCTAGAATATTGTTTAGATCGTCCGATAATGGCAAGATGGTCCTGAGGAAATCCTGGCTCCTGGTGAAGGCGCGGTATGTGGAATCTTCAAAGGATGCCTGTCTCCACGGGTTGCGGCCGCAGGTCAAGTTTACCAGGATGACACCAAGACTCCAGACGTCATTGGGAGCACAGTAATAAAAAGGTCTCCTGGACGAAGGGTCTAGACATTCTATAGTAAGTAGAGACAAACGTCAGTCTGATATCCACGGGTGTGCAAAGCTGGTTTTGCGCGCGAAGAAATCCTACCTGGAGACATGTAAAACGTCGAGCCACAGCCATAGTCCTCGGATCGATCATTTGCGGTAGCGAGGCCAAAGTCTGCCAGCTTCACGGTATCGCCCTGGTTCGAAACAAGAATATTCTCCGGTTTCAGATCCCTGTGGTAGATACCCAATGCGTGGCAATGCTCAACGGCGTCCAGGATTTGAAGAAAAACACTCTTTACCATATCGTCATTACCAACATACTGGCCGCATTCCGTGATATTGAAGAACAGGTCTCCTTCGGAGCAATACTCTAGGACCACATAGATGCAATCGGGATCATCGACAATCTTGTGCATGGACACCACGTTGGGGTGGGCCGATGCTAGATAGTGAAGTCGAAGTTCTCGGTGTTGAAAGGCCAGCTGTCGCCTGTCCAGCGGAGATCCATCGGTATTAAACTTGCTGAGCGTCTTGACGGCATATTGGATCCTGGTGGTAATGTCGACGGCCAGATATACCACGCCATAGGCGCCGGTGCCGATAATTTTTATTAACTGAAGGCTCTCTCCTAGAAATTTCCCTAGTCTCTCCTCTGGGGCGATGGGGGTGTAGCGTGCAAACGGTGGTTGTAGATATATGGGCTTGCTGCTTTCGTATAATGGGGATGCCGGTGGCGTGGGATACCCGTACACTGCTGCATTATTCATGGTATCCTCTGGATTATGACGGTCCTTTCTTAAATCCCTGGCTTAGTTTTTCTTTGAGATAAAAAAAGGCAAAGGAAAGAGAAGACAGTCTGTTCTATGAAAACGACCTCTTCAACCGAAATGACAGCCAAAGAAAAAAATCCCCACGGCAAAAGATCCTTGGGTCGAATAATCCAAGTTTGTCCAGGAAAACCAAACGGCTGGGAGGGGACAGCTTCCGGCACGTCGGCGGGAGAAGGTTAGAGGGAAAGGGGAGGAAGATAACTCAACATGGAGTTATCATCGGGTTCCTGGGCGCTCTTGGGATGGTTGTGAAGAGGATGTTGTATTATGGACGAGCCGTAAAGGAGCGAGACGAGTTGTGAGGTCTGAAGCAAACTCCCACACGCAAGATGCGGCTGGTGGGAGATTGATGTAGATAATTCGGAATATCAAAGTTCTACAGTAAGTTACTACCGATAGTATAGAACGACCAGGGTCTGTCTTAGATTGTTTGGATGGCTCAACCCATTTGCCTTGGCTAGCTTTATTAGCTTGGTGAGCCAGTGAGTCGACAGTCCGCGGCCGTGTGTGTAATAAACAGCCACTTTCGTCCACCTCATCCACCCTATCCACCCTTGTCTCACACAGGCTCTCACACCCGGCACGCCTGCGCTATTCTTAAAAATTCGATGGGCGCTAGCCGTAAGGGCGGCCTGCCCTCCCCATGTCTGTGGGCACGGGTGGGACGCTTGGGAGCTGTGACTGGGAGTGAGTGGTGCACTGACTGGCGTCTTGGAAATTCACAGGCGAACAGGGAGGCCAGGCAGGAGACGTCTAGGAATGGGCCCAGTGCTTCTAGGGCGGCTCCACTTGGGAGGAACGAACGGATGGGCATGTCAAGATGGGCAAGGATCGAAGACGACGGGCGTATGTTGTACCAGATGTACATGGCCTACGATTTTCCCCCGTCATATACGAGGAAACGAGGTTGAGGATCGATGTCTGACACACGAAAATAAGTGGTCCACTTTAACGCCTGCTGTTATTAGTCGAGCGTGCTTATTAGCGTAGTGGAGGTGTGTGCCATCATGGCCACGAGCCATGTCCAATATTTAACACCACACCCTGGCTAGCAGGGGTCTTTGGTGTCATGGTCGCCTTGTAAAGTTAGACAGGCCACTCAGCCCCTGTCGAAGATTAAGAGCGGGCAGTGACGGGCGAAAAGTGAGCATTCATAGTGTGCTGTGGTGTACACTATGAGCAAGAAAAAAAAATTAGAGATGGAGAGAGAACAGAAAAAAAAAAAAGGGGCGTTGCGTGTGACCGGTCGAATAGAACCCTTTGCTCAATGACAAAGTTGAAGACTGGTGAGTGGCTGCTGACAACTCCACATCCTTTCATCTTGTTGGTGCCGGTCTTCCTTGTCACCACTGCCTGGACGAAGAGACGAATCGTCATAATCCACAGACCCGTGACTCGCATAATTTTGCTCCTTTGCCCAGACGACTACTACACATAGTACGGAGAGTATTCAATCGCAGGATGTTGTTCGGGCGTGTAAGGAAACACTGCCCTGTCCAACAAGATTCGGACTCGAAACTGGACTCTCTCTAGTTGGAAATCTAATAGACTCCTCACTTATTTGCGCTGTTTAATCAAGGGCCAATAGGAAGAATAGTTCTTGTCGATGCCAGCAATTCTTTCTTCTCATACTAAGTATAATTAGACAAACTCGAATATACTACGTTGACGTCTGTGGGTGGTAGTATATGTGGCTGGCATGGGAAAAATAGAGAACTAGCATCGTGAAGTCGCAACCTTGTCCTCGCTCCGGGGCTGTGCTACAATACATATCTGTCTACAAGCTACGATGTAGGTATTGATGACTCTACGATCTACCTCTTCACGTT
The DNA here is from genome assembly GCA_022495235.1 of Xylaria curta. Taxonomy (NCBI): domain Eukaryota; kingdom Fungi; phylum Ascomycota; class Sordariomycetes; order Xylariales; family Xylariaceae; genus Xylaria; species Xylaria curta. The sequence continues at coordinate 83,625 of MU375899.1, read as the reverse complement.
GCTGCAGGTTGTTGTGTTGTAGGACGGAGCTTCTGAGACCTCACTTTCCGTCTCCATATCTTGCAAGACGCCTCGTTATTTGATAATGAAGAAGTTGTAAAGCTCAGATGACTCTCTTTCCTACGATCTTCTGTTACACGTGTAGACAGTATGATGAGGATCTGCTATGTACCAGGTAATTTATCTAGGATTCATACAGTCATCATTATCATCATCATCATCGTCATGTTCTTCCTCTTCCCTTTCTTATCCCAAGCTAGTAATTGATCATCATGTAACTGTGTGGCGATCCCTCGTGCTTAGAGCTTTCTTGACCTAACACTACCTACCTTGCCAGTTTGTACTAGCCAATCACGGCTCATCTTAGGACTTCTTGATTCTGTTTGTGGTCACTATGTATGTCTAGAGCGAGAGCAGCTACCTATGCGTCGTTGTTTGGAAAGACGTAACTTGTGTATGTAATCGTGATAGATAGGTAGTGCTCTCGGTCAGCGGCAGGCAAAGAAGGAGAGTTGCGTCTCGCGTTGATGGTCGGCTGGGGCCATCTGGAACTAGCCAGCATGGCGACGAACTATCTACCTAGTCACTAGTCAATGTTTTGGACGACTTTCGCCTTTGCTCTGCAGCGGCAACGCCTACGCCAGCAGGACTGCGCGTACCATTGCATAGGGTGGGCGGGTATGCCGTTTTGTGAGTGGGAATATCTACATGCATAAGTATGTTTTGTATAAGCCAATGACACCAGCAGCTGCGTGGCCACCTAACACCCTGATTCGCTGGGAGGAGTCTCAGCTTCTGGGTTGCTTTGGGTAAGTTATTGCCGGTCGATAGCCATTGGTCACCACAGATGAACCACACGATTATCTCCGACGTGGGAGGGTGGGAATGAGAAACAGTTCAGGTCTTTTGCCCGCGTCGCATGCAACAGCCTTGCAAGGAATCACAAATTTGGTTTGACATGCCCACACATCCTAGAGAGAAGTGAGGCTGTCCGAGCCGGGGGTCGACCGCCAACCCGCCTGAAGCACGGACGGAAGCGGCCAATGAAGCTGCTCAAATCTTGCTTGGAAAGGAAGCCAGTCTTGTATGCGGGTCTTTTGGAATGAGATGGATCGCTGACCGATGCGAACGAATCACTCGCGCTCACTTTACAATATGCAATATCGTCTACCTACTGCACTTACGCTTAAATCACAATATTATAAGTGAATACCTAGAACGAGTGAGGAGAGACGGAGAGAAATAGAGAGACAGAAGAGAGACAATAGTATACTTTGTACATGATCAAGTAAATAATCATCGTTTGCCAGCTTGCCGTGAAGAATTATCATGAACTATCTCTATTTTTGGCTATGTTTGGCTTGCGAGACATATCTTGGAGCGTCGCAATATTCGCTCTGCGAGGTTTGATACACATGAATTGTAGTTAGGCCGTTTGAAACTCACCGCCGTTCACTGGGGTGGGTTGACCCATCCTTTCGATTACTCCTTTAGGCTATTCGTATTCGCACGATAGTCACAAGAGAGTAGGTAGTATACTCTTGTATGTAGGGTCAAGTATGCATAGCTGGTGGTAAACAACCATCTCGAATCGAACCAGACGGCCGTTCCCACCACATTGGTGCGCTTGTAACATCCTTCACGACAAAACGGCTGTTGTTACTCAAGGACTTTCAGCGTACCCAGCTCACGGGAAACGCCCGAGACATTAGCCACATCACGAGGTCGTCCGATTTCTCAGACGTTTCTCAAACTGTTTTTCATCACACTAACACCAAAGGTCAAACTCCCTCGTCGCGTCTCGCCGAAGCTACTATGCTAGATTGATTCACTATATGCCAGTAGCATGCGACACTATTGGATCGGCATGAGGAGAAGACGGCTAGGATCAATTGCGTGGCAGCACAGATTGGAATTTGATCTCGTCGCTGATCTCGTGCCACCGGCTGCCTATCAGGTATGGCCTTTGAAACAGTCGTCGTTTGTCCCAGCGGGCAGAACATCCCGCGCTATGCCGCCATGTCGTCACAGTCACGTCCGTGGTTTTTTCATAGAAACCGTTACATACAGCATCTAATCAACCAATCTTGATGTCTCCTCAGGATCATCATCCAAATCGTTCTCGACTGCCCGTTTCGGGTTAGTATTTGACGTCAAGGCCCAGCACGGTGGAAGATCCAAACTCTTCGGCAGATGCTCCACCAACCCGATTACTAGTATATATCTCATTTGTGTGAAACAGCATGGATGAGATATTCCAGCAACTACGCGTACCATGTCATACAGAGCATCTAACCTAGTGAACTTGTAGAATGGTCTCTCCGTATTACTTGCAGTTCGCTTTCCCACGTGATAGGACCATGAAGGTGATGATGCCTCAATATCGCCGAAGTTGATATCACACAATCAAATTCGTATCACCTGCAGTAGGACTTCATCATCAAACCGGTCCAAATCAAATTTCAATGTGTATAAACCGAATGAGGCGCGCCTTGTCACCCTATGCTGCTACCATCCGAAGGGGGGCCGAGCCTGCTGTTGGCCCCTGTACACCAATGACAAGACTCGGACGCTGATGCTGATGTGAGAATCTGGATCTCCCGTACGGCTTACTCGCTAGAACGCAGATCGGGCGATGAAAGGGTAGCACGTTCGGCTATCAAACACAGCTTTTTGCATGACGTTGATCCTCACCCAAGCGCCGGCTACCTAGACTACTGTATCTACGCCTCTAGACCTAGGTATCCCCATGAATGCGACGACGATCTGCCAATATCGGATCAGGAGACGTTAGACATCTGACCTACCTACCTACTACTCACTAAATTTCAGCCCCAACGGAGCTTTTATCTATTATTATGATTTTCTCTGTCCCAAGGCTACAACTGAATGCTGCGAGAGCTATGGTATAGGTATTTGTTCCCGGTCAGAACACGATGACGCAGGACCTGCTTGTTCCGCCAGCGTCCCGGGGCGAGATATGACATGTCAGCCTCCTTCGGCTGCCCGCATACATCACACTCCAGAATTCAGGGGGCTGTCGGTGGCCAGACTGGACAAAGAACACGACAGGTGTCTGGCAGCATAACGTTAATATCCATAAGCCACGATCATGCGTATTTGCTGCCATCAACTGCCGCGCGCTAGGGAGGCAAACGCTCAGCTAGGTACTGTATAGCCTCCATGACTTACTTACGTGCATATCGATCGATAGATAGGTAACACACACTCCCGTCTCTCAGCCATGGGGGCCAGATAATAACGGCGGCCCGAGACCTTCTTCATGCGTTGTCCACCGACATCACCGAGACTTCAATTGAAGATCATTGGACTTTTGTATTCATCCCAGGCCTAGCATAGTCGATGTCTATCTATAGGTGAGTACATTTACACTGACAAAGTGTTATTGTTGAACTATGCACCCATCATATCACTCGGTCTGGAGGTAATGGTCCCTTGCCGCCCTGTCACAATCTAACCATTACTTATTTACGCCGCCTCCAGCCTACCACTCGGCTTGTGGAATGCGTGTTACGGGTAGTAACGTCCTCTTGGTGGAAGTGCCAGGCAGCTCGCCCTCCCTCCACCCGATGTTGCATGAATGAATCCGTCGCACGACGTTCAATATTGGCATTTCGTTTGCTCTCGATAACATGACTTGTCGATCCAGATAGGTACTATGGAGAAACAGAATGTCGCAGCGTAAAGCACCGCCCCGGTTGGTCAGCTGAGTGACAGCACCTATCCCGGCCTATGAAAGCATGTTAAGCAAGTTTATGTTGTGCTTCACGGATTCCCATCATACCCCGCCCCCGGCTACCAGCAGAGACCCCATATCCGTTTTCTGGGGTGATCTTCTTCTTGCCCGCCGTTACTCTGCGATATACTTACTGCCGCGTCCCGTTGGAGATGCTCAACGCATTGGCTCTTAGGCAATGATCTGGGACAAGCCGTGCTGTATCGGGACCATCGTTCAGATCATGCAAGAAACCGATACCTTTGCTACACAAACAGCTTACCATGACAGACAGCCTTGTGCCAACACATCCCCGAAATAACTGGAGAAGGCTGGCGACGTTTCTCTGTATTATGCGCCGTGGTCTCACTCACCCTAGCGGTGTATCCTACTACAAACGACGAATGAAGGACACGGTTTTCTTTTTGCCTTGTCACCCAGCAGTCAGATGCATATAGATTCAGACGTCGGAAGACGATGGTGTTTACGAGTGTCTCGTTGTCAATAACACGACGCCTCATGATACACGTCAGTTAGGGAATGGGGAATGGGGGCTATCGGCACTCACGATCAGATCCAACTGATATCTCGCTTTAGACGCCACCGTGCGAGAAATAGAGTTGGTTTTATTGAAAACAATTATTAGCATCTATCTACGAAAATTGAGAACTAGTAGTCGTACGCTGTAGAACTCGCCAGTGAGACTAGGGTCTCTGTCAAAGCGTCCAAATCTTTTAATCTCTACCGATACATGCACACCGGGGTTATACCACTCGTGGGTGCGCTTCACTGTATCAATGTTGTCACCCATAATTCGACAGCTACCAAAATCGATGATTACTGATCGGTCTTGAGCAGCGGTCATGACATTATTGGGGTTTAGGTCACTATGAAGGAGGCAAGAAGAGTGCAAACGCCGAACACCAGCTTCGATACCAGAGAAGTAACGGTCCGCTAGCTATATGGTAACGGTTCGGTCGCTCATGCGAATGAATATACATGGATCTGTTCAGATGGTGAGATTTCACCTTTGATACTACTATCTCTTGACATACAGTCTGATGGGGAAGAGTAGGTCCCTAGGAATGTGCTTGACATCTATGTGAAGCTTGGATCTTAATTCTTATTTGGTGAACGGCCAATGAATATTTTCTTCAAGACAACTCATGCATATGAAAACCGGACGATGCCTTTGGCAGCCTTAGACCGCTTCCATGATGTCGGGTGGAATTGGAGGCCCCTACAGGCCTGGAAGCACTGCATAAGTTGGCACCGCGTCCTTGTCTTTGATGCGGTGTACACGCTGACCAGATGCTAGAGCTGTGCACCTGTTGAGCTGCACGCAAAAAGACAGCAAAGTGGCTGACCCAAGCATGCTCTGCTCGAATAGGACAACACAGTCTGATACAAGCCGTAGATGTCGCACATCGGAGCAGACCCCAAACCCCCTAGCGTGTCTCTCTACTATTAGATTACGGCTGCTTCCTCAGAATCAATTACGTTGTAGCTGAATCAAACGGCTATCATGAGGCCTATTCAAAGAAGAGCCGCTGTAGTAGGAGAGAAGGGATGATGTTCTCGGCCGAATTCCATTTAGGATTTGAGTCCAACGTCAGCCAAATTCATGCGATGTCTCACCCTTTTTACGCAGGAGAGACACAAAGACCAGACCGCTCTTATCCAGGCAGAAGCCACATGGCTACAAGCGAAAGCAAAGAAGATTCCGTGATGAATTGTAATGACTGTTCACTTGCCAAATCCTGACGTAGGGGATCGACCAACGCCGTCCCTTGCGACTGGGGGCGCTCGCACAAGCGTACGCCTTGCTACACAAGTCTCATTCATGCTAACTATGCGGTCTGTAGATTCTGGAATCGGTATTCGATCGGCATGAACGTTTATCTGGCCAGAACTCAGGGGACCGTGGCCAGGGATGAAGCCACTTGAATGAATGATGCCAAATTCGAGTCCTAGTAAGTAAACTGCGAGGTCCGAGATCGCTCTGTATGTAGGACACAACGTAATATGGCGAAAAGAGAATAAACAAGACAAGTATACCACAGCATTGGCCGATCATTACTCACGTCGTGGATGGATAGCGAGTATCAACAATGACGAAAGGACGTTCATCATGCAAACCCCTTAAAAAACAGACCCAATCACGTCATCCGTGACGGAGTACAAAACCGGCCTTCATGTCTCTCTCGGGGAAACGAGCAAGTGAATGAAATTGCACCGATACACCACGCCAGCCGGTTGGTCGGCAGCCCCCGTCCGTGGTGCTGTCCTGCCTCGCTTGTGCAAGCCTTTGTGTAGCTCGCTGGTTAGGCCAACGAACGACGTCTCCCGATCGCCCCTGTGGTATCATATAACCAGGTAGTCGTTGCCCTGTTGGTCGGCAGGAAAGACACACGGTCACGATCGAACGAAGCACCCGTTGTACTTGTCATACCATGACTGACTGATCGATCGATCGAGAGTCGCGATTGATTGCCTCACAGATAGTTTCATGCGTTATCAATCGAGTATACGATAAGTAAGTTTGCACTCTTTAGTAATATGGAAGAGGCATTTGATATTTACTTGTTGGTATTTATCGTTGCCAAGCGCTTGAGCTCGCATGAAACTCGTGCACTTGGTTGACACTGGGTTGTATAACTCAACAGAGCAACCTCTGGTCGCTATGTCTACCTAAAACATGAGGTGTTCGCAATATTGGTGAGGGCGTGCGTTGAATACCGGAACGTGATTCCAATGTATTCATCTGTCTATACGATTGTATTCTATTCGTCATGGCTCACTCTTCCAACTAGTGATGATTCAACTGTTTCTCAGAAATACCCGTGTTACAATATGCTGGGCTTGATAGCAAGCGATCTTGGACAACCGATATGGCCCAGGATCTGCGTGGTATCACGCGCTGCTATCAGAACCGGAGCAACAGTTCTAGGCTGGTTGCAATAATCCAATTCAACAATTCAAACGATAACCCAGTTTCTGGTTAGCTCTCCGTACTTTCATTCTTAAGGGGTACTTCTCGGTACGATAACTTGATTTATCTCAAGGGCCCCGCGACCTTGGACAAGAAGAAGGGGTGCTTCAAGGCTTCCGAAGGGGTTATCCTCTTATCAGGATTGAGTGCAAGGCAGCGTTCCAGTAGGTCAACGAAGTTATTGAGATCCCTAGACTCTACATCATTCATACCCCCTGACGCAGCCATGAGTCGCGTACGCAGGTCGCGGGTAGGCTTGACGATAGCAAGGGTACGGACGGTTGTCTGTGATGAGTTAGTGTCCATGACTTCACCGTATATGAGGAAAGTAAAGTATGTTAACAAGAGGAAAGTAAGGAGAAAATGTGGGAGGGACATTGTGCTAACGAGCTATTAGGCGAACGACAAGCAGTCATAGACTGCCCTAAAGCATTATGATAATGGTGTATGTGACGTCAAATTCTATATAAATGTTTTCAGGAATGACATATAAAGGCGTGGCACACCTATGAAAAAATATAAGATAGAATCTGGGTAGACAATGTAGAAAGCTGGCATGGCCCTTGTTGGCTGGTCGGGTATGGGAAATAGAAGGCTTTATCAGACACATAAATAAGCAAGAGACGAACGTACCTTTCCAAGTGCTTTATCTTGTTCAGCACTCATGAAGTTTCCAACCTCGTCGAAATGCAGATGCGATAATTCACCACGTTTGTAGAGCTTGGCGCTGAACTTGCCTCGGATCTCCATGATGGCCTTCAACATCTGATTGTTACTGTCGCCTGCAAATAAAATCTTCCCAGTGTACAGCTCGTACAAGGTGCAGCCAATAGACCACATGTCAATAGCATAGTCATATGGCATCCCTAGAATGATCTCAGGCGCACGGTAGAATCGGCTGACTAGATAAGGAGTGATCTCCGTGTGCGCAGTGGCGGCATCGGATCGATCAATAGCTGTGCCCAGGTCGCAGATTTTAAGTACGTTACGGGTCTCATTGACCTACAAAGAAGGTTAGTTAGATGTTGCTGATGTATTGCAAAGGGGCATTTCACGAAGCCTTACCAGAATATTGTCCGGCTTGAGATCAGCATGTACGATACTGCACTTGCGAAGGTGAGCCAGCGCTACAAAAATCTGATGAGCATAGGCGCGAGTCGCACTCAGATTTATACCAATGTTGTTGCCGAATTTCCTCAGCACCTCGCGTAGGTTCAGACTGAGATTCTCGAAAGCGAGACAGAGATGGCCTTTATGCTCAAAGTGGCGCTCGAACTTGACGATATGCTTGCGGTTCTCGGGATCGGCGTCGTTGAGCTTTTGCAAAATGGCGATCTCGGTGAAGCCTCCCTTCCTCAAAGCATCGTTATTCCGCATCATCTTGATTGCAACGAGCTTCTTATTAGTGATGTCGACGGCCCGAGCCACGCCCGAAAACATGCCTTTACCCAGGGTAGATTGGACCTGATACCGACCGTTCATGATCTCGCCGATGCGGATCTTATAATAACCGTCTTTGTCGTCGCCTTCTAGGATACCACCTCCGTTTGGTTGTGCTAACGCAGCCGGATCTTGACGATCATCCATAGCAGTGTCTAGATGAGCCGTCTTTGGTGCAACAAATCTGTCTTCATCAAAATCCTCGGCAAACATGTCAAAGTCATCATCATCGTCGTCAGCCGTCGGTTTCTTTGCTTTCTTTGCGCTTTCTTCTTGTTCTTCTTCTTCTTTTTCATGGACTGGTGGTATTTCAGCTTTCTCTTCAGTATGCAAAATTTCTCCATGAGGACCGACATGACCATGGCGACGCTCGTCTCGCAGCTCATCCTCTCTCATATCCACTGTGGGATCATAGTCGGCAGCGGAGGGCCCATCTTCCTCGTCGCCGTTTCTTGGGTTGCCATGAATATTGATGAGTTCTTGGTCATTAGTAATATCAAGTGGTGCGAGTGACAACCCATCCTGCAAGCCAGGTGAACGTGGAGATGAAAAAGCTATAGATAGATAGAGTTAGTTAACAAGAAGAGGTTCTACGGAAATTTAGGATATGTCAGGTCATTCTCACCGGATTGTGGAGTATTCACTTCAGTAGCCATGGGCGTGCTTCCTCGTGTCGTTGTCGTTGGGGATACGCCGTTGGCTTTGTTGTCAGACGATTGCAGGGCTTGTACTAACATGGGCGTCGCCCGTGACTTCGCGAGGAGCTCTTGACGTCGACGGCGACGTCGTTCTATCTCTGCGTCGATGTCGACGGGGTTCTCCACTTCGAACCCCTTTTCCGCCGGCTCAGGTGCCTTTGCCGAGTGATCCCTGGGGTTGGAATCGGCGTCCGAGGAGGAGGCAGCACTTGTCTTCTTGACTATAGATCTTTGTTTAGAAGCATCTGGAGAGTCTTGAACGGGCCGTGGGCTATTCTGATAATGACCTGACCTGATAGTATCGGTGGTGCCATTCCGGTCCATGTCTCGCCGGGGTCGGTCGTTGTCTCGTCTCGGATAATCGCCGCCTCGGTCCCCCCGTGACGAGCTGTACGGCGAGCGACTGCGGTTTCTTGGTCGCTTGTCGGGATAGCGGTCGCGCTCCTGACTTCGATTCCTGGGCCGATCTCGGCCATGGTCCCGATCCCGATCCCGATCCCGATCCCGGTCGTCGTAAGGCAGATTGGCAGTTGATGAGCGGGAGGACGGGCGATCTTCGTCGTCGTAGGGAAGACGAGCTGCCCGGCGGCGGCTGTCGCGAGATTCTTCGTAATGAACCCGGAAGCGGCGGGGGTCGGGGTCTAGGCGACCCCCGCGATAGGCATCACGGTGACGGTCATCGTGTGACCGTTTCAGGCCGCGGGGCGAGCGGCTTCGGCGCGACGACGTGGCGGCAGGGCGGTGTCTCAGGCCGTTTGCATTCTCTGGGGATCTTGAGCGTGAAAGTCTAGCTCGAGTTCTGTCGATACGGTCAACACCATGTCCATCAAACTGACGCAGTGAAGTTGCCTTCGAGTTCCCAACACGGCTCTCTACGATCTCGCCCTCATCAGAACTGGATGGCGACGCCATCTTTGCTTGCTCACTTTGTCTTCAGGAAAAAAATGAATTGTCTTCAGAGAGGACGCGCGCGCGCGCACAGTCCCGCTTCCGGTCTTTGGGGCAAGGAAACAGCGCGTTAGCTTGGAGAACTCGAACACGTCAAAGATGCAGAAAATTGGGCCGAACCGGGAAAGCGTTTTCTCTCTCTCTCTCTCTTTCTCTAACTCCGTCGCATCACACAATAGCTGCTCAGGCCGAACTTGCAACTTGCACTTGAAATCTGACAGATCTTTTGGGGGTAGAGAGATATAGGTCTAGCGAGCAAGAGATGAAAAGTATGATCGAGTTTGGAGGTACCTGGTTGCATACATGTATGTAGGTGTAGGTGCAGGGACGACGAGATGATCAAACAAAAGGATGTCGGATAGGTAGGTACGTAAGATTGTATGATTCGTGCCCCGGGAAGGAACCAGTGTATACAGTGTCGGGTTTGTCCGTACACGGACAATTATAGGTAACAGGTCAAATTGATAAGAGATAAGATGGCTTCAGCTGTCAACTTATATCAACTTAGGGCGGCGTTAGACTTCACCTTAGAGTAGTATCGTTTCTAGCGGGCCTAGCGCGCTAAGCCCTTTACCAGCAAAGTTTCTGCCCCGCCATTTGCCTGATCACTCCTAACAGCCATAAGTACTTAAAGATCCTGTCCGGCTAGCCCTGCATTTCGCGATCAATTCTATCTATAGACTTGGTTTCATCGATAATTCCTTCTTTCACACGTCTTTCTTGTAATTCTCACAAACCATTCACTACGACAATGGGTGGCCAAAATCGAGAGGGTAAGCTCAGACACCCCCGCGCTTTGCGTTTCCAAAGATCAGGGAAGAATGCGAAGACTGATATATATATACGTGGAAACAGGCGGCAAGGTCAAGCCCTTGAAGGCCCCCAAGAAGCAGCAGAAGGATATGGACGATGACGATGTCGCCTTTCGCGAGAAGCAGAAGGCCGGTAAGCCTCTCCGAACTCTAGAGACAGAAGAAGAGAGTCTTCTTATTCTGCCTGGCTCCAAAAAAAGAAAAAAAAAAGCTGACGAACGAGCGAACGACCAGATGCCAAGGCCCGCGCCGAGATGGCCGCCAAAGCGGCTGGAAAAGGCCCTCTGACTAGCGGTGGCATCAAGAAGAGCGGCAAGAAATAGACGGATACTCTGACGTAACGAATACACGAGATCACGACGCTGTTGACGACGACCACTAAGGCGGGACGGGACATGGGATGCGGGATGCGACGATCGTCGGGGTCATTTGGGAAGTAATCACAGTGGACGCAGGGAGTGAGCGTCTGGATGCTTAAGGGATATCTCTGCCGTAGCAGTCAATACATTTCATTGTGAATGTGTTGCGCAATAAAAGACCGCTGCTGCCGACGAAGTACTTCTTGTTGTGCAAGTCTATTGCTCCTACCGGTTAGATGTAGTTGCTGCTTCGGTACCGGAAAGCCTAGACATATTCGAACAGAGTGAAACGTTCACGGCTGGATAGGACAAATACAATGAATAAAATGAAGAGTTCCAAAAGTTCTGAGTTTCTTGTAGCTATCGATACAGAGGTGAATGCTGTAGGGTCCGTCTTCTAGGGTCGGGTCTAAGTAGTAGAAGTTATATGCTAGACAACAGATGCAAGATGTTCGCAAGACAGCCGAATGAAATATTTCAACTTGGCCGGGCGACCGAAACTGTTGACTCTAAAGCGATGAAGGCGCGATGAAGTTGGATGAGAAACAGCTGCTGTCATCTGGCACATGTTCATCCACTATCTCTCAACCTCAACAGTTGATGAACAAGACAGTTAAGATAGTCCCCGACATTATGAACCGAGGCATCATTCCACTTCACATGCCGTCAAGATATATGTATTTGTATCCAGTTCACTCTACATATAGTATACAGCCCAATCTCATTCCCGGAATGATGTCAACCTAGTTCATCAACTACATGTGCCTAGTGTATATATTCATCCCCCATCTTACACCATGGCCTCATCCAAGCCAGTTCAAGAGCGCGGTCCCCGACAACGGCGGCGACGCTCTTCATCCGCCGCCGTCTCGGCAATAGCAGACGCGGCACTAGCAACCGAGCAAAAGATATCCTCGGCGCTCCTGCTTCTCTGGGACGAGCTGCCGCACTGGCGGCGCGACAACGCCTTCATCACATCGGGCTACCGGCCCGCGAGCAACAGCTACTTGTCGTCCTTTCTCAGCACGTTCGCCGTGCACAACGAGAGCGTCAACATCTGGACGCACGCCTTGGGCTCGCTCCTCCTGGTGCCTCTCGCCGTGCTGTATCTCTACGCGGAGATCACCCCGCGCTACCCGAGCGCCGGCCCGGCCGACGAGCTCGTCTTCGCCTGCTTCCTCTGCGGCGCGGCCCTGTGCCTTGGCATGAGCGCTACGTATCATGCTCTGTCGAATCATTCTGAGTCTGTTGCCAAGTGGGGGAACAAGCTCGACTACTCAGGCATCGTGTGCTTGATCGTGGGTAGCTATGTGCCGGCGCTGTACTATGCGCTCTTCTGTAAGCCCGTGTTGATGAGTGTGTATCTATACGGAGTGAGTCTCCCTATAGAGAGAGGGGGGAAAAGGAGCATTCAGATTCGTTCCTTTATATAGGAATGAGTCCCCCAGAAACTAAGTCCAGAACCAGTTTGACCTGTTGCTGACATAGTCATCTTAACTACTAGATTTTCCTTCTTGGCTTTGGCTGCGGTGTCGTTTCCTGGGTAGAGCGATTTCGTACGCCGGGATGGCGCCCATACCGCGCTCTCATGTTCGTCGGGCTGGGCGTTTCGGGTGTCGTGCCTGTTTTACACGGGCTTAGACTCTACGGATACCAGTCTCTGAACGAGCGGATGGGTTTAGACTGGGTCTTGCTTCAAGGAGCGCTCTACATTTTCGGGGCTTTCTTATACGCCGTGAGTATACCATTGAACATCTCCAAACATTTTGACATGAACATGAATGTTGACATTGTGGCAAGGCACGTTGGCCCGAGCGAACATCACCGGGAACGTTCGACATCTGGGGCCACTCACACCAGCTGTGCGTGAGCAATTCTCGGAACTATTTTTTTCTCTTTCCTTTTCTTGTTTTGGCAACTTTCAGAGCACGGGATCTCCCTTTTTAGTCAAGACAGTGTCCGGGAGCTCCTGGAACCCTTGTTCAACACGCTTTAGATGACGATAACTGACCCAAAGTGTTGCAGATTTCATATCCTCATTTTATTTGCTGCCGCGTCTCACCTCAAAGGTATGGCAAAGGCTTTTGATTATCATCATAGCATCTTAGGAGCCCAGTGTCCGTTATAGGATGCCAGCGTGGTTCCAATAAAAACTAGAAGCATAGCCCATGAGGGTTGACAGCTAGGCACACGAATATAGATACCCTATAGAGAGGACAAGGTCTGTTTTCACGAGAAGGAAGAAGAAAAAAAGAGGCAAAATAGCAAAGAATAGCTACAAGCTCGCCTTGCTTATTCAAAATGGCAGCTATGTTCATATTATATCTGAGCTAAATTACCACGGCCTAAAACTATAGGTAAGACAATGAGCCCACGTTGTTCTCTGTGAATATATATACAGAATGTATCCACACGCACCCAAGTTTTCTAAGTAGACATCTTGGACGTTTCTCTTCATTCTTCTGACGACGTCATCTCAACATCAACATCCTCTTCTTCATCGCTGTCTTCGTCCATGCCATCTTCCTGTTGTCCATTCTCGTCCGCCGACTCAGACACGTCATCATCTCGCTTCGTCGGCTGTGGCTCCGCACCCACGTCCATGACTCTCACCAGCCCAGATGCCATGGCGGCGGCTGCCCACCAACTAAATTCGGCGTTCGGGTTCCAGGCCACGCCCGTAATCCGAGTCTGGGGATCGTACAGCACTATCGGACCGGGCCCCGAGGTCATGGCCGCGTCCTCGTCTACATCGCCCTCTGGCTGCTGGCCCGACGTCTTCGACTGCGGCTTTGCCGGTTTGCCTTTGGCTTTCCCCTTGCCTTTGCCCTTGGCTTGGCCCTTTTCGCGGTTCATTCTTTGGGTCTCAGCCATCTTTACACCCGTCGGATGCGAATTGGGTTCGGGCAAAAACCCATGTAGAATCCGGCACGCCCCGCGGGGCTTTACCCCTCCCTCCTCTTCATCTTGATGACTCGAGGACGGTAGAGCGCGGAACTCGTGCTGAAACAGCTTCAACTTGAGGGTTTTCTCTCGGTGGCTGGAGAGTTTACGTAGGATATTGAACACCCATGTACTGCCGTCTGTCGTCCCGATGAGGATGTATGGATGACAGGGGCCTATAGAAATGCACGTGGGCTGCCCGTTCACAGTAATCAGATGACGGCATAAAGGGAATCCTCGGGCTGGAAAGAATGACAGGTTTGGATTTCCAGCGAACGCCGATGGCCATATGGAGGCATACCCTCTGAGATGAGGACTCCACGCGAGAAGATTAGGCTGGAGAGAGACCATCATGTTGGGGTGATATGTCGTTTCTCCGCTCGGACGGGTCAGGTCTGTCAACGTCAGGACACCGCCGATAGGTACCGTAGAAACGAGGAAGGGATCGGAAGGATAGCCAGACACAATATCCACAATGCCAGTGGAATGCACTGGGTGTCGCTGGAGAATGCGAGGGGGTGAAAGAGACCACACCATGACGGACCCGTCCGACAGACCGGTGGCCACGCGATTCATATTGATCCATGTGAAACAGGTGATCTCGATGGAATACTCTCTTGGTGGTTCGAGCAGGACCATGGGCTGTTCGATTTGCTCTGCGTCGTGTGTGATAAGCGGTCGTAGTTTTCAACACAGCCATGACGTGGGAGCCACTTACCGAATATCTCATCATGGTTGTCATCCCCCGAGACATTCCGGACGCCTATGATCCGAAGTCTCCCGTCGACGCACAGGACGCCTAGCAAGCGAGTGGCGTCTTCGGCTGCGAGGGGCACGGGACACCATTGTATTCTTGACACTCGACCCCACGAAAAGCACAGGGCTTGGGCTAATCTCGGGGCGCGCCGTGCGGGTCGAAAGATGCCTCGACGACTCTTCACCGCATCGAACCTCAGGATCTGAACGGCACCCTCGTTCTGGTCCACTTCTCTGGGGGCATCTCTTAGATTTTGGTAGTAGGCTTGGTCGGAAAACGGGGTGACCGCAATCGCGAGGAGCTGGCTCACTTGCCCTTGCGCGGGTGCCCACGCCATGGAAACCGGAATGCCTCCCACGTCGAGGAGCCAGCCTCCGGCGACCGTCGCCTCGTCATCCTCTTCACCAATGGGAATCCCAGCGTCGGAGAAAGAGATGCTCTCTCCGTGTCGGATGCGGTACGGATTCTGATCCGACACGTGGCCCAAGAACACGCTCAGCTCTCCTTGGGCCTGCGGAACGAACCAGCGAAATGCTCCTGCTTTGTCGATGGGCGTAGACTTCTGCTGTTGAAACTGATCTGCCATGCGAGTGGTGTAGAGCTGACTGAATTTTGACCTCTGGCCGTCGGCAAAACCGTGGGGCATCCAGCCATTCCGGGCTATCGCGAGGTGAGGTTGAGAGGTCAGCTTGGGTGGTATGAGCTCGTACCGCCACCAGAGTTTCAGGTAGCTGTCGAGGATGGACCTACGGTCCGGCTTGTCGCCAAACCACCAATCGACCAGCTCGTAAAACCGCGTCCATCTCTTGATCGGCCCCAGGTAGGTTCTCGTCCATCTCTGGCCCGGATCTGACGGGTATGGTGGTACTTCAGCAAAGTCCTTCTGCTGTGTCTTATCAGGGCGATCCTGCTTCGCGCGGGCGGGGGGCCGTATCTTTGCCTTGGCAGCAGCAGCTTTGGCGGTTTTTGTAGCTTTTATAGCCGTAGAGCTGCTGCGATTTGGCGATTCATTATTGTCATCGTCATCCGAGTTCTCTTCGAACGGTTGTTCGCCTTGCACGTCGTCGTCGACCTCCTCCTCTTCATCGGCACCGGCAGTGGGATCTACGACGAATTCGTCTCCAGACGAATCCACTCTTAGCAAGGCGCTGTCAGCATCGGAGCTATCCAGGTCAAGGCCATAGTCCGGCAGGCCGAACTGTTTCTTTTTGTTTGATTGGCGGAGCCTCATGGTGCATGTGGCATCCTGAGCTACTGCCTAGGTAAGTATTTCATACTTATGCAGGATTGGGGAGATAGGAAGGTTACGTGCTATGAGCTCCGCTTATGAGGGGATATCAAGCTGCCCTACGGATGTAGTTACCTGTACATAGGTAAGGTAGGTCCAAGTTATTAAGCCACCTTTTTTTGGAGATGAGCAGTTACATAACATAACCTCTTGGCAAATCTAGATTCATTTCATACTACCTAGTATCATATTTTTGTGTGAAGGGATCTATACTTTAGACTAACGACACCTGGGCAGATAAGAGAGACATTTAACGTTCCCGTCTGCTAGTTAGGTACATACAGCAGGTAAAAAATAATGATTGACAGAAGGGCCGTCTTGGGGGCGACGGAGTGTGATAGCAGGTGGGGACCTCCCCAAACTGAGGGGTTTCCGGTCGAACCTAATAGGGAGGGCACTTGGCTATGTGAAATGAGCTAGGTAGCTATTAAGCCCCTTGTATGCCCGCCATATCGCTACCTGTCCAGAGCTCCTCAGGGCCTAAAGTGGCGGGGCAATCTTCGTTCAGCCTGTGTTGCATGTATGCATCTCTGAGATAGGTGTTACGTATGTTACATACGTGTAAGAACCTTGAAGTGAGAGGTTCCTACCTACCTATTGCTTGGACCCCTTTGAGAATCCAACCTCACTTACCTTGGTCTTACAGGGGCCGGATTGAGGTTGGGGGAAGGACCTAGGAGGGGGGTATTCAACTCTCGCACGCGGCTCTGTTGCCACTAATACCTAACCTCACGTACTACCTCAAACAAGTCTATCCAAAGGTATCTATCACGTAGGACTAACAAGACACATATCACGTCATCCCGCTATTGTGACCCCTCCGCCTCTACCGACTTAGGTTGTACATGCCTATCCACTGCTAGTCTGGTCGATTCACAGGTATGCTATTATATACATGTAGGTATCGTGATACTTGTCTGCATGGCTTCGGACTGCCCGAGATCACGCTCTTCTAGCTTACGTGTGGGAAGAAACCACTGTAAAGTACCATGCATACGAAAGCCCCAAGTGCCTTCTGTTTCGAATCAGGGGAGCCCTATCACCGTCAGCACCCACGTTACATTGGGCCGTGCTACCGTCTTTCTTCGCCCAAGTCGCCCAGTCGAATAAGTGCTGGCGCTGGCACTGGCACTGGCACTGGCCCGCCCGCCTGCCTGCCTGCCTGCCTGAAAGCGCCGCCCATTGCTGCCAATGGCTCTCCACCCCCCCTCCATCTCCGTGCCCTTTCTGTCGGTGCAGTCGAGGCGGATGCGACATGGGTTTGCTTTGGCTGCATATTGGCTTGTAGGCTTGTCAAGCGCCTGCTGACAAGCAAACAATGCCTTTAACTTATTGCTCTAAGTTTCACCAGCCTGCCTACCTGGTCGTTGCTATTGTTGCGCGTAATTCTTCACCTCTCCCCTCCACTTACATGTGACTTGATATTTGTGACGATCCATATCTGATGCCAAAGGATTCACGCTATGGAAGAAGCTGCCGCCGTCGGCAATCTTGACGCCGTGGAGAGCATACTGCCAAGCCTGCTGATAAACCACGACCATACTGTTCCCCTCCATGAGAGAGCGGCGCCAGGTGCCAGCACCATCCTCGATCGATCAATACGCACCGCGGCTGCTCACGGCTGGTCCGACCTCACCCGCTTCTTCATTGCTCAGGGCGCCGTTATTGACGATGCCCTCGTCTGCGCTGTTATTAACTCGGGATCTATCGAGCAGTGTGATATCCTCCTGAAGCACGGCTGGGATGTCAATCGCAGCTACATTAGCGCTTCTGGGGACTGGCACTTCTGGACTCCTTTGCGGTACGTTATGGTTATTATCATCATTATCATCATCGTCATCATCATAAACCCTGCTTGTTCTATATAGCTCACATTTTCTGTTCAGCGCCGCGCTGGGGGACCCGCCGCTCTGTCGTTGGTTGTTAGAGCATGGTGCAGATCCAAACCTATCCGAGTATGGGTTCACACCTATCATGGTCGCCGTTCGGCTGCATTCACCAGAGGTTGTCAGGCTCCTCATAGAATATGGTGCTGACCCGAAGACTCCGATGCTGCTGCACTCTACCGCCAGCGCATCGAGCAAGGCGTTGAATGAGGCGTACCCCAACCGGGAAGACGCAGATAGGATAGGAGTAATGCAGATATTGCTCGAGCACGGTGCCGACGTCAACGAGATGGAGCCTGACCCGAAATCCCGGCCGCGCGACGACGCAAGGCGAAGGCGGACGGTCGACACGGGTACGCCGCTTCACTACGCGGTGGCCGCGGGCAATCCCATTACTGTGAGCTTCCTCCTCGCACATGGAGCCAATACGAAGCTCCCTAGCTGGTCAGGACACACACCCCTCCAGGCTGCCGAATTCTTGGAGTTAAGGTACATTACGCAGATTTTAAGGATGTACGGATGAGGTAATGGCGGCATCGATATTAGACGGAACCATGACACGTCGTTATGAAAGATTTCCCATGTATTACTATACTCTCAAGTGGGCGTTTCCTTGTCGGAGTTGCTGATGATTGGGGACCTACCAGCTGGGCCTGGTACAGAGTCAGCACATTATTTGATGTTATGTCCGTAGATATCCTCATTGAGTTCCGACGTTGCCGAGTAGACGGGACCAGGAAGAGTTTTCGCCATCGAAGCAAACACCATCCTTCGTGCTTCGCTGGCGGAAATACTGATTCTGGGTAACTCAATGATAGCTCAGAGACATGAAGTATACTGTCGGAAATAATACGTTCAGTATGAAATTTATAATGAACTTGGCAGCGAAAGTATCATCAATAGAACTTTGATTCATTTCAACTCTCACGTCAGATGATTTACTATAGCTCGGGAGAAATGACTCCCTTGCCCGAAGGCCATAGAACGGTAGCTAGGCTTCGTCACCGGCAAGAATATAGCCTAAGCG
The DNA here is from genome assembly GCA_022495235.1 of Xylaria curta. Lineage (NCBI taxonomy): Eukaryota > Fungi > Ascomycota > Sordariomycetes > Xylariales > Xylariaceae > Xylaria > Xylaria curta. The sequence goes on along the minus strand of MU375899.1, from coordinate 64,739 downwards.
TCATTTCTTGCTATCCCTGGGAAATACGAAGTGGTTGTGCTCGCAAAGAAGGACATTATCCTCCATTATCTCGGTTTATCTAAGTGTTAATCTGACTACGGAGCTGACTGACGCGAGGGATATTGGCTGGCTCATGATGCCAGGTACTGTCTCCTGCACTTTGTGAAGCCCTTAACCTTTGGTAATCTAGAGGACAATGTGGTATCTCATACCCTCTCAAAGTCCTCTACATACAACGGCCACCTATCTTCTTCAATCGTCCCTCTAAAATTGGCTTCTTGGGAGAAAATGGCGGGCTTCGCTACGTTCAGCCAACTGTACGTAGGTGCTCAACGTCCAACTAGACACCATCTCTCCAGTTGGTCACTCGACCGAACGGTAAGCGAAACGGGAATTTAGTACTAGTTATGACTGATCTGCTAGAGTTTAGTTCCCAAAATAATATAGACTGACCCGCCAATGGGTTGGTACCGAATATAGGAGATAGGCATTAAGTCACCCGCAAGTAGATTCGTCGCCCGCCATTTCCTGGGTCCTGACGGTGAGTAATTTATCTTGAAGTGAGACTGATCAGACGTATTGACGAGATATAGCATGTCCTCTGATACCCATGTACGTGAGACAAATAACTCTGGGAGCAAGCCTTGACTACCTATTCAGGAGGGCTTACGCTAAGGAAGGTAGATTGTAATAATGCACTAATAGGGACACGTACTAATGCATCATGAAACGTCGTCTTCGCAATAAACCGCTTCTCATACACCACAAGTAGGCTGTATTTTCTAGAAGTCTGATGGAGTGAATTGGGACGAATGTGGTGGAGCACTTAATATCACACTTTATTTTACTTCGAATGCAATGGTAGTCTTAGCGACGCAAACGACTTCGACGGTGTTTAGTCTCAAGACTCGATAGCAATGGTAATTCCTGTGGCACTAGCACGGCAAGACTTTCCTTTGGTACATATGTCATCAGCACATGCGAGAATTTCTTTGTATAACAACTCCAGGGGCATTCCGACCGAATACACCACTCCTCCCTTAAAGTGTGTTAACGACCCTACGTGCCAAGAGCCTCATGGGCTCTGAACCCACGCTTAATCTTGACACAACTGTGGGTAGACACAATCATCAAGCGAGCCGTGGCATAGCGTAAGATTTGCCTGACGTACACCTATCACCAACGGGGTTCGAGATTTTCCTCAAGCTGACTTTCACCGACTGTTTTTCGAGGAATTTATCCTATCACGAGGCTTATGTCTTGCAAGAATTCAATCTGGCAATGTTTAGATCTTCATTTCGTCAACCTAGTTCTTTACCTTGGTAGTTACGGTAGAGCACGTGCTCCTCATTTGGGCCTGAAGTTCGTTAGGCTCGTAGAAAAATAGCGAGCGGAAGTGCCCGCTTGCAAAAACCAGGATTAACTTGGTGACTTTGGTAATGATTCGGTCGATCAGTGTAATTATCATGAGTTAATGAGTTAGCAGTACCAGTCAGCCAGTAATCATGGAAATTGTTGATCTCGTGTGGCGAGCGCTTTAACGTGTCACAGAGCCGCAGCGCGGGGCGGTCCGAATTGGTCCCAAAAAGGCAAGTTGATGCAAAGTTGACCAATCATAGCTGAGGGCGAAACAGGCATTTCTGTACGCTGACACAACCAACTACCTATGTGCATGCACCTACATGTTTTATATCGTGCCACTGGTTGTGGGTTGAAACAGAGACAATGATGCACGGCTTCGCCGTTGGATCGAGGAAATACAGAGGTTTTGGTGATTGTTAGCCTTGAACCTATTATTATTATAGTATGTTCAAGATGTGCCCGCATGGATTCGGACGCAGTTCCTCCTGCTAGAAGTGCCAGAAATGGTTATTATTCCACAGCATTTCAATTGAATAAATTAGAAACGTGCTGAATGTCTATTGGATATCGACCCAAATTGAGAGTGTTGGTATCCAATATGAGGCCATTAAATCTTGACCTGAAGGTAATCACGGGCAGAAAAGTAAATTGTATTGATAAGCTTGGCATCCAGTATCACAAGCTTCCCAATGATATTTACAATAATATTTTCGCTAGGATGAAATACAGGTATACGTAATCTAAGGAGGTACCAAGCAGCAAGTGCCAGGTAGGGTTGATAACATCAATGAAAACGGTAACTACTACACTACCTATTCTATTGTGTTCAGTGATTGGCTGCTAGCACGTCTTTTCCGGGTTACATTACATAAACAAATTAACTCACAGCTATGCATCCGATGAATATTATAAGTGCTCTCTATCCCATGTGGGTAGTCATATACTCAATACCGAGGATCCATAATTGTGGGAGAACCCTGTTTTATGCGTCGGGCAAGTACATACATTCGTACTGCCCTGCTGCATGTGATATGATTTCGTCCGCCAGTTGACCGAGCTAATAGACATACTGATAGTATTAGTCGAGATATATTCATGTCGAGTGATACGAGTAGCAAGCACACTTCGGCAAAGGTTTCCATTCTTCCGTCTACGTCTCGCTGAACGACTGGGAAAAACCGGCTTGTGCTCTTTACCTTGGTAAGTAGATCAGCCCCCAGTCCATGGTACACATTCCCAGGCCAATCATGATGGGAAGAGGTTTTCTGGGTAAGCCGATATCGCGGAAACTTAACCGCGGACCGAAAGCGAGAAACCATTATCACGACGGGAGTAGGGCAACACCAGATGTGGACAGCACAACACTTCAGATGGCGTTATCTCCGGACTATGATTTCATCCGGCGGTTTGGGTACCATGGGATACGGTCTACCTGTTGCAATCGGTGCCAAGGTTGCTCGGCCTGATTCCCCGGTCATCAACATTGATGGTGATGCATCTTTCAACATGACTCTTACCGAGCTTTCCACAGCCGCACAGTTCAACATTGGCATCAAGGTCATTGTTCTAAATAATGAGGAGCAAGGCATAGTCACCCAATGGCAACACCTCTTTTACGAGGACCGCTATGCTCATACCCACCAAAAGAACCCGGGTTTCATGAAGCTTGCGGATACCATGGGTGTCCAATATCGGAGACTGATCAAGGCCGAGGACACTCAAGAGTGCCTTCAGTGGCTTATCGACACCGATGACCCTGCACTCCTCGAGGTTATGACAGATAAGAAGGTACCAGTCTTACCCATGGTTCCCACTGGCGCCGGCCTTCCTGAGTTCCTTGTGTGGGATGGAGAGAAAGACAAAAAGCGTCGGGAGCTGATGAGGTCACGGACCGGTGGTCTACACGGTTAAATGCTTTGAGGGTTTTTGCATACGCGTTCGGCGTTCTGTCTTGGGGCTTTCTTTATCATTCTTTTCCCTTGTCATACTATAACGGAGGCGGAAAATCATGGACCATGAACAGACATTGGGAAGGTGTCCAAAAGTTGTCCAAAAGTTCGGGGTCATCAAAACGAATCTGTATATACCGTAATCGGCTTTTAGTTTTCGTGGATATGGTGGTATTAACTGGCCGAAAGCGTATCTGGCTCTATGTGTACCTATCTTATTCCCATGAGATTCGAAATGAATCTATCAGATCGGCATCGTTAGATGCTTGTAACGCAACGTAACAATATATTGAGTTGCGTCGTAACACTGTTATTGAATGTGATCACAGACCCAACGTGTTACTATATGACATGTCCTCTTATATCAAAGCTTGGCTATTCGGTAACTCCAAAAGCCGCACAAGACCAGCTATGCTTTTTATCCACTAACATGCTACAAATCCGGATGCACTCAACTTTCGGCTTGCCTTGAGGCATATAATCCGTCAGGCCGAAACACGGCGAATATAATCGTGCGACGGGATCGCCATAACAGGAGGTCCCGTCTTCTGTGCTCTCGGAGAAGCCGTACCAGCGCCATATCCCATCGTTCGCCGTTGTTATGTACACGCTCTGCGTCGAGTTTCTCACTGTTTAGTACAACTCATATTAGCTGATACTATCATCCTGTCGAGTCGGGTCGGACTCACTCTTGATCTGCTGCCTAGTGGCGCCAATCCAGGCGTGACCGATCTTGCCATTGCACCCCGGGCTGTCGAACTCGAAGGCTATTTGGTTCTTCCAGGCGGCGGCGATGACACTGAACGTGGTCAGAGTTACTATTTTTGCTAACTTCATGGTGGTCGTTTCTGGTGACTTGATGCTGATTCTACGTTTCGGACAGCCATTCCATCTTATTGCTTGCTACTTCTTAAGTGACAAAGATGTTGGAGGATTAGAGTTACCTCTGTACATCATACACCCAACAACAAAGAACAGTGAGGTATTGCACCGCTTCTATTTGAGAGAATAATGAGAATACAATTATATAACACCTTTGAATCTTTCTATTATGATTTATTTGTGCCTGCCGTTCTTTGATCCGAATGCTTGGCGATAAAGTCATGGGGCAGATTTATTTCTCTTGAACGTGCGATTGAAGATAAAGACATGAAATCATGACTTGCATAATGGAAATTTCGCCGAAATTTCACCATTAGATTATATGTGAACCTTATCTCTGTAGATGGTGGTAAGTATATAGAATTTCCAATTGCTCCTTTGCCCAAATAGGACAATAATCACATGCTGTACAGATTACTTTGTAGCCCACCTGCGTCTGCCACCCTTTTTGGCTGGGGATGCCACCAATTTCCCATATATAAGTAGTCAACATACTCCACGTTAACCGTGTATAGTTAGATTTACAGCAAAGGCATCTAGCTGCTTATACAGTAACTTCAATAAACTAATAGCGTCGCTTTTTTAAATATAATCAGGTTATAAGTGGTTTGCTGCCTAGTAGTTTAAATGTTATACGAGCACAACTGTGCACTTGAATTTATAAATACACATCGTATAAACAGAATACAGGGCACTTGGGCTAATTATATGTATATGGTCTGTACAGATGGGAAATTGGTGGCATCCCCAGCTAAAAAGGGTGGCAGACGCAGGTTGGCTAATTACTTTGTCATCAAAAAATTTAGATAGGTACTTGCATGTCATAGCTAACCCCAGCCGGGGCAAAAAGAGGGGGAGGAGTGAGCAGGAATTTTTAGAAAAGCTTTTGAAATATTTGATAGGAATCTATCTAACCTAAGCAATTAATATCTCAAATCACCTAACCTCACTAAAGTCGATAAAGAAGACCTCGGAGGCTAATTAAGCCCGCTGCTAATAATGAATCCCAAGGACTGGACTGGCGCGGTTGTTTTGCGCAAACTGGGGTTGTTTGGTGGGGTTGTTCACAAGCCATGACGCCGGTGAAAATGCCCCTCAATTTGGCCGGGTTCCTCGAGACGAGACGGATTGAAAACGAAATCTGAAGACTCTGACGATTATTGCCTCTTTCACTCCATTTTCTGACCGCTGGCTTGCCGAATTTGTTCTTAATTATTACTACGAAGCCATCTCTTGCGATCCGTTAAGACAACAGAAGGCGGCAAGTTTGGACGGACGTACAGAGCGGGGTACCTATTCGTTTATCCGCCCGCGCGCATCGCATTGGGAGAGCTTAACTGACTGGGACTTGGCACAACTCATTCGTCACTTATACATACATACATACATACGTAAATACGTAGAAGATGTCCGGACCTGTGCCATCTGTCGCTGCTCTGCACGACATCTACACGACACAGGCTCTGGCAGACCAGGGAGTGCGATGGAACACTCTGCTCGAGAAGTTCCAGGCGCATTATGGCAGCCCCGCGCAATTCGTCGCGCGGTCGCCGGGTCGCGTGAACATCATCGGCGAGCACATTGATTACTCCCTGTACCCTTGTCTGCCCATGGCCATCACCCCGGACGTCATCATTGCTGTTTCGACCGACGTCACCCCCGCTGTCGACGGAACATACAAGATCAAGATTGCGAATGTGGACCAACAACGCTTCCCGACGCGGGAATTCGACATCCCCTATTCCGAGGTTGAGATCGATGCGACGAAGCATGAGTGGACCAATTACTTCAAGTCGGGACTGAGGGGCGCTCTGGAACTGCTGAGGAAGAAGCACGGCGCGGATTTCAAGCCCAGCAGCATGCAGGTGCTCATGGACGGAACCGTGCCCGCCGGCGGAGGCTTGAGTTCAAGCGCTGCTTTCGTCAGTGCTAGTGCGCTGGCTGTCATGGTGGCGAATGGAGAGTCGGATATTGACAAGAAGGACCTGACCGAGGTCGCCATTGTCAGTGAGCGCGCCGTTGGCGTCAACTCGGGAGGGTAAGAGCATCTCGGTCTGTTTGCATTCACTTGTCTCTCGCGCTCACACAGGCTACAGCATGGATCAGTCGGCTTCCGTGTTCGGCGAACGAGGATCTGCTTTGCTGGTATCTTTCGCGCCCGCACTCTCGGCGCGACCGGTTTTCTTCCCCAAGACAAACCCTGAACTATGTTTCATGATTGTTCAATCGTTTGTCACTTCTAACAAGCAGGTTACTGGGCCTATTCACTATAACCTTCGCGTGGTCGAAGTCAGCATGGCCGCTGCTGTCCTGAACGCCAAGCTTTGCCCGGCAGGCACCGAACTCCCCAAAGACGCCGGCCCACTCGGCGTGTCAATCCACGGCTTTCACGATAATTACTTCAAAGGCACCCAGAAGTCCATGAGCGAACAGCTCGAGGAGTTGATCGAGTTGACCAAGAAGACTCTGACTCAAGAACAGGGTTACACAGCTGAGGAGGTTGCTTCTCATATTGGCATCTCAGTCGATGACCTGAAAGCCCGTTTCATGTCCAGTTTCCCTGTCCGAGGGGAATACTTCAAACTTCGTCAACGAGCGCTCCATGTATTCACCGAGGCTTTGCGTGTCATTCGATTTTTGACGCTGCTTGAGGACCCCGCACAAGCACCCTCGTCCGATAACACCGTCGAGTTCAACCAGCGACTAGGAAACTTGCTGAATGAGACCCAGGACTCGTGCCGTGACGTGTACGAGTGCAGCGCCCCAGAGATCGACGAGATATGCCGGATCGCCCGCGAAGCTGGCAGCTACGGAAGCCGACTGACTGGCGCCGGCTGGGGTGGATGCAGCGTCCACCTCGTGCCTGCAGACAACGTAGATCAGATTAAGGCGGCCTTAATAGAGAAGTACTACTCAAAGCGACAGATCGCCGAGAAGGACATGGAAGGCGCGATTGTTGTCAGCCGGCCTATGAATGGAAGCGCAGTATTTAAACTTAGCGACGGAAAGATTTGAAGAGTCTGTACGGGAAGTACTACCAATCTCCATGTCTCAAAGCACAGGGACCGCGATAGACAGCAGAGCTTAAATATACCAACATCATTCATATCATTCAGGAATTTTCGAAGAATCATTTTGAAGTTGATGCGAGCTAATCTGAGGCTTCATCCACATCTTTATCAAGCCTTCACTTCATAACGACGCTTCGAGCTGAACCAGGAATGAAATCGCCAAGGTAGTTTATATGATGGTATATACTTTTTCTAACTGTATTATAACGTCCCAGTCATTTTTGGGACCTTCAAAGCAAAAAGGGGGTATAGCCCCTGTTTAACGCCAACCCTTGATGCTCAACAAATGAAAACCAACTGATATCCACGAGTAGATCATCCCAGAATGCCTACCCGACCTCGCCGTCTTTCTCATTACTTTGTCCAACCCAAGATATTCAGCAGGCTGTTGCGAGGGTCACCGTACGTCTCGACCTTGAGGTCTCTCTTCCTCGCCGCCTCGACCTCGGGCGTGTTCTGCTGGGCGAAGATCTTGTCGAAGCTGTCGGACCTCCCGTGGAGCTGACGCGACACGTAGAAGCTCACGGCCCAGGCGGCTCCTAGCCAGGCGAGTGTCGGGAGCAGTATCCTGTGAGCGCGCGAGTTAGTTTTTTGTGTTATAGATGTGGATGGGGCTATGTACGTACCCCTTTGGGGCCAGTGCGCCGCTCCTGGGTGCTAATGAGGCTATTGGGTGTGGTGCCCTCGCGGCGATGTGCATGCGTGTTGATGGTTGCATTGTGTGATTTGGTTGTGGTGTGGTAGTTGTAGGTTGTACTGTACCACTCTCAAGGGTCGAAGGTGTGTACTTTATGTGACACTGGTAGGAAACAGATAACTTGACGACCTATAGGGTCTATATGTTTTTGATTTGTGTGGATGGCTGTATATGTTGTGATGGTGTGTGGAACGGAAGCCATCACGACTGACAGACGGCATCATAACGCACATAATATACACTCACCAGCCTGAATCCTATTGACTCGATAGTTCTACTTTTTCCTTAAACTTTTCACCGTTCCCTTACCTTGGTTCCGCTAATTTGCCGGTGGTGTGAACAATGCGATCCGATCACGATACTCGGAAGCGTGGTGAGGTGATGTTTGGCCGGCACCCCCCGACTTTGCGGTATCCACCAACGGAGTCACCCATGCAGTTGGGTCCAGCTGAAATCCTACTTAAGCATTCTGACCTGACAGTGGCACCACTTTTCTGACTTTTTCTGAACAGCCCTCTTTTCGCCAGCCGCCGGTAGCACGCGGTAGCTCATAAGGCTTACCGTCTTGGAATTGGATTTCTAGAACTGTCAATGAAGACAAAATAGTTTGAAGAAATAAGAGCAAAATATCATAAAATGTCCCGTCTTCAGTCAAGCTGTTGTGATTGCATCTATAATTTACCAAAATGAGTCTGCGCTGCTTAAAATCTTCGAGCTCTAAAAATTGGAGGCAATGGATCACATTGAAGAGATGCTAGGGCAGATATGTCACGATCGTGGCCTTAGCCTTGTTATCCGATCCTTCTCGGTGGGATGGAACACGAGCAAGCCGGTGGGGTTGTCTGTGTAAGTCATTTACCGCGCCTTACCTCGTGTGTTCGCTTCTCATCTAGTCTAAGCCCCCAGCAACACGCACCCTTGGATATGAGTCCTGATCATACTAATCAGCGAACGGTAAAGTGGGAGATTAATAAATGAAACTACCCGGTTGTTCTGATGTCATCTTCTCGTCCTCGTCGTTGAACCTCGTTCCGTTTCTTCTTGTCACCCCTTTTCTTAATTATTACGACGATGTCGCTTGAAACACCTGTCTTCCAGTTTCCAGAACATCTTTAGTTTTGTCAGACGATCGCTTCCCAGGTTTGATCTGATGCTCGCCGAACATGGCGGTTTCGCGGACCGGTGAAGAAAGCGGGAGTGTCGGTGTCAAGAGAAGCCCTGTCATTAGGGTGCTGAGGTTGGGTTATTCCGCCTCGTATGAGCCGAGACCCCAGACACCCACCGCAGTATCTTACTAGAGCGGTCTCCTGGGGCCACGGAACATATGCCCTACGAATGGGCGACTCGACAACTGCCATAGCAGGTCCCATAGAGACCGACTTCCAGCTTTTGTATTATATTTGCCGCCTCTCTCATTGTTGTTAAAGCCCGTAATCGTTCGCGGCCGCATATAGCAAAGCTTTGCGATGACCGAGGAAGGACTTTCGTCGAAACCAATATCTTTGCAGTCCTTGTAGTTGACGTTTGGTTGTCTCCAACGCAAAGAGAGAATTCTTCAAGCCCAACGATATTGTCACGCAAAGGAATTGCATAACTAATACTCAAGCAGGCCCGTCGGCCAAAAGGAAATTCAAGTAAAGTTGATTATCCAAAGGATCGTCGGTTGGATCATATAGTTTACCCGATCCTACAGTTCAGCAGGTTATCTATTGTGATAATCATTTTTACACAATACTAAATAGCGAATGCGTGTAGAACCGGAAGAAGACTATATTCAATCACATAATCAAGTCTTTTTTACCAGACATTTCATAAACTGTCCCCAAATAGAAACAGCAGCAGCTAGTCATAACCAAAGACAGCGTTTCGACCAATAACATACAGACTTGTATATAATGTCATACGTAGACTATGTAGACAACTAGTCGATGCATATAAGTTGCCTTTAGCATACGCTAAGGCGCCGACCATAAGGGATAAGATGACGTGGAGATAAGTGAGTAAACAATACAGCCTTGTCTGAAATGAATCATTCATCAGCTAGGCTGTTTACCTGGTCCATCCCTAGGGAGGATCCGGAATAATCGTTTTTACAACAAAATCTTAGCAACGCCAAGTAGCGAATGCGTGATCCTACATCCACCCCTAGCGCTAATTTGCGATCTATTGGCCTGCTGTCCATATTGATTGTGCTTGGACATGATTGGCAACGATAGGAATGCTGTTGGCTCTAGCATCTATGGTACTCGTGCTGCCTTGCCTATATACATACGTCGCTTTACTGGTGCGGAGGCGTCTTCCGCGTTTGAACCATAGGCGCATACGTTTGCTCCTGACGACGAGGCGATGTTTCTTGCACCGGCCATCTTGGCACTCACGCATTCAGAGGCTGGTAACCATGTGAAGATACTCTGCTTTGGCGCAGGTCAGTACCCACATGGCTTATATGAAGCTAACGATGATCGGATTTAACAATTTTACAGTTGATACTGGAGGCTTTGGTCAAATACGCTGGAAAGAGCTGATTAAAAGCTGCATGAAGCTATGATTAAGGTAGGAACCCGATATTTATATCATTGACAGCGCGCACGCCCCTTGCAAGATGCCCGGTTTTGCTCATTTGAGTATTGTCAAGTAAATTCTAATAGACATATATTAGGAACTTTCAGGACTCGCCAATTTTCAATCAAGATCGCAACTCATCTCGATATTCTATTTGCCTCTCACCAAGTACAATCGACAGCCCGTAATGAAAATCATCTTGATGCCAATATTGATGTTCTCATTACTTTCGATAAGCATGGTGTTTCTTCCCGTCCGAACCACATCTCGCTTCATTACGGAGCAACAGCATTGATACGCAACGTGTTACGCCGGGGGTCAAATTCAACATTGCCTGTGGATGTCTACGCATTGACATTCGTATCGATCATGCGGAAATACACCAGTTTTCTGGATATAATGCCAACCTTGTATTTATGATTGTTGACACGAGGTATAATAAATGAGCAGCGTCCAGACACGCTGCTATTCTTCAACTGACTGATAGGAGAGCATGGTCTTCTAACGGATTGGGGGGTGGATTGCCTTTAACAGATACATGGTTATCAACGTGCTAAAATTGGAACCAGTTAGACAAATATGATGAAAACACAGAATATAAAACACAGAATATGAGTAGCGCCATATATGTGACTGACGGCTAGAGTTTCAACCGGTACTATTTATGAAATGATTATTAACTATTAAAATAACTAGCTTAATTGAGGTGGGTAACATCAATTCTACGAATCCGTCCATAATACCAAATACTCTAATTTCCATGCTGAAACACACATTAGTTCGTATTTGTTGACCTTTGTACGCTGTGAAATCTAACGTTGCAACCTATTGTTTCTGCTTCATTGTCTATGTAATCTTGGATTTGGAGAAGGGGTTATGGAGCCTGCTAAGAATATTATTGGCTTTTAGAAATAATTCAGGCCGTGATTGTCTCTTGCTTCAGCACCAAGCTTCATGGTTGCCCTAGTTATAATCGCGACTGCGTTTTTAATTTACAAAATTCGAACGGTCCTTCTTTTTTTAATTTTAACATTTCTGTAACATCGTTTCTAGCTGTAACAGAAGGTTGGAACTGAAGTGTTTTGGCCGGGCAATGTTAGAAAAACTATTTTGACCAAACATCATGCTGGAACCAGCATGTTAAAAAAACGGGCGAGTAGGTTAGTGTGGAGAAAATGCCCGATTAGAGTGGGGCTATTCTACTTAGTACATGGATACAGTACCCACCCTTCAATGTTCAGATGCACGCTGGTCCACTTCGATTCGCGCCTTCACCATGAAGCTTCCATCGTCTCAAAACTATCCATTCAACAGCAATCTAAGATCAGGTCTACATCATGGGGATACAGCCTCGCTCTGCATCTATCGCTAACGGCGGAGCAGCCACACCTAATGGTATTAACGGTCAAAAGAAGAAGCAGCCCTTAGATATCGAGGAGATCCTGCGAGCGAAAAAGGCGGCCGACGCTGCTGCGGCCAAACCCCGATTCATCCCAAAAGCAGAGAGAGAGCGTCGCGCACAGGAGCAGAAGCAGAAGGAGGAGGAGGAGAGGCGCAGACGGCAAGAGTCTGAGAAGCGAAATACATGGACTACCAGCCATCACGATGTACCACCTCGCGACATCCATCGCGACATCCAACGCGACGCCCAGCCTGCTGTGCCTACAGGACCGAGGGCCATGCGCCACGGAAGGCATGGCAACGAAAATGAGACACCTAAGACGGCCCATGATACGAAGAGGTCTGGACAGAAGAGGAAAGCACCCGAGGAAGACGAGTCTGCCCAGATTCGAGCAAGATACATGGGCCCGGAGTTAAACCAGTCGACCTTCTCCGCCAAGAAGAAGTCCAGGAGACATAGGGATAAGTTTAACTTTGATTGGGATCCCCACGATGATACGAGCCAAGGAGACGCGCTCATTCACTCCGAACAAGTGAGAGTACCTATTAAGGACGGCGGTCTTCTTGCAAGATACCAGGGCTTGGTCGAGGAGGAGGACTTGAAACGTGCCAAGTATATCATGGCAGGCGATTCAGAAACTGGCAGAGAACGAGCAGAGCAATTGCTTGAGATGGCGCTGGGGGCAAAAGAAAGGGCGAATCGAAACAACTTTGGCAAGCACTGGTCAGAGAAGAGGCTGGAGGATATGCGTGAAAGAGATTGGCGAATATTCAAAGAGGACTTTGGCATTTCGACAAAAGGCGGTCTCCTACCGAATCCGATGCGCAGCTGGCAAGAATCTACCTTGCCTCGGAGATTGCTTGAGATCGTTGCCAAGGTCGGCTATGACGAACCAACTCCCGTCCAGCGCGCCGCGATTCCTATTGCTCTGCAAGCCCGTGATCTCATCGGTGTGGCTGTCACCGGTTCGGGAAAGACGGCTGCTTTTCTGCTGCCCTTGTTGGTTTACATATCCGACCTGCCTCCGCTGGACGAGGTCACAAAAAACGATGGACCATATTCTCTCATCATCGCGCCTACTCGAGAACTGGTTCAGCAGATCGAGACGGAAGCTAAGAAATTTGCAGAACCACTTGGATTTACCGTCGTCAGTTTGGTAGGTGGCCACTCGCTCGAGGAGCAGGCGTTTGCGCTTCGGAACGGTGCCGAGATCATCGTTGCTACGCCCGGTCGTTTAGTTGACTGCATTGAGCGCCGGCTGCTGGTTTTGTCCCAATGCTGCTATATCATTATGGACGAAGCCGATCGTATGATCGACATGGGCTTTGAAGAGCCCGTGAACAAGATTCTCGATGCGCTCCCCGTGACCAACGAAAAGCCTGATACTGATGCCGCGGAGAACGCACAGCTTATGAGCCGGCCTCTGGGAGGGAAGGACCGCTATCGGCAAACGATGATGTACACGGCTACTATGCCGTCGGCTGTGGAGAAGATTGCTAAGAAATATCTACGTAGACCAGCTACCGTCACGATCGGCAATGCTGGCGAGGCTGTCGATACAGTTGAGCAACGAGTTGAGTTCGTCGCTGGAGAAGATCGCCGGAAGAAGCGCCTGCAAGAAATCCTGACATCTGGCGAATTCGCTGCTCCGATCATCGTATTCGTGAATATCAAACGCAATTGCGATGCGATCGCGCGCGAAATCAAACACATGGGACTCTCGACCGTCACGATGCACGGCAGCAAGACCCAGGAACAGAGAGAACAGGCCTTGGCATCAGTACGTAGTGGTGCTACCGAGGTGCTCGTGGCTACAGACTTGGCTGGTCGTGGTATCGATGTCCCAGACGTGTCCCTCGTCATCAACTTCAACATGGCCACGAGCATCGAAAGCTACACACATCGTATTGGTCGTACCGGTCGTGCAGGGAAGAGTGGTGTGGCTATCACGTTCCTTGGCAACGAGGATGCAGATGTCCTATACGATCTCAGACAGATGCTTTCCAAGAGCTCCATATCGAAAGTACCCGAGGAGTTACGGAGACATGAGGCTGCCCAACAGAAACCTACTAAAGGCGGATTCAAAAAGATTGAGTAGAGCCAAGGGCGACAAGGGGCATAGACCGACCGAAATAGAAGTTTAGCAAACACACACTTGAGATACCACATATAATCAACATAACTTTCAGTCGCCGATTGTGCCAATGTCTTGCGTGATCAATGAGAGAATAACCGGAGTCGTTTCTTGGCTTTAAGGCCCTTCGTTTGCGTGAAGCATGGAAATCTCAACGGGATTACCATAGTACCAACAATCCTGTCAATGCACGTAATGTGTAAGTAGGCGAGGCAGGTATAGCATTGTAACCGAAATAAAAAGAGTTCTATAAAGGTAGTAGTTGTAAACCATGTAGTACATATAGTTGTTTGGCGATCTGCTGACAGCTGACGATCGATCCACTTAAATACTACAGCATAGGTACGTACTGTACATCATTCTCAATTCAATATTTGGTCGTAGATATCAACCAATCACTTCTCGACCGACTCACAATTTCCAGACAACGACCGCCAACGACCTTGCGAGCGAAGGGTCCCCTTGCCTCCCCTGCAACCAGCCAAGATGGCGACGAACATGCGGTTTGTCGAGCTCGCGAAGCAGCTGCACCCACGCCTGCAGCGCTTCTTCGCCAAGTACCCGCCGAACCAGATCCTGCCCTCGTCGACGCGGACGAACACAATCGCGGGCGGGGCGACGCCGAACCCATTCCTGCCGCATAAGCACCCCGTGACCGGCAAATGGCACGACCCGGAGTTCTCGCTGCGGCGGCAGGCCGAGCTCGTCAAGCTGGCCCGCGAAGAGGGCGTCGAGGAGCTGCTGCCCTTCACCTCCAAGGGCACCGAGGAGCGCATACGGCACAGGGTCGAGCACGGCTTGCGTGTGCGCGGTACGGGTGTCGGACAGAAGGTCAAGGGTCATCTATACGAGAGGATGCTGGCTACGAAGTATGTTGTGTCCCCCCTCTCCTGGCTTTCGACTTGAGGAAGCGTCTAGTCTCGAGATGTGGACACGGGCTAACAGTTCGGACAGGATGGAGAAGAGGAGAGAAGCTATGCTGGGCATGCCCAGGCTTATACGGGAATGGAGAAAGGTGCGATTCCCCAGTCGGGTTTCTTTTTGGTAGCCATTTGTTTAACTGACATTCTCGGATTACAGACAGGAAGGAGCAGGTGGAACAAGTATCCACGATAGGCGAGAAGATCATGAAAATTTCACTTTTTATCGACTGCATAGTCGAATGTACGAATTTATGTATAAAAGTGTACCAAAGGTGTTGTTGGGGTTGGCACCAGAATACCAAAGATCGTCACATCAGATCGAGGTGTCCAAAGCTACCTACTCATTGCGCCTCCATGATTTGAGACTGATCGATGAAACGATCAATCTGTTAAGTGCCAATTGTATGCACAAACAAATTGTGTTGCGTACTTCTTTGTTCAGACTTATGCTGTACTCGGCGTAGGTTGCTTTACTTAATTGCCAACAAACTCTGGAATGAACTCACGTGACTCGCGCAGCCAAATTCACTTGTCCGACCCAAAAAACCGGTTTTCGCCAGGGACGCTGAGAAGATGATCTCAACTTACACGCATCCTCTAGCTCTTCAGCCATATTTGACCGTTTCTCACTTATTCCGTGGTTGACCTCCATTTTTTTCTTTTCATGCCAATGATTTAGATGAAGAAGAAGAAAAAAAAAGAGAATTCATTGATAAACCACATCTACAGATATCAAAATACAAATGCCGCCCGCAATCTCAAGGACTTCGGCGGAGCCCACGCTCTATGAGATCTTATCATTAACACCAAAGCGGCTCGAGGGCCAAACATTCGCCACGCAGCAAAAAGTCATCAAGCAGGCGTATCATAAGGCGCTTCTCAAATACCATCCAGACAAGAACCCTCGGGATTCTCCCAGCGCATCATCATCATCACCATCATCATCATCATCATCAGCCAACCCCCAAAATACTAAATCATCCGGCAATAGTGGCAGATCTACTACCACTGCCGCCTCCTCCTCAATTCCCAAATCCCAGATCACATACACGGTAGACCAGATCCAGCATGCGTACGGCGTGCTATCAGACGCGGGGCAGCGCCGCGAGTACGACCGGCAGCTCCTCCTCTTAACATCATCTTCATCATCATCGTCCACAGCATTCAGCACGTCCTTCTCCTCGTCCACCACGGAGCAGAAACACTCCGTGTCGACGCGGTTCCACACGGGCGTCGAGACGGTGGACCTCGACGACCTGGGCTTCGACGAGCGCACGGGCGTGTACTTCGGGTCGTGCCGGTGCGGCAACGAGCGCGGGTTCCAGTTCACCGAGGCCCAGCTCGAGGAGTACGAGGACGACCTCGTGCTCATGGTCCAGTGCCTCGACTGCAGCCTCTGGATGCGCGTCCTGTTCGACGCGGCAGAGGAGTCCGAGGACGACGAGCAGCAGCAGAAGAAGCAACAACACTCATCATCTTCTTCTTCATCAAAGTCACATTCAAAGCATAATCCCGAAGGCAACGGTCAGCAGCAGCAGCAGCAGCCAGTAGTACCGACCCGAAATCAAGACAGGACAGCCGCTGAGCGCCGCGGCAGCCATAATAGCGTAAGCAAGAGCGGCAAGGGCTGGTCGTTCAATTTCAGCTGGGGAATATCTCTATCTGGTTCTGGCTCCGCGACTGTAAATGCTAGTAGTTCACAAGGTCGGGCCTAGTGCTTATATTGCATAGTCACTCGCAATGCCACACAAGTATATATATATATAAGTAGATGCTATATGTCCTGCATTATTTGATTTGATCCCTTCTTTTATGCCGACAGAGAAGTTTGTCCTTGCAACACAGGTTAGTTGCACATATGTGTAGCTATAAGCTAACGTGTTTTCTGAGTCTACCACTGAGCTACTGCTTCCTTCTCACAAGGGTGAACGCTCTTGGTCAGCGAGGATAATGCATGCCGAGCCTCAACTATGAAATTGCACATACATTATTCAAGGTTTGCCCAATCTAACGCCGAGAATTCGGTGATCCCAAGATGTAAAAAAACTAGGATATCCTATACAATGGATGGATGCGGCTTGGCGCAGTCAAAAAACAATGTTTAGTACAAAAGAACAGCAACTTTTCGACTGCATACATGCGCATGTATCGCTATCCATATCCGTCTCAAACAGAAATCTGGGCACGGGATACAATTTTTTATTGTCCAGATGAGTCTGTATTAGAGTCTAAAAGGCAAGCATACGGCAAGGAAAGCCTTCCAAAGCTCTTTAGCCCGTTGCCTGTAAGAAAGGAGATCCTTCCAAAGTCTTTGTCTCTGTGTACTTCCACACGCGAAAAACATGCCGAAAACTGATCGAGTTCACAAGCAAACACTCCGTGACACCAGAATCCACCCAGGTCCACAACCAACCCCTTTAGATCGCCAGAGTTGTACGGTAGGTGAAAAATTTACTCGGCAGCCTTAGGCTCCTCGGCAGGGGCATCAGCTGGCTTCTCGGCCTCCTGGGGAGCCGCGGCAGTTTCTGCAGGGGGCTCAGCCTCAGAAGAAGTCCAGAGAGTCTACACATATCACTGTCAGCAAGTACATCACGTAAACAAACACATTAGTGGTGGGGAGGCAAGGCATACCAGGTTGTCGCGTAGCAGCTGCATGATGAGAGTCGAGTCCTTGTAGCTTTCCTCGCTCAGGGTATCGAGTTCTAACGAATCAAGATCAGTATTGCGTAGCCGCTAAACTGTGCGATGGATTAGATATCACAACATACCAGCAATGGCATCGTCAAATGCCTGCTTCGCGAGATGGCAGGCTTGGTCGGGAGCGTTCAGAATTTCGTAGTAGAACACGGAGAAGTTGAGGGCGAGACCCAGGCGGATGGGGTGCGTGGGAGGCAGCTCGGTCTGAGCAACCTCGGTGGCAGCCTTGTAAGCCTCGAGAGACTTGTCCGCGGACTCCTTGCGTCGGTCGCCGACGGCAAACTCGGCGAGGTAGCGATGGTAGTCGCCCTTCCTACACACCACGAGGTTAGTTGTCACGTCAGATCGAAACGAACGCACACCAAAAAAAGGAAAAAACACGCCATAACAAATTCGGAAGTACGAGAAACTAGTAGGCAAACGCACATCTTGTGGTAGAAGACCTTGGACTCGCCGGACTTAGCAGACGGGATGAGGTGCTTGTCGAGGACATCCAGAATGTCATCGCAGATCTTGGCAAGCTCGGCCTCAATCTTCTGACGGTACTCTTTGATCAAGCCAACCTGGGACGAGTTGCCCTTAGACTCTTCCTTTTGCTCGATGGAGGTGACGATTCTCCAAGAAGCACGGCGGGCACCGATCACGTTCTTGTAGGCAACAGAAAGGAGGTTGCGCTCCTCGACGGTAAGATCACGGTCTTCGGAGGCGATGATCTTCATGTTCTCGACCATTTCTGGCAAAGAACAATCAGCGGAGGACCTAGGGGGTATAACCGTTCTGATAACATACCCTCATAGCGCTCAGCCTGTTCGGCCAGCTTGGCGAGATACACAGCATCCTCGTGACCCATCTTGTCGGCGTTGTATATATGGTGTAAATCGAGACTATTAGGTTGAGAGAAAAACGATGTTAGCAGATGGAAGAAGCCTCACAACCAGGCAATTTTGGGAACAAAGATGCGGTGGAAGCGTCAAAGGGAGGCCCGAAACAAGAGAGCGCGCGGGCCGTGATGATGTGTAGATATGAAGGGCGTGATCAAATCCAGACGCGATGACGAGATCTAGGCACGATTCTAGAATAGAATCACGACAACAAGAAGAACACGCTCTGTTGTTTCTGAAAAGGATACAAAGGGGGTCCTAGGGATCTGGAAATTCAGATCACCATGTGAACAACAAGAGATGAAGCCCCCGCAATGAGTGGGGTTTGCGCCTACCACTAAAAGGTGAACTACGCGTGAACAAGACGTGAAGAATCGGTATTCAGGGGGCCTGTCGCACGGTGGGTGGCTGGGGGTGATGATGATGACGAGCAAAGAGCAGTTGGGAGTTTGAGATGGCGGTTTTCTTAGAACGTTTGTCCGAGGTGGTGACAAGTTGTAACGGCGGAACAGACGAGGCGGTCGAGATGCGGGCGTGAAAGTGGGCGAAGTGGGCGTGGGCGATGACGACAGGTGCAGCCAGGCGGGAGAGTTTGGGAAATTCTGGGTTGCAGGCCGAGCCCAGAGCAGGGAAGGGGGAGAGGAAGGGCGGGGGGGTGTTACGGCGGTAGGTAGGTAGGTAGGTAGGGTAAAAAGGTGGGTGGGCAGGACAAGATAGAATTTGGAAGCACGTACCTTGAGTAATGTATAGATGTGAGAGGTAGTAGTTGGTTGTTGTTGTTGTTGTGATTGTTGTTGTTGTTTGGTGTAAAGGAAAGTTTGACGTAACAGGAGAGAGCCCTGCGCAGATGTGATGCACAAGAAAGAATCAAGGAAGCGCAAAAAATTGAGGAAGGGGAAGGGGAAGAGAGGGAATTGGACAGGCCGCCCTGGAAGGTGAATGAGGTCTTGTATTGTTGTGGTGCAGGCTTGCCCGCCGGCCGCCTGCTGTACTTGTCCTGTACTCGGGGTGCTCTGGAGGGGCTGTGCAATGTGCAATGCCGTAACTAGTGCTGCAGCTGGGGAAAATGGCGGGTAGGTAGGTACCTAAGACAGTTCAGTCTAGGCCAACCAATAATTCATAGTACCTTCCTAGGTGCCAAAATATACTAACGTGGGTATCTTTACAGCTCGTAGTACTTATTGGTTGCCAAATTTTCGAGGATAAGTAGAGGTACTTATTTTGAACCAGTACTTAGTTGAGAGGGGAGGAGCACCTTAAATTGTAATAAACTTGATCCCCACGTGCTTTGTTGTTTGTTGTTGTTGCCACGACTCCTGAGGCTGCAAAAAGCCTTACATTCCCTCCACTACTAACTAGCTTCACCCTTGGACCTGTTCTCCTGTGCTGAACTTGTCTGAATAATTCCTAGAGTCTTGCTAAACTTTTGCACGAAATAAAGCCTCCTCCTTAATACAACATGAATTATGTCTCCTCTTGTATCATTTATATATTATATCATCAATGCTGCCTTGCATGATTTGATGCGTTATACCTAGTTATTTACTCTAGGTGACCATGCTTAGTTCTCTGTTCCCTCTCTTGCTGCCTACAACCCAGCCGACAACGTAGCTAGTTGGTGACATTATCACCAAGTTGCCTTCCACCTCGTGATCTACAAAGGCTTATAAGGGTTCAGTGTTGCAAAAGTTGTCTATTCCACGATGGTAAGTAAGGCGAAGTTGGGTCGCCAGTGAAGAGGACCAATCAATGGGTAGGAAGAAGTGTGATTGAATCAAGGCGACCTCCGAAGCATTATAGCACGTCAAGGTATGTACCCAAGGTATGTACCTTTTGGCACAACCTTAGACATTTAGTGCATTGATGACACCAACACTTGGCTCTACGTCAGCTGTTGCTGGTAGCTGGCGATCCATCTGTAACACGGCACTCGAGTCGAGATAAGGGAATACCTACCTACCTCCCATCTCAAACATAGCTCGATCTAACCTTTGTGGAAAGCATCAAACACGGATCAGACATATGTATACCAATGCACATACTATTCCAGATCGTTCTTTGGCTCTGGATAGAGCTATTCATGCCCGTCTTACTACTCTATGTAACAAAATGGAATCAATGCACTTATATTTCGTACTTATGGTTTTCTCCACAAGCCCAGGTGATTTTGCCTGAGCGTGCTTCTCATGCGTTCCTTCGTCATTTGTCACACGATTCCCGCCCTGTGATAGATCCGACCATTGTATCACTAGTCGGGACACATAACTAGTCGTTAGACTAGAAAGATGCTCAAATAGTATATAGCCTTCTATTTGCGTCCGAATCGCTCATATCGTGAGCTACTCCGTAGGATCGAAGGATAACGAAAATTAGTAAATACGGGTAGCTGAATATGCGAATCGCCGCCTCGTTACTTATATGATATCGCCGACCTACCCCGTGGTATACAGGATCGTCCGTTATGACAATGCAATAAGTCTTAAAAAATAAATCTAGAAAAGAAAAAAAGAGAGAAAGAAACTGCACATGACTACGCAAGAAGCTATGATTTACCAGATCATGAATACCTGGAAAGATGAACGGGCGGCGAAGAAGAGATAGCATCAGTTTATACATAATTAGGTACGGGCAGGGCCGGGCCACGATTCCGCCCGAGGCACCAAGAAAATGGCCTGAGCTTCCAGAGCTCCGCTCCGCCTTAACCCGACCTCAGGCCAATCAATCAGCTGTTTCGACCAACTGCTACCTCAATCTTGCAACTAGGTAGACTACCAACTGCGTCATTCGACACCACACGTCTAAACTTCAATCCGACAAACCTCGCACCACCACCACGGTATGTTATGCCCTTGCTATAGACCTGACCTCACAAAGGCCTTACCTAACGACATCTCTGCCCGATCTCAATTGGCCTCTATAATTCTACTATAGAACCAATCGGCCATATCATCTGATTAACTCACTCCTGCTCTACCTACAACACCATTTCACTACTAAACAACTCAATCACCTCTGCGAAACGCGCTGGCTAGTAAAAGACGGGCTGGCTAACCAAAAAATCTCTTTCTCTCATTCTAGACTCAACATGTTCCGCCAGACACTCACCAAGATCCCCTCTCGCGGCGTTTCTTCCCGAGCCTTCTCAACCACCATTCGAGCCATGGCCGCCGGTGATACCGGCGCTCCCCCCAAGACAGGTGGCCAGGGGTACGTTTTCCATCTCTACGAGCCTCTATCAAATCCCTCAAGACGCGGGGTCTCGTTGTCCAACTGCTGCACAGTTAAGAGCCATCTGCCGAAGAGGGATAAAGTTGCAGTTGTCTTCTTTCAAAGCGAAAAGAGATTGTCAACAGAACTATGCCTCTGAGGACGCAAAGAGCTTCAGTATCCGTTTTCTTTCTTTTTTTTTTACTCGATAGCATTGCAGATGTATCAGAAGCTGACCTCGTCTTATCATACGACAGAGACGCATTCCAGCGCAGGGAGAGGGCCAACGAGGACTACGCCATCCGCCAGCGTGAGAAGGAGAAGCTCCTCGAGCTCCGCAAGAAGATCAACGAGCAGCAGGATCACCTCAAGAAGCTGTCCGATCACATGTGAGTTATCCATCCCCCCTTACAAGGACTCTTCTGGCATCTTCTGGGCATCTTGTTCAGCCTCGATATGGCTCCTCGCAGCAAATTTGCTTCAATCTTTTCCGTCCGTGGAGGATTCATGCTAATAAATTTCTTCCCTACAGTGACGAATTGACCAGGGAGCAGGGCGGCGAGCACAACTAAATATCTTACCGACACAAATTGTATCACCCAGATGACTAGTTGACATGGGATCAAGTTATGAATTACCGGGTCGCGGTTGAAAAATCAATGCCATCTCTTCTTCAACCATTCATCTCTTCGGTTATTGCGCATAGTGTACATACATAACGATTTCCACATGTCCTGTGGACTGTAATCCGAATTCTCGAATGAGCAAAGCGCCTCTCGCCTCTAATTACATGCCACCATTGCTTTTCATTGTTATCAACTGACTCTTAGGTTGTTCCGTGAATTCCTCCATCCCACATTGCACGTGCCATGCGCTTCTTCTCGACAGACAGAGTGCTTGTTACCCAACTCAAGTGGCATTACCTGCGTCCCATGTAAGACCGGTAGAAGCTGTCCACATTATCCTGTTCAGGACCCCCGTATTGGCTGCCGATTTGGCTGCTCGACTTCTGCGCAGCTGTTACCTTGGCTTGTAGCGCCGCAGCATGCGTATCAATCCACTGAAGCTGTGTAAGGTGTCCATTGAGAACACGCACGATCTGACTCAGCTAGAGCACCCATTATTATTAGTACAAACGTGTCAAGAGAATAAGGGCAATGTGGGAGAGACGTACCGGATCGTCAGACTTGCTACCCTTGCTGACGGCCCCCGAGATGTCGTTGATTTCCTTGATCATCTTGGTCAGATCCCGGCCCATCTCGTCCAGACGCTCCGTGATCTTCTCGGCCAACTTGTACGTTCGCTCGCGCTCTTGATCAGGACCGACAAGCTGCTCGCCGGGACCGATCTGCTTGGAGAACAGAGCGTCCACTTCGACCTCGTACTTGTCCAGCCAAGACTCTAACTCTTCTTGCTGGCTTTCCACGGTGACGAGGTGCCGCTCGACTTCGCGGCTGGCCTTCTCTGCCTCGAACGTGTTGAGATATAATTTCTGTATCTTGTCGCCATTCTCGACCAGCAATCGATCCCAGGCTGCGACTTGAGAGGCTTGCTCTTTGAATTCCTTCTGGTACTTGGACAAATCCGTCGCCCAGCGGTTCAGGATCTCGTCCATGGTCTTATTCTTCAGGCGTGCCATGGAGGATGTTGGGCCACTCGTCGATGCACCCACGGCACTGTTGCCTCCGCTAGCTGCGTTTCCAAGGGAGAAAGCAGGAGTGGCTTTCGCAGGAGTGCTTTTCGCTTGTTCACCACCGAAAAGCCCGCCTGATGTCGTGGGCGTTGTGGTTGATGCCCCACTTTTTGATTGTTGGCCGGTAAGTCCGCCTGATGTCGCAGGCGCTGTTGATGACCCAAACAACCCACCAGCTGATGTTGTCGCAGGCGTTGTCAATGATGGCTTTGACGATTCACTGCTGGACACTGCAGGCGTTGTCGACGATCCGAACAACCCACCGCTTGATGTCGCGGGTGTTGTCGACGACCCAGCTGCAGGCGTTGCTGACGACTTGAACAGACTACCACCTATTGTCGCGGTTGTTGTTGACGATTTCGGCAACTCGCTGCTTGATGCCGCGGGCGTAGTTGATGATGACCCAAACAACCCACCACCTGATGTCGCAGGCGTTGTCGAACTTGTTGGTTGGGTTGTCGCAGGTTTCGACTGTGAGCTGCCAAACAAGCTGAGAGGTTGACTTTCCTTTGTCTTAGCCTGCTGGGCAGAGGGGAACAGGGATAAACTGCTCTGGGTGGTAGTGGTATTGGTGCTGTTCGCTGAACTAGCCGGCTGGGCTGTCGCAGAGCCGGGACCCTTTGTCTCACCCTGCTGCGCAGAGGGGAACAAGGATGGGGTGGTGCTGGTAGCACTGGGTTTAGTAGCATTAGCAAAAAGCCCTAAGCCACCAGATGGCTTAGAAGTGTTGTTTGCTGGAGGTGCGCCAGCCGGTGTTGTAGAATTGAGAGCGAACAAGGGTTTTGCGGGCGTCGCCTGAAAAAGACTGCCACCAGTTCCTCCACCACCCACGGCTGGTGTAGTTGAGCTAGAGGCGGCACCGCTGCTTGAGGCACCGAAGAGCGACTTCTGTTCGCCTGGTTTCGCTGGAGTTCCAAATAAACTGCCGCCTGAGGTGCCTGGGGTGCCTAAGGTGCCTGAAGAGGCAGCAGCCGCAGCATTGTTGCCTCCACTGGCTGCGTTTCCAAAAGAGAAAGAAGGAGTGCTGCTCTTGGATTGTTCACCGAAAAGCCCGCCTGTAGTCGCGGGCGTTGTCGACGGCTTTGCTGCAGGCGTTATTGACGACCCAAACAACCCACCGGCTGATGTCGTCGCGGGCGTCGTCGACGATCCAAACAATCCTCCGCTGCTTGATGTTGTCGTAGGCGTTTTCGACCCAAACAACCCGCCGCCGGCTGACGCACTCGAGGTGGTCGCATTGTTACTGCTGGCCCCAGAAGAACTCGGGTTGCCGAAGAGGGACATGGTGTGCGGTTCTTGCCGTCGTGGGAATACCGTCGGCTCGGACTCGGGAGGCAGGAACGCTGGCGAATGTGGAATGGGATAGTTCAATCAGCGGGCCACTCTCATCCACAT
Organism: Xylaria curta; assembly: GCA_022495235.1. Lineage (NCBI taxonomy): Eukaryota > Fungi > Ascomycota > Sordariomycetes > Xylariales > Xylariaceae > Xylaria > Xylaria curta. Next base: position 39,884 of record MU375899.1, on the reverse strand, counting down.
GCCCCAAGTCGCTAATCCACGGGGTTTGAGTTGGCTCGTCGTCGGTCTTGCTGCGTGGATAGAGACGGAGAAGACCACCGAAGAAAGGAACAAGGACGTGTTGCGGTGGTATGAGTAACGCTGCGAGGAAGACTTCTTGGTTGGCCCAAAACCTAAGAAAAATATATACTACTGCAATGGCCAAACGTCTTGCGCGACAAGCTTATTTGCTAGCTACATTAAGGGACGATACGCGCCGGGTACCAGCTCGCCAGTTCTATGGAATATGGGAAGGCCGAAGGGAGCCAGGTGGCAGACAACTGGTGCAGAGCTTGGAGCTTGAGCCACAGGCCGCACTGCTCACCCAAGCCACGAGGTAGGCAAGGTTGTGTGTAGAATAAATGGCAAACAACTAGGCCCAAAAGAGCCCAGTGCTATGCCATTTATTCTGGCAAGTACGAAGTTATGCCCAGGCGGTTTTACCTAAGTCTTAGGTATTGTCCATAACTGCCAAGTTGATCTTGGAATAAGCCCAAGCGGTCTAGACTGCCGCTTGTGTTTTAGGGTAGCAGATAATCGATCGATCCCATCAACTGAACAACCAACTAAGAGGCAGTTGTACGGTCCGTACGTCTCCTCGCTGATGGTCGTCTGAGGGTGCTGTAGCTTCATCATCCGACAAAGGTTCAATGTCTCCGATCCTCCAACTACAGTCCCGATCCTTGAGCCATCCACCCGCAACCTCAGGAGAGCAGATGATTTACCAACCAGGGTTCTTATTGATTTAGCCTTCTCTGTGCACAACAAACAACCACCAGCCAGAGACTTCGACCAACCTACTTCAACACCCGATAAATCTCACTCTCTCTCTCTCTCTCTCTCTTTCTCTCTCGTCTCTCTAGAGGCCACGCTATATCTACATTGTATCCATTGGCTGCTACTTCTACTCGACACTTCATTCGCTCCCTGCTGCTAAGCCGAGCAGCCATCCTCCTTACCCCTCAACTTTCGTGCGGCGGCAACCCTCGAGCCTTTGTCTTGAACCCAACAGCCTTCTCTGCATCCCAGAGCACTGGTTGATTCTTCCTCGCCAGCCTGCCACATCGGGTCCGGTATTTCCTACGCTACGAACCCCCGATATGTCTAGAGAGCGTAGGTCCTCTTCTAGTCTCGAGGCGCCCGAGAGGACAGGGACTGAGGATCCTGGTGCGCGCGAGTTGGGTGAGTTCATACATATATCCTTGCCCAATACCTGCCTTCTTTCCACGGCGCTCGAGATCTGACTTGTGCCGCTGCAGCAGAGGCCTCTGATTCGGATGAGCACTATTCCGACGCCCAGTCGTCTCCTGGGAAGAGCGCAAGGGCTATTTCCCCCATCCCCAGGACTCGGGTCGAAAAAGTAGACGACGAGCCCTCTTATGGGGAAGTCCCGGGCACAGAGGCGTACAAGAAGAGGACGGAGGATGCCTCGCCGGATGAGATAGCCATTGTGCGGGACGAGCAGTCTCCGCCTGCATCCAGCCAAGCCATCGCACCGGGAAAGATTACAATTCCCAAGACGGTGGTCGACGAGACGGACGATGTCCCTGGTTCTTCGACCCACGACTATCACGAGCACCTGCATCAGGCAGATGCCACGCCAGACATCATTCGAAAGCCCGATGGCACTAGCGAGGCCAACCCTTTTGCTGCTTCACTAGACGTCAATACACAAGACACCGGTACGACAGCCAAGTCCTCTTAAAATCCACACTGCCATTGACCGTGCCTTCGTAGATGACACGGCCGTGAACCAAGCACTGAAGTCCCCGTCTGCAACACACAGACGGAGGAAGTCTTCGGCGGCCAGATCAGTCGCGAGCCTTCGCGACGAGGAGACGAATGACAATGATGACGATTTTGGCGACGATTTTGACGAGTTCGAAGAGGGCGATGAAGATGCGGATTTTGGCGATTTTGATGATGGCTTCCAGCAGGCCGAGGAAGCTTCCACTGCTGCCCAGCCGATGACGAGCCGGCCACAAGTCTCTATACCTTCCTTTGTGTGTTTAGTACCCTTCTTAGGTAGCCTTATCACAACCATGCTGACTTTTGTGTGCGCAAAGCCAATATTAGATCTCGACGGGCTAGACTCTGAAGATATCTTGACCGCCTCCGAGCCTTACTTGGATGCATTGTATCCACCTGACGTGCTCGACATCCCTCCCCTTACCTCACCTCCAAACGACAATCCCATATTCTTCAACCCAAGGAGCGCATCGTTATGGTCACAACTAGCGGCGCCGCCTCCTCTTCAACCTCCTGACTGGATCCGTTCCCGCATCAGGAGACTTTTTTTAGTATCGCTAGGCGTGCCCGTAGATCTAGACGAGATCCTGCCCGCGTCCAAGCAGAAGAAACTAGTCCTCCCGTCCCTGCACCGGGTCACGTCAAACGGCTCGCTACGGACTTCCACGGACTCACGGTCCGTGTCTCGACTACGAAAATCAGACACCAACGGATCGTCCGTCTCGGTGGACTCCCAGGGTAAGGAGAAACCCAGATCTCGCTCGAAAAAGCGAAAAGCCCCTCCTCAAGGCCCTGAATTCGATCTGGTTGCGGCGAAACAGCTGTGTGCCACGACGGAAGAGGCCATGAGGGGAATGACCGACATCGAACTTCAGCGGCATGTGAGGAAACTGAAGGAGATGGAGGTCTTGGCCAACGAGGTGCACGAATTCTGGAAGAAACGCACCGACGAGAAAATCGGCGACAGGGAGGCGTTTGAGGGCGTCATAGAAAACTTGGTGAAGCACGCGCGAAAAACGAGGAAATGATGAAGGATACCCCTTTAACCAACTTTAATCTAATGATAGTATAATGCCTAAATTTACATACGAAGGCCTCATTATTCAGATATCCCTCTCATGTTCCTCTCACGTTGTTGGTGGTTTATATGTTATTTAATTAATATTGTTTTATTTCTCCGGCGAACTGACGTACCCATGACCACTGGTACGTATCGGCCAAACAAAAAAAAAAACTCTTCAGGGTCTCCAAGTTACTAAACATGATCCACCGTGTAATAATGGTATCTCACAGCCATGCGGAATGTTATGTTCGAACCAAAAAAATATTTGCAGAATAAGAAAAGGTGTGACACAGTTAGCTGCATTGCAGACACACCCAGGAATTACCACAGGGCAACCAAAAAGTATCAAATTGACCTCGCTGGGGGTCGAACCCAGAATCTCCTGATCACCGTGAATGATTCATTTCTGAATTACTCTCGTAGTCAGACGCCTTGCCATTGGGCCACGAGGCCATTATGTCGCATTTCCCTTAAATTTCAAACCTTGATCCAGTCTTGCGGCCGACTCCTTTTCCTACCGCCTCACGATTCCTGAGATAATCCAGAATCTCCTGATTGCATCAAAAATCCAACAGAATTCTGAAACTCATCGTAGGCAGACGCCGTGCCATTGGGCCACGAAGCCATTACCAGGTAGTATTCGCTTTGAATTTTGTGCCCTAAACCAGTTTCGCGGCTAATTCATAATTGGTAGGCTCCTTTTTCTCAATTCCTGAGATAATCCAACAAACCATTCTAATAGAATATAAGACTTGAATACCTATGCAGATTATAGTTATAGATGTTACCTGGACATGAGGATTTGACATATATATTGTAGACATGGAAGTCAATTTAAACTGGTAGGTATTCACTTATTCATGTGCCGCCCAGAGTATTCGTAGACGTTGCCCCTTTCATGACGTGGTGATAACCTGAGCACCGAAGGATTAATATATCGATCTTTTCTGTATGCATTTGCATTCTTGATTTTAAAAAGATGAAGGACGTGTACTACATAACTATTGGTTATGCACCAGTTGAGAATGCCTAATTCAAGTCTACGCCTACGATCGGAGCAAGAGCTTCCAGACCTACGGCATGCCCGGTATCTTGTCTTCGTTTACGTTGCAACTTGACTGTGTAATGTATGACAGGTGACTAGGTAGTAGACTTCTGAGATCATAGTACTCATCAGCCGAGGCTAGAAGCTCTAGGTCCAGGAGATTTGCACTACTGGCCCTAGGGTCTTTGGGTTGAGCTCGTAGATACTTTAATAATAGAAGACATGTGAAACAAGTGAGGAGATACGGTATTGATCGCTTCCACACTACTTGCTACGACCAATAGATAATCTGATGCATCAGACATTTCGCTAGTATTCGTTGAGGATATTCTTGTAATTGATGGCTTACCGCGGCTCGTTCCAATATGTTAATCTGCTGAGGAGAAACTGAGAATTCTAGAAGCCTTGAACTTGAGTGAGGACGATGTTCAAGAATAGAACATGAACGGGTGGTGTACTGGAAACATCAGTGATAGGCGGCATTCTATTCAGCTCGCCACAGAGATGACCGAGTATAAAAAACTACGTGTGAAACTCCGAGATGGACAGAGATAAGCAGAATATCGCGGGGGAGGGCACCCTGTGCGACATCCATCGCCCTACGTTAAAGTTGTTCGTAGAACGTTTCGTGTAGATGAAAGAAGCAAACCCGTTCGTCGATGCAGTCAGCATAGAAGCTGATGATGATATCCTGGGCGATACCAAGTCATATCTATACCCTCCACGATGGTATCAGCAACGTGAGATAAGGCTGGAGTTTTTGAAGGTCTACGAATGGACTCCTTATTCCTACATGAAAATGCGCATAATTAGATTTGTTCCAGCCTCAGGACGCCAATGAGGCTCCCTAGCCTGACGCTCATCGGTTACATTGCTTCGAGAGGCAATAGACAAAGTCTGTGGTGATCACGTCAACAAGTCCGGAAACTACCGCACGATAGCCTTATATACAGTTATTATACCCAGTCTGACAACCACTAGTCGTCATCGTCTCACTGGCTGCTGTAGGTACAGTAGTCTTGTGCGTTTAGTCTAAAATTAGCCTCGTGGTGTGTATGATCGTGAGTAGGTATGTGTGCATCGGCTGTCGAAGAGCTCGAGCCTTGGTGTGCGCACAATATTCCAGGCCTCCCAATATGGCTATAGCGGCGGGAAGATATGCAGGCAGATTTGGTCTGCTACTTACTTAGTATACTCACATTGGGGTAGTATCGTCCAAGACGCTGGTCGGGGGACCATGCAACCAGCGATGGGTGACAGCTAGAACGATCGGGCCGCATTGGCTACGTCTTAGTGTACGCTATCTTATACCTATGAGGATAGCATCATCCCCTGTCTCGATTCCGCGGCGCGATCAAACGAAGCCTGAGAGTCGGTATCAATGCGACCAACTGTAGCACGCCTCTTCAGACTTCATAAAAGAGCTAGTCACGCCTAAAAGACGTACTGTAGTATGTTGGCGACGACCCAGAATGGTGCCTCTGTGCGGGATTTTGGATGCAAGAACGGAGATGAGAAAGGCTGGGACTTTGCCATTGGTTTGTCTCTGAGCCTGGGTATTCCCAATAAGATACTTTACCGCCCAGGCCAGCAAAGCTGATCGATGCAGGTGGTTGGCGACATCACCTCTGGGGGCGGTCTGATTGGTCGATGCTCGTGCTCTTGCTTGCAGCGCACGGGAGCCTTCCGCCTATGAGATGCGGAGATCGTCGACAAGGGTCTCTTAGTGTCCCTGCGAAGCGCTCTGCTTCGCGCCGCCGGCCGCTCCCCTGCAAGCTATCTGTCCAATCGCCGTCTTTTCTCCAACTCTCCGCTCGATGCCCAGAGGCTGTCCCCTGCTGAGATACCCTGTCTTTCCCTCGAGCCATGCGACCCCAATTCAAGCCAATGTCGGTCGTCGTCCGCAAACCTCATCAGGAAAAATCGCCCTATGGAATTGGCTGGGCTCGGTTCCAGCGATGGGGGCGGTAACACGCAATTCGACGGTGAGGTACACCCAGAGATGGGCGAATGTCACCTACATCTGGCTGAGTACGGCAAGTACCTCCTCAGAGATTGACCGAAATGGCCTGGTATCATTCTCGGCGTCGGGGTCCAAATGGTCATATGCTCTGTGATAGTTGCTTGTCCAGTCCAGTCCCCTCTCGCTCACCAGATCACCTACCGTGCCCTTTCTTACCTTGCCCTCTCTCCGTTTGTCTTGCGAATTCCCCAACTTGTTCCAGAATCCGTAGCGCTATGAAGCCGTAGAGGTTTGAATTGTGCCGATCTGAGCTACTGTGAAGCGTCACCTACGGCGTCTAGCCCAACGCCCAAACTCGCTCGTTCGAGATTGGAAATCTTTCTAACCGCCCTATCAGAAGCATCCGTTGGGACAGGCCACGAGAACCCTGACCCACCGTGAGCGATCCCATTGCATGCTGCACGTTCTGCCATCCCCACTGACCTTGTCTATGTGGAAGCTGTAGAGGATCGAATGAGCTCCCAGAACACCCGAGGGCGCTTATTCAAAACCTATACCTCCCTCGCTCGTCCGGCCTCGAGGATTTACTTCCTCGATAGCTGGTCTCCATATTCTTTTTCTTCTTGTCAAGATTGCTTCATCCCTATTCTCGAACCAACATATCATCAGTAGTAGACTTGGTTCCTTGAAGCACTTCCTGGCTATATAGTACTACATAGAATAGCCGACTCGCAGGGACGAGCGTCGTTCTCTTTTTTTTCCCTACCAGTCTATCATTCACAACGCTTACAATGGCGTCGCAAGAGGAGAAGAAGCGCCCTGCCGCTCTCAACTTGACACCGTCAAGGTCGTCGTCGACAGATGGATCATTTACCACCACATCCTCGCTGAAGCCACCAAGGACTCCCCGCTTCGCAGAGGCCACCACAGTATATTCTCCCATAGAGCCACAGACGACCAACCCATTTGGTGGTCGGGACGAGAGATCACATGTCATACAAGCTCAGCCAGCCGACGTAGGCTTCGGATACATCAATGATGATACCAAGGTACAGACAGTCAACATGCCAATGACACCGAAATCGCCCTTAAAGAGTGCCATGAGAATTCCCGGCACCCCGGGCAGGAGGTTCGAGAATCCTCTGAGCCCAACATTCAGAGAAGAGGATATCCTCGAGGCGAGAGAAAAAGATACCGAAGCGGCACAAAAGAAGGATGTGGTGAGTGACGAGCACCGAAAAGCCGTAGCTATCTTTCTTTTCTTACTAAATCTCGTTCCAGGGTCTGAAGTACAGGGTCAGGCTGGCCAAGTTCGCCTTGCGTGGTATCAGCTTCAGCTGCAGTCTGATCATCATTTCCCTGCTTGCGGTCTCCTTCAACATCTTCCGCACGACAAATCATCTTGCGGCGCAGAGCGGCCTGCCGGCGTGGGCAGAAAACACGAAACTGTGGCCTCAGGTCCTCGTCCTTTCGGTCTCGGGCGTGAATCTGTTTCTCTGCATTCTCATCTTCTTCGGCTATCTCCGAGGCGGCCATCACCGAGCTGAAAAAGTCGGCGTCTACTACACGCTGTTCGCAGTCGGCTGGTTTATTGCCTCGTCGGTGCTGTGGGCTGCCGCCGCCGGTATCTTACAGTTCTCTCGCGACAACAGCAACAACAAGGACATGTGGGGATGGGCTTGCGTCGATAACAAGCGAGCCGAGGTCTTCTCGCAGAAGGTGGACTACGCTCTTGTCTGCCGACTTCAGGTGAGTCTACATTCTGCCTCGTACAAGTCTGCCAGACATCTTGACTGTGGTTGCTAATTATCCTTTCGACAACAGAACTGGTCTCTGATCTGCGCTCTGATCGAGATCGTCCTTGATGTATTCACAATCACACTCTACAGCATCGTCTTCTACCGATACATCACGAAGCGCAAGCTGACGAAGTCGATGGACATGCGTGACCGTGCCCGCTCAGACTTGTACCTGGCCCAGCTGCGCTCACAATCCGCCCCCAACACCCCCGGCTTCGGCCCCAAATCGCCCTCTTTCTCGCAATACGCAATGTCGCCACGATTCCCCCCTTCAACGTACAACTCTCTCTCCGAGGTCACCCAGGCACCAAGCTTCACTCCGGCAGCCCCAGTTGCCGAGCCATCGTCTTCCTTCGCCAGCAAGGCCAGCCTGGCTTATACTCCCAAGCCCGCCGAGAAGACCTTCAAGCTCCAGGCGCCTCCTACCAAGGCTCGCTCAGCCACCCCTAAGGTTGCGCAAGGCGCTTTCCTCACCACCCCCACAAGCACGTCTCCTCCCGAGAACAGCTTCACCGCCGCGGCGCCCGGCGAACAGCAGTACGACGCTGTACCAATTCCTGGCGCCTACGCGGACGCCGTCGTGAAGAGCCCGCCCCCCGCACAGACGAGTTTCAGATATTCATAGAGAAACTGGGACGCTGTGAAGTGAACGAGAGAGGACGATATGAGTGACGTAATGAAGAGAGACGATTTATCTTGTACAGCTACGGCTTTGCATACGTGCTGTATGATTGGGGGATTTGTGGAGCGACTTGTGTTTTTTTCTCTCGCGGTAATATACCCACGCGAGAGCCTATCTGTGCGAGACTTTGCGCGCGGCGTTTTGACGGAGTCATTTTGGGATTAATCCATTGGGATGGGAAAGAGATACCACTGTGGCTTTATGGCTCTACCAAGTTTGTGAGCCAGGCCCTCATATTACATATTCTTCTGTTCTACTTACATGTACATATTAAATCAAACATAGCAACCTTCTGCTATATCTTCCAATGAAAAAAAAAACCTCCAGATTGAACTCAACTTTGAGCCAACTTCCCAAAATTCATTTCCAGTGTGCCATGTCATATGTTAAATCACTGCTTATCGGTGCGCCTTGCAAGTTACGTTATGTGTTGCAGGCTGTGTCAAGCTCGCCTGTCTCCGAATCGTGATCAAACTGGCAGATACATATGTGGTACCACGTAACCTAAATCGTGGTATGCATATGCTTGTGGCCGTGCGCGTGCGTTGTGCGTCTCCGAGTCGTCCGATACTGCGTTCATTTTGCGAGTTTCATTCGTTCAGTTGAGAGTGTTCGAACGCGACGCAAAGACGGCGCAGATGATTACATCTAGTTTCGTTCTATGCCCTGAACTGTCACAAGACTCAGGAACATAAGATGTTATTTTATACGGAGCTACACGGGTGGCCTTCGGAGCAGATAAACCCTAATCAAGCTAAATTGCGAAGGCGAGTTGAGTATGTTCTTGATTAATGCATTCGGGATCAGCATCCGAAGTGCGATTACATCTATGTGCAATCCCTCGTATCATCATTGGGAGGCTTAGTTCCTTTATTTTCTGTCCTTACGACGAGATTGCTTCTTTTATCGTAAGGGGTTCCCAAGGATCATGAACTTCAAGCGATATAGAGCTATATAGAAAGGTTTACTCATTCCCTGTGACGTAGAAATAACGGTAAAGACATTAAACGAGCTTTATCACGCTTACACACCGGCCAAGTATCCGTAACGACCGCTCCTCACTCAGATAGACCACTTGATACTCCTGCTTCGATTAAAACAAGAAATTCGTATGTGATGATATGCTTAAGTCTACACGGATAACAGTTAGGTGTTCGTACATGATATACAATGTCATCAGTTCTGCAGAAGACCCTCGCAAAAGTCGTTACTCGAGGGCAGCAGATATGCTTCTCCCGTATCCCCCCGACAATGACAACAGGATCATTCTAGCCACCGGCCAGGAGTAGCGCGACCTCAAACCAATGATCGAGGCATTCTACCTGTTGGGAATCTCATTGCGCGCAATGGGGGCTCGGCTAACACCATCCATATGAGTATCAAAACCTCTAAGTATTCTGTTTTTGCCAAATAGAGTTGGCTCATAGAATGGATTAGGAGGTAGACTCACCCTTGACCAGCCCTCGACTTGCTCACGTACGCGAAGGCGCCCGTCCCTACGATGATGACGAGAATGAACGGCCAGAATTTCACGGTGGCATTGGAGCCTCGCGGTGGTTGTGAGCTGTATGTCCGCCGCGATGTCACCGAGCCGCCGATGCTCGTCCTCGTGGCTGAAAGCCTGACCGATGTGAACAGACGATGTGCGGTGGCTGTTGCGAGTGTGGTCATTTTGGCTTGTGCCTCGCTATGACCTGTCTTTGGCCGGAATATGCACAGATAAATGATGGAAGGTCGTTTTTGTCGTCTGCCCACATGAGGTTAGACGATTGGACCTAGCCACAGAGCTAGCCTCCAAATCAGGTAATCTTTCCAACTACCTACCTCTACCAGCCCCTCTATACCTAAATTTGACCCCAGACTATCTCCTTACACATCTAAGGAATGATGAAGCTCTGAAAACTCGTACCGACGCCATGGACATATGTGCCGCTAGCTGGTTGCCATTCTAGAGAAATTGCTCTCGGGCTTATTCCATGACGTGCATCATGAGACAAACGCTAGTTATGTGTTAGCACAGTCTGAGTAGGTACTCAAAGCTCCCGTCAACGTTATCAGAGCTAGATCTCTCTCGTGAATAGACTTTTAGGTAGGCTCCTTTGACAGGAAGTACGTTTTGACTGATACATCAAATATAACATTATTTTTCCACATCAACCACTGGCAAGAACAATAGGTCATGAACTGAAATAAATGTATTTACAAGTTTCGATGTCGGCACAACACAGTGACGAATTACCTACATTAATGAACATTCGTAGAATACTGCCACTAGTTGGTTGGTTCACTGATCTAAATCTCCGCTTCTCGACTAGCCGCAACCCGTAAAAGAAAATAGAAAAAATTAGACATCTCATTACTATTAACTGCTGTGTGTCTACATCTGTATGTATATATGAACATCAACTCGGGATAGAGTGAGGTATACTTGCTTCTTTAGAGTTTCAGTTAGTACCAAAACATTAATGCTGCCACTTTTTAGCCCAAGGAAGAGGGCACCTGACCGCGGCGTCTGATAAAATGATTGGCCAGCTCATTGCTCGTGGTCAATAGAAACAATAGCTTGATTACGCAGCGCAAACAAAGTGAATGTCTTCCCTCGGAGACCACGTGTGGGTCTGGCGAAGGACTGTAACCAATCATTTCGGGTAGTTTTTCAACACCATCATTCTGTTGAATTTTGGCCCTGGCAACATTAACCAAGGATTGTGTTTGTACTCATAACAAAATGGTTGTCACCGGTAGGCTGCATTTCTTTTCTTTCTGCTCCAGTTCCTCAATTTTCTCTACTCTTCCCGTTCCACATAGTCCTACAAGTCCGCTTACTCACAAGTCAATCAACTACATACCAACCATGGCTCAACCTCAAGGACAAGCCTTGCCACAGCCTGATTTTACTGTCATATCTAACAATATGACAGAGCTAGGACAACAGTTCGCGCTCTGTGGAAATATCCCGGCGGTTGCTGGAGCCGACGCGATCACTGCCAGCTTGGCCACCATCAACGCCACCCTTGTAACGCTCAATGACAGCATGCGTAGGCTGGAGGGTAGGCTGGATACCCGCATGGACAATCTAGAGGCCAGCCTACAAACCGAATAAGTGATACTGCCTGTTTAGCTCACATGTAGTCACGCTAACATAAGAAGACGCGCAAATATGGCTGCCCGGTTATGGAATAGTTGGTCAATGGATCAGAAAGATACCTTTCAGCCGCTTTACACTATACATACAAACGAGATTATTCCGGACTTCCCACGAACGAGAGAAAAGCTTGACACCCTATCAAGTAAGTGTAATCTACTTAATATATGCGAGTGTAAATTTACTTAATAATGATAATAGAGGATCGAGTGGATGAAATTCTACGCCGGATGGAACTGCCATATCAAGGACTATCATCGGTTGACAAACTTAAGCAGTTAAAGATAATGTGTGGTATTCAACGGGTGTAATATCTCGTTGGCGTCAAGGAACCGCTGGATAGAGGGCGAGAGAACATTGCGAGACGTCTTACGACCTTAATAACGAATAGAGAGATGGAGGGATAGATAGATAGACGGTTATTCCAAGACGGATTTCCTCAAGACCTTCCCCAGTAGATCAGCAGCGATACTAGTCCGGCCTTGCTTTAGCTTTCGTGTAACTGGCATGCTATAACACTTGACGGAACTTTTGACGGCACGTCTTTAAATATTATTGTGATCATTGTCCTCTTGCCTAAGTTCTGATTCGTTTTAAAGTGGTTTAAACGAGACGGCGCTCTAGAGAAGCTTAGAGACAACTAGGTTGGAATTGTCATCAGAATAAAACATAAGAAATATCTATGGCTATAACGAGCACCGCATGTATGGGAGGAGTATCGAAATACTAACCGCCATACTATCTATTATTTCTATATGTCCGACGAAGGAATCTTGTAGTTGGTGGGCTTTGCGATGCTTCGGTAGCACTCCGCTAGTTCTTGGGCGGTCCATGTGTTTGATGCAATCGCAACATGGGCGCTCTTCAAATCATCACCCATCTCATGTTTACCGAGTGGTTTTTCCCGAAGCTAATATCCGTTTATTCTCAGAAACATGTCCGCCGCTAGGAGCGCGATTCGTTTGTTGCCATTCTGGAAGGAGTGGTTGAGGATGATCTTGTCGGCAAGGATTCCTGCTAGCTGGAAGACATCATCTTGGCCATAGTAATTGTGGTTCTGTGGTGAGGCGATCGCTGACTCTAGCAAGAATGGTTGGGCAGGACTGGCACGGATGACATGGGTCTCATAGAGCCTCATGACTTGGGTAGTGGTGGTGAGGAAGCGAAGGGGTCCCCTCGAGGACGACATGGCTGTAATTAATCTTATTGATAAAATGAAGAAGAACAATGTAGTAGGTAGTAGGTGGCAGAGCGGCTTAGTCAAGACGGAGTCAAGTGATAACTAATGCTTGGAAAGAGGAAGCTGAAACTTAAAAATCTACCTGCATTTAAATGTTTGTTGTTACTGAGGCGATCGGAGCTTGGGACCAACAGAATGTAGCATGCGACCTGTATTTCAAATAGTTGCACTGAACAGGCTGCTAGACTGCTTGCTCACAATCGACGAAACCGATCTATGGAAAAAGTAAGTATTAAGCTGTACTGCATAGGTATGCTTTTAAGTTGCATGAATCTCAAGTTAGGGGGCGCCTTAGAAAAAAAGGTTGCATCAGGCTAACGAACTGCGGGACGTTTCCCATACAGTACCCAGATTAGGAATATCTGATGCAGTGTAGCATTGACTGCTTAAACAAAGTAAAGAATATCCCTCCTCCTATCTGATCTAATTATTACTAACAGCCCTTTTTTATCTTAACTTTTCGTCTGAGAGCTTTCTCAGTAATCTCGACTAAGCTATTACGGCGTCATTTCCTTGGATATTAATTAGCCTAGAGCTCCCCGCCGCTAAGCTTCGCGAATCGAAACTAGTCCCAACCCTCCCCTCCGCGTATCCTACGATAAACAATCTGCACCTAAGATAGGGGCGGGAATCACGCCTCGTATCAATCATCAACAACCGACCGAGAGAGTCCAAGAAAAGAGAAAGAAAGAAAGGAAAAAAACGAGAGAGGGGAAAACACAGCAGCCCTACCGACCTAGAAAGACCCGAACATTCAGATTAGATCAGAAGGAGAAATGCCTGCCATCGACGACCTCAAGAACCGCACGTCGCCCGTCTTCTCCGCGGACGACGTGACGGTGCTGTTCGTGCTGGGCGGGCCGGGCGCCGGCAAGGGCACGCAGTGCGAGCGGCTCGTCGCCACCTACGGCTTCACGCACCTGTCGGCCGGCGACCTGCTGCGCGCCGAGCAGAACCGCGCCGGCAGCCAGTACGGCGAGCTGATCAAGGACTACATCAAGAACGGGCTGATCGTGCCCATGGAGGTGACGATCGCGCTGCTCGAGAACGCGATGCGGGACGCCATGACCGCCACATCCACATCCACATCCACATCCACTGATGCTCCTCTCAAGGGCAAGTTCCTCATCGACGGCTTCCCCCGCAAGTTCGACCAGGCCGTCAAGTTCGAGGAGGCCGTCTGCCCCGCCAAGTTCGTCCTCTTCTACGACTGCCCCGAGGAGGAGATGGAGCGCCGCCTGCTGGAGCGCGGCAAGACGAGCGGCCGCGAGGACGACAACGCCGAGAGCATCCGCAAGCGCTTCCGCACCTTCGTCGAGACCAGCATGCCCGTCGTCGACTACTACGAGAAGCAGGACCGCGTCGTCCGCATCCGCGCCAACGTCCCGCCCGACGACGTCTACCGCGCCACCCAGGCCGAGCTCGTCAAGCGGCTGGGCGACAACTTCTGATGCGAAGAAAGGAGCGGTGCAGGGATAGCCCGATGCTGGTAGACTGCGAACAGAGACTGTCTTGGACATGCGTGGTAGAGACGGTTATGTATAGAGCAAGCAAGCATAGAGCAGAGCACGAAGATAGACGAGAAAGTATTCATGTGTGGCATTATAACAGTTGGTTGATGGTGGTCTAGACAGCGTTTTCACGATACCATTATATAGAGACTGGACAACTCCATACCATTTTCGCTCAGGCTCTGTGGTATAATCTAGCTTTTCCATCCTCTATACCTCGTTAGAAGTCTGACAACGGTCGCGGCCCGGTCATATGAGACCTTCTACATAAATGTGGGCTTCCTATCAAGTGAAGCGAAGGGTGGATATGTTTTGGTATAGCCCCCTTGATGATGCCGCAGTCCGAACTCGCATAATTCATTACAACAAAGCCTTTTCCGCATCGCCATGCCATACGCCGAATGACCCTCCCTATACAATCGACTTGAGCTGAGAGTCGAAAAAGGCGAAAAGAAAGGAGAGACTCATCTAGTCGTCGTCGTCGGTTCGCTCTTTACGCGGCGCGCGTTCACTCCGTTCACCACGGTCTCCCCTGTCACCTCGTCGCCGTTCTCCGGGTCCGGACACACCGGTATTCGCTAGCTTCCGCTCAACCTCTTCTAGATCGCGCTTCTTCTGGGCCTCGAGCCCTGCCTGTTCCTTGCGGAGTGTGGTGGCCACCTTAGCCAGCGTGTCTCTCCATGTATCGACAAGGTCGCCTAGTTGGCGCCATTGCTTCTCACCGAACACTCTATATGTTGTTCGGTGAACTAGGAACACCTTCTTTTGCTGCGACATTCTACCTTCAACTAATTGGGCACGAATCACGTCAATTACCCATAATTCAACTTCTTCCATGGGGATCTGTAGCGCCGCCGCAATTTCGTTGTAGGGAATTTCGCGCGTTGGTGTTCGGGCAGCGAGAGAGGCAAATGTCAGCAGCCGCATTTTCGTCTGTAGTTTCTCTACGTCCAAATGCTCTTTCTCGACCCATCCCTCGTGCTCTTCCCTGAACTGATTGTAGTCTTCTAGGTCCTTCTCCGCGAATACTGTCAATAGCTCGAAGTAGACGGGGTGGGTTTCAGAAAGGGCTTGGACGCAGGGTACGTTGAGGAGATCTTGGAAATCGTATTGCGTAGGCGAATGAAGGGCAGTCTTGAGGGCGCGCAGGGCGATTGCCTGGGCGTCCTCGTCCTTCACTTTGTCATCTTCGAAGGTGCGCAGTGCCTTCAGTATGTATTGATAAGACGTGCTGTTGTGAAGGCTGTGTTAGACGCTGAAACATACCAGACACTTAAGACAAGCACTTACTAGGCGTCGCCGGATTCACGGGCTGTGTCGGCAATGGCTTCGTACGCCGTTCGCTGGCTTTTTGAGTCAACCTCCCATTCCTCCATCCAATCATCGAGGCTCTTCAAGTAAGGCTTCAGATTCTCAAACATGCCGTGAATCTTGAGGAATTTTAAAATGGCCATGAAAACGTGGAACCGCAGCTCGTCGTCGGGCTGCAGCATGTTGAAGATGGTGGTGAGGGTGTTGAGGGCTAGGCCGGGGCCGTTGATAGGGGACGAGGTGATGGGCTTGGTGAGGTTGTCGCAGACGCGAGGGAGGAACATGGCGGGATTGTCGCTCTGCAGGATGAGGTAGACGAGCAGGTTGTATGCGCCGGCGAACTCCTTCTCGGGAATGGAATTCAGAGCCGGAGAGGCGATGATGAGCTTCTTAAGCACCTCGTCCTTCTGGCTCTTCTCGACGAGGGCCTTGACATCGTCGCCGACACTCAAGAAGTTGGCCATCTCCTGTGCCAACTCCTCGAAGCTGCCGTCAACAAAGACGAGCTGCGGCTGGTGGGGGGCCGCCATTTTGTCGTGATAGAACCGTGTAAGCTCGACAAGTACCCGTCTTGTTGCCCTCGGCTGGCTTATATCGGCGCGGTCGGGATCGAATCGAATCCGTAGGGCGGAGCGGTCGATGCTGAATTTACGGTTTTCTGGGGCTCGCGAATTTTGTGACTGCTCTGCGAATGGGTGCTCGGGCCAGGAGGGGCAATATTTGGGTAAGTCGCCAAAAAAGATAAAGCGAATGGCCCCGCACAACAAGTAACCGCTTTTTGTTGTGGGGAGTCGTACTTATTCCGATATTGAGCCGTGATAATATGGGTAACCATGTAAGTATGGGTCATCTATCTACCTAGATCACCCTTTTACTCACGGTATAACATGGTGATTTTTAACACATAATGACTTTGCTATGACCTGAAGTAAAAATTGGTAGGTGCCTACGGAGTAAAAGTGTAAGCGTAGATCTGTTATATTGAACAGATGTTGTAGTACAGCCTCGATGCCACTAAAGATAAGTATCATGCGACATTTGATTAAGAGGCACAATATAACCCACGCCAAGAGGGAAGGGAAACTGCCCAACAGCAGCTCATAGGCTGCCTCAGATATTGACCTGATAGGCCATACTCTGGCTACTCGTGATCGAGAATGTGTAATCGCCCGTTCTGCGTGGTAGCTGCTGCCAAAGCTCTTCTATAAGGAAGGGCGTAAATGGCATTTAAAAATAATCGGTTTCGAGTTCTCAATATAGATATCAAATAGCCCATTATACAAATACCAGTAACTGATCTGCGAACTCGCATTCTTCGAGTGCCTGGTTTATTAGTTTAGCAGCAGTGTTCATCTTCGCCAAGATCCATCCCTCAGGCAAGTTCTCTTTTCCCAATGAAGCATTGCTCTCACGAAGAGCAAAACTATTGCCAAGCTTTCCGATAGCATATTTAACAACCTGATAGATCTTGTTTTAGAATTTTCAGCAGTCGTGCGTCAACCTTATACCGAAACTGCCCAGATGCCTGAGGATAGTTTACAAATGAGAACCGCAATGCATCGGCCCCGATATCTGGAATGCCTTGTGAAAAGGTCTTCTGGTACTTTCGGCGTTCTTGATTTCGCTTTATGCCAGCTTGCCTTGTAGCAGCTTCTGATACAGACGGTTCATACCGATACTCAATCGAATCAAAAACATTGCCAAATTGCTTTGACATTTTCGATCTTCGCTGTCGCGGATCAAGTTGTGGCAGTAGCACACTTCCGACTGGCTGTTTACGAACGATAATAGAGCTTGCGTAACTCCAAACCATCATCGCCTCTCTCAAACAGGAGTTGAAAGCACGGGAATTGGCCCCTTCGGCCGCACGGATTAGGTAACACCCAAGAGCAGGCCTTCAAGAGGGCTGAAGATACACGCCCGCCGGTTGCGAGCCCCGAAACTTGGGCTTCACGTGGTGTTGACTTCTGGCTCGACGGGTGTTCCTCAAGGTTGATTACTAGAAAAGCCGATCTTATATCCTTCACTCATAGGGACTATTTGAAAGCACACCTGTTTGATTTCTCACACTCTCGACCCCGGAAGTAGCACTGTGATCCTTCGCAAACCTATTGGGGTCCCGAACCAGAACACGGCTACTTCTTAGCGGCCGTTGACGATATCGGCGGCTCGAGGGGCTTATTGTCGGCCAGGGCTATCTCAACAGCCAGTTAGGAAACAGATGTATCGTCTATAGAGAATCCTCAATGGCTTTTACAAGGCTTCCCCGATCAACACGGGCGTCTGTATCATACACTTGGTTACCTTTTGCTTTGAGATCCGATAGCTCTTGGTTAACTCTTACATACACATTACTTTGTGATTATTTGGAAAGAGATTCGCATAATCTCAGTCTTTCTATCGTATACGATTGATTGCGAGTGAAAATACCTACCCATAGAGAGTTGGGGCTAAAATTGCAGTAAAACCAGAACAGGCAATTTACGTTGAGGGAGATGGCAACATATCTACTTAAAGGCAGCCTCCACAGACCTTGACGGTCATTCATTGACTTCGCTCAGGCTTTGGAGGAAAAGTGTCTCATCAAGAGCTGTGAATAATTGGTTATACACTGTGACATATATCTGTTAGTGTTTGTTCATTGGCGGGTTTCTTTTTGCAGCTGGTCTTCAATTCGAGGCTATCATTGATACTATCGCATCGAAATCACGTTTGACAAACTCGTCAAAAGGTGATAAACACGGCTGCTTCTTTTGGAGCTTCGCTGGTGTCTTTTAACCTCGGCCGATGCGGAACGGCGAGGCTAGTCGGTCGGCTTAGGTCGAACGGTAAGATTTTGGCGGACTTTTAACGGAGAGATAATTAAGTGGTAAAACTATTGACATTAGATCTTATGTCAGCTATGTCCACACGAACAAAACAAAGAGCTATGCATAATAGAGCAAGGTTTTAAACAACTCCTCGACGACCATAATATCCTGAACGTCGACGATGTCTACCCAGGATGGTCCCCCTATGGTGCTTATTCGCCACGTCCCTGTCCGAAGGACTTCGTTTGGTATTGCACAGGCTTCTATCTTCGCCTTAGCCTATGCCTCGACACTCAGTCGAGTGTCGGGTTCCAAGGACGTTATATTGATATATCGTATCTGGGCGAGCCGCAGTCTCCTTCTCTAACCCTGTTGGCCCATGCCTCAGTTGCTTGCCCGTTCGTACGAGGTTCACTCCAGGCCAAACCAAACCGGAAGATCTCGCGGTATTGCAGAGACAATTGGTAGAAAGCCTCGAGCACGAGACCATGGGTCTCTCGGATATTGTCAGATACTTAATTCATTTCCCGTAGTATTTGTCTTTTCTTTAGCGCTAAAATTGAACTGGGATAAGCCGCCAACCCACAGTAACAGTATATTGCGGTACTGATCTCAGATATCGTCAAAGTGAAGGTGAATTTTCAGGGCTTGTGCCGTAATCGCCATATATACTTTCAATTGCTAAGTACTGGAGATTCAGGTGAACTACAGCATGATAGTGGAGACAAGCGGAAACGTTGGAGACACCGTTGTGGCATGACGACACAAAACAAGCCGCGCCGTTAGAAAAAGACGGGTTAATTTCTCTCGTCTGATGTTCGCCACTATTTGGGCTCATCAAACAATTATAGAACTCCACTAAACTGGTGGCTCGGAAAGGAAAGAGAGACAGAGAAAAGAGATACTTTTACAACTACAGGTGACCAGTAGATAAAGCTACAGTAACCCAATCTGCAACTACCTAACCTAGTATCTACTGGAAGGTCGAACTTAGCGCGTCAGCAAGCCAATCATCGAAAACGAACCAAGCGCGGCCTTCTTGTTTATTCTGATTCCGCGCGCGATACACGATATCTGTCCAATTGGGTGACTGGCAGAGAGGCTGAATACGGCACAGTATCGAGTAGTCGCCGAAAGTCAATAACCGCCCCCAGAAACAGCAATTGCGCACAGCTTCATCCAACGCCATTCATACATAAGACACGGCTCTCGCCAAGGGCTGACAACCCCCCGCGAACGCATCTTAGCATACAGATCTGTATAAACGTGCCCAATTCCGGACGAGAGTCGCATCAACCCCACCAGACCGATAGTTTGATAAGAACACCATCCGCCCGCCGTCTGGGGGCGAAAGGAGTATCCAACTTCGCCGACCTGAACCACCTACAGGCTAATCTATCGCTGTCGTCATGTGGGATCGTTTTCGGCAAAGAGAGGGGATGGCACCCCCTCTCGATAGAAAGAAGCTGGAGGCATGGCAAAATTCACACTCATCCTCATCATCAGCGGCGGTCCGAGGCGTCACGGGCGGAAATAGCCAGTACCAATATGCTGTTAGAGGAGGCCCTGCGCCCAGGAGGCCACCAAGAGATGTGGACTACCCACCTGAGAAGTAAGTCGTCATCGTTCACATCTCAAGCAATGTCGTATTATTCTTCTCGTTTACCCCCCTCCATGGCACCTCATGCGACTTCGCAGCAAACGGCGAGCAAATGTCGGACACGCTATATACAATATATGCACCTATCATTACCCCAAGCGGTGAATGCGGCGCGCTACCAGCAGACGGCTTACTTACATGATGAGCCTTGAAGATGGGGGCGCTTGCGTGTATTGTGAAAGAGGGCGAAGTGGTGGTTGAAATACGACGCTCAATAACGCATCACGGGAGTTGAACAGATGGATGATTGATTAGTGCTATATCCGATACGTTTTAATGAGGGGGTCCATTCGCGCCAGGGGAACAGGTCCTTAATTTAGAAGAGGATGGACCCCATAATCGCCCAACCTGCAGTAGTTCTGCACGCCATTCCAGGACCCAAGCAAGCCAGCCAGGGAGCTGGGCCGGGATCTCGAATCCGGGAACAAGCTGCCTTATTTCGACAATTAGATGATTTGCTAACAGCCAGATACCTTTCTTACTATTCACCGTACATATGTAACGTTTTTTTATTTAGCTTTGGCGCTTGTCGTTCCTTTCTCTTTTTCTTTGTACATTATTTGGTTATTGGGCTTCGGGACTGTCAGCAGCGAATAGAGCTTATACGCCACTAACACGCAACATCTCTGCTCCGTCCGTCAAGATGCTGACACCGCAGTATGGCAGTGCGCAACAGCAGAGTCCAAGCTACCTGTCAGTGCCTCCTGTGCAGGCGCCCCCGACTGGCCGAAACTCTGAACGCGACTCGACCTACGGGCGCCCGGTCTCGTCCATTTATTCGCAACCGTCGCCCGAGGCCGCCATTTTCGCGGCGCACCAGTTGAGAAATGACATGAATATGACACATCATGATCCGCTCGAGATATCGCCGCCAAGTTCGCCCGACATTGCTTCGCCGAGGGACGGGTAAGCGATTCTGGTTTTCCCCCCTACATGATGTTGTGGAAGGGGACGAAGAACTTGTACGGCCTGTCTTTAAATGGAATACGGGGAAGCAGATACTGTTTAAGATGTTGGGTGATATATGCGTCGTTTCCCTCCTGCTGCTAGCAATCTTGGGCCGACTGCGAGAGTGCGCCGCATCAGATTCAGACGTCCTGTATACCCTCGTTCAGATTGTGGATAGTGGGGACGTTGTGTTTTACAAGGGGCCGTTGCGCTTCGTGCGAGGAACTCGGAACTTTTAGAAACGCATACTGACAGCGCTAACCTCATGTCCTTATTCAGGCCTTATCCCGGAGATGTCTCTCCTATTGACGAGGCCCCAGACACGTTCCAATTCGCCCAGGAGCGCCATGTGACTCCGACGAAGAAAACTGAGCCTCGGAGCAATATCCCCATGATGCGCCGCGAGCGTAGGAAGAACTCGGATGCCGCCATGAACTCTCTACGCGAATCTAAGTCACGCGACCGAACCACGCCGCCTCGTCCTTATGGTCACGATGTGCGCTGGGATCCCAGGACTGGTGAGCCCACAACCAGCGCAAAGGGCCGCCCATCCCAGGTGAACCCGCAGGAGTATGCGCACGGTCTTACTAGTCGAGTAGATTCTGTACCGTCGTCCACTGAAACTAGGACCTCTCCACCAAATCTAACCTCCCTTCGCGATCGCCTACGTCCGACGCGGCCAACCAACACCAGTCCGCAGCCCGCACCAGCGCGGCCGGAGTGGCGAGGAGCCAGCGGCCGAACAGCGATTGTCCCGCCAGTAAAGGATAACAAACATGTTGCGCCTTTGAGGATTCCACCGAGGAGCGGTAAGAGGGCCAACCAAGGACTTCCGGTCTTATCTCCTATTGAATCTAATGGATCTGGAGCAGCTTCATCACCACAACAATCCGCTGCACAAAGCCCTCGGCCGCTTGAGGACGACGAGAATGGCGCTATGGGTTCGGGCGTGACATCTTCGGCACAACAACCACAGTCGCCTGCTATCACTGCAAATGCTCCATCAGCATACCCAACCCCTCCCCTTTCGGAAGATCCCGTTCGAACAAACCGACCGCTGGCACCAGGATCGACTGTTCCAGCGTCTTCGCAACCACGGATGCGGGTTCCCTCCAATGACAAGGCGATACGTAGGAAACCAGCTAGAGTGCCGTCTGGGCAACATCCCGAGTCTCCGACACCATCCGAGTATCTGCAACGCGATCTTCATCCACAAGCTCCTCCTACCGGAGGTTCTTCTAGTGAGTGGACACAACCACCGTCTCGTTTCAGTATCACTACATATGCCACATCAAATCATGTTCCTACTCCCCGAGCCAGTTTCGATGAAGATGTGCCGCCGTTGCCCACGCCCCCTCAACTAAGCACACCTACGCCTGCCCCGAAGTCGACGCCAGAAGTATCGATACTCAGCCGTGGAAGGCCAACCGTCTCAGGCTACGAAGGTTCGCCGAGCTTGACGCCTACAGAACCAGTGAAAATCAACTTAGATTCTCCATTTTACGCTCCCTCAACAACGACAACGGCAACGAAGCCCCGGCCTTCCGAGTCGCGCGGCTTGGCCAGGCTGATACCCGAGGCGACTCAGTCGACATTGAGCGTGGCGTCGGTCCTATCGCTCGACAAGTCGCTCCCCCCGGCGCCCCCGGAGGCGGACGCCAAGGACCGGGTCACGGAGCTCAACGCGCAGCTCGAGGCGCTGGCGAACCGCCGCATCAACATCAACACGGCGATCCGCAAGATGACGGAGATGATGCCGACGGACAATATCCTGGCGTCGGAGGCCGTCGTGCGCAAGCGCGAGGAGGAGAAGCGCAAGGTCGAGGTCCTGCGCGCGGAGCTCGCGGACGTCGAGCGCCAGTCCTATGAGCTGGGCCTCAAGCTCCATCGAGCCTACAAGCGCCTCGACCGCGAGGCCGAGTACGAGCCCACGACGCTCTGGGTTAGGAGAGTCACGAACTAGCACGTGTGGGCGGTCGCGCGCGTAGTAGGATGGGACCCCTGACGACTGGCGCATCGATACAGACTCGGTCTTCCTTGCCAGAGAAGAGCAGACGCGAGCTCATCTCTGGAGAGAGGCAGGGACGAAATAATTCCCAGCTACGACCAAGTGACTGATATGAAAAGTGTATCATCACACCAAGCCTCATACATCTGGTAACTCTATTCATCAAGGCGCCTAAATACCCACATCTAATCCCATTTTCACTCCTCATCCGTAGAATATCTTCCGCTTTTTTCCTCAGCAATCTTTGGCGTTCGCGGAAGAACGAGTTACAACGCACGGGCTGACCCCTACGAAGAAGCGTATACGATTATACGTGCGGATGTGTGTACGTATACACACACGTATGTAAAAGAGAACGATGGAAAGAGCGGCATACGGAGCAGGGATAGGTATATTCATCTATATTTCAACATGCCAATGTGTTTCCTCAGTTTGTGCGGCATGGTAGATACCCGAATATGCAAATGAATTTTTGACACATGCCAACATACCGTGACGTGACGTGACGTCTTCTCTTTTCATTAGCTCGACCAGCATTAACCTTGCAGGGAAGGGAAGTAAAAGCAGCGTATCAATTGCCCATTCACCGTAATACGCCGCAGCGAGTGAAAGATTTACCTGTTCTTATTTATTTATAACAGACCCAGATTAGTGTAGCTATGTGAAAGGAGCTATCTAGTACCTATCAACCAGGTTAAGAATATAGCACACCCGTAGGACCGGTCCTGAAATGCAAAAACACCAATCAGATTCCGTTTTTTGACAAGACGTGCCATCACCGACTTCTTTTTCCGTTTGGATATATCCGCCATTGGTGCCTTCCGAGAAGTAAGATTACCGTGGATTCTATTACGCCACTTGAAGATTACCTTTGAGGCATTGCCTTGCAAATACCATAATTTTTTTCCGTCGAAATCGACATCCATCAAATCTTCGTTGGTTATCCATGTCACCAGAAACCTAGTACTATACATCCCGCTCAAATGGGGCCACCCAGAACTTTTCCGTACAAAAACACCTGGCAAACTGATATCTATGGTTTGTGGAAACCAATACGGACAAGAAAATGAAGCGGTCTTAAGCGAGCCCTAGTCAATCGCTCACGGGCCCTTTTTCGGCGGGAGGGTAGCCGGAATGTCTCCGTCTGAATCTGCGCCGTCCGACGAGTCGTCGAGCACTACTGGCGTAGATGCTGAGCCGCTCCGCGGAGCTGGACTAGCAGAAGTCCCATTCGATTGTCCAACGTGCGATGAAACCCTGTAGCCTTTCCGCTGCAAAGAAGAGAGGCTACTTGGTGGCGGCTTTTCTTCAGTAAGAGGTAGTTGACTCAAAGCTATGGATGCGGTTGGATCTGTTGTGGCAGCTGTTGCCGTCGAACCACCAAGACCTGAGTTGTTTATCTGGGATAAAGACATATGATTCGAAGGCGGGGGGATAGGGGTTTGGGGACCGGGGCCACGGCTGATATACGAAGGTCCCCCTACACCGTTAGATGCATCATCACTTCTCTGTCGTTTCACAGAGGGCGTGCTGGTCGTGGGATTGGGAGAGCTGGGGCCGTGCTTAAGGCCCAGACGCGATTTCTCCTCTTCGATTTCCGCTCGAGTACGCCTAACCCTCAGTCGAACCCCATACCTCTTTCTGATCATACTCTGCTTTGTACTAAACGTATTTTGCAAAGACTCGAGCTTACTTTTCCGCAACAAAGGATCACGAATCTCCTCAGCCTCTTTGAATCGTGGCGCATAGTTCAGTTCAGCCTGTCGTAACTCTTCGTCCAACTCGGCTCTACGTTGTGGCGTAAGGTGAGCGTAGGGGTCGTCTTGCGACGAACCCGGGGTTCCCTTGGGATCAATACTTGACCGATGGGGTGTCGAATAAGGCTGAGAAGAAATTGGCGGTAATTGCGTTGGCGGGACAGGATGAGGAGCATAGTTCGTAGGTAGGGACACCTCAGGCTTAGGTGTCGTTGCTTGGGGTCTCGGAGTCGCTGCTGCGGTGACGTGAATGCCACATACTGCATTTGCGGCGTGCTGCCAGAACTCATCAGTATACTTCTAAGGACACGCTCATGAAACAACTCACATATTGATGACCCGCCTTGGTTGTGAATCCAGCACCGCACTCCCCGCACCAGAACAGATGTTCTTGCGTCTCTGATGCTGGTTTCGTACACAGTTGCTTTGCCACGTGCTATTTTGGATTAGCATGAGCTAACCTATTCACGATAGTATTCAAAAAACTTACATATTCATAAGGTTTCGTATATTTGAACTGGCGCCAGCACAGGCGGCACTTCAGATCAGTTGCAGGGGGCGCATTTTGTGCAGGTTGAAATGGTAAAGGGGCTCGTACGGGAGCAGCAGGTGGCGGTTGAGATTGCATAAATTTAGTTTCAGGGCTGTGCATCTGAGCCGTGGGAACTACTCTCTCTCGCCGGTTCTCTCGCCGGCTTTCTCGCCGGTCCTCTAATACGTCACTATTTGTGTACCCAAGGCGCTCAGCACGAGCGAGAGCATTGATTAGAGATCGGGCGTCGATGGTTCCCAGACGATGCTCCAATACTCTATCTAGGAACATATCACTGCATTTCTCAAGGATTGCGGGGGCGATGTCATCCAAATCTTGAGGTCCTAGATGATTAGCGATCTCATGTTTAGCCTCAGCTACCATCCTCTGGCCAAAGTCTCGTATGGCACGACGCATGATGACCCCACTTGCATGGTGGATCATCGCATTAATCTAGTACCAAGTTAGTGTATAAGTCACCAGTAAACCTCCGACTCGCAGTATTTGAAAATCTACGGGAACTTGGAAGATTACAATAAGGAAAGTAGGCCAGGAAAGAATAGGCTGGGGGTAGTGGACTTACAATAAAGGCGTGGTGAAATTCGCTGCCCAGGATGCATTTCTCCCACTTATCTCTGACGAGTCTTCGGACAGCTTCTGGGGACGACTGCTGAACGGTGTCTGCCAGGAGGGATAGATCTCTAGTGAATCTCGGGATCTGACTTTCGTGATCGACCTCAGGAGAAGGAAACCTCTTGGGAACTCCATTCTCCTCCCGGGATTGCTGGCGAGGGTGCTCGGCTTGGGAAGGTGGTGGTGCAGGGCCTGAAGGAGGGACTGTGTAAGAAGGAGCCCATCGGTAGGACTGATGTTGGCTGAGAGGTAGTCGACCTTCAGGTAACATTACCCGCCGTGGCACTGCTTGTGAGTGCATTGATGATAGCTGTGGTTGCGTCGATGGTGGCTCTACTGAGAACGGTTGTGTTGATGTCGGTTGCGCTGATGGTGGTGGCTGTGTTGATGGTGGTTGTGTTGACTGAGGTTCTGTTGCTAGTGATTGTATTGATGGTACTTGTGCTGATGGAGGCAATGGTAATGGTGGTGTCCCAGATGCCGGTCGTACCAACTCTGGCATAGGGGTTGCAGGATGAGATGTAGTAGTTCCTTTATCACCCACACCTATGTTATTGACATGAACGCTATTGGGCCGGTCCTCTGCGAGTTGAGGCTGCACGGTGTCAGGCCCCGGGGTTTGTGATACATCCCGGACCGTCGCCGGTGAGGCTCCGGACAGGTTCGCTGCCGGGCTTGCTGTTGCCGTGGCCTCCATGGTCTTGGTTGCGAATAAATTCAAACGCAGCTCCAGGCGTAAGCGAGTCTCCAGAGCGCGTAAGTGAAGTAGAGAGTTTGCAGTGGGGTCAACGTTCGACATCCACAGCATCCAACCAGGCCGTCACTTATAAAGCTCGCTCATTGCAACAAGGCAAGCGCTTGTGATTGCCAAATGCTGCCTCGACGTGCTGCTGCTTTCCTTCCTCGTGATGCACGATGCCCCGAGTTGAATAGGGTAGGTGGGCGGTTGCAACCAACGTCTCGAGCGAACCTAGGTACGTAGTAGGCAATTGATACCTTACAGAGAAACGAAAGGTACCACCTGGGTGGAGAAGAAGGTTGTTTGCTGCAAGTTGTGACCGCAAACCCATCAAGTGGCTTAAAAGTGAAAGTGACAGGCCTATCAGCATACGGCCTTGCCTCTCCAAGAGCAATCTTCCAGCACAACGGATGGATGCAGACGCCTTGTGAGTGAGATATAAGCTTTGCGATCAACTACAACCTGGGGAAGAATATTTGAGAAAGAGGCTATAAAGGGGGGCAGGCGAAGCTTGTTAATAGGTGTAATAAACAGGGTAAATTTTTAGTTGAGATTTACTTTCTGCTATTAGTGTTTAATTATATAAAATTATATGCAGCTGCATTTTTATATGGAACATTTAACCTAAAATATAGCTCTGCCCCATACATTTATATATTTAAGGCCACTGATTGGCGGTGACTACATTTGTGCCCCCCAGAAAACCCATGCATGTAAGTAGTAAAGAAACCCTTAGTGCATGATGAATGTAACGATGTACTTAGGACTTTGGAGCTCATGGGCTATGTCCGGATGAATTAAGTATCTACCATCCCAAGCAAACTTATATAATTCTTTGGTGGGCTTGATTAGTGATATATTTGTGCACATCCTTACCCTACATATCCGGCCTCTGAAAGAGGGCTGAATGAAGCTTTTGCCATTTACTCATTCTAGACCAGTCGTACATCATTATTGGTTAATATATAATGATTTGCACACCTTGCCAAAAGCAACCGCCCCCAGACGCGCTACATAATCATGGGGGCAACGCCTTACCCATGAAATGAGATATTGTGTACAAGAGGGCGGCATGCTCATCGATTCAGTCTTCGGAGATTTATTTCGCACAAGCACTGCAGGTAACTTGGAGTGGAGCAGACAATTCCTTGCAAGTACATCTGTACTTACAGTTATATCTTAACACCAAGCGTTGGTACTTTAAACGATCTACTTTTGAATTCCTTCATCTGGCCTAGCCTTCTCTTGATTTATTAATCTAAGCCACATCGGGACCTCGCATCAGTCAAGACGGGATGCTTATCAAGACACGCAGGACAAAATAGTCCGTACCCCCAAGAAGATTACGGGCTTGCTCGCATATATTCAAGGGTAGACGGAATATTTGATGCGTTTGGATCGATCGGAAGCCAATGAGCGGGTGCATATGTACTTCACCCTCCATCACGATGCACCATGATGCGCCATCTATTCTACAAATAGCCTGTATGTCTTTCTATCAGTCAAGCACGTAGCACACAGACACGGACACACGCATTATCAGAACGCCTCTATATTCGCTCAACGCTAATTATATTCATGACCACCCATGCCCATGATCTTCCAGTATATGGGATTATAACCCCTCCCTTCAGCCGATTTTCCCACCTGGTGAATAGTTCAGCTCTTTCAGAGAATTTCGCTCAACCTACGAAGAGCCTGAATTCAAACGCAATGGTTCATATCATTATACTCCGTTTTCATATTCTAATGCGTCTATTCCATGTTCCTCCTTGAGAACTATGCATGGAAAGGTGGGCGATTGTCGGAACCGAGGTGACACGTACAGGAGAATATGTATTGTTTGCCCAGATATCAAATCTTAGGTAAAAAATGATGAATGCATGCCAGCAGTGTGTACTACGAAAATATCACATAGATTTCGATATGTGATAGGTACTTACGGAGTTCCTGAGGTAAAGAGATGATTATGCAAAATTCTTATTTTCTTCGAGATGATCTACTATTACTATGTAAACCAATCGTAAACCAAGCGCCTATCTAAGAAATTGACACGCTCAAAAACCAAACATCATGATTCGTAATAGCAACCGCTAAATCCCGCGCTGAAAACTATTCACATATCTAGCTCTCTTCATAGTCTCATTTTCATACGCGTGCCCTTCCTATTGCTACACTAGCCCACGGTGGGAGATCTCACGACTGGGCAGCCGGACCAGCCTCGACCACGCATCCTGCATCCAGCCTGATGAAGTAGTCGGCGTCACGCACGGCCTCGAGGCGATGCGCAATCGTTATGACGGTGCTCTGCGCGAGCTCGTCGCGGAGGACGTCCTGGATGGCGAGGGCGGTCTCCTTGTCGATGGACGCGGTCGCCTCGTCGAGGATGATGACGGGGCTCCGTCGGAGCACCGCGCGCCCGATGCCCACGAGCTGCCGCTGGCCCTGGCTGAGGTTCTTGCCGCCGTCGTCGACGCGCGAGTCCAGCGCCCACCCGGGCCCGAGGATCCGGTGCAGCGCCGCCTCGCACTCGGCGTCGCTGTGCAGCTGCAGCGGATCGAGGTTGTCGCGCAGCCTGCCCGGGAACAGCACCGGATCCTGCGCCACGAAGCTGATGCGCTGTCGCCAGGCGTGCACGTCGACTTGCGCGATGTCGATGTCGCCGACGCGGATGCTGCCGCGCTCTGGGTGCATCGTGGCGAGGAGCGCAAGTGCGAGCGTTGATTTGCCCGAGCCCGTACGACCTAGCACCGCGCAGGTCGCCCCGCCGGGAATGGTAAAGGACACGTCCTTCAAGGAGGGTTCCAGATGCGGGGCATATTTGAGGGTTCTGCAACACTTGGCGTTAGTTTCTACCCTCTTGAGCGTAATTTATAAGTGCATTGAAAGAGTATACGACTTGCGACTTGTGACTCTGGGCTCAAAGGGTGACCTCAGGCTCAGAAAGGGGACAAACAAGGAAGACGAGGATTACTGCGAGAAATACGTACACTTCGTCGAAGGTGATGGCGTCGCTATAGGAGGGCCAGCTTGCCGGGGGGTCGAGGTGACCAGACGGCTCCTCTTCCAGATCTAGCAGTTCCACAACACGCTCCACAGACACGAAATCCATCTGTAACTTTCCGTATGCCCTACAAAGTCCGTGTGTTGCATCGACAAACTGTGATGCTGTAGCGAGGACGAAAGCTGTCAAGCCAGGTGACAAGCCCTGATACAGGGACAGCAGTACTAGACTGAATGTTGATATCGCCGAGATGGCATCAAATCGGTATTGCAACCACGCCTGTAGGCTCCAATAGAAGTGGTCCATTTTCTGGAAGGCGTCCGTGATGACGATGTTCTTATTTTGGAAATGGGGTTGTGCCTTGAAGGCCCGTATTGTGCCCAGACCCTCCAACAGGATACCAAAATTGGACATGAGAGGCGAGAGTGACACCATCTCAAGCCGTCTCAGGCTCTGAGATGTGGGGATGAAGAGGTCGAAGATGTACACGAACCACAAGGTCATGCCGAGCGCGAAGACGAAGAACGTGGGCGTAAGGGATGCGATGACGATCATGCTCGTGATCCAGTTGATCGACCAGAACGTGACGTCTTGTAGCGGCGCGATCATGCCTCCGTCCAGCATTCCTATATCCGCCGTCAAACGGTTCATCAGACGCCCGACGGGCGTGGTATCGTAGAACCGGAATGTGGCATTGCTGACCTGGTGCAGAACTCGCCCAAACAGGTTCTTGGCGGCCAGATACAAGATCAGGAGCAGGCCGCACTGCGTGAGCGTATAGAGAACAGTCATGGCAATACCCAAGGCCGCGTAGCACACGAGCCAGGGCGTCACGTTCTCGGCGGGACTTGGGAATCTGTCGAATATTCCATCTCCGAGAGCCCAGGTTGTGAAGGCGAACGCCTCTACAGACGGGTATCCCTCGCCCCAGGCCTTCAGGAACCATGCGTTAAATATTCGGGCAAATCGGAAAGCGGAGAAGAGTCCTATCACTACGATCCACCACTTTAGCTTCCCGGCCTTGATGTAGATCCAGTACGTCCTAGCCACGATGCCGCCGGATGCTCGGTATTCGTCTGCGATGAATTTATCTGGTATCGCGGTGTCATTTGCTTCCTCGGTGGCTATGTGAGCATCATCCTCGTGGGCGGGTTTGCGTGTCTGCTGCTCCTTGGCCAGAATGTCGATCTCTTGAGAAATCTCGTCCCCGTCCAGGACGCGAGCGTGTCCTTTGTCGATCTCGACAAACTGGTCGGCAAGGTGCGCGCAAAGATCCACCCGATGTGTGACGAGAATGATAGTACGACCCTCCATCAGAGGCCCTCGAAACAACTTGTGCACAATCGACTCGGCCGTGCTGTGGTCAAGCGCCGCGAGGGGGTCGTCGAGTAACAGAATGCGCGAGTTGCTGTAGACAGCCCTGGCCAAGGCGACTCGTGCCTTCTGACCGCCAGAGAGGCCGATGCCGTTTTCACCAATATCCGACAAGTCTCCATGTGAGAAGCTGGCAAGATCAGGTGTGAGGGCGCAAGCGTCTACTACCTTCTTATATCGAACGGGGTCATAAGGGAAGTTGAATAGAATGTTGTCCCGAATGCTCATGTTCTGGAGCCACGGCGACTGTGCGCAATAACCCACCATCTGATTGGGCACGATGCAACCGCCAGCAACTCTGTCCAGGTCACCGAGTACTACAACATTCACAAATTAGTCATGGTCCACTGTGTAGAGAGTCGTTGGGTCTCCATAGAGCGAGATGAAGGACGAGAAATAGATAGACTTGACTTACTAGCTTGGAGCAGCGCAGTCTTGCCTGCGCCCACCTTCCCGCACACAATAGAGAGCCCGGTGGTAAAGCGGAGATTCAGATGTTTCAAGACCGTCTGGTGATTGGTAGGCCACGCAAAAGTGGCGTCTTGAAATTCGATGTTGGGCGTCGACTCGTTGGAATCATTCTCCTCCTTGTTCGGCTCTGCCATGAACGACTCGATTCGATCCAACGAGACATACGCATTGAGAAGTACCGTGACCAAGTTGGGGATCTCTTTCAGGCTGGTTTCCAGCATGGTGAACAGCTGCAGGGCAGGAAAGGCGGTGTCAACCGTCAGGGGCTGCTTGGCTATGTATGTGTACGCGAAGAATGTGAGCACGGGGAAGATTGTGCTGCCCGCCAGGTTGGTAGCACTGATTGCAATACTCCATAGCCCTGTAACGATTCTTAAATGCAGCTCGGCAGCGCGGGAATCCATGATGGTGTCGAGCCACTTGTACTGCCAGTCGTACCATCGTAGGGGTCGTATGGCTTCGATAAACTGAGACGTAGCATTGATTCGCACATCAGACGCGGTCCGACGGAGCTTCTCGTTGAGATATAGTCGTCGAATGCATCCTGCGTTCAGGAGCTGGAGCAGAATAAACCACGCCAAGCCAAGAAGACAAGACCAGCCCAGCAGCCGCCAGAGAAAGACAAATGAGAGGACCAACTGGAGAGGGGTAGTGATGAGTCCAGCGAAATCCCAGAAACGCTGTGCTACTTCGTAGACGTCCGACTTCATCAGATTGAGAATTTTCCCCATTGTTGCCGGCTGTTGAGGGGGACTCTGCGTCTTCTTTAGCGGGCTTGCCTTGCGCAACCTGAGGAACTGAAGCATTCGCTCGAACCGACTTGTCTTGGGCCGGCGGCCCAGTAAAGGGGTTTCCTCGTCGACATCAACACCTGCACCGTCGTTGTCATATATGTGCCCATCCCTGTCGCCATTTTCGAGGTTGTGATCTTGTGCGTGTTCTGCATCTTCCACCTGTTGACCATACGATTTTCGCGCCAATGTCTTTGCATACACCATGGTAATCATCTCTCCTCGAGATCTCTCGTATGCCCGACGACCAAACCAAAGCGAAAACACACCCGACTGGGTGCTGACGAGTCGTAGGATGAGCATCGCAAACGCCCAGTAGATGGATTCTGTCCGGTGCTCTGGGCCCTTCTCTATGGATACCAGCAAGCTCTGTAGCAGGAGCGGCGCCGATAGGTTCGCCGCGGCTTCTATGATTCCTAGGAACGAGATAATGAAAAGGTCGAGACCATTCGCAAGAACAAGTCGTAGCCAGACCGGACCCTGGAGCTCCTGGAACAGCACGTGTAGCTGCTTGTGCTGGAACTCATAGGGGAGAAGCCACACGTCCTCGTCCTTGAGTTGGTTCTTGTACCCGCGCGATATGAGTGGCGATAACCACGACACGGTCATGAACTGCCACAGACTCAGGTTATCTTCGGGACTCCTCAGCTCCGACGTAGGCGCCTTTTCGTTGCCCGCAATGCCAGTGTCTTCGAGGGCTGGATCGCGCATGGGCATTGCCAAGATGACGAGCAAGGCTACTAACGCTACGATAGGAGTGGCAGCTTGCAGTATGCGGACATGATGGGTCTGGCTGACATTCGCAGCGAGGGCGATGAGCCCACACACGACAGAGGTCAAGTATAGTGTCAGTAAGGTCTTTGGTGTCCTCTTGGGGAGGTCTACTATGGTAATGAGAAAGCTAGCAACCCAGGGCACGAGATCGAGCAGCCTAGAGTAGTCGAGCGAAGGTGAAGAAGAGATGGCTATGGAGGACGATATAAGACCTAGTATAGACAGGACGAGTAGCGAGGCGGTCCAAGCCGTCCGCCTCTTGACAGGACCATCGTATGGCGGCTCTTCCTTCGCAAAGGAGCAAGCCCATTGTGGTCCTCTGGGCAATACAATACGGACGAGATAGAGCAAGGTGCAGCCACTGGCTATGGCAGCTTGGATGATCGAGCTGTAGAGTGCGATATCCATGGTGAAGAACTGGGAAAAGAACACGAGTGTAGCGACAGCATCAACTTGGAAAAGAGCATGTTCAAGAAATACATAGCCGATGATAATGAAGGTCCAAAGGGTATACGCTAAATGATGCTAATGAAGAGCCATCTTCCCATACGCCAACTCTAATTACTTTATTCAGATAGGAAGGCGAAGTTGTATGATAGATGATAGTAGAACGCGAAATCAAGGTAGCGGAGAGAGAATCGTTCCCAATGAAGAGAGGCAAAGTAACTCTGCCGTCACCGATATCGTACATGTAACCTAGCGGCTCGACCCATCGAAGGGCAGGCATTGTCCAATCAAATTGTCTCGTTAACGCCGATCTCTCTTCCAGCTTACAGCTTCGGAAGGACTTGCATTCAGAAACAGTCGTCGGGGACAGATTCCCAATTCTCATGGACCACGACCTAGTAATGCAATAGTAGCGACTCGTGAACTAAGAGGTATGCGTTTTGCAGAATGAGACACGATCACTGTTGAACCTCATGTAGTGACACATGGCTGGAGACGGGAACATGCTCGTACAGGAATCGTAGCAGCAAGGGCACCGATTCAGTGGCCGGTCCCTGTGAACAAGACAACTATTGCCGTCATGGTGGGTACCGCAGCGCTTTTCTGACAATGAAAGCCCTCATCTCACCGAATTATTACACATTCACGTACAAGAATTCATAGTTGGTATCAACCTATCCCCATGCCTGCTCGTTCGTTGTAGTCATTACAAAGTCAAACAACCCTAACCCAAAATCAAGGATGCAAGGGCTAGGCGCGACATCCTAGTATAAATCGTAACCGTAATACTCGAGCAATTGCTGTCGCTCATCCTCCGACACAGGCCACCATGAGCCTTCCGTAGTCCCCGCTGGTCTCTCCGTTTATGCGGCTGGCGAGACTCTTTCTGTATCGCTGCTGATAAGCGCCCTTGATGTTTTCCAGTGCCTGGCGATCCCAGTGGTAGCGAACGACTCTCGCAACAAGCAGCTGGTCCTTTGTCCCCATTCCCGCCATCGCATCCTCGAGCAACGTCGCCGCGTGCATGTACTTATCCACTGCATTCCGTAATTGGAACAAGAGGGCGGCCTCCATGTGTCCGCTGAACTCCTGTAGCAGAAATCTCCCTGTCAGCACCCAAACATAAATCCGAAATGCAGAGAGACAGATAGCTAGCTTACCTTCTTAATCACGTCTTCCAGCTTGCGCCTGAACTTTTGCTCGTAGGCCTGGTTGATCGCGCGAATCTGGTTGTCGTTCCGCGTCGATAATATCGAGCACACCAGCATCTCGTCTGTCCCCATCTTCCCCTCGGTCGCTCGATAAATCTCCATCACGTCTTGATCGACGGCCTGTGGTATGACGGGTGCACTGTCTTCTGCCCGACAAGCACCGAGAACGATCATAAAGTGCCTTTCCGTCTTCATGCTCAGATCGCCCTTGACATCGCTCTCGAGGGGGCGGTTGTAGGTGCGCTGGTACATGCTCTTGATGGCAGCTAGGTCTGCGTTGCTTCGCCCGAGCAGGACGTCGTTCAGTACCTTTTCTTTCGTCCCGGGGCCATCCATTGCCGAGTGTAAGAGAGTCACGTCGTGGAGCAGTGGACCCTGCACGATCGAGACTAGGCCGAGCTCAAAGTATTTACTCGTCTCTGACTTAATGTCCTTTTCGAGATTACGGCTGAACAGCCGAGAGTAAGCTGCCTTGAGCGCTTCGATCTGCAGCGGATCTTTGTTTGCCAGCACTCGAGTGAGAGCCTTCTCGTCTGTGCCAAAACCCTTCATGGCCATTCGCAACGCCTGGGCATCGGGATTGGCATCCCACTGTATGATCTGTGGCGGACCGTAGCCCAGACTCGGTGGGGTCGGCGGACCACCGGCGCCCCCGGGAGGGGGAGCGTACTGTCCATATTGCTGAGGCGGTGGAGCACCGTACTGACCGTGAGGAGGGCCCGGCGGAGGAGGAGCGCCGTAACCCGAGTACGGTGCTGGTGATCCGTACGATTGATGGCCGCCTGGGGGAGGATATGACGGCTTGGTGCTCTGAGGAGGATAGGGCGCGCTTCCTGGAAGTTCCGCTGGAGCGCTACCATAGCCCCCGTAGCCCCCCTGAGGTGGTGGTGGATATTGTCCACCCTGGTGAGGGGGATATTGTCCGCCCTGAGGAGAAGGGTATTGTCCGCCTTGGGGAGGGTATTGTCCACCCTGGGGAGGAGGATACTGTCCGCCCTGGGGATAGGGACTGCTGTTTTGAGGGGGGTATCCTTGAGGTGGGGGATACTGGCCTTGCGCTGGCGGGTATTGACCTGGGTATTGACCCGGGGGAGGATATTGATTGTACATCTAGATCTTTGCCGGTTTGGTGGTCTTGCGAAGCTGGGACTAATTGGTATTGAGTGGTAGTTGGGTAGGGCCTGGCGTAACTAAATCGGAGTTGGTGGTCTACGAAGTTTGTGAGATTGGAATGAGTATGTAATTAATTAATAAAGAAATGCGAGAGTTTCTAGGTAAGAGTGAGTGCCTAGTTTAATAGTAACATGAGATGTTTGCAACTCGGAATTCTTATGAAGGCTTAGAAGCACTTCGCCTCGCACCATCAGCTAATGCTCATTGTCGCGCCACGCTATCCTTGCGTCATAGCCTTTTAAAGAATCTCGGGAACTTTCTTCGAACGCCCCTCCCCGAGAACCTGATTGACCCCACTTTGTTGACGGGTTGGAGAACAATGCACTGCCATCGCGGGGCATCTTGGCATGTAGGTATCTACCTCGTTCTTCGCACCACTCTGGGCATGTGACAAGTTACCCCGCTGCTACTTGCTGAGGGTAAACGTTGCCGTAGTTGGATCGCTAAGCCACATCATTACAGCTCTAGTGAGGTGGTAATAGTTACCAAAGAAAACACATCCGTACGCGTACTACAAATAGCAATAAGTAGTTGCCTAAACATGAATGATTTATTAAAATCGACTTACTACCTACCTATACAAACATCGAAATAACTAGAATTGGTATACAATCTTTCATCACTGAACCATGTCTCGTCTATAATAAGTTCTTAGTGTAAAAGGAACCGATGCGAATGGATCGTAAGGAACTTACTATGTAGGTTGCTTTCTTATGTGAGAGTTGAAGCAGAATACTAGCTTTGGTTGGAAGTCCAAACTTAAACGCTAACTGGAATAAGTAACTGGGATCATGCAGCTAGCGCTAATGTGACCTGCAGGAACGGACCTACAGAACGCAGGGGCTATTCCTAAAAGGGTGACATATCGAACTTGGTCCAGGTGGCTGGTATGCTGGATCAGCCAATGAGCGCTTGCCCTGGCTTCAATTCAATGAACTTCGATACCAGCCACTTTTTAAATTCATTCCATCTGATCTCAGGGTCGCGACAGAAGGGTCATCGACCCCAACCTTCTGATTATTGGGTTCGTTGCATCTTGGAATAAAACCATAATCTGTCTTTCCTGGTAGGTCCAATTTCCTTCTTCTCTCCGTCCTGTAGTCTGTAGATCAGATCGGTTCCGTTTTTGAGCTACGGATTCGTGTTGGTGAAACACGTGTCGCCAAGATCTGAACAAGCTACCGAAATAAGATGCATCTTCACAATATTCCCGTCTCTCTACTTGTTGGGGTCTCTTGCTTGGGTGCTCCATCATTGGCTTTGCCATTTATATGGAGGAGAACACCAGCCGTTGAGGCCGAAGCCGCGCGCCCGACGTACTCGGTTGTTCCCATCGATGGAAGCGGAGGGCAAGGGGGCGATGCAGACACGACTCTGACAGTCACCGTTACGTCGGCACCCACGACGACAATCATTGAATCTTCGCCACCTGTCACAGAAACGATCACTGTCTCCGGCAAGCCAACTACGCGTACAATATCAGTTATCGATATTCAACCTACGACTGAAGTTGTGACGACCATTGTGACTCAAACACCAACTCACACATCAAGCTCCACCTCAACTTACATACCAACTTCCACATCTCATCATACCTCAACACCAACTGGCACAAGCCCCATATCAACTTACTCTCATACCACCATCCCAACTCCTATCATCTCAACTCCTACCATCTCAACGACCGCCATCTCAACAACTATCATCTCGTCAACTACCATTCAAACGTCCAGCATACCTTCGATGACTCCCGCGCCACCATATCCAACAACGTCAAGCCTGAATTACACTACTTCGATCGAATCAATGACATTACCACCTACTCTTACGACATCAATCCCAGTCTCCAGCTGGGTTACCAGCACCTCCTCTTATGACGACGGTCACTGGCACACTGTAAGTGATTCTCAGATCATCTTCTGTTTCGGTGTCACTACGTCCCAGTTCCAGTCCTCTTATACTGGTACACAAAAACTAACCAGTAACATAGACGTATCCTGCTTGGAATGGCACATTGGCTCACCGGTTTAGAAGGCACTCGTGAAGCCATCCGGATCACCTATCATAATGTGCTCCGCGAATTTTCGACCAGTTACGCTGGCTACTATCTCTCTGTAGCCTTCAGCCCGCTTTTTCGCTTGTCGGCTTTAACTATAATGCTAATGTAAGAAATGTAAGTATGTCATGCTGTGAGGCACAACATTGGCGCGACCCAAGTGCTGGAACGCGTTAGAAAAGTGTTGTAGAATTATGTGTTATATACAGGATAAAAGGTTAATACATGAAATCTAATGATATTCAAAGAAATGTCCCCAATCATGAAGCCTCAGAATACGTGTTCAGGATAGTCTTGTTTAGGCATAGTGAACCTCGAGCCTATTACATGACAAGTCACAAAGAGTGCTCATGCTGAGTACAAAGACGTCACCTAGCTAAGCATTACTATCTGAAAGAGCTCACGTGCTGAAAAGACGTCTTCTTTATCTACCCGCCAATCATAGAGTCACCGTCGTCTTGCCGTCAGCACCTCGATTCACCACCCGACAGGCATCACTACATTACTGCTGCGTATAAACGAACCCCTAATCGTCTGTAACATGTATACATAGAATACATCACAAACAGCTACATCCTCTTACCATCGTTGCCCCATCGGACACCCCTACCAGGCCAATCTGTGACTACTTCTACAGTCATCGAGGGTAGTCATCATTTGTCCCTGTATCAGACAAGACACCGTCACGGTTCATCCATCAACGCTACGATGGAGTCGACGGACGTGAAAGCAAACATGCCGGGGAATAGCAGCGATGCTCCGAAGCCGAAATCGAATTCGCAAACTAATTCTACCGGTCTGGTCGTTGTCGTCGTCGTGCTCGCTCTGCTCCTAGTGGGTAGCGCGGCTGCGTACTTGTTAATGAGGCGGTACTTGGCGAGGGGACAGAGAAATAGAGCAGCCACTACGGCTGTCAATGTTACAAGTGGAGATGGGGACGTACGGGGCTTGAGAATCCCAGAGGTTTCGACGACGACGATGACGACGACAGCGACGACTACGCTGGAGAAGGGGATACAGACACAAGGCTCAGCAAGAGCGTCTTAGAGACAGAACTGGAGGTGATGGCAGAAATAAAGTCGATACGACCGAGAGGCGGATGAAAAAGGACGACATGCGGGTATGGAGCGGTGGCTGGAAATAGGAGGCAGCCTTGGAGGCGGTATTGCTAGCACATGAAACCTTGACAGTTAAGTCGAAACATGAGAATACTGAGTAAGACTGTACCTCGTTCTATTGACCTACTTCCGCCTGATTTGCATGTGCTGGGTGGTCATATCCGGGTTTTGAGATCCAGCGAACGAGCATTTATATATTGGTCGGGAAGCACTGACCTTTCTGGTCACTGGTAGTATTGTAGAGCTATGGGCGCCTAGATGACCAGCATGTGTTTTCGTGACTCGGAACTGTTACAACTATATGCTACTTTGGTTTTGAGCAGATTATGTGACTTGAGTGTCTTCTAATATTGAGCGAACAAGAGATGGGGTTACGGTGTTAATACTATCTACTCAGACAATGTATAAAATGACGTCCGTGTTTTAGAGCCTCAGCTTTTGGTGGTATTGCATAGCCATCCTTGAAGTTCTCGCAGATTTGTGGGTCTGCGATCATGTAATAAAAGTGAACCAGTGCACTCTTTAAAAAAGATCTACTTAAGTGTATTTAAATAATCTAAAAATTAAGTTCTAGTTATATAAAAAAGATTTTAAACTTGTTATTTATATTAAAAATCTTTTAAATTATAATTAATTTAATTTTTTAATTAATAAAAATTTTATAAGTTTTATTTATTTATAATATATTTTTTTAGTTTTAAAGTTATTTAAAGTTTTAAAATTAATTAAAAATAAAATAAATAAATAAAATAATTACTTTAAAGTTTATATAATTAAAATAATAATTATTATATTTTTTTATATATATTTTATAAATAAAAATAAAAATAAAATATAATTAATTTTTTATTT